>LR738715.1:670000478-670029038 GCA_902687465.1 Secale cereale | reverse complement strand
GCTGAGCAAAGCCTACGTATAGCCAAGCAACGGTTTGCATAGGTAGGGTGGTTAAACATGGCAATTGGTTACAAGTAGGAGGCTGACAAGAAAGACATGGGCATCGAGGCAAAACTATAGATCGAGACTACTAGCAAGAGGCAAAAATAGTAATGGCATCCGGGTTCGGTCATCTTGCCTGGGATTCCACAAGGGAGAAGAACAGATCCAAGAAGAAGACGAAGCAACAGTCGAGCGGATCCTCACAACTCCGGAACGAAACCGAAGCTAACAAGAGAAGCAACCGGAAAGAAAGAACAACACGGTAAACACACAAGCATCAACAAGGCATACGATGCACAACCAAGTATGATGCATGTCCGGTTTAAATATGCATGGCATGGCAAAGTGCACAAACAAATACTACAAGTTAAGTGGAGATCAATATGCAACGAGTTGCATATTGACGAAACACCACATTTAATTATTTAGTTGACTCTCGTTATTAACAAGACAAGATTAAATGTTTTTAACATGGCAAGAGGTGAAGCATAAAGAAACTACACTATTAGGCAATTTAAATGAGGCCGGAAGAATAACAACAACATCTCCGGAAAATCCCCATAAGCATGTTTAATAATTATAAGCAACAACAAACACACATATTAATGTTGTTAACATGATGCGGATGACATGATCAAGTTTATGCAAGTTTTATTAAAAGGTTGACAATTAACAAGATAAGAAGCATTTGTCACCGTGGTGGAAAGAAAAAGAGTGCCACGGCAACGATTCGAAAATGATGCCTCGGCAACATATCGGTACCGGTAACTCGTTGAGGGACCGATGCAAAAGATAAGATGGCATGAGCGAGTCAAACGAGATGAAAGAGGTGGGGCGATCCCGTTACCGGGTTCCCACGAGTCGGTGGCGAGGCAACCGAGGAACAAGACAAAAGGTGGAACGGGCACGAAGCACACACGGGAGACATTTCATACACACAAGCAAGCATCACACGGGTCACGTCTCGGGGTTATACCTTTGAAGCGTGCGTTTCGGGGCGGTTCGAGACGTAGTGGAAGAAGTCGTTCACGGCCGTAGAGTGAAGTAGGCGTTCACGTTTCCGAAGTGGAAGTAGTCGTTCCGTAGAGGTACTTGGCGCCTCGGTAGTCGTTCATGGGGCGACGGTAGTGGTACACGCGACGGAAGTCGTTCGGGTCGTCGTGGTACTTGTACATGTAGTGGTACTTGTCGGGTCGGTAGTCGTACACGGGCGTTTTGTAGATGTTCACGGATCTTCGGACTTGCGGCTGCGGTCTTCACATCAAAAGAACAAAACAAAACAGCAACACAAAAAAAAACACCACAACTACAGCACGGTCACGGTAAGGAGGCAGGACTTGAGGGGGCTCTGGACGGGACGCCGGCGCGAAGAAGATGCGGCACCAGCCCCGTCCATGGCGGCTGGAGGAAGGGGCGGATTGGCTTGGGGCTGCTGCTCCTGGCGATTGAAGAGGAGGAGGGGCGCCGACGCACGGGGCCATGGGCCAGGCGACGGAGAGCCTCGGTCGCCGGGCGACGGAGTACGCAGCCTACGGCGCTGCTGGAGAGGAAGCTCGGGGCGCTCGCGTGGAGGAAGCTCGGGCCCGGCCGCCGCTCCTGGCGAGGGGGCTGCAGGGCGCTGGCGAAGAAGAGGCCTCTTGGCCGCGCGACGGGACTGCAGGGAACCGGGCGCAGAGGAGGAGGGCCGCGGGCCTCGTGCGCGAGGGCGATGGAGGAAGGCTGGCCGCAGTGCAGGGGCCTGGGCGCGAGGACGCCGCAAGGGGACGGACGAGGGGGGTCGCGGGCGAGCCCCTGGCGCGCCGGAGCTCGGGCCAGGCGGCCTTGAGAGGAGGCGAGCGGGCGAGGGGAAGATCGAGGGGAAAGGGGGAGTGCGAGAGGGAGGCAGAGGGCGAAGAATGGGGAGAGGGCTCGGTTGGGGTGGCGGCGGCTCGAAGGGAGGACGAGGGAACGAGAGGGAACGCTGCGAAGGGAGTCAGCGCTAGGGTTCGGTGCGGCCGGAGTGGGCTGAAGCGGTTGGGCCTAGAGGGAGGAGGAGGCCCAAAGGAGGGAGAGGGAGGCCTGGGCCGCTGGGAAGAGGGGGAGGAGGAGGCCCAGAGGCTGGCTGCCTCTTCCTTTTATTTAACTGAGTAGAATAAAACAAAGAAGGAGAGAGCCAAAAATAAAAAGAAAAGAGGCAAGGAAAAGAATAAAATGATGGACATTTTTGTAAGGCTTTACGGATTAATTCCAACCTCGCAAAAATAGTTCCAACAAAAGGAAGTGCAAAACTAAAACATTTAGCTTGCAATAAAAGGAGTTTAGATATTTAGGAGGAGCCTCGAAAATTGAGAAAAGAATTATTGGCAAGATTTAGAAGGTGAAACTAGAAGTGAAAGACATGGGGAAATTATGCAAGTGTGTTACGGTGAATTCCATCGAATGGAATATTTATTATAGCTCTCTAAAATAATGAGAGACTTTTATATGTTATAAAGAGAAGTCACCTTCCCTCGATTTAAATGGACCGAAGGCCCACACGAATTATTTAGGTTGAGATGCAAAAATAAAATATGACATGATGGCATGATGACATGATGCAATGCAAAAATAAATAACACAAGCACAAAGAACCACACGGGCAACCCGGAACATCTGGAATCTTCTGGAATCTTCTGGGACGTCGGTCTCGGGCGTCACATATTGGTTTGTCTTTCATTATAGAAATGATTGCACATAGTTCTTATGATTCGTGTTTGGTCTTTGCTTGATGGTAACCATTATGAATATTTGGATTCATCCAAATATTTATCTGTGGTTGATTATTACTCTTAATCATATCATGTCTAGGATAGTTGTTCATCCATTTTTGTTTCATGTGTCTTATACTTGTTAATTATTTGACAAATGAGTTGGTTTGATAAAGTGGTTTGATCCTATTTTCTTTTGATAATTTTATGGCTAGACTCATATCAATTCAATTCATGTTGTTGAATGGTGTTCGATTGCTTAACTAGTATGGTTTGTAATGTTTGTTTGCCTTATGGAACTATTGCCTTTTGAATTATTATATAGTTGATGTATATGTTTGGTTGCTATCAACCACTCTAAATATTTAACTGTGGTTAACCTTTACCTTTATCATGCCATGATGTGATTGTGTAGTTAAAATGCATACGTTGGTTCCATTCCGTGTGTGTTGTTGCCATTGTGTTAGCTATATAGTAGTTCCTATTTAGTTAGTTGTGTTGTGTAGTGGGTACTTCTTCTGGTCAATAGAATAATTCATATTAGAACATTAGTCTTGATTGTTAAACCTTCCTTAGTCGTGTCAACCTAACCATGTCACTTCGTTGAATCATCTCTACTTACCTCCCTATCGTGTTATCTCATTCGAATCTCCATCTCGATCAATATCTTGTTATCCATCTACTCTTAATTTGTTTTGGATGTTATTTGGATTTGCCATTGCTTTGGTATTTATTGTTTGTGTGTTGCTATCGTTGTGATGAGTAGGGAGTGACGATGTTGGACATGGACAGAATCGGGTTATTGAAGAAGGACTCAACAACAAAGGCATGCCTCCTTCTTGATCATAGTTATCCTATGTTTTACAAAATTGCATTGTGTTTTATGGTTACTATATGCTTGCTTTTCAATCTCGTAGCTAGCGTGTCCATTGACACATTACCTTGATTCTCTTGTCGCCTATTCATTTGACACCTGAGTAGAATTGTATTATTCTGGCAGAGTAGAAATATTTAGCCATGCTTATCACCCTATAGGTCCTTTGTTGAATGACCTTTGAGTCATTGGCACTTGAAACTTACTGCTGAGCTAGGCCGGTTGGCCCTTGTTGATCTTCTCTATCCTCTTCTACTCTGGGTGAAACTTACCATCTGAATACTGGCGCGGGTGACAGCTGAATCAGGGATTGAAGGAGCGATTGGCCGCCCTTCACGAGTTGAAGGGGGCAATTAGTCGTCCGTGCCGCATGAGGCCTAATAAATCTTGGATTTGAAGATTGTGATAATAGTACAACCACATGCTATATGGGCACTAGCTTGGTTAATTAGTTAGCTCACTCTTATTGTCGTCATCGCCGTACCGCAGATGGGATAGCTGCCTTGCGGGGAGTGTCCTCGGCACAAAAGGGGGCTCGGGCTGTGAACTGCGGTTACTTCCGTGTTGAAACCTAGTGGGCTTGGCATAGTAAGTTTGGTCTAATGAAAGACCTCGTCACAATCCCCCTGCCGGTACACCAAATGGAGTACTATACCAGCGGCCACTGGTGGCAACAAGTCGAGATTGTGTCGTGTGGGTAAAGTGTACAACCTCTGCAGAGTGTAAAACTATTTGAATAGCCGTGTCCACGGTCATGGATAACACATGAATCTTTCTTGACATACAGGACCTGTCTTTCTTATTCCCTCTTTCCCCTATTCTTGGAACCTATGAAGAGTGTGAGTTGATCGAGGATCCTCAATTTGATGAAAGTTATTCTGGAGACAAAACATGTTTTCATCTAAAACTGCTATTATCCAACTGCTATTTTTTTCAAACAAAAATTAGCTTTTATGCAAATGAGCCATACAACATTCCTTTGAAGCCACATGTAGTTGTTAGGACCTTCCCCGTGGGAGGCATGTTGAGTACATAATGTACTCATGGCAATAATTTTGTTGACAACAGAGTTCCATGAAGACGAAGGTGATGACTACGACAACCATGGCGATTCGTAGGAGTGAGGTCACGTGGACTACATCGACTGCATGTGGCTGAGATGGAGTCGCTACGCATTGTACTTTCCGCTGTTTTCCGATTGTAAATGTCATGAGATAATTCTCTAGGTATGTCTTATGAAAATATACTACTTGCAATACTTTTACGCATTGTGCAATGGTATGATTTCACTGTGTTGTCAACAATGATCCTGGAGTTGACAAATATACACAGGAGGGTCTGGAAGTTAATTACGGGTTCTCACACGATCCCCTACACTTGTGGGTTATCATTGGTCATGGGTTGATGTGTTACGGAACGAGTAAAGAGACTTGCCGGTAACGAGATTGAATAGGGTATCGGGATACCGACGATCGAATCTCGGGCAAGTATCATACCGGTAGACAAAGGGAATTGTATACAGGATTGATTGAATCCTTGACATCGTGGTTCATCCGATAAGATCATCGTGGAACATGCGGGAGCCAATATGGGTATCCAGACCCCGTTGTTGGTTATTGACCGGAGAGATATCTCGCTCATGTCTACATGCCTCCCGAACCCGTAGGGTTTACACACTTAAGGTTCGATGACGCTAGGGTTATATGGAATATATGTATGATGACCCACAAGTGTAGGGGATCTATTGTAGTCCTTTCGATAAGTAAGAGTGTCGAACCCAACGAGGAGCAGAAGGAAATGATAGGCAGTTTTCAGTAAGGTATTTTCTACAAGCACTGAAATTATCGGTAACACATAGTTTTGTGATAAGGTAATTGGTAGCAAGTGACAAAAGGTAAAAGTAAATAAGGTGCAGCAAGATGGACCAATCCTTTTTGTAGCAAAGGACAAGCCTGGACAAACTCTTATATGAAGGAAAACGCTCCCGAGGACACATGGGAATTATCGTCAAGCTAGTTTTCATCACGATCATCTGATTCGTGTTCGGTACTTTGATAATTTGGTATGTGGGTGGACCGATGCTTGGGTGCTGTCCTTACTTGGACAAGCCTCCCACTTATGATTAACCTCTAATGCAAGCATCCGCAACTACAAAAGAAGTATTAAGGTAAACCTAACCATAGCATGAAACAAGTGGATCCAAATCAGCCCCTTACGAAGCAACGCATAAACTAGGGTTTAAGCTTCTGTCACTCTAGCAACCCATAATCTACTTGTTACTTCCCAATGCCTTCCTCTAGGCCCAAATAATGGTGAAGTGTCATGTAGTCGACGTTCCCATGACACCACTAGAGGAGAGGCAACATACATCTCATCAAAATATCGAATGAATACCAAATTCACATGACTACTTATAGCAAGACTTCTCACATGTCCTCAGGAACAAAAGTAACTACTCACAAGACATAATATTGTTCATGATCAGAGGGGTATTAATATGCATAATGGATCTGAACATATGATCTTTCACCAAATAAACCAACTAGCATCAACTACAAGGAGTAATCAACACTACCAGCAACCCACAAGTACCAATCTGAGGTTTGGGTACAAAGATTAGATACAAGGGATGAGCTAGGGTTTGAGAGGAGATGGTGCTGGTAAAGATGTTGGTGAAGATAACCCTCCCCAAGACGGGAGAGTTGTTGGTAATGACGACGGTGATGATTTCCCCCTCCCAGAGGGAAGTATCCCCGACAGAACAGCTCTGTCGGAGCCCTAGATTGGCTTTCGCGAAGGTTCCGCCTCGAGACGGCGGCGTCTGGTCCCAAAAGCCTCCTTAAGATTTTTTTCCATGTCAAAACACCTCATATAGGAGAAGATGGGCATCGGGGGGCCCACGAGGAAGGGGGGCGCGCCCAGAGAGGGGGGGCGCGCCCCCCACCCTCGTGGACAGGTGGTGGCCCCCCTGGTGATCCTCTTTCGCTAGATATTTTTTATATTTTCTGAAACGGTGTCCTGTGGAGTTTTGGAGTTTTTTGAGTTGTGCAGAATAGGTTTCCAGAGTTTGCTTCTTTTCCAGCCCAGAATTCCAGCTGCCGGCATTCTCCCTCTTCATGTAAACCTTGTAAAATAAGAGAGAAAGGGCATAAGTATTGTGACATAACGTGTAATAACAGCCCATAGTTCAATAAATATCAACATAAAAGCATGATGCAAAATGGACGTATCAACTCCCCCAAGCTTAGAGCTCGCTTGTCCTCAAGCGAAAGCCGATATCAAAAAATATGTCCACATGTTTAGAGATAGAGGTGTCGATAAAAAGTAAAATAGGGACATGAGGGTATCACGATCATTCTTATAACAACAACACATATATATTGTCATATGATTCTTATGCTAAAGTAACAATTCATTCACAATGTCAAGTATGAATCAGAAACTTCATTGAAAACCAACAAACTATGATCTCGGTCATTGAAGCAATTGCAATTTATCGTAACATCGGAAAGAGTCAACATAAGAGCTTTTCAGCAAGCCTACATACTCAACTATCATATAGTCTTTCACAATTGCTCACACTCACGCAATACTTATGGTTATGGAGTTTTAATCGGACACAGAGAAAGATAGGGGCTTATGGTATTGCCTCCCAACCTTTTACCTCAAGGGTAATGTCAACAGTAATAGACCATGATAACTTACATCCAAGTGGGTATATATGTCAGGATCTTTCCAGCACAGTGTGCTTGCCAAAGGATAAAATGTAAAAAGGGAAAGGTGATTTTCACCTTGACTCTTATAAGGCAGAAATAAAAGATAGGCCCTTCGCAGAGGGAAGCAGAGGTTGTCATGTGCTTTTATGGTTGGATGCACAAAGTCTTAGCGCAAAAGAACGTCACTTTATATTGCCACTTGTGATAAGGACCTTTATTATGCAATCTGTCGCTTTTATTACTTCGATATCACAAGATCGTATAAAGCTTATTTCCTCCACTCTAATAAATCATACATATTTTAGCGAGTTTGCAGCATGACAACTTACTTGAAGGATCTTACTCAATTCATAGGTAGGTATGGTGGACTCTTATGGCAAAACTGGGTTTAAGGATGTATGGAAGCACAAGTAGTATCTCTACTTGGTGCAAGGAGTCTTGGATAGCATGAGGAGGAAAGGCAAGCTCAACATGTTGGATGATCCATGCCAATATACTTTATTTTAGATATAAGAAAACATAACCCATTATGTTGTCTTCCTTGTCCAACATCAACTCTTTAGCATGTCATATTTTAATGAGTGCTCACAATCATAAAAGATGTCCAAGATAGTATATTTGCATGTGAAACCTCTCTTTCTTTATTACTTCCTATTAATTGCAACGATGACCAAAACTATGTTTGTCAACTCTCAACAACTTTTATTCATCATACTCTTTATATGTGAAGTCATTACTTCCCATAAGATCAATATGATCTCTTTGATATTTTTTATATTTTCTTTTATTCTATCATGACCAAGGTGAGGAAATCAAGCCCTTGACTCTACACTAATCTTTATTATATAGCTCACGGACTCGATTACAAAGGATAAAGATCATAAAGCAAAAGCTCACAACTAGATCATGCTAACTTTATTCTACTAGATCAAGATACTACCAAAAGGATCGAACTAAGAAAAACGGTGAAGATAGGAGTGTGATGGTGATACGATACCGGGGCAACTCCCCCAAGCTTGGTAGTTGCCAAGGGGAGTGCCCATACCCATATGATTATGTCTCCTTCTCCAAGGGTGGTGATGATGGAGTTGAAAGTAGTGACGCCGGATCATCATACATCGAGCGTAGGAGATCCTCCAATTTGCGGATAATACCATTAAGTGCAGTTATATGCTCCTTCAACAAAATATTTTCACTTGTGAGATACTTGTTTTGGATTTGAGCTAACTCAATCATCTTGAAAGCTTCAATCTCAGTTGAAGTAGAAAGGTTTGGAAGGGGTTGATGAACGTCTTCTTCTCCTATTGCCGGAGCCTGATCTTCCACCACCTTCTTGATCCTTTTCTCCTTGTTGATCTCCTCGGGTCCTTCCCTCTTCAGATCTATCTTCATTATCCAAGCATCGTTGCCCTCATTGTTGGAGGAGGAGGACGACATGATGCCTGGCCTTGTCAACCCTAGAAGAAAAACAGCTCGAAACAAGAACAGAGGATTTTTGCGTGATACGGTGGTCAAAACCTTCGGGAGAATATATAATGAATTTTTACCGACCCAAAGGAGTAACATACAAGAAATCGGAGTCCGGGAGGCACACGAGGTGCCCACGAGGCAGGGGGCGCGCCCTCCACCCTCGTGGACGGCTCATGTCTCTTCGAGACTGCCACTTATTTTTCTATTTTTCTAAATATTCCAAAACGGTGAAAATTGCCTTTAGAACTGTTTTGGAGTCGGTTTACTTAGCACATAACTCTTCCTTTTCAGGGTCTAAATCATTCTGGAAAGTGTCCCTTATGTATTCCTCCGGGGTTACGATTTCAATAACATTGGTTTCAAGACTTATAGGATTACCTGAGATATAATGTTTGATTCTTTGACCGTTCACCACCTTCGGATTTGTGCCTTCGAAGTTGTTGATTTTTATGGTACCAGAACGATAGACCTCCTCGATAACGTAAGGACCTTCCCATTTAGAGAGAAGTTTTCTTGCAAAAAATCTTAAACGAGAGTTGTATAGCAATACATATTCACCTACGTTAAACTCATGCTTTTGTATCCTTTTGTAATGCCATCTTTTAACCTTTTCTTTAAACAACTTGGCATTCTCATAGGCCTAGGTTCTCCATTAAGAGAGCTAATGTCAAATAACCTCTTCTCACCGGCAAGTTTGAAATCATAATTGAGCTCTTTAATATCCCAATATGCCTTATGTTCTAGCTCAAGAGGTAAGTGACATGCTTTTCCATAAACCATCTTATATGGAGACATACCCATAGGATTTTTGTATGCAGTTCTATAGGCCCATAATGCATCATCAAGTTTCTTGGACCAATTCTTTCTAGACCTATTAACTGTCTTTTGCAAAATTAATTTCAACTCTCTATTGCTTTATTCTACTTGACCACTAGTCTGTGGGTGATAAGGGGATGCAATTCTATGGTTTACATCATACTTTGCAAGCATTTTACGGAAGGCACCATGAATAAAGTGTGAACCACCATCAGTCATTAAGTATCTAGGGACTCCAAACCTCGGAAAAATAACTTCTTTAAGCATCTTAATAGAGGTGTTGTGATCAGCACTACTAGTTGGAATAGCTTCTACCCACTTAGTAACGTAATCAACGGCAACAAAAATATGTGTGTACCCATTAGAGGAAGGGAACGGTCCCATATAATCAAAGCCCCAAACATCAAATGGTTCAGTGACAAGCGAATAATTCATAGGCATTTCCTGACGTCTACTGATATTACCAATTCTTTGAGATTCATCACAAGATAAGACAAACTTACGGGCATCCTTGAAGAGAGTAGGCCAATAAAAACCGGATTGTAGTACCTTATGTGCAGTTCTATCTCCAGCATGGTGTCCTCCATAAGCTTCGGAGTCGCACTTGCGTAGGATATGTTCCTGTTCATGCTCAGGTACACAACATATAATAATACCATCTACTCCTTCTTTATAAAGATGTGGGTCATCCCAGAAGTAATTCCTCGAATCATAGAAGACCTTTTTCTTTTGCTGGTGTGTGAAGCTAGGAGGTATAAACTTAGCAACAATGTAATTAGCATAATCAGCATACCAAGGAGTAGTACGAGAAGTATTTATGACAGCTAATTGTTCATCAGGAAAGCTATCATCAATAGGTTGTGGGTCATCAAGTATATTCTCTAGCCTAGACAAGTTATCTGCAACGGGGTTCTCAACTCCCTTTCTATTAATAGTATGCAAGTCAAATTCTTACAGCAAGAGAACCCATCTAATAAGTCTAGGTTTAGCATCTTTCTTTTCCATAAGGTATTTGATAGCAGCATGATCAGTGTGAATAGTTACTTTAGAATCAACAATATAAGGTCTAAACTTATCACAAGCAAATACAACTGCTAAAAATTCCTTCTCAGTAGTAGCATAATTTCTCTGGGCACTGTCTAGAGTTTTACCAGCATATTGGATAGCATTCAATTTCTTATCAACTCTTTGCCCTAGAATAGCACCTACAGCATAATCACTAGCATCGCACATAATCTCAAACGATAAATTCCAGTCAGGAAGCTAGACAATAGGTGCAGAGATCAATGCTTTCTTAAGTATTTCAAATGCTTCTAGATAATAATCATCAAAGACAAAATGAATATCTTTTTGTAAGAGATTAGTCAGAGGCCTGGAGATTTTGGAGAAGTCCTACATGAACCTCCTATAAAACCCGGCATGACCAAGGAAACTTCGTATACCTTTGATGTCCTTGGGGAACGACATCTTTTCAATAGCATCAACTTTAGCTTTGTCAACTTCAATACCTCTTTTAGAAATTTTATGTCCCAAGACAATGCCTTCATTAACCTGATACGTCTCCAACGTATCTATAATTTTTTATTGTTCCATGCTATTATTTATGATGTTTTGGATGTTTAATGGGCTTTGTTATACACTTTTATATTATTTTTGGGACTAACCTATTAACCCAAAGGCCCAGTCTAGATTGCTCTTTTTTTTGCCTATTTCAGGGTTTTACAGAAAAGGAATATCAAACGGAGTCCAAACAGAATGAAACTTCGGGAGAGATATTTTTGGAGCAAAATACGCACGGGAGACTTGAGAACCACGGAGTAGGGCACACGTGGTGTCCACGAGGGTGGGGGCGCCCCCCCTACAGGGCGCACCCCCTGCCTCGTGGGCCCCACGTCTGGCCCCCGGTGTCCTCCTTCCTCCTATATATACCTACGTACCCCGAAACCATCAGAACAACAGAGAAAACCCTAGTTCCATCGCCACAACCTTCTGTTCCCGTGAGATCCCATCTTGGGGCCTGTTCCAGAGCTCCGCTGGAGGGGGATCTACCACGGAGTGCTTCTACATCATCATCATCGCCTCACCATGAGTTGTGAGTAGTTTACCATAGACCTTCGGGTCCATAGCTAGTATCTAGATGGCTTCTTCTTTCTCTTTGGATCTCAATACCAAGTTCTCCTCGGTCTTCGAGGAGATCTATTCGATGTAATCTCTTTTTGCGGTGTGTTTGTCGAGATCCGATGATGTAACATCCCAAATTTTTAATTTGGAATGTTATACATAGATCATACTGCATTGCATATTTTTTTGCATTTTGTTGTGCCGATCCTCGAAATTCTAAGCAACTCAAGGACCTATGGAGAGAGTTGGGAATTCTACCATTTTGTATTTGAGTTTACTCGAATACCGGTGCGAGGATAGTGTTGGTTTTAATTATTTTTCTCTTCTAAAAATATTTCTAAACAAAATATATGAGCGGAGATAATATGACTTCTCCAAAATAACAGAAATATTGGAGGAAAAATATTAAAATCACTTTTGGTATTTTTCTGAATTTATTTGCGATTTTATTTGCATAGGAAAAATACGTGTTTTTCAAATTTGCATTTAGGTCCGGGAAAATGTTCACTTTGTCCTAAATATTATTAGAGGACGGTGAAAATTTATTTCGGGATTTTTGGAGTCTGTTTAGTATTTCTTTTGTTAGTTTTCGTATGTCAGGATTCTTTAAAAAAAAGGAAACCGCCTTTGGGCGTGTTCGGCCTGGACACCTCTGGCCTAGGGCCTTTATAAGCCGCCAAGGGTCCAGCCCCGCAACCCAGCCGCCCCGCCCCTCTGCCCTAGCGCCGCCGCCGCCCCGTTGCCACCGCCGCCGCGCCCCGCGCCGCCCGCACCGCCGCGCCCCGCCGCCCCTCCCGTCGGACTCGCCGCCGCCGTTCGCCGGACTTTCGCCAGAGCCGTCGCCGTCTTTCCCTAGGTAGACGCCGTCGCCGTTGGTTTTTCTTAAAGAACCGATCGTTTTTTTTAGAAAACCCTAGATCCATTTTTTAGATTAGATCGGTTTTTCTCCGGTTTAGTTATTTAGTGGACATTCGTCCGTACGTTCATTTTAACGAACGTGGTTCGCCCGTTAGCCGCAGACAGCGAACGTTCGTTCGTTAGTCTGTTCGTCAGTTTTCTTTTTTGGGGTATTTATCCGCGATTATTTTCGATCGCGATTTCTGCCCTGATCTTGTTTTTCGTTTTTCTTTTCGCTCGAGAGTCCTAATCACGTGATTCAAAATCCCAGATCTTCGTATCGACGCCCTCTTTCCGTTTAACCAACTTGAACAAAGTTTTGGCTACTATAAAATTTGACTTTAGATCAAACTAGTAAACGAATCTCGTTTCTTTCGCAGTTTGAGTTTCGTTGCTTCTTTCGATTTGATTCTTTTTGCAAACCGGAGTTCTTAAGTTGAACTTTCTGGTTAGATCTTATCTTTTGGAGTTTTGTTTGTGCATCATTGCTTGTTTGCTTGTGTATGCTATTGTTTGCTTGCGATAGAATACCCAGACTGTGAAGCGTGCTACTACGAGTCTCTATGTTTTGCGAATCGTCAGCAAGGCAAGTAACACTTTGATCATACCCTTTTATTACCCAGTTTTTATGCATTAGATCGAACCTCACACATTGCATGAGTAGGATCTCTTAACTTGTGGGACTGGGAAGCAGATTGAGGTGGAACCTATTACCTGCATTTATTTTCAAACCCTTGGGAGTTACTTCTACGTTATGCTTAGGTTGCCATGCTATGCTCGTAGACGTGGTTTGGGTTTGAGTGAAATCCATGACAGATGTGAGATGTTAATTAATGGTTCAACTTAAGGTGGCTACTTGAATACACATCTGGGTGGATTGGTTGCAGGGCACCTGGAGAATCCAGTGTTGTCCTAGGAAATCTCGGGGTTCCGTGTGATTGTCCTATGGAATGCCACCCAGGCTCAAAGGGGTCATAAAACTATTCATGCTAGAAACTTCCGTGTGCATCCACAATGCCAATATGGGCTCTAGCATAGTATGAGTAGGTTGTGTGAGCTCTTTCAGTGGTGGACTAGCAGATGTAGGGGAAAGTAGGTGTACGAGTTCACCCGGGGTAAAGAGTAAATGCTTCTGAAAGACTGTGTCTCGATCATCCGTTTCTCAAACACCATGCAGTGTGAGAAAATCCAACGGAGGAGATCGAGTCTTGTGGGAAAAGTGCACAAACCTCTGTAGAGTGTACAAACTGATCATGATTAGCCATGTCCCCGGTTATGGACATCTTGAGTATCTGGTATTTGAATTATTGGTTGATCTCATCACTCTAAAATTAATTTGTTGGGTTAATGATTACTTTAATTTGGGATTGAGTTGGAGGTACCTTCTCAATGATGTTTCAACTACCATGATAGTTAAAAGAAAATTTTATTCCTTTGTTGTAGGGAAAATTTGGTTTATGCAAAAACTTCAACCTTAGAGCCTCCACCAGCCAAATATGCATATAGTATAGCCTTAGTTTTGTTACTTTCATCTTCTGTGTTATCTTGCCAGCATATTCCATGTGCTGACCCGTTTCGGGCTGCAACATATTACGTTGCAGACTTTTCAGACGAGGAGTAAGACGTTCTAGGTCGTTTGTCATGCACTCAGCTATGCCGTTAGAGTTGATGGACTCACTTATCTTCCAAGCCTTCCGCTGTTATTTTGTTAGATGGCCTTAAGCCATAGACTTTTGTAATAAGTTATCTTTGGAGACACTCGATGTAATAAGTGTGTGATTGCCACTCTGTTATAAATCCTTCAAGTACTGTGTGTGTCAGCATTACCGATCCAGGGATGACACTGAAACACAGAGACTTCGGTTCGTGGTCGCTACGAGATGGTATCGGAGCACACGTTGAATGTAGGACACGACCACTAAGATAAACCATAGGTCACTCTTCTCTACTTCTGACTCCTCTCCATTTTCTACTTCTTTAGGATGGTGGACCCAAGGAACAAGTTCACTCAACCGGATGAAGACACACCTTTTGGACGACACTTGAAGGGAGTCACTAGGTACCTGAACATAGGAATACCAAGCTTTACCGGGACTTACACTGCCACTTTACCAGAAGAGGAGCGGTGGAGCATTCAAGTTCAAATCCTCGGGAGAACCTTCGCACCATCCACTGAGCCAATAGAGTTTTCTTTTGATGCACCAACCTGGAGTCTAGGCAAGAGTATGGCAGCCCACATCACTATGGGAAGGATCGGAGAAGTCTACAAACAGGAGCTGAAGGGCACTATCTACCAGATTTGTGGACGCCGAGATGAGCGTTGGGACATGATCAGCACCCGGAAGGATAGGTCCATTGCAGCGTTCATCCAGGAGTTAAACCAGCATATTCGACGACAGGAGCATCAGATGTGCGCTGGGATGATAGATTTGAAGAAGGCACTAACCAGGAATTTGGAGCTAGAAGAAGAACTCGAGTCTACTCGTGACGGATACGAGGAGGAGATGTTAATACTAGTGGAGAAGAATGATGATTTGACAAGGAATCTAGGAGTATTCATGGGAGATCCAGCACCAGGAGGAGAAGAAGAGGAAGAAGAACCCAAGGAGATTCATTCTGAAGATTACATCATCATCGACGACATGGATTCAGACCCCGATGATAGTGAAGACGAAGACTATGAAGATTAAGCTGGAGCAGATATCATGGAGTCATCCGCTGATCAAAAAATTTAGATGACCACCCTATGACTAGTAGTTTTCCCCCATAAAGTAGTCTTAGAGCACTTTTGTAACGTTAGTTGGATCTTGTAAGACCTTGTTTCAAATTGATTGGTGTGATATGATTGTGTTTGTCTCATGTGCATATGGGTAGTGATTTTCCCCTAGACCTTAATTCTATTCTAATCTCTTCCCTCTACACCCATCAGATGCCTCCAAGATGTGAGCCGGATTTGAGTTTCCCCCTGAGCTCACTCAGTTGATCCAGCAGCAGAACACTTTGATGCAACTTCTTGTCCAGAACACTCAGAACAACAACAACAACCCTCCACCACCACCACCCGTGGACAACCTGACACGTTTCTTAAGGTTGCAACCACCGGTGTTTGCTAGCAGCATTGAACCAATAGTTGCTGATGACTAGCTACGCAAGATAGGAAGGGATTTGACCACCGCCAATTGCTCGGATGTGGAGAAAGTGCGATTTGCCGCACACCAGTTGTCTGGACCAGCCGCAGCATGGTGGGAGAATTACACAGCCACCTTCCCTATAGCCAATGTCACTTGGGAGCAGTTTCAGCAAGTTTTCCGTACTGCCCATGTCTCAACTGGAGCTATGAGCATGAAGAAGCGGGAGTTTCGCAACTTGCGCCAAGGAAATCATATTGTGGCTCGGTACGTAGATGAGTTTAGTACCTTATCTCGTTATGCCCCAGATGATGTGACCACAGATGCCGCTAAGCAGGAGAGATTTATGGAAGGGCTGAATGACGAGATGAGCATACAGTTGATGGTGGCAACTTTCAACAACTACCAGGAGTTGGTAGATAAAGCTCTTATGACTGAAGGGAAGCAGCAGCAGATTGAAAGCCGCAAGAGGAAGTATGGACAAGGAAGGAATAATTCTGGAGCCCAGCAGAAGCCCCGATTCACTCTGAATTCGGGAGGATATACCCATAACCATGGAAGCCACAACCACACTGGTGGAAGTTCCCACAACCACAATGGCTCCAAGAATGGGAATGGGAATGGAGCAAACAATAATCAGAACCGCTCTACTC
Source organism: Secale cereale (assembly GCA_902687465.1). Classification (NCBI taxonomy): domain Eukaryota; kingdom Viridiplantae; phylum Streptophyta; class Magnoliopsida; order Poales; family Poaceae; genus Secale; species Secale cereale. The sequence goes on along the minus strand of LR738715.1, from coordinate 670,012,595 downwards.
CATCCACACCCACCAAGAGGGATTTGAGCCACGTCACCTTTTTCAAGTGCGGGAAGAATGGACACTATGCCATGGAGTGCGTTGAAGTTAAGAATGGGAACGGCAATGGAAGCGCCGGGATGAAGCCCAACCCGTTCAACAAAGGACAAGTGAACAACGTGACCGTGGAAGAGGTTGAAGAGCAACCAGATGCGATGATCGGTAAGTTTTTGGTTAAGTCATTTATCGCAGTAGTTCTTTTCGATACTGGTGCATCGCATTCATACATTTCAAAGGGATTCGTAAATAGACATAAGTTGTCCACTAGAGTCCTCATGGCCCCCATGATAGTAAGTTCACCCGGAGCGGAATATATGGCAAATCAAGGATGTTTTCAGATGCCATTGACCATTGGACGACATGTTTTCCCCTCAGACCTAATAGTTTTGGAGTCGCAAGGATTGGATGTGATATTAGGTATGGATTGGATATCGAAGTATGGAGGTAACATCGATTGTGCCAGCAAGTTTATTTTGCTTACCACCCCGGAGGGAAAAAGGATTAAGTATGTATCTAGGCATTCGCCTATACAGACACAAGTGCATTCTCTCACGGGAGTTGTTCAGGAGGAAGTGCCTGTAGTAAAGGATTACCCGGATGTGTTTCCAGAGGAGCTACCTGGCATGACACCAGATAGAGATATTGAGTTTTTGACTGAGCTATTGCCTGGCACCGGACCAATATCTAAGAGACCGTATCGGATGCCAGCGAATGATCTGGAGGAGATCAAGAAGCGGATTAAGGAGTTATTGGAGAAATGATTTATTTTCCGAAATTCATCACCTTGGGGAGCCCCAGTGCTTTTGGTCGAGAAGAAGGATGGATCTTTAAGAATGGTCGTTGATTATCGTGCACTGAATGAAGTGACTATCAAGAATAAGTACCCGCTGCCGATGATCAATGATTTGTTCGACCAACTCCAGGGAGCGAAAGTATTCTCCAAGATAGATCTACGATCTGGATACCACCAGTTGAAGATCCGAGAGAAGGATATACCTAAGACAGCCTTCACCACAAGGTACGGGCTATATGAGTATACGGTCATGTCATTTGGATTGACTAACGCCCCTGCCTATTTCATGAGTATGATGAACAAGGTGTTCATGGAGTTCTTGGATAAGTTCGTCGTGGTATTCATTGATGATATTTTGGTGTACTCGAAGGATGAAGAGGAACATGCAGAGCATTTGCGTTTGGTATTGGAGAAGCTTAGAGAACATCAGTTGTATGCAAAGTTTAGCAAATGCGAGTTTTGGTTGAAGGAAGTTGGATTCCTAGGGCATGTTATATTGGGAGAAGGTATAGCAGTGGACCCCGTCAAAGTGCAGGCAGTCACTGAATGGTTGGCACCCACTTCAGTTGGAGAGATTCGCAGTATTCTTGGACTCGCGGGATGTTACCGGAGATTCATAGAAAATTTCTCCAAGATTGCTAAGCCAATGACGACATTGTTGAAGAAGGAGACAAAGTTCGATTGGACTGAGGAGTGCGAAGAGAGTTTACAGGAGTTGAAGAAACGGTTGACGACAGCCCCAGTGCTGATATTGCCAGATATCCGCAAGGATTTCCAAGTATACTGCGATGCTTCACGCTTAGGACTTGGAGGAGTACTTATACAGGATGGAAGAGTTGTTTCTTATGCATCTTGTCAACTACGACCGCACGAGTTGAATTATGCGACGCACAATTTGGAGTTAGCAGCTGTAGTGCACGCACTCAAAACCTAGAGACACTTTCTTATTGGAAATCGTTGTGATGTGTACACGGATCACAAGAGTTTGAAGTACATTTTCACTCAAAAGGAACTGAACCTCAGACAGAGGAGATGGTTGGAGCTTATAAAGGATTATGATATGAAGCTGCACTATCACCCCGAAAAGGCCAATGTCGTTGCAGACGCTTTGAGCCGTAAGAGTTATGCCAATACCTTAGTAAAAGGGGGATTGCCACAGGAGTTAGCAGAACATCTCAGGGAGCTTCATTTGGAGATAGTTCCCAGAGGTTTCGCTGCAATGTTGGAGGTTCAGTCGACATTGCTGGGAAAGATATGCGAAGCCTAGAAGGAGGACAGAGAGATTGCCGAGATAAAGAAAAGGATGAGTGAAGGAAAAGCCAAAGGATTACGTGAGGATGAGCACGACACCTTGTGGTTTGAGGATCGAATCTATGTGCCCAACGACCCGGAGATCAGGAAGTTGATACTGCAGGAAGCACATGATTCGCCATACTCGATACACCCCGGAAACACCAAGATGTATTTGGATTTGAAGGAATGTTTTTGGTGGACGGGAATGAAGAAGGATATTGCCGAGTATGTAGCCGTATGTGATGTATGCCAGAGAGTAAAAGCAGAGCATCAGAAGCCAGCAGGATTGCTACAGCCTATGTCGATACCCGAATGGAAGTGGGAGAAGCTTGGCATGGAATTTATCACCGGATTGCCCAGGACCAAATCGGGATATGATTCAATCTGGGTAGTAGTGGATCGTTTGACCAAAGTAGCCCACTTTATCCCCGTGAAAACCACGTATACCAGTGCGAAGTTGGCCAAGATATACATGACCAGGATCGTATGTCTGCACTTAGTTCCGAGGACCATTGTATCAGACAGAGGAACACATTTCACCTCAAAGTTTTGGCATCAGCTACACCAAACTTTGGGAACAAGGCTGGAATTCAGCACGACGTTTCACCCACAGACAGATGGACAGACCGAGAGAGTCAATCGGATTTTGGAGGACATGTTGAGAGCGTGTGTGCTAGATTATGGATCTAGTTGGGATGATAATTTGCCCTACGTTGAGTTCTCGTACAACAACAGTTACCATGCCAGTTTGAAGATGGCACCGTTCGAAGCGTTGTATGGAAGGAGATGCCGAACACCGTTAATGTGGGATGAAGTTGGAGATCGACAGTTGTTTGGACCAGACCTGATCAAAGAGTCTGAAGAGAAGGTTAAGCTAATTCGGGATAGACTGAAGGTAGCTCAGTCCAGGCAGAAGAGTTATGCAGACTCGAAGCGAAGGAGATAGCCTATGACATCGGAGATAGAGCGTACTTGAGAGTGTCGCCTCTGCGAGGAGTTAAACGTTTCGGAGTTAAGGGAAAGCTAGCCCCGAGATTTGTGGGACCTTACCGTGTTTTGGAATGCATGGGAGAGGTTGCCTATAAGTTGGAATTGCCCGAAGGACTGTCAGGAGTGCATGACGTGTTTCACGTTTCGCAGCTTAAGAAGTGCCATGCGGAGATGGCCGATATCCCGCTTAGAGACACGGTACCCCTGGAGGCCATTCGGCTGGATAGTGATCTGACTTATGAGGAGAAGCCTGTTAAGATTCTCGAATTTTCGAGTAGAGTCACCCGCAGTAAGGTTATCAAGTTTTGTGAAGTTCAGTGGAGCCACCACACTGAGGAAGAAGCCACCTGAGAATGAGAAGACGATCTACGCAAGGACCACCCACACCTGTTCTCTAGCCAAGTCGAATCTCGAGGGCGAGATTCATTCTAAGGGGGGTAGGCTTGTAACATCCCAAATTTTTTAATTTGGAATGTTATACATAGATCATACTACATTGCATATTTCTTTGCATTTTGTTGTGGCGATCCTCGAAATTCTAAGCAACTCAAGGACCTACGGAGAGAGTTGGGAATTCTACCGTTTTGTATTTGAGTTTACTCGAATACCGGTGCGAGGATAGTGTTGGTTTTAATTATTTTTATCTTCTACAAATATTTCTAAACAAAATATATGAGCGGAGATAATATGACTTCTCCAAAATAACAGAAATATTGGAGGAAAAATATTAAAATCACTTTTGGTGTTTTTCTGGATTTATTTGCGATTTTATTTGCATAGGAAAAATACGTGTTTTTTAAAATTGCATTTAGGTCCGGGAAAAATGTTCACTTTGTCCTAAATATTATTAGAGGATGGTGAAAATTTATTTCAGGATTTTTGGAGTCTGTTTAGTATTTCTTTTGTTAGTTTTCGTACGTCAGGATTCTTTAAAAAAAGGAAACCGCCTTTGGGCCGTGTTCGGCCAGGACACCTCTGCCCTAGGGCCTTTATAAGCCACCGAGGGACCAGCCCTGCCCCTCTGCCCTAGCGCCGCCGCCGCCCCGTTGCCGCCGCCGCCACTCGCCGTCGCCGCCGCGCCCCGCGCCGCCGCCGCTAGCCGTCGCCCTCGCCGCCGCACCGCCGCGCCCCGCCGCCCCGCCCGCCGGACTCACCGCCGCCCTGCTGCCCCGCCCGCCGTCTTTTCCAAGGTAGCCGCCGCCGCCGTCGGTTTTTCTTAAAGAACCGATCAGTTTTTTTAGAAAACCCTAGATCCGTATTTTTTAGATTACATCGGTTTTTCTCCGGTTTAGTTATTTAGCGGACGTTCGTCCGTACGTTCGTTTTAACGAACGTGGTTCGCCCGTTAGCCACACACAGCGAACGTTCGTTCGTTAGTCTGTTCGTCAGTTTTCTTTTTCGGGGTATTTATTCGTGATTATTTTCGATCGTGATTTCTGCCCTGATCTTGTTTTTCATTTTTTTCTTTTCGCTCGAGAGTCGGAATCGGGTGATTCAAAATCACAGATCTTCGTCTCGACGCCCTCTTTCCGTTTAACCAACTTGAACAAAGTTTTGGCTACTGTAAAATTTGACTTTAGATCAAACTAGTAAACTAATCTCGTTTCTTTCGTAGTTTGAGTTTCATTGCTTCTTTCGATTTGATTCTTTTTGCAAACCGGAGTTCTTAAGTTGAACTTTCTGGTTAGATCTTATCTTTTGGAGTTTTGTTTGTGCATCATTGCTTGTTTGCTTATGTATGCTATTGTTTGCTTGCGATAGAATACCCGGACTGTGAAGCGTGCTACTACGAGTCTCTAGGTTTTGCGAATCGTCAGCAAGGCGAGTAACACTTTGATCATACCTTATTACCTAGTTTTTATGCATTAGATCGAACCCTCACACATTGCATGAGTAGGATCTCTTAACTTGTGGGACTGGGAAGTAGATTGAGGTAGAACCTATTACCTGCATTTATTTTAAAACCCTTGGGAGTTACTTCTACGTTATGCTTAGGTTGCCATGCTATGCTCGTAGACGTGGTTTGGGTTTGAGTGAAATCCATGACAGATGTGAGATGTTAATTAATGGTTCAACTTAAGGTGGCTACTTGAATACACATCTGGGTGGATTGGTTGCAGGGCACCTGGAGAATCCAGTGTTGTCCTAGGAAATCCCGGGGTTCCGTGTGATTGTCATATGGAATGCCACCCAGGCTCAAAGGGATCATAAAACTATTCATGCTAGAAACTTCCGTCTGTAGCCACAATGCCAATATGGGCTCTGGCATAGTATGAGTAGGTTGTGTGAGCTCTTTCAGTGGTGGACTAGCAGATGTAGGGGAAAGTAGGTGTACGAGTTCACCCGGGGTAAATAGTAAATGCTTCTGAAAGACTGTCTCGGTCATCCGTTTCTCAAACACCATGCAGTGCGAGAAAATCCAACGAAGGAGATCGAGTCTTGTGGGAAAAGTGCACAAACCTCTGCAGAGTGTACAAACTGATCATGATTAGCCGTGTCCTCGGTTATGGACATCTTGAGTATCTGGTATTTGAATTATTGGTTGATCTCATCACTCTAAAATTAATTTGTTGGGTTAATGATTACTTTAATTTGGGATTGAGTTGGAGGTACCTTCTCAATGATGTTTCAACTACCATGATAGTTAAAAGAAAAATTCATTCCTTTGTTGTAGGGAAAAATTGGCTTTACGTAAAAACTTTAACCTTAGAGCCTCCACCAGCCAAATATGCATATAGTATAGCCTTAGTTCTGTTACTTGCATCTTTCGTGTTATCTTGCCAGCATATTCCATGTGCTGACCCATTTCGGGCTGCTACATATTACGTTGCAGACTTTTCAGATGAGGAGTAAGACATTCTAGGTCGTTTGTCATGCACTCAGCTATGACGTTGGAGTTGATGGACTCACTTATCTTCCAAGCCTTCCGCTGTTATTTTGTTAGATGGCCTTAAGCCATAGACTTTTGTAATAAGTTATCTTTGGAGACACTCGATGTAATAAGTGTGTGATTGCCACTCTGTTATAAATCCTTCAAGTACTGTGTGTGTCAGCATTACCGATCCAGGGATGACACTGAAACACAGAGACTTCGGTCCATTCAGATCGTGGTCGCTACAGATGAATTGTGGGTTTATGATCAAGATTATCTATGAGAAATATTTGGTTCTTTTCTGAACTCTTTTATGTATGACTATAATATCCTTGCAAGTCTTTTTGAATTATTGGTTTGGTTTGGCCTACTAGATCTATAGTTCTTGCAATGGGAGAAGTGCTTGGCTTTGGGTTCAATCTTGCGGTGTCCTTTCCCAGTGACAGTAGGGGCAGCAAGGCATGTATTGTATTGTTGCCATCGAGGATAAAAAGATGGGGTTTATATTATGTTATTTAAGTTTATCCCTCTACATCATGTCATCTTGCTTAAGGCGTTACTCTGTTCTTTTGAACTTAATACTCTAGATGCATGCTGGATAGCGGTCGATGTGTGGAGTTATAGTTGTAGATGTAGAATCATTTCGGTCTACTTGTCTCGGATGTGATGCCTATATATAATGATCATGCCTGGATAGTCTCATAATTATTCGCTTTTCTATCAATTGCTCGACAGTAATTTGTTTACCCGCCGTAGAATTCCGCTATCATGAGAGAAGCCACTAGAGAAACCTATGACCCCCGGGTCTATTCTCAACATATCAATCCACAATCTACTTTACTTTTCTGTTTTTACTTTCTGTTCCTATATCCAAAAATACCAAAAATATCAAACTATCATCTCTATCAGATCTCACTTTTGTAAGTGATCGTAAAGGGATTGACAACCCCTTATCACGTTGGTTGCGAAGTTCTTATTTGTTTGTGCAGGTGCGAGGGACTTGCGCATGGTCTCCTACTGGACTGATACCTTGGTTCTCAAAAACTGAGGGAAATACTTACGCTACTGTGCTGCATCACCCTTTCCTCTTCGAGGGAATACAACGCAAGCTCGAGAAGTAGCATAACCATAAAGTGGCACTTCTACCAATTCAAGACAAGATTAGTGTCTTCACATCTGTGCAAAACTCGATCAAGGTTGCTCAAGCAATCGTCAAAAGAAGTTCCATAAATGGAGAAATCATCCATGAAAACCTCAACAATCTTTTCACAAAAATCAAAGAATATAGCCATCATGCATCTTTGAAAGGTAGCAGGTGCATTACATAAACCAAAAGGCATACGTATATAAGCAAAGGTACCGAAAGGACAAGTAAAAGTGGTCTTTTCTTGATCCCCTTTTGACACAGGTATTTGAGAGAAACCAGAATAACCATCTAGAAAGCAAAAATGAGTATGTTTGGATAACCTTTCTAGCATTTGATCAATAAAAGGCAAAGGGTAATGATCTTTCTTAGTAGCTTTATTTAATTTGCGGAAATCAATTACCATCCTATAACCTATAACAATTCTTTGTGGGATCAATTCATCTTTATCATTAGGAACAACAGTCATACCTCCCTTCTTAGGGACACAATGTACAGGACTTACCCACTGGCTATTAGCAACTGGATAGATAATACCTGCCTCTAGAAGCTTTAGTATTTCCTTCCTTACCACTTCTTTCATCTCAGGATTTAACCGTCGTTGATGATCTATAACTTGTTTAGCGTTTTCTTCCAATTTTATCTTACATTGGCATAAAGTGGGACTAATGCCCTTAAGATCATCCAGAGTATATCCAATAGCAGCACAGTGCTTCTTCAGAGTTTTCAATAATTTTTCTTCTTCCTGCTCTAAAAGGTTAGCACTAATAATAACATGATATATCTTATTTTCATCAAGATAAACATACTTAAGATTATCAGGTAAAGGTTTAAGTTCAAACACGGGATCACCCTTGGGTGGAGGAGGATCCTCTAGGATTTCAACAGGCAAGTTGTTTTTCAAGATGGGTCCCTACTTAAAGAATATTTCATCTATTTCCCTTCTCTCATTCATATACATATCATTTTCATGGTCTAGTAGATATTGTTCTAAAGGATCATTAGGAGGCACAACAATAGAAGCAAGACCAATAATTTCATCCTTACTAGGTAATTCTTTATCAAGGGGTTGTCTACGAAATCTAGCAAAGTTAAAATCATGAGACATATCCCCTAAACCAACAGTAACAATATCTTTCACGCAGTCTATCCTAGCATTAACAGTATTCAAGAAGGGTCTACCAAATATAATGGGACAAAAGTCAACTTGTCGGAAGTAAGAATAAGAAAATCAGCAGGATATTTAACTTTCCCACACAAAACTTCAACATCTCTAACAATCCCAACTGGTGAAATAGTGTCTCTATTAGAAAGCTTAATAGTAACATCAACCCCTTCTAACTCAACAGGTGCAATATCATGCATAATTTCTTGATATAGGGAATGAGGGATTATACTGGCACTAGCACCTACGTCACATAAACCATGATAGCAATGATCTCCTATTTTAACAGAGATAACAGGCAAGCCTACAACAGGTCTATGTTTATTCCTAGCATCGGGTTTGGCTATTCTAGCAGCTTCCTCTTGGAGGTAAATAACATGTCCATCTAAATTTTCAACCAAGAGATCTTTAACCATAGAAACACTAGGTTCAACTTTAATTTTCTCAGAGGGTGTAGGTGTTCTGTACTACTCTTACGAACCACAGTTGAAGCTCCTTAATTCTAATAGGGAATGGTGGTTTCTCAATATAAGCAGTAGGAACAATAGGATCAACATTATAAGTGATAGTCTTTTCTTCAACTTTAACAGGTTCAACTACTTTTACTTCAATGGGAGGATGGCATTTAAACCACTTCTCCTTGGGAAGATCAACATGAGTAGCAAATGATTCACAGAAAGAAGCTACTATCTCAGAGTCAAGTCCATATTTAGTGCTAAACTCACGGAAAACATCGGTATCCATAAAAGCTTTAACACAATCAAACTTCGGGATCATACCTGACTCCTTACCTCCATCGAGATCCCAATCTTCAGAGTTGCGTCTAATTCTTTCCAATACATCCCATTTGAATTCAACAATCTTCATCATAAAAGAGCCAGAACAAGAATTGTCGAGCATGGTGCGATTATTGAGAGAAAGCCGAGCATAAAATTTTTGAATGATCGTTTTTCTTGAGAGATCATGATTGGGGCATGAATATAACATTGACTTAAGCCTCTCCCAAGCTTGAGCAATGCTTTCTCCTTCGCGAGGCCAAAAATTATAAATATAATTACGATCACGATGAACCTGGTGCATAGGGTAGAACTTCTGATGAAATTCCAACTTCAGAGGATTATAGTTCCATGATCCAATATCATCACATAGCCTAAACCATGTCAATGCATATCCCTTCAAAGATAAAGGGAATACCTTCTTCTTGATAACATCCTCGGGCATACCTGCAAGCTTAAATAATCCACAAACTTCATCCACATAGATTAGGTGTAAATCGGGATGCAGTGTTCCGTCTCCTGTAAAAGGGTTATCAAGCAGTTTCTCTATCATACTCGAAGGAATTCCAAAGCAAACATTTTCAGTAGGTGCGGTGGGTTGAGGAGCAACTCTTTGCTCTTCTGGTCGGGGTGAAGATACCCCGAACAAGCCCCTCAAAGGATGATGAGCCATAGTAACAAGTGACAGTAAATTTCAGCACACTATATAACTTTTTCCTTACCAAAGGCGCTTCACTCCCCGGCAACGGCGCCAGAAAAGAGTCTGGATGACCCACAAGTGTAGTGGACCTATCGTAGTCCTTTCGATAAGTAAGAGTGTCGAACCCAACGAGGAGCAGAAGGAAATGATAGGCAGTTTTCAGTAAGGTATTTTCTGCAAGCACTGAAATTATCGGTAACACATAGTTTTGTGATAAGGGAATTGGTAGCAAGTGACAAAAGGTAAAAGTAAATAAGGTATAGCAAGATGGCCCAATCCTTTTTGTAGCAAAGTACAAGCCTGGACAAACTCTTATATGAAGGAAAACGCTCCCGAGGACACATGGGAATTATCGTCAAGCTAGTTTTCATCACGATCATGTGATTCGCGTTGGGTACTTTGATAATTTGGTATGTGGGTGGACCGGTGCTTGGGTGCTGTCCTTACTTGGACAAGCCTCCCACTTATGATTAACCTCTAATGCAAGCATCCGCAACTACAAAAGAAGTATTAAGGTAAACCTAACCATAGCATGAAACAAGTGGATCCAAATCAGCCCCTTACGAAGCAACGCATAAACTAGGGTTTAAGCTTCTATCACTCTAGCAACCCATCATCTACTTATTACTTCCCAATGCCTTCCTCTAAGTCCAAATAATGGTGAAGTGTCATGTAGTCGACGTTCACATGACACCACTAGAGGAGAGACAACATACATCTCATCAAAATATCGAACGAATACCAAATTCACATGACTACTTATAGCAAGACTTCTCCCATCTACTCAGGAACAAAAGTAACTACTCACAAGACATAATATTGTTCATGATCAGAGGGGTATTAATATGCATAATGGATCTGAACATATGATCTTCCACCAAATAAACCAACTAGCATCAACTACAAGGAGTAATCAACACTACTAGCAACCCACAGGTACCAATCTGAGGTTTGGGTACAAAGATTGGATACAAGAGATGAACTAGGGTTTGAGAGGAGATGGTGTCCGTGAAGATCTTGATGAAGATAACCCTCCCCAAGATGGGAGAGTTGTTGGTGATGACGACGGTGACGATTTCCTCCTCCCGGAGGGAAGTATCCCCGGCAGAACAGCTCTGCCGGAGCCCTAGATTGGTTTCCGCCAAGGTTCCACCTCGAGACTGCGGCGTCTGGTCCCGAAAGCTTCCTTATGTTTTTTTCTAGGTCAAAACACCTCATATGGGAGAAGATGGGCATCGGGGGGCCATCGGGGGGCCCACGAGGCAGGGGGCGCGCCCAGAGAGGGGGGCGTGCCCCCCCACCCTCGTGGACAGGTGTTGCCCCCCCTGGTGATCCTCTTTTGCTAGATATTTTTTATATTTTTTGAAACGGTGTCATGTGGAGTTTCGGAGCTTTTTGAGTTGTGTAGAATAGGTTTCCAGAGTTTGCTTCTTTTCCAGTCCAGAATTCCAGCTGCCGACATTCTCCCTCTTCATGTAAACCTTGTAAAATAAGAGAGAAAGGGCATAAGTGTTGTGACATAACGTGTAATAACAGCCCATAGTGCAATAAATATCAACATAAAAGCATGATGCAAAATGGACGCATCAATGTACGTGGTTACCGAATGTTGTTCGGAGTCCCGGATGAGATCCCCGACGTCACGAGGAGTTCTGGAATGGTCCGGAGGTAAAGATTTTTATATGGGAAGTCCTGTTTCAGTCACCGGAGTGATTTCGAAGTCATCGGTATTGTACCGGGACCACCAGAAGGTGTCCGGGGGTCCACCGGGTGGGGCCACCTACCTCGGTGGGCCAAGTGGACTGAGCAAGGGGGGACCAGCCCCTGGTGGGCTGGTGCCCCCCCCCCCAAGGGCCCAAGGGCGCCTAGGGTTAGAAACCCTAGGGGATGGGGGCGCCCCACCTGCTTGGGGGCAAGTTCCCCCCACCTGGCCGCCGCCTCCCTCTAGATCTCATCTAGAGGGGATGGCCCCCTCTCCCCTTCCCCTATATAAAGTGAGGGGTGGGAGGGCAGCCCCACCTGATCCCTGGCGCAGCCCTCCCCTTCTCCAACACCTCCTCCTCCTTCCAAAGTGCTTGGCGAAGCCCTGCCGGAGAACCACGCTACTCCACCACCACCATGCCCTCGTGCTGCTGTTGGAGTTGTCTTCCCCAACCTTCCCCTCTCTCCTTGCTGGATCAAGGCGTGGGAGACATCACCGGGCTGCACATGTGTTGAACGCGGAGGCGCCGTTGTTCGGCTCTTAGATCGGATTCGGCCACGATCTGAATCGCTTCGTGTACGACTCCACCAACCGCGTTCTTGCAACACTTCCGCGTCGCGATCTTCAAGGGTATGAAGATGCA
>LR738715.1:669983806-670000402 GCA_902687465.1 Secale cereale | reverse complement strand
TCTCTTGTTGCTAGTCACTCCATAGATTGATCTTGGTGATGCATAGATTTTTTTTTGAATTTCTGCAACAATCCCCAACAGAGCTCTTATTCTCCCCAATTGAAAAGAATAGCTTGTCGAAGTACTCCACCATCTATGCTTAATGTCCTTGTCCTTTACCGGGAGTTAGTCTGCTATGTCGTTGATACATTTGACTTGGTCAACATCCCTCGTCTTCTTCACTCGGGTCTTGGCCATCCTACAGATGTCCATTTCGCCTTCCTTCGTGTCTAACCGCTGGTAGAGATCCTCATTGAAAGAACATGCGGTGCCCCCATGTTTGGTTTTGGTAATTGATGACAATCTCTATGGACTAATGGTTGCCTCGAGTTATATTTGAAGGGTTTGTCCATAGGCTTTTCTTGGAGTCCATGTGTTGGTTTCAAGGAGAGTTTGTGATGACCAAGGTGCTATTAAGGAATTATCCAAAGATTGGTCTTGTGAGTGTTGAGCTTATTGCAAGCATGTCTTGAAGAAGAAGAGTGTGCTATCATTTATGTTTACCTTCAAGACATCATCCAAATGAAGAGAGTTGGAAAGATTTAAGGTTGATCAATACTAAGTCAAAGAATGAATCAAGTTGATCAACACACAAAGTGTAGAAGATGTACCGAGAGGGATCAAGCAATCCCATGGTATGGTAAGCATTGTCAATCATGCTTTGTGTATTAACCCATGGTCTTCGTGAGAGTTCTTTGTGGGGTTAGGTTGCGGTGTGCAAGTTCAAGTGGAGCATCACGAAGAGATCACTTGAAGCTTGTCGTCCATTCTGGTGACAATGTACTTGTGAAGATATGCCGAAGAGTGGCTCACCCATAGTGGAGTATGGGGGAGTAATCTACTAGTCTTCATCGAGCCAACGCAATCAAGACAGGTTGTCCAACTTGAGGAAGTCAAGATCGTCTACATCTAGCTCAAGTGGACTTTGTGCAAGGCAAAGGTTTGCCCTTGATAGGTTTTCTATTTTACTGGTCTCATGGTGGTAGTTGGGAGACCAGTTTATAGGATCGATCGCCGTACTATCAAGGGGGGCTCTCAAGTGAGTAGCTTGATCATATCATTCGTAGAGAGCTCAAACCATTGCATGCTTGCTTCATATTTCTTGGTTCTTGTTTGGTTCTCTTTGTGATTCTTAGAGCTTATGGTCATCTTGATGACAAGCTTGAGTTCATCGAAAACGGAGTTCACATGCGTCTTCTATGATGTTTTCGGTGCTGGAGGTTTTACCAGTCTTATCCGAGGAAGGGTTCTCACCATTTTCTTATGGGACTTTTCTAATTTGCTTATTATTGGTATTTCTATCAATTTTGTGTTATCCCTTGTCGCTAGCTTTCCAACAAACTTGGTTTCGTCGAATTCGGAGTCCGTTTGCAGAAGTTGTGGTCGTTTTGGTGTTCTGAAAAGGCTACAGCGGTACTACCGCAGGTAGGAGCGGGAGTAATTTTTTACTACCGCTTTCGGGAGCGGTACTACCGCTTGGAGCAGTACGACCGCGGCTACTTCCGTGGCTACTTCCGCTCGGAACCAAAAACTCGTCACAAGTCCAGCAGTGGTAGGCACGGATGTAGTTTTTTAGTACCGCTCGCAAGTAGTAGTACCGCTACCCTTAGCAGTCGTACCGCTACCCCTAGCGGTAGTACCGTGAGGTCAAGCGGTACTACCGTTCCGACGGTTCTTCTAGCCTTTTTGCCTCCTCGCTGTTGTTTTTCAAAGGGGTATTACCGCCCTAGCGGTAGTACCGCTCCTGGAGCGGTAGTACCGCTCTGTGCGGGTTGTGAGCATAACGGTTGGATTTTTCCCCACCTATAAAAGGGGGTCTTCTTCCCCAATGAACCTCATCCTTTGAGCTCGTGTTCTTCCACCATGGTTGACCTTCTTCGAGCTTGCCATCTCTCAATCTCTCCATGGATTCTTGCTAGTTTTGGGGGGAAAAGAGAGAGGAGATCTAGATCCACATTTCCACCAATCACTTTCTCCTCTAGGTGAGGGGAACCCCTTGGATCTTGATCTTGGAGTTCTTGGTATTCTCCTTCTTGTTCTTCCTCTCATTTCCCTCCCTAGCATTAGTTGCTTTGGTGGGATTTGGGAGAGAAGGACTTGGGCACTCCGTGTGCCCTCGCCATTGCATTTGGTGCATCAGTTTGAGTTCTCCACGGTGATACATGGAAGTGAAGTTGAGAAGCTTATTACTCTTGGGTGCTTGGTACCCTTGAGCTTGTTCCTCTTGGGTGCTTGGGCGCCCTAGACGGTTGTGGTCACCTCGGAGCCATATTCCATTGTGGTGAAGCTTCATGGTGTCGTTGGGGAGATAGCCCCAACCTTGGTGTTCGAAGCTCAATCATTGTGGTGTAAAGCTCCGGGCAAGCGTTGGGGTCTCCAATTAGGTTGTGGAGATCGCCCCGAGCAATTTGACGGGTTCCGGTGACCGCCCCCAAGGGTTGCCAAAGTGTACGGGTTCGGTGACCGCCTCCAAGGGTTGCCATTTGTACGGGTTCGGTGACCGTCAAGGGTCCCTTAGTGGAATCACGGCATCTTGCATTGTGCGAGGGCGTGAGGAGATTACGGTGGCCCTAGTGGCTTCTTGGGGAGCATTGTGCCTCCACACCGCTCCAAACGGAGATTAGCATCCGTAAGGGTGTGAACTTCGGGATACATCGTCGTCTCCGCGTGCCTCGGTTATCTCTTACCCGAGCCATTTACTTATGCACTATACTTTGTGATAGTCATATTGTTTCTTGTCATATATCTTGCTATCACCTAGTTGTTTATCTTGCTTAGCATAAGTTGTTGGTGCACATAGGTGAGCCTAGTAGTTGTAGGTTTTGTGCTTGACAAATTAACCGCTAGGTTTATTCCGCATTTGTTCAAGCCTAAACCGTAATTATTTTAAAGCGCCTATTCACCCCTCCCCCTCTAGGCGACATCCACGATCTTTCAATTGGTATTAGAGCCTCGTCTCTCTTTATAGGGCTTAACCGCCTAGAGAGTAAGGATGTCGACTAGAGGTTTAGGTTTCTCTGACACTCTTAGTTTCAATGGCACAAATTTTGATGTTTGGGTAATTCGCATGCTTAATCTCTTTAGGGTCATGGACCCAAATTTAGAGCGAATTGTAGATATGGGTTTTTCTCCTCCAAAGGATCCACAAAGATTATCTTTAGAGGATGAGAAAAACTCTTATCTAAATGCTCATGCTTCTAATGTGCTTTTTGATGCTTTGAGCAATGTAGTTATATTTCAACTCATGCCGTTCCGGGATGCTCATGAGTTATGGACAAAGCTTCAAGATAAATATGGTGTGTCCAAGAATTGTGGAAATGACTGCTCTCCCTCCACCTCCGGCCGTGTTGTCTTCTTAACTTCTTCTACTTCACCTACATGTGGTTTGCCACAAGGTAATGATATGGTGAGTAGTGTTGGTCATTGCAATGATGATAGTATGCTTACTGTGGATGATCCTTCATCACCATCTTATTGCAATGCATCTTCTTTGGACTTTAACACTTTGAGCACCCTACATGTTTCACATGCTTGTGTTGATAGTCCTTGCATATCATGTAGAAATTGCTTGACTAAAACTCATGATGATATGCTTGCTATGTCTTGTTGCCATGATAAAAATGCATCTATTTCCTCGAATTGTTGTGCTAACAATGTAGAGGAAACCCAACACCCCATGGAACAAGATGTAATCTTGAATGGTACTTCAAGGGATCCTACATCATCATCTATCGCGTTTTGCCTTATGGCTAAGGCTTCAAAGGTATCTCCCACTTTGAACCCCAATATATCTTGTGATGGTAGTGATGATGATGTAGAAAATGATGAAGAGAATGATAATGTTGCCTCCTTAAAAATTAAGGGGGAAATGATTTTTAAAGCTCTTCTTAAGAATAAATTAGCTCGTTCCAACTTTATGGAAATCATGTTTATTGCCATTAAGGGCAAGAAATATATTGATGAGTTGGAATCTCATCTAGAGGAGCATGAGGTCACCATTGAGAAAATGGAAGGTCATGAGCGTGATTACACTAATGAGATCGCCGACCTCTCGCAAGCTCTTGAACTTGAACAAACCACCAAGGAATCTCTTGAGGAGAATTTTGCTCTAGAACTATCTAGAATAAAGGAATCCCGTGATAGAGCTCTCGAGGTGGCTAATGATTTTGAAACTAAAAAAGAGAAGCTTGAAGTTGCACATGCTAAACTCCTTGAGGATTTTGAGCACCTCGAAAATGGCTCAAGGGTCATTAAGAGTGAGCTCATCAAACTCACCGAGTCTCATGCTCAACTTAAAGCTTCATATTCTAAAGAGCTTGCCAAGTTGCCTTCTCCTCTTTCTATTATTCACGATGCTTGTGCTACTAACTCTATTTCTAGTGAAGCATCCATTTTGAAGGATAATGTTGAGCCAAGGGCTCAACTTGAGTTGCTATCTAGCAATTATGGGAGATTGGAAGAAAGTCATGTAAAGCTCACAAGCTCTCATGATGATATTCTAGTATTCCATAATGTGCTAAAGATAGCTCATGAGGCTATGATCATCAAGGTAACATCTAGTGAGTCTCATGTGGTCGCTAGCACTACTTCTAGTCAAAATGCTATATTGCCATGTGCTAGTCCTCGTAATTCATCTATGCATAACATTGGTACATCTTGTGATGAATTGCTTTCCTTGCCTTGTTGCTCTAACAATGAAGCCTATACTTCCTCTAGTACTTGTGTTGATACTAACCATGTAGAGGAAATCAAAGAGCTCAAGTCCCAAGTCTCTTACTTGAAGAAAGACTTGGAAAAGTGTCATGAAGGGAAGTCCAGACTCAACAATATCTTGAGTGTGAAAAAATCCCCCAATGACAAAGGTGGACTTGGATTCAACTCCAACAAGAAGAAGAAGTCCAAGAGCAACAAGAAGAAGGGCCAAGAACAACTCAAGAATTCGGCCAAGGTTATTTGCTTCAAGTGCAAAATTGAAGGGCATCATGTTAGATCTTGCCCATTGAAGAAGAATGTCATTAGTGACAAGCAACAAGGGAAGAGGCCACAAGTTCAATCTCGTGCTCAATCGCAAGTTGGAGAAAGGCCGCTTCCCAAGAAGACTCATGGTAATGCTTCTCATTTTGAGAAATCAAATGAGAAGTGAAGAGTAGATGTTGCTACCTATGCCGTGAGAAGGGTCACCTTGCTTCTTCATGCACTAGTGGTAACTTATCCAACCCAACTATTGTTGATGATGTCTATTTTCTTGGGAAGGATAATGTTGGCAATGTGTTTGCCAAGTTTTTTGGTACTAAAAGTGGTGTCAAGAAAAGAACCATTTGGGTGGCCAAGCCTATTGTGACTAACCTCTTAGGACCCAACTTGGTTGGGGACCAACAAGCTAAAACTTGATCAATAGGCGTTGTTGGAGGGCATTGGAGACTTGGCTACGTTATGAAGAATTAAGGGGTCTTCATCATTCATATTGTCTCAAGCCAAGTCATTCAGATTATCAAGTTTCTATCTTATATCCAATGTTCCTCCTTGCGGTAACTCGTGCTTAAATTGTTCATTCAAAGTTACTTGCCCCTTTGCATGTTTTGGTTTTGTTCCTTGCATGTGTTTGTATATGTTGTGCGTCCAATTTGTGTATCTTGAGAAATCAAGTATGTGTATATTGGTTTGCACATCATGTATGTGTGTGTCGTGCGTTGAGCCTTTGTGCTTCTTGCTTTTATCTTAGTTGGCTCTTGTGAGAGATTAATGGAACATCCCATTTTGGGGGAGTGATGTGCTTTGTGCACCTCACGATCCTATAAATGTGTGTACATGAGGAATACCATCTAGTATTGATATTACAAGATTATCTAGTCTCCATGTAGTATGTCTTCTCATGAGAAAGTCAAATTCTAAATGTTCCATTAATTATCTCTTGTTGGTTCTCTTTTGCATCTTGGTAAGTTTTTCATTGGTATCACATTATGGGGGAGTAATATTCTATGTGCATATTACAAGCCTAGAAAATGTGTAAATTTGAGATATTGTCACCTAGAGTTGATAGTATAAATTATGTTGTTCCTAGGTGGCTTGTTAGCTCTACAAGTTGCATTTTGCTTGTGTTTGGTGTGAAGATGATGTTGGATATCATTGCTATCTATCACCGGGAATTATTTCCAAATACCTCTTGTCTTTGACAATTGGTAATCATTTATGTGGTGGAAATTATTGATCATCTTTACATTGTCTTTTGGTTTTATTTGTCTTATCTCTTGCCAAGTTTGTGTCAACTCCCATTTCCTTCCATGCCACTTGTGGATCTCCTGTTTTATTGTTTTTGTCGAGTGTTTTCTAGATATAGTGAAAATGGTGATCCCACCTTGTGCATTTTGTACTCGAATGCAAATTCTCTCTAAATGCACAATTCGTGGGGGAGCTATCCTATTTTCGATAGAACACTCATCTTGTGATCCATATCAAGTGTGTGTTGATGGAAGGCAAGCCGTTTCTTTTTGGTACTTGTGCCATCATGAAACTTTGTAGATGGGTTGGTTTGTTTGGAACCATCCTCTCTTTTGGGAGTCCGATGTCTTTCCTTTTGCGTGTATCAATGGATATCTCATTCCTTGATGTATCTTCTAATAGATATCTTCCAAGTGATGATTTCTCCATTTGGTATCCTATTTTCACTTGGTATTTCTTTTTCATTTTGTTTCGTTTCTTGAAAGTATTGAGCATGCATATTTACTTCATGTATTTTCTTTGGCATGCTTTCTTTCTTTAACCCAATATATAAGGGAAACTCCACCTAGTCTCAATTTGGATGAGATGTACATGAAATTCATTTTCATATATAAATGCACATATGTTTGTGGAGTTTTTCCTATGTATTGGTGTTTCTAACTCTTTGGTCCCAATGAGTTTGGATACCATTTTGTTTGTGTTGGTGTTCTAGGAACAATTGGAGATGCATTGGATGCTCGGCTCATTCAAAAGGAAGGTGGTGTCACCATGTGCTTATTGAAGTCAAGATAGGATGATGAATGAACTACTATCTACCTTCAATTGGTATCTACTACATCCTTCCAATGGTATCTCGGTAACAAGTATCACCATCTACTTCATGCACAAATTTCTTGCATCAACCTTGTGTAGGTTGTATCATGGCATGTAATTCATTCTTTCTAGTGATACTTGTTTCCTTTCTCAAAGCATCCCAACAATGATCTCTTGTTGCTAGTTGTGATGTCTTTGATGTTCGTGTGGTCGGAATTCATTTGTATACAATAAGATCATATCTAGCCATGTGCTATGCTTTCAAGCAAATATTTTATTGGTATATTCATGACTTCCTTGTGGATATCATTTTCTTTCCATTTTGTAATTATTTTGTGTGTACATCCTTCTTGTGGATTGATATCATCATGATTTTCATCTACCTAGAATCTCATACACTTGAGAGAAACTACATATCTAGTAGATATCCTTTTCTTTTACGTCCACCTTGCCTTTCTTGTATTATTTCTTTGGTGGCTCCATGAAGGTGTGTGTCTTGAGTGTGGATCTTATATCGTTGCATCTTGATGCACTCTTTTGTGGTGAAGATCATTTTCCTCATGCTTGTCTTGACAAAGCTTGCCATTTAATTGGTATCCCTCGTCTTGATGAGGCTTTCATTTTCTATCTTCACCATGGGTTGTCACAAGCTTGGTTAATATTTCTCTTTTTAGTGAGCTTGTGAATCCATTTGCTAGGTGTGTGTGGGAAGGACATGTCATGCACCTTGTATCTCAACTATTAAAGACTATGTTGATGCTTAATGCTCATCCTTATATTAGTCTTCTCAAGTGCTTTGCCATGACTCACACACATCTTTTTGGTTGAGCCTATTTCCAAGTTGCATCTTTTATATGTTGCTCAACCATTTGTTTGTTGCAAGTGCTAGGCTTTGTTTCCTTCATGCTCACTTGCACTTGGTGTGAGTTTCTATTGATTTTGGGGGAGTGATGATCCTATTTTGTGCACTTGGCATCCTAATGAAAATGTTCTAAGGAGTGCACAAATTATGGGGAGCTTCACCAGTGTCTTTAGAACACTCCATTGCTATGTCGTGAGGTTCTATTCATCTTGGGGGAGTGACGATCCTATTTTGTGCTTGTTGTATTCAAATACAAAACTAAATTGTGCACAAATCATGGGGAGCTTTTCTAGTTTCTCTAGAACACTCCTTTGCTCATATCATAATATCGTTTATTCATGTGGCAGGTAGGATCATTGGTCTAGTTGGTTCAATTGGTATCTTTTGATAGCTTGCTTCAATTGGTATCCTTTGATTGCTTGATTGCGTGTCTCTCCCTTTGTTATGCCTTTGTGGCATATCATTCTTTTGCAATCTTTGAGCCTAAATATAAGTTGTCTTCCTCCAAGTTTTTACTGTTGGATATGTGTATTGCATTCCACTCCCTTGTTGAGAAATACACAACTTATGGAGGAACACATTTTATATTGGCCATCTAAGCTTTTCGCCCATTTTGGCAATCGATGCCAATGGGGGAGAAGTTTCAGAGAGTTTTGTGAGGAAGTTTAGAGAGTTGTTTCCTCCCTTATTGCTTTGGTTTTATTCCTAAGCATTTGCATCTCGTGCGCATACATTATTGTCGAATGATATGGTGATGCATAATTCCTTATTTAAACTCTCTTGAAAGTGATTGTCATCAATTAGCAAAATGGGGGAGATTGAAAGAACATGCGGTGCACCCATGTTTGGTTTTGGTAATTGATGACAATCTCTATGGACTAATGGTTTCCTCGTGTTATATTTGAAGGGTTTGTCCATAGGCTTTTCTTGGAGTCCATGTGTTGGTTTCAAGGAGAGTTTGTGATGACCAAGGTGCTATTAAGGAATTATCCAAAGATTGGTCTTGTGAGTGTTGAGCTTATTGCAAGCATGTCTTGAAGAAGAAGAGTGTGCTATCATTTATGTTTACCTTCAAGACATCATCCAAATGAAGAGATTTGGAAAGATTTAAGGTTGATCAAGACTAAGTCAAAGAATGAATCAAGTTGATCAACACACATAGTGTAGAAGATGTACCGAGAGGGATCAAGCAATCCCATGGTCTTCGTGAGAGTTCTTTGTGGGGTTAGGTTGCGGTGTGCAAGTTCAAGTGGAGCCTCACGAAGAGACCAAGTGCTTGAAGCTTGTCGTCCATTGTGGTGACAATGGACTTGTGAAGATATGCCGAAGAGTGGCTCACCCATAGTGGAGTATGGGGGAGCAATCTACTAGTCTTCACCGAGCCAACGCAATCAAGACAGGTGGTCCAACTTGAGGAAGTCAAGATCGTCTACATCTAGCTCAAGTGGACTTTGTGCAAGGAAAATGTTTGCCCTTGATAGGTTTTCTATTTTATCGGTCTCATGGTGGTAGTTGGGAGACCGGGTTATAGGATCGATCGCCGTACTATCAAGGGGGGCTCTCAAGTGAGTAGCTTGATCATATCATTCGTAGAGAGCTCAAACCATTGCATGCTTGCATCATATTTCTTGGTTCTTATTTGGTTCTCTTTGTGAGTCTTAGAGCTTATGGTCATCTTGATGACAAGCTTGAGTTCATCGAAAACGGAGTTCACATGCGTCTTCTATGATGTTTTCGGTGTTGGAGGTTTTACCGGTCTTATCCGAGGAAGGGTCTCATCATTTTCTTATGGGCCTTTTCTAATTTTCTTATTATTGGTATTTCTATCAAGTTTGTGTTAGCCCTTGTCGCTAGTTTTCCAACAAACTTGGTTTCGTCGAATTCGGAGTCCGTTTGCAGAAGTTGTGGTCGTTTTGGTGTTCTGAAAAGGCTGCAGCGGTACTACCGCGGGTAGGAGCGGGAGTAATTTTTTACTACCGCTTTCGGGAGCGGTACTACCGCTTTCGGGAGCGGTACTACCGCTTGGAGCAGTACTACCGCGGCTACTTCCGCTCGGGACCAAAAACTCGTCACACGTCCATCAATGGTAGGCACGGATGTAATTTTTTAGTATCGCTCGCAAGAAGTAGTACCGCTACCCTTAGCAGTAGTACCGCTACCCCTAGCGGTAGTATCGCGAGGTCAAGCGGTACTACCGCTCCGACGGTTCTTCTGGCCTTTTTGCCTCCTCGCTGTTGTTTTTCAAAGGGGTACTAAGTACCGCTCCTGGAGCGGTAGTACCGCTCTGTGCGGGCTGTGAGCATAACGGTTAGATTTTTCCCCACCTATAAAAGGGGGTCTTCTACCCCAATGAACCTCATCCTTTGAGCTCGTGTTCTTTCCCCATTGTTGACCTTCTTCGAGCTTGCTATCTCTCAATCCCTCCATGGATTCTTGCTAGTTTTTGGGGGAAAGAGAGAGGAGATCTAGATCCACATTTCCACCAATCACTTTCTCCACTAGGCGAGGGGAACCCCTTGGATCTTGATCTTGGAGTTCTTGGTGTTCTCCTTCTTGTTCTTCCTCTCATTTCCCTCCCTAGCATTAGTTGCTTTGGTGGGATTTGGGAGAGAAGGACTTGGGCACTCCATGTGCCCTCGCCATTGCATTTGATGCATCGGTTTGAGTTCTCCACGGTGATACGTGGAAGTGAAGTTGAGAAGCTTATTACTCTTGGGGTGCTTGGTACCCTTGAGCTTGTTCCTCTTGGGTGCTTGGGCGCCCTAGACGGTTGTGGTCACCTCGGAGCCATATTCCATTGTGGTGAAGCTTCGTGGTGTCGTTGGGGAGATAGCCCCAACCTTGGTGTTCGGAGCTCAATCATTGTGGTGTAAAGCTCCGGGCAAGCGTCGGGGTCTCCAATTAGGTTGCGGAGATGCCAGTGTACCTGAGATGAACAAACAGGCTGTTGCTTATAATACTAGCAAGGATCGCATGAGCAGATCATATGTTGAAAGTGTGAAAAAATCTATTGAAGTGGTGGAGATGGAAGGCCCATTCCTGGATAATGAAGACAAAAGAGTTGAGTATACTGTGCACTCGCCTCAGTCTGCTGATGAATGTTGTGGTGAAGTGATTCCCACACCACCCCTCTTACATGAGAACGTGCTCAGGTTCAGCTCCAGGAATGCATTACTAAACCAGGAGAGAGTGGAAGACAGGGCCAGAGCGACAAGCAAGAAAAGAGACCTGGAAGGTAACAACTCAGCTTCGAACTCTTTTGCAGTTTTGTCCAATTCTGATATGTTAATTAGAGCTAGGAAGATGGGGGTCATGATACCTGATATGGAGTTCACAAAAATTGATATTATTAGGGAACTTGAAAAAACTAGGAATAATTCGACTGAAAATCCTGCACCTCCTGATGAGGTTATGCTTCTTACCAATGGTAAAGGGGAAGATATCCCCATAGATATGAGATGGGGAGATGATATGGAGGGGGATAGCTCTGATTTTACAGTGGTGGGCCCTAGGAAAAAACGTAATTCGAAGAAAGTGAAAACTCCTTTATCTAGACCCAGAACTAGAAGTCAAAAAGTAATGGACCCCGCTGTTAATGATGGTAATGCTCCTAAGGCTCCTAGCAGAGTGACCAGGGGGGGGGGAGAAACGCCCAAAATGAATGGCGTCTTTTGGAATTAAAGAGGAGCAGGAAAAAAAGGAATGATGACCTGCTTCTCTGATTTAATTAAAGATCATTCCCTGGAGTTTTTGTGTTTGCAGGAAACTATGAAGAAGAATTTCTCTTCTAGTTTCTTTAGAAACATTGATCCTTTTAAAGCTTTTGCATGGAACTGGATCCTCTCTACTGGTAAATCTGGAGGTTTACTAGTGGGGGTAAAAAAAGAAAAGTTGGATATAGTTTCTTGGTCTATGGAAAAGTATATCTTGCAAGTTACTGTATTTGATATATCCAAGAATTGTATTTGGGCTATTCTCAATGTTTATGGGGCTGCACATGAAGAACAGAAGGAAGCTTTCCTTTCTGAAATGGCTAATTTTTGTAGTCATCTGTCTGTGCCCTATATAATAGGAGGAGATTTTAATATCCTTAGACACTGCGGAGAAAAAAAATAAAAAGATGGTGGCTTCACAATACAGTGATAGGTTTAATGCCATTATCAATGCTATGTGTTTGAGGGAGATTTATGTTGAGGGAGGAAAGTTCACCTTGTCAAACAATCAAAAACATCCTACACTAGAAAAGCTGGATAGGATTCTTATGAATGATGAATGGGAAGATTTATTTCCCTTAGTCACTGCCAGAAAGCTGGTTAGGGACGTTTCAGACCATAATCCTCTTCTGTTATCCACTCAAAATGTTTGCCCCCAGCCTCCTAAACCTAGAGAATTCCGGTTTGAGATGAACTGGATGACTAATGAAGAATTTCTTCCTTTAGTCAAAAATATTTGGCAGAAACCAGTTGGAGCTTCTAACCCTATAGATATTCTGAATATCAAGTTGAAACGCTTTAAAGTTTTCTTCAAAGGATGGGGATCCGATAAGTTTGGCCATGAGAAAGAAAAAAGAAAAAAAGCTATTAAAGAGGAACTTGCTGATATATAATTTATGGAAGAATGCGGACCTCTAGACGCTAATAGTCTAGATAGACGTGCTACCCTGAGTGGTGAGTTGCAGCAACTCATGGCCAATGAGGAATTGTTCTGGCTCCAACAATCCCATGAGACATGGTTATTGAAAGGGGACCAGAACACTGCTTTTTTCCATAGAATTGCCAATGGAAACAAAAGAAAGAACACCATACAAACTTTTTCGTGTGGTGATACGGTCATTGAGGGGACAGAGAATATGATCAAGCATGCTACTGAGTATTACAAAGAGTTGTTTGGTCCAGCCCCAGGGAATATTTTTCATTTAGATCCTGATACATGGGGAGAAGATGAAAAAATTACTAGTGAATAAAATGATTTTCTGACTAGACCTTTCAATGAGGATGAAGTTAAAAAAGCCTTGTTTTCCATGAAAAGTAATAGAGCACCAGGCCCTGATAATATTCCAGCAGAGTTCTATCGATTCTGCTAGGATATTGTTAAACAAGATATTATGAATATGTTTGTAGCTTTCCATGAAGGATCATTGAATGTGGAGAGATTGAATTATGGTATCATCACCCTAATTCCTAAGATCAGCGGAGCAAAAAAAAAAACAAGAATTCCGTCCCATTTGCTTGTTGCGATGCCCCTACAAACTCATTACCAAAGTGCTGGATAATCGAGTAGCGATGTTAGCTGATAAGCGCATCAGTAGACACCAAAATGCCTTTATCAAAAAACACAACATTATGGATGGAATTTTAACTCTGCATGAAGTTTTGCACCACACTAAAATTAAGAAAAAAGTTGGTATTGTCTTGAAACTCGACTTTGAGAAGGCATATGATAAAGTAAACTGGGACTTCCTCTTGGAGTGTCATAAGATGAGAGGTTTTGACAAGAAATGGTGTGAATGGATCAGACAAACCTTGCAGAATGGCACTATCAGTGTCAAAATTAATAATGTTGTGGGGCCCTACTTCCAAAGTAGGAAAGGAGTGCGTCAAGGAGACTCCATTTCCCCCTTCCTTTTTAATCTAGCTACTGAGTGCCTTACTAAAATGATCCTTAATGCTCAAAAAATGGTTTGTTTGTGGGATTAGCAGCTGATCTCATCCCGAATGGTGTTGCAATTCTGCAATACGCTGACGACACAATTCTCTGCATAGAGGAAGATATAGACAAAGCGATAAATCTCAAACTCCTGTTATATTTGTTTGAGCTTATGTCTGGCATGAAAATTAACTTCCTTAAGAGTGAAGTGCTTTGTGTAGGAGGGGATGACTCTGTTCTTCAGAAATATGCTGAGCTTTTTGGTTGTCAGATAGGACACTTCCCCATGAAATACTTGGGGGTGCCAGTTAGCTACTCCACTCTGAGAAACTCAGACTGGGAATACATTGCAATTAGATATCTTAAGAGCTGTGAATCGTGGATAGGCAATGCTGCTTCCTCTGGTGGGAGGTTAACATTGTTAAATTCTTCTCTTTCGAGCATTGCATATTATTATATGTCAATGTTCCTGCTTTCGAGATCGTTTGTTGAGAGACTCGACAAATATCGCCGTAAGTTCTTTTGGTGTGCTGGTTTGGTTAAGAAACGTTACTATCTGGTAAAATGGACTAGGGTGTGCAGATCTAAGAACAAAGGTGGGCTGGGTGTGAAGGATCTTCACAAACAGAACATTGCCCTACTAGCGAAATGGTGGTGGAAACTGGATACGGGGGAGGGACTTTGGCAAGATGTGGTTAGAGCTAAATATCTTAAGAATAGTTCTGTCGCTAGTGTAAAACCAAAATTCCATGACTCCCCGGTGTGGAAAGCCTTACTCAAAGTTAAAAATATGTATATGGCTGGGAGGAAAGTGATTGTCAATAATGGTAATATTGCCAGGGTGTGGCAAGACCCGATTGGCACTTATCCCCCTTTTTGTGAACTATATCCACAGCTGTTTAGTATTGTGTACCATCAAGAGGATACTGTTGCTCAGTTTAGAAATCGTGCCTCTGAAGTTACCTTCAGACGAAGGCTGAATACTGATCTTAACACTCAATTTGACGAGGTCAAGAGAGTGGTGGCTAATGTTGATAGTTCTGCTGGCCTTGATGAAATCAAATGGGAGGAAGGGCCCAAAGGCAGATACACTACTAAAACTATGTATGTTTACTTAGAGAAAAACTTGGCTGGGTGCGACTATAGATGGATTTGGAAGGCCAAATTACCTGTTAAAATTCAGATTTTTCTTTGGCAATTGTTTCAAGATGCAGTCCTGACTAGAGACGTCATGAAACGACGTAATTGGGCTGGCAATCCCAGTTGCTCTTTTTGTGACTGTAGGGAAACATATCAACACTTGTTCTTTCTTTGCCCAGTGGCTAGAATTGCATGGCGTACAGTGGGGGCGATGCTTGGAACGGATTTATGCCCCAATAATCTTTGCCAGTTTTATTCTTGGTGCTATGCTTTTATTCCTCAAGGGGAGGCACACTTTACTGTGGGACTGGCGGCTATCTGTTGGGCTATTTGGAACCGTAGAAATCAAGCTACGTTTGAGTTCAAGAAACTACCATCTCCTTTTGAGATTGTCTTCACTGCATGTATGTATCTATCGTATTGGGCAGGGCTGCTGAAGGACCAGAAAAAATCGGAGCTGGAGCATGGCGCGAGGATTCTGAAGGAGAATGCTAAAGAGACGATGAGACTCTGCGCGACTGCATATACTGGAGAAGTCGTGGAATGATCGGCTGGAATCTTGCCCAGATGCTGAGAAGTACCCCGAGGATTTTAGTTTGCTTTTCTGTCCGAGTGTTGTCCTTTTGTGTGGACTGTAAGATGACTTAAACTCTGTTTGATCTCGATGCGTAGTTAAGGTGCTCTAGGGGTTTCGCCTCGTAGTGGTCGTTTCGATTGCGAGCGACCACAGCGGGTTTCCCTGGAGTGCTTGAACTCGCTTTTTCCCTTTCCCTTTGGTGTGTAAACTTGGATTCAGTTGTATTTCCGTTATGCTTTAATGGAAAGGGGATTAGCCTGGTTCAAAAAAAAAATTAGGTTGTGGAGATCGTCCCGAGCAATTTGACGGGTTCCGGTGACCGCCCTCAAGGGTTGCCAAAGTGTACGGGTTCGGTGACCGCCCCCAAGGGTTGCCATTTGTACGGGTTCGGTGACCGCCCTCAAGGGTCCCTTAGTGAAATCACGACATCTTGCATTGTGCGAGGGCGTGAGGAGATTAAGGGGCCCTAGTGGCTTATTGGGGAGCATTGTGCCTCCACACCGCTCCAAACGGAGATTAGCATCCGCAAGGGTGTGAACTTCGGGATACATCGTCGTCTCCGCGTCCCTCGGTTATCTCTTACCCGAGCCCTTTACTTATGCACTATACTTTGTGATAGCCATATTGTTTCTTGTCATATATCTTGCTATCACCTAGTTGTTTATCTTGCTTAGCATAAGTTGTTGGTGCACATAGGTGAGCCTAGTTGTTGTAGGTTTTGTGCTTGACAAATTAACCGCTAGGTTTATTCCGCATTTGTTCAAGCCTAAACCGTAATTATTTTAAAGCGCCTATTCACCCCCCTCTAGGCGACATTCATGATCTTTCACTCATAAGCCCAACCACTTACTTCACTCATAACTCACTTAAAAATGTTTTCAATTTAGGAACATGTTCCTGATTTTTTCAAAAAAGCTATGGATTTTTAAAATAATATTTAAAAGTATGCAAATTTTTGATAAATGTTCCATATTTTAATATTAATGAATTGAAAACAAATCGTGGATATCAAATAATGTTCATGATTTTGATAAATGTCATTGAACTTTAAAAAAATCCAGATTTTAAAAAGTGTTAAAAATTCATAAAAAGTCCCAAAAATATCTCACAATTTAAAAAATATTTACAAAAAATTATGAAATATTGAAGAATTATAAATTATATAAGAAATTTAGAAAATACAAAACATATTTTTTTGGAAAAATAGATAAAATCCAAAAAACTGAGAAATACGACAGAAAAAGGGAGCAAAGGAAAAAAATTGGTTCAGGAAGGTTCTACAACCTTTTTAAAACTCGGG
>LR738715.1:669917489-669983592 GCA_902687465.1 Secale cereale | reverse complement strand
AATGCGCTGGCCCATTGTAGCCGGGTGCTGTTGGGCAGGGTGCGCGATTGTAGCCGGGCGCTGTTGAGCATGGGCCAAGACTTGGGCTTACCAGAAACCCTAGACACCAGCATGATGGCCAGGGCCATGCGCTCATCCCGGCCCAAACCACATCCAGGGTTTTGCCTGAGTGAAGCCGCCAGAAGTTGTCAAGTGGAAGCACGAAGAAGAAAGCACCACAAACCCTCGCCCCCGCGGCGCCTCCTCCCTCCCTCCAGAAACATACCGCCGCCTCATTCCCTCCCACCACAGCACCCCTCCTCGTCCGATCCGCCCTTCCGGAGGCATCTGGGAGAGGCGGCGCCAGTGCTCCGGCGGCCATGGCGCTCGCCTTCGACGAGTACGGCCGGCCCTTCATCATCCTCCGGGAGCAGGAGAAGAAGTCGCGGCTGCAGGGGCTCGACGCGCAGAAGGCCAACATCGCCGCGGGCAAGTCCGTCGCGCGCATCCTCCGCACCTCCCTCGGGCCCAAGGGCATGGACAAGATGCTCCAGTCCCCCGACGGCGACGTCACCATCAGTAATACCCGCTCCCTCTCGCTTTCTCAAAGTTTTAGGTCTGGTCTTCCAGGTTAGCCTGGAACGAGATCCGGAAGTTTTCGCCTGCCATTGGATCTTCGACGTTGGGGGCAAGGCAGTGCTTTGAGGATCAGGGTTTCTCTTAGGTGTCACAGTGAGTCTTATGATAGTAAGATCTAGCTGTTTGTGGGATTCCCCTTGCTTTCGTGCTGCTATGTTGTTGCTTGGGGAAGGAGATGGTACGATTTGTAGGGCTGGTCTGTTGGTTTCGTTATGTTTCTGCTCGAATTGGAATACTGTGTATCGTGGAAATGCTAGGTTGCCATTTCTGTTGCTATCTGTATCAAGTGGGTACGAGTGTGCTGTTAGTTTTACTGCTGCAAATGTTATGCTGAAGTGAGGCGAGTTGCCCCTATCCTATGTGGATCTGGAGATCCGGTTGTGTTTTTAGTACTTCATTTATTGTGCTTATGTACTTAATTGATTCGTCTCCTGTTTTGTTTACTGACCTTATTTTTACATGGATTTTCAGCCAACGATGGGGCGACGATCCTGGAGCTAATGGATGTTGACAACCAGATTGCGAAGCTCATGGTGGAGTTGTCCCGCAGTCAAGACTATGACATCGGAGATGGTACCACCGGGGTTGTTGTCATGGCTGGGTCGCTCCTGGAGCAGGCTGAGAAGCTTCTGGAACGTGGTATTCACCCAATAAGGATTGCAGAAGGTTATGAGATGGCGTCGAGGATAGCTGTTGATCACCTTGAAAGCATCTCCACGAAATATGAGTTCAGTGCTACAGACATAGAGCCTTTGGTGCAGACCTGCATGACAACATTGTCCTCAAAGATGTGAGTAGTAACATATCGTGCTTAATCAGTCAGCTGTTTTAGAACCGAGTTATAAGATATTACCTCCGTCCCAAATTAGTTGTCTTAGATTTGTCTAGATATGGATGTACCTAACACAAAAATGTGTCTAGATACATCTGTATCTAGACAAATTAAGACAACTAATTCGAGACCGAGGGAGTATTATTTTGGCTTGAATCGGGCTTCACGTCTACAACGGGCAGGCTGACAGGGGAATGCATTGACAGTTTTGTTCCCTTTGTTTTGCGAGAACACAATTTAAGGACAGTATACTTGCCAACAAGTTTGGAGAATTTCTGGTGTCATTTTAAATGCAGATGTTACTGTCTTATCCCGTTGTCTCTTGAGCTCATTTTGTACAATAATATCAATTCCGCAGATATATTTCTGGAATGGAATTACATGAAAGAAATATTCTCGTATAGCAGAAAAACTATATGTTACAGCCTTAGAAGTTGGAAGTTTCCCTTCTGTTTTAGTATAACCGTCCTTTACCTCAAGTGAAATCTGTTTCAAATAACTTCCAATTGAGGAAATGAAAAGCGTGGATGCAATACTTCCACACTCTAGCCTTGCTTTCTTGCCTTACTAGATATTAAGTGGTTGCCACATGCCATTGTGGTATGTCTTTGCATAGTCATCTGACTCATTTTCTGCCAACTCTTTCTTAGTGTTACCTTTGGTCTGTGTGCATGGCGGGCTGATGATATAGTGTAAATTTGTAAAGAATGGAGTATTTCTGTATGGGTACATTTTACATAGGTTATTTCAACCTTTCTGATCCGTCCAATTATTTTGATTCTACAGTGTTAGCCGTTGTAAGCGGGCTCTAGCTGAGATTGCTGTCAAAGCAGTCCTTGCGGTCGCTGATTTGGAAAGGAAGGATGTAAATTTGGACTTGATTAAGGTGGAAGGTAAGGTTGGTGGGAAGCTTGAGGATACTGAGCTAGTACAAGGAATCATTGTTGACAAAGATATGAGCCACCCCCAAATGCCAAAGAGAATTGAGGATGCTCACATTGCCATACTGACCTGCCCATTTGAGCCCCCGAAGCCTAAGACAAAGCATAAGGTTGACATTGACACTGTAGAGAAATTCCAGACGCTGCGTGGGCAAGAGCAGAAATACTTCGATGACATGGTTCAGAAATGCAAGGTAAAAGCCTATAAAGGACAAACTGTTTATATATTGTGGAGTAGCTTGTTTTTGTATTCTTGGTTTGTGATGTGTGCTCTTTTACAATAACTAGATGATACCTCGCGTGTTGCTGTGGGAATTGGTTGCAATCTATTAATTTTAATGAGATTTGATTGTGTGGAATATAAATATTTTGGTTGATAAGACATGAAGCAAAATAAAAAATACATACAACTTATTGTATTTGATTATGTATAGTTAAAATGTTTCTTGAATGTAAGTAGAGTAATAGAATGAAAAATAACTTCCCATGCATAGTTGCATGTGGTGGTGTGTCTTTCCCCATGCATGGGTGAATGTTGACGTGGGCCTGATCCTGTCTATAATTATATGGTGGTGTGTCATGCTTGCATGTTGAGATAAATAAGTTAGTGAGGATGACTCTCTTAGATATATGGCATACATTATTGTTAATACCCTCAGGCTGCAAAAAACACTTCCTACCTCCCCTTATTAACATTTAACATTTATGTTACTTATGTTATGCTGTGCGAAGTGTATGCACATCAACAATCTGTTTTTTATGTTCAGTTTATGATTTGCTCAAAACATAATCACGTAACTATGTAAATTTTATAGGATGTTGGTGCAACCCTAGTTATTTGCCAATGGGGGTTTGATGATGAAGCCAATCATTTACTAATGCAAAGGGAGCTGCCGGCTGTCAGATGGGTTGGTGGTGTTGAATTAGAATTAATTGCCATTGCGACAGGTAACTTACCTCTCTTAATGTGATTCTAAATTATATTTTATGGCAGTACATGACATTTGAGAACTGACTGCAGGAGGTAGGATTGTTCCAAGGTTCCAAGAGTTGACTACCGAAAAGCTTGGGAAGGTATAACATGATCTGTCTATATCTTTTTTTCAAACAAGTAATATGCATGCATTTGTTGTGGGAGGGTTCAACAGAGCGTGAATGTAACCGTGTGGGTTTCGGAGGGCGACCATTCACCACTGTTTGATATGCTGAATGTTTATCTTCAACCCTAATTCAACCATCATGCTATTCTTGGTAGCTGAGTTGGTGGTTTGGTCATTCTTGAAAACACCATGTGAATGCCTTGCACTTCCGAACAGCAGTTACATCAGAGAATGCAGAGGATCTATTGTTTGAACTTTGAATAGCATATGCTTGTTAGCCATCTTAATTTGCTTTGTAAAGCATAAGATTTATGTTTCTTTGCTTGTGCTGCTTAAATAGGCTGGATTAGTCAGAGAGAAGTCATTTGGAACAACAAAAGATCGGATGCTTTACATCGAGAAGTGTGCCAATTCCAAAGCTGTAACTATTTTCATCCGCGGTGGTATGTTCTGATGTATATGTTTTCTTTTTTCTTTTTTTTATATTGGCACATGTATGCTCAGTGCTTTGTTGGGCCATGGAAGCATTATCCCACCAACCGCGAATCTGTTCGAGATACACTTTATAGTTCATACTGGATAGCATGGATATTTTTATATAACAATTGGCAGTATTTGTACTTTGAATTTGAAAGCAATGGTTTTAGAAGAAACTTTTAATGCAGGTTGACTCCATATTAGATCGTACCAATTATTAATTGTAATACATGAGAAATAATTCTTGTTTTCACTACAACTGAAGAAATGTTAACATGTTTTTAATCGTGCTTATATTTTATAGTTCTTGCCATACCTCAAGACGGCTTATAAAATGGCACCAGTGATCTATAAAATTTCTAATTATGCCATGGACTATCCGAAGTCGTCCAATAGACCATCAAATGTTGATCTGGGTGTTGTGGGAGTCTGTTGGCAATTAATCCACATCATTGAGCTATATATTCAACACCACCCTCCAAACCACTGTAGGGGTTTAATATAACTCCTTGCCAGATTGGAGCTCACTGGTTATGTAGTTCTGGGGCTAACCAAAATTTTGGTTGAGGTTTTGCTTGCCAACAGATTGGCTAGAAAAATGAACTAGGGTTGGTAAATGTAACGTTTGCAAGCCAAACAGTTGGTATCCATCCAAACGAAAAGCCCATGCTTTTGTGATGACCGAAATTGGGAAGGTGCACTTTGGTCACAATCTGAACATGACCTAGTTGCCTCTGCTGTTCATGATATTGTCCATTTTTCTTGTTGAATCGGTATAGTCATATCATAACATTAAAGTCATCTGTACTATTTAGTTGTGTGCTGTTACTTTTTTTAGGATTGTATAAGATTGAAGTCCTCAAAATATCTGAGAAACACCAAGCCTAACTGCTGTTTTCCAGTCTTAGTTAGTATGCATTTCAGTCATATCTAAGCTAATAATGTATGGGTATCTTCTGATTGATATTCTGGCATTGCACAGGCAACAAAATGATGATTGAGGAGACCAAGCGAAGTATCCATGATGCTCTATGTGTTGCAAGGAATCTGATCATCAACAACTCAATTGTGTATGGTGGTGGCTCAGCAGAAATATCTTGCTCAATTGCTGTTGATGCTGCAGCAGATCGGCATCCTGGAGTCGAGCAGGTAGTTGTGGTTTTGGAACTGGTACTACAAAAGAAAGCCATATATGTTTTCTTCTAATTTTGCTTCTTTGTACTTTCAGTATGCAATCAGGGCATTTGCTGATGCTTTGGATGCCATTCCACTAGCTTTAGCTGAAAACAGTGGTTTGCCGCCTATTGATACTCTCACCGTTGTAAAATCCCAACATGTCAAGGTATTGTGTTTTCTCTGTTGATTTTGACATCATTTGATAATGTCGGATGTCAGCCTGTTCTTGTCACATTAAAACATCCTCCTTGTTCAGCTATACTCCCTCCGTCCGGAAATACTTGTCATCAAAATGAATAGAAGGGGATGTATCTAGATGTATTTTAGTTCTAGATACATCCCCTTTTGTCCATTTTGATGACAAGTATTTTCGGACGGAGGGAGTACTAATTAGTCGAATGTGTTTGTCTTTGTTTGGCTTGTGATAGAATTTATTTTGTAAGTTACTTTCCGCAAGTGCCTATGCTTAGTCCTTGGTCCTTCCCCATCTGGTATCGAGTGTGCTTGATGCTCATCTTAAGTCACATTATGTAGTGTACGTGCGAGGGTTCCAGAAACCTGCGCTGACCTCCGCGGCCTGCCACTGCCAGTCACGAGTGTTTTTGAGCTCATATCTTATTGTTATGTCATTCCTTCTGAACAGTGGTAACATTTCATTTCTGAACATCTTTCTAGGAGAACAATTCCCGCTGTGGCATCGACTGCAATGATGTTGGTACCAACGACATGAAAGAGCAGAATGTTTTCGAGACTCTGATCGGCAAGCAGCAGCAGATCTTGCTGGCAACACAGGTGGTCAAGATGATCCTCAAGATTGATGATGTCATAACGCCTTCTGAGTATTGATGATGCCTTCAAGAATGGAAATCGACTGTGCTAAGTGGCATGCACTCCATTAGTCAGCATATTTTATATGGGTTGATTTGGATTTGCTCCTAGAATTCTTACATGGAGTGGTCACTTGTTTTGTTTGATGAGCTATCTAGTTGTGTGACGCGCGTTCACATTTTGTAGATCTTGAGACAGTAGCACAAATCCTGTCGATACCAGTTTTAGCCCTTCGTTGTGTTGTTCAGATGATTAATGCTATGGTTTTGGACCACTAATTTGTCTGTTTTATCGTAATTGTTTAATTTTTTTTTGGTTTGCTTTGTCTAAGGTATCTCAGGTAAAGTTGGTGACATATGATGTGTACCCAGTTGCTTGTTTTTGTACCGATCAAGCACCAGGAACGGTGCGCATATCTTCAATTTGCTTTCCTCTAAAAACTAATTATATGTGAAAAACTGCATGTATAACTACGTTCTGTTCTGACCAAAATGTTAAAATGCACCTCGGATGCTCCTTCGAAGAACAGGAATTAGCCATTTGAGATCAGTTCAGAACAAAATCCTAGCCAGTTGAGATGAAACGCCGGACTAAGAGCATGTACAGCTGGACTTTGCAAATTCAGTTCTTCAAACGCTTGCGAATGCGACCAGGCGCGTCCGTACAGTGACCGGTCACGTTTCAAATTAGTCACTTTGCATTTGTCTCTCTCATATTCCCTCAGTTCTTAAATATAAGTTTTTCTAGAGATTCTAGTAAATGACTACATACGAAGCAAAGTGAGTAAATTTACACTATAAAATGTCTACATACCAAGCAGTTCGTTTGAAATGTCTAAAAAGACCTATATTTAGGGACGGATGAAGTACAAAGCATGCCAATTTTTTTTCCTACATACTACATCTATGACTCTACGTACTATTTTCTTTCTATGTATTCGTGACAATTTAAATTTCATTTGGTTTGTAAACTATGAGATTTTTATTTGGTTGTAAACTACTCCCTCCGTCCCAAAATAAGTGTCTCAACTTTGTACTAACTATAGTATAAAGTTGTACTAAGCTTGAGACACTTATTTTGGGACGGAGGGAATACTATGTACTCCCTCCGTCCGAAAATACTTGTCATCAAAATGGACAAAAAGAGATGTACCTAGAACTAAAATACATCTAGATACATATTCTTTTATTCATTTTGATGACAAGTATTTTCGGACGGAGGGAGTAATTTATATGGTTATAATAAAACTATGTGCAATGTTGCTTTCTTAGATGCATGCATGCAAAATCATGCACGTTTGGCCGCTGGATGTCCACACAGACCAGATGGGTCGGCCGGTTGGACGGCGGATGCACACACAGACGCACATATACGCCGTCCATTTGTACGACCCAATCCATTTCTGTTTGGTCGGCTGGTGTAAGTTGTCCTTAGGCCAACTTCACCGCACGACTCTAAATTTATATCCATTTTGTTCGGATTTTGTTTGTATGGGGTACTCCCTCAGTTTGAAATTACTTGTCGCAGAAATGGATGTATCTAAACGTATTTTAGTTTTAGATACATCCATTTTCGAGACAAGTAATTTCGAATGGAGGGAGTAGAAATAAGGAGAACAAACGCCGGACAGATGTCAGGCCCAAGATGCGATTCTATCCCGATCACGTGACAGTTACGTGATTGGGGCACAACCGCATTTCGGGCGCTTAGCAAGATGGATATCATTACATCGTACCATTACATACATACATGGGGATACAACAATACATACAAGTCACAAGAATACAACAACATCAATACAAGGCATCCGACTACGGATGCAAACATGAAAAGCACAAAGACATCCATCTGCTATCCCAGGCTGCCGACCCGGAACCTAACCCAAGACTGAAGAAGAAGAAAAAAGAACTCCAAACACAACGATCATCACTCTCACGTCAAGACATCGGAAACCTGCACCTGCAACTGTAGTTGTACTATCTGTGAGCCACGAGGACTCAGCAATCCCATAACCATGGGTAACAAGACTATCAAAGCTCAAAGGGTAGGAAGGTTGCAGCAGCGGCTACGCAATATGTGGTGGCTAACTGACGAGTACAAGAATAAGATGAGCATCTACGCAAGCCGTCGCAAACTAGTAATGATCGCTACAGATCCTGAACTACCTACGAGTCAAACATAACCCCACCGTGTTCTCTTCTCAAAGTGAAAAGAGACAGTAACTGTTACTCACACAGTTGTGTGTTTTACTTCGGATCCTCTGTCAAGTTTTCTACAACCGGACATTAACAAATTCCAATCTGCCACATAATCACGGGCACGGCTTTCGAAAGATCATAACCCTGCAGGGGTGTCCCAACTTAGCCCATCACAAGCTCTCACGATCAGCTGAAGTAATAATAATTATTACCCCTTATCTTAGGGAAATCCGATCAGACTCGGTATCCCGGTGCACAAGACATTTCGACAATGGTAAAACAAGTCCAGCAAGACCTCCCGGCGTGCCGACACCCTGATAGTAGCCGTGCGTATCTCGTCTCAGGCCACGTCCGGATGAGCGAAGCGTATAGGAGCCAGATACCCCAAGTTGCCAAGGCGCGGTCCTGCACAGTGCTCTATTTGGGACCAACACCATCAGCACTGGCCCCCCCTGCTATGTAGAAAAGAATCCCCGGGGACGCGACCCCCAATTTTAACTAATTAATTAAGTTATTATTATGAGGCAAATTAAAACCAATGTTGGGCCTTGCTGGAGGAGTTTTATTCAAAGACGAAGTGTCAAGGGGTCCCCATATTCAAAGACGAGGTGGCATGAGTGGAACAAAACACCGAGCAAAAGGCCAAGCCTTCCACCCATGCCCAGTATATAGGTGTGTTAATAATAATAATAGATATTGTGATATTCCAACAACAAGTTCCCACCTGAAACGATCTTCATCTTCACCTGCAACTAACAACGCTATAAGAGGGGTTGAGCAAGCGGGTAACATAGCCAAACAATGGTTTGCTGGGAAGGTGTCAAAGGTTAGAGGTTTCATGGCAACAAGGAGAGGGGCTGACAATAATGATGGGTAGCGCGACATATAACGATAGCATCGAGACAACTAAGCAAAGGCAATGATAGTAAAAGTATCCAAGGGTATGATCATCTTGCCTAAGATCCCGCAAGGAAGAAGAACGGTTCCATGAAGAAGACGAAGAAGAAGCCTTGAAGAAGAACCACAGGTAGACGAACGAATCCTCACGATCGCAACGGAACAAGCACTAACGAGAAGAAGCAAGCAATACGGTAAACACACAACACAAGAACATGACAATATGCTCAACCAAGTATGATGCAAGACAAGTCTATATAGGAAGCAATACATGGCAAGGTAGGAAGCACAGAAAAACAACACAAGTCTATATATGATGCAATACATGGCAAGGTATGATGCATGACAAGTCTATATATGATGCAATACATGGCAAGGTAGGAAGCACAGAAAAACAACACAAGAACACGACAATATGCTCAAGCAAGTATGATGCAAGACAAGTCTATATATGATGCAATACATGGCAATGTAGGAAGCACAAAAAAACAACACAAGAACATGACAATATGCTCAACCAAGTAGGATGCAAGACAAGTCTATATATGATGCAAAACATGGCAAGGCAGGAACCACAGAAAAACAACACAAGAACATGACAATATACTCAAGCAAGTATGATGCAAGACAAGTCTATATATGTTGCAATACATGGCAAGGTAGGAAGCACAGAGAAACAACACAAGTCAACAAGTTTAAATGAGGCCGGAAACTACCTATAACAAATCCGGTACGTCCTCATATGCATAGTTTGAAATTAGTCCAGATCTGAACAAACCTTAAGTTAAAGTTGTTAAACAGCAAGTTAACATGCACCATGATGATCTACACGAAAATCTAGTCAAGTTTCATATAAAGTTTGTTTAATTCGGAGCTACGGTCTAGAAGATACGAGCAAAACAAGTCAAACATGTCAACGGTGCAAGAAGCACCCAAACATCAAGCAAACACACTCCAAACATGAAAACAATAAGATATTATGATTCTACATGCAAAATCACACAAGTTTCATATAGGGCACACTCAAAACGGAGCAACGGGCTAAAAGATACACATGAAACAAGATATAACAACAAGCTGAAGTTAACAGCCACATAGCAACTTTGGAGCAAGGTAAATATATGCTACAACACTCAAACATGGTAACAAGAAGCATGGATGTGAAGTAGACATGTTACTTAACAAGTAGGAACTTAGAACACACCCAAAAGCTTGCTGGAACACATTTAAACAAGCATGAAAAGTTGCAATAAAATATTCCAGACTTAGTCAAAATCTGGGAAGGCAAAAACATCATCACGATGCTGCCTTCGGAGGCACAAAACAACATGCATATCAACTCCAATAAAAACATAAAGAGCATGGACATGTAGTAGACATATCCTACAGCAAACAACTCCATTGAAGCATCTCCATAGGAGGCATGGATCAATAGCAACAAGCTACACCAAATTGAACATGATGATAAAATCCTGTCAGTTATATTTTATAGCAACTTGAGGGCAAGAAATAAATAAGCTACAGCAGGGCAAATGAGCAAGTGAGGGCATGGATGGATAGACAACAACATGTACAACAAGGAATGATCAATGGCCACCCCAAAACTAACATGGATTTGCCTAGGGCATCAAGCAAACATAGCATCAGGAAAAGACAGATTCCAGACTTAGCAGAAATTTTCACTAAGTATAAAACAGTTATGTTGGCATGGCAAGTTTACAAGCATGTTTAAGTTACCTCAAGGCATATCATGGAAAGTTAAATGCACCACATCAAAGACCATATTATTGTGCTTCTAAAACATCTAGACTTGTGGCATGAGGACAAACACATCAATAGCAAAGAGCAATTGAAATCAGCATCTCATAACAAGTTTCAGAACTTAACAGCCAAATGCACTTTTGCGACAGAGATTAACATGCCAATATGAACTCAAACAAGCATGCTACATCAACCATCATGTAGTACACTTCATAATGAACATTTTGACATATCATTTGCATCATTTGGATAAACATGCACCAAGTTATCATATCTCAAACATGGCAACAAAATAACAAGTAGCAGCAGTTTATGACAAGGAGCACTCTTGCAACAGGGATTAGAGCATCTAGATGAACTCAAATGAGCATGGCACAATGGAACAAAGTGTAGAGCATATCACCACGATCATTTTGACATATTAATCACTCAATTTGGATAAGCACACAATTAATTACAGCCACATGAACATAGCAACATATTAGCAGATTTCAGGGACTTAGCCATTATAACAGAGAGAGAACAAAAACAGGTGGGCGCATGTTAACTAAAAAACGCTTAGGGCGAGATGAATAGGTGGCTTACCATGGGCTTCGGCCCAGAGGGGACCTGGGCCGCGCGGAGGCAGAGGCTGCAGAGGCTGGGCTGGTCGGCCCAGGCGGAGGCAGGGAGCGGGCCTCGCGTGGCCTCGGGCCCAGGAGGCCGGTCGGGAGGCATCGGCTGGAAGGAGGAGCTCGATCCCGAGCTATGGTGAGCGGCGGCGACCGGCAAGGCGCCGGCGGGGCGCCTGGGCGGCGGGAGGCTCTAGAGATGGCCGGATCCGGCGGCCGGCGGCCGGATCGGGCACCTGGCGGCGCGAGGAGGAGGGTTGGCCGGCGGGGAGCGGGGCCGACGCGGTGCATGGGGAGGCAGAGGCGGCGCGCTCCGGTGAGCCCCTCGCCGGCGACGAGGCTCCGACGGCGGGGTTGACGGCGCGGGGCGGCGGTGGCTTGCCGGCGGCGGTGAAGCAGCGCCGTGGCGAGGAGACGCGGGGGCCCGACTTGCGCTCGCGGCGGCGAGGAGATCCGGGCCCGGGCGGGTCCACGATGGGCTTCCCCGGGCCGCGGCGGCTGGAGGTGTGGAGGCGGTGACGTGGCGCGCGCCCATTGGTCCGGGGCGGCGGGGCTGCTGATGTGGTGACGTGTGGTTGGCTGGAGCGACGTGGAGGCTGGTTTGGGCATGTCCGGCGGCGACCGGAAATGTCCGGCTGCGCGGAGGAGGACGGGGGTAGGGTTTGATCTGCGCGAAAATGGAGGGGGAGGCACATATTTATAGGTAGACGGAGCTAGGAGTGTCCAAATGAGGAGCCGTTCGCGGTCACGCGATCGTGATCGAACGACCAAGAGTATGGAGGGTTAGAATGGGCTTGGTGGGCTGTGTGAAAGGGGTGCTGGGCCAAAAGGCAAAAGGCTTCCGACGGTTAACACGGTTAACCGTTGGGGCTATCAAACGAGCTCCGAATGCGACGAAACTTGACAGGCGGTCTACCTATGCTATAATAAGACCACACGCCAAGTTTCACCCCATTCCGAGAATATTTGCCGGCCACTCATAAAATAAATATTCGGAGGCGCCGCGGGCGCGTGCAAGTGTGTCTGGGCTCAGAACGGACAACAGAAAGGACGAGGGGACTCGGGCGGATGCAAGTTTTGAAAACATGCTAATGCAACACACATGATGACATGGCAAAATGCAACACGCAAGCAGATGACATGGCACTGACAACGAATAACTGGCTGACACCTGGCGCACCGGTCTCGGGGTGTCACAACACTCCCCTACTAACAAGAGATCTCGTCTCGAGATCTTAGGAACGAGAAGGAAGAGAAAAGGAAGAACAAGGT
Organism: Secale cereale; assembly: GCA_902687465.1. NCBI lineage: Eukaryota > Viridiplantae > Streptophyta > Magnoliopsida > Poales > Poaceae > Secale > Secale cereale. Next base: position 669,970,881 of record LR738715.1, on the reverse strand, counting down.
GAAACCAAGAATGTTGAGAGGTTGAACAACTCAAAAGAAAGAAGGCAACGGAGAAGAATTAGATTGAGAAGCCCCGGTAAAATAAGCAACAATGCATAAGATGAGAACCAAGAGGATAAGGATATGAAGCACGAGTCGAAGGAACATGAATTAATTTCGAAACCACTCCGGTTAGTAATCGATAGAAAGAATTTTGAACGAAGGAATCCGGGAAGCACTCCGGCTGAAACTGGAAGAAATAGCACACCGGTTGAACATGAATGGAATGGAACAAGAACTTGAGAGGACGGAATAATACTTGATGAGATGAAACAACATAACGCCTTCGGATGGATTGAAAAAGTTAAATGAAAAGAACGGATAAGAGAAGAACAACTTCGAGCGCGAATGAATTGAAGAGCATCCTCAGGATAAGGTTTGGACGGATTTGTTGAGAAAATCAACAACCAAAAGAATGAGCTTGTTGTGGACTTATGGTAACATCTCACCACTTGAGGTGAATTATGCCGCCACCAAAATATTGAATAGATGAGACTGAAGAAAGAAATGCAAAACTCCACTTCAAAAGAATACGGAGAATTATTTGCACTCGAAAGGCAAAATATATGAATGCTTGAGCTGCTCCAAAATAATTAGATGAACGTTTGAAGAATGAATTATCTCACGAAGAACCTGTTGGAAATATGCCTTAGAGGCAATGATAAATTGGTTATTATTATATTTCCTTGTTCATGATAATTGTTTATTATCCATGCTAGAATTGTATTGATAAGAAACTCAGATACATGTGTGGATACATAGACAAACACCATGTCCCTAGTGAGCCTCTAGATGACTAGCTCGTTGATCAATAGATGGTTACGGTTTCCTGACCATGGACATTGGATGTCATTGATAACGGGATCACATCATTAGGAGAATGATGTGATGGACAAGACCCAATCCTAAGCCTAGCACAGATCGTGTAGTTCGTATGCTAAAGCTTTTCTATATGTCAAGTATCTTTTCCTTAGACCATGAGATTGTGCAACTCCCGGATACCGTAGGAATGCTTTGGGTGTACCAAACGTCACAACGTAACTGGGTGGCTATAAAGGTGCACTACAGGTATCTCCGAAAGTGTCTGTTGGGTTGGCACGAATCGAGACTGGGATTTTTCACTCCGTGTGACGGAGAGGTATCTCTGGGCCCACTCGGTAGGACATCATCATAATGTGCACAATATGTGATCAAGGAGTTGATCACGGGATGATGTGTTGCGAAACGAGTAAAGAGACTTGCCGGTAACGAGATTGAGCAAGGTATCGGTATACCGACGATCGAATCTCGCGCAAGTGATATACCGATAGACAAAGGGAATCGTATACGGGATTGATGGAATCCTTGACATCGTGGTTCATCCGATGAGATCATAGTGGAACATGTGGTAACCAACATGGGTATCCAGATCCCGCTGTTGGTTATTGGCCAGAGAGTTGTCTCGGTCATGTCTGCATGGTTCCCGAGCCCGTAGGGTCTACACACTTAAGGTTCGATGACGCTAGGGTTATAGGGAAAGTATGTACGCGGTTACCGAATGTTGTTCGGAGTCCCGGATGAGATCCCGGACGTCACGAGGAGTTCCAAAATGGTCTGAGGTAAAGATTTATATATGGGAAGTCATCATACGGTCACCGGAATAATTCGGGGGGTCACCGGTATTGTACCGGGACCACCGAAGGGGTTCCGGGGGTCCAACGGGAGGGTCCACCTGCCCCGGAGGGCCCTATGGGCTGTATGTGGAGAGGGACCAGCCCCTTAGTGGGCTGGGCGCCTCCCCCCTAGGGCCCATGCGCCTAGGGTTTTGGGGGAACCCTAAAGGGGGGCGCCCCCCTTGCCTTGGGGGGCAAGGCAACCCCTCTGGCCGCCGCCCCCTCCTCAGATTAGATCTGAGGGGGCCGGCCCCCCTCTCCCTTGCCCCTATATATATGTGGGGGGTGGGAGGGCAGCCGCACCACATGTTCTGGCGCAGCCCTCCCCTCTCCCAAGTCCTCCTCGTCTCTCGCAGCGCTTGGCGAAGCCCTGCTGGAGTCCCGCGCTCCTCCACCACCACCACGCCGTCGTGCTGCTGCTGGATAGAGTCTTCCCCAACCTCTCCCTCTCTCCTTGCTGGATCAAGGCGTGGGAGACGTCATCGGGCTGCACGTGTGTTGAACCCGGAGGCGCCGTTGTTCGACGCTTAGATCGAAATCAACCGCGATCTGAATCGCAGCGAGTACGAGTCCTTCATCCGCGTTCTTGCAACGCTTCCGCATCGCGATCTACAAGGGTATGTAGATGCACTCCACTCTCCTTTATGCTCGTTGCTAGATTACTCCATAGATAGATCTTGGTGATGCGTAGGAATCTTTTTGATTTTCTGCTACGATCCCCTACAGTGGCATCATGAGCTAGGTCTATGCGTAGTTTCTTACACGAGTAGAACACAAAGTAGTTGTGGGCGTGGATTTGTCAATTTACTTGCCGTTACTAGTCTTATCTTGATTCGGCAGCATCGTGGGATGAAGCGGCCCGGACCGACCTTACACGTACTCTTACGCGAGACTGGTTCCACCGACTGACATGCACTAGTTGCATAAGGTGGCTAGCGGGTGTGTGTCTCTCCCACTTTACTCGGATCGGATTCGATGAAAAGGGTCCTTATGAAGGGTAAATAGAAATTGGCATATCACGTTGTGGTTTTGGCGTAGGTAAGAAACGTTCTTGCTAGAAACCTATAGCAGCCACGTAAAAACTTGCAACAACAATTAGAGGACGTCTAACTTGTTCTTGCAGCATGTGCCGTGTGATGTGATATGGCCATAAGGACGTGATGAATGATATATATGTGATGTATGAGATTGATCATGTTCTTGTAATAGGAATCACGACTTGCATGTCGATGAGAATGACAACCGGCAGGAGCCATAGGAGTTGTCTTATTTTATTGTATGACCTGCGTGTCACTGAATAACGCCATGTAATTACTTTACTTTATTGCTAAACGTTAGCCATAGTAGTAGAAGTAATGTCTGGCGAGACGACTTCATGAAGACACGATGATGGAGATCATGATGATGGAGATCATGGTGTCATGCCGGTGACGATGATGATCATGGAGCCCCGAAGATGAAGATCAAAGGAGCAAGATGATATTGGCCATATCATGTCACTATTTGATTGCATGTGATGTTTATCATGTTTTACATCTTATTTGCTTAGAACGACGGTAGTGAATAAGATGATCTCTCACTAAAATTTCAAGAATTGTGTTCCCCCTAACTGTGCACCGTTGCTAAGGTTCGTTGTTCCGAAGCACCACGTGATGATCGGGTGTGATAGGTTCTAACATTCGCATACAACGAGTGTAAGCAAGATTTACACACACAATACACTTAGGGTTGACTTGACGAGCCTAGCATGTATAGACATGTCCTCGGAACACGGAAGACCGAAAGGTCGAACATGAGTCGTATAGAAGATATGATCAACATGAAGATGTTCACCGTTGATGACTAGTCCGTCTCACGTGATGATCGGACACGGCCTAGTCGATTCGGATCATGTATCACTTAAATGACTAGAGAGATGTCTATCTGAGTGGGAGTTCATTAGATGAACTTAATTGTCATGAACAATGGTCTAAGTTGTCATCGCAAATTATGTTGTAGACCAATAACTGCGTTGTAGCTCCTTGTTTAATACGATCCTAGAGAAAGACTAAGTTGAAAGATATTGTAAGCAATGATGCGGACTGGGTCCGTAGTCCGAGGAGTGTCCTCACTACTGCACAGAAAGCTTACGTCTTTGATGCCCCGCTCGATGTGCAAACCCCTACAACGTTGTCTGTGGATGTTGTGAACACCTGACAGACACGTCCTGATGACTACTTGATAGTTTAGTGCACCATACTTTACGGCTTAGAATCGGGATTCTATTGACGTTTTGAATGTCATAGAACAAATGAGATGTTCTAAGAGCTGAAATTGGGATTTCAGGCTCATGCCCGTGTTGAGAGGTATGAGACCTCTGACAAGTTCTTTTGCCAAAAAGATGGAGGAGAATAGCTCAACTAGTGAGAATGTACTCAGAATGTCTGGCTGCTAAAATCACTTTAACCAAGTGGGAGTTAATCTTCCAGATGAGATAGTGGTTGACGGAATTCTCTAGACACTATCACCAAGCTACTAGAACTTCGTGATGAACTATGACATGCAAAGGATGGAGATGATCCCGGTGCTATTAGCGGTGCTTAAGACCGCAAAAGTAGAAATCAAGAAGGAGCATCAAGTGTTGATGGTTTAACAAGACCACTAGTTTCAAAAGGGGGCAAGGGTTAGAAGGGAAACTTCATGAATGGCAAACCAGTTGTCGCTCTAATGAAGGAACCCAAGGTTGAACCCAAACATCGAGACTAAGTGCTTCTATTGTAAAGGGAACGGTCACATGGTAGCGGAACTACCCTAAATACATGGTAGATATGATAGCTGGCAATTTCAACAAAGTATATTTGATATACGTGTTATTGATGTGTACCTTACTAGTTCTCCTTGTAGCACATGGGTATTGGATACCGGTTCAGTTGTTATTATTAGTGACTTGAAGCAAAAGCTACGGACTGAACGGAGACTAGCTAAGGGCGAGGTGACGATGTGTGTTGGAAGTGTTTCCAAGGTTGATAAGATCACCATCGCACGCCCCCTCTATTTTCGAGATTAGTGTTGAACCTAGATAAATGTTATCAGGTGTCTATGTTGAGCATGAATATGATTAGATCATGTTCATTGCAATACGATTATTCATTTAAGTCAAAGAATAATGGTTATTCTGTTTACATGAATAATACCTTTATGGTCATGCACCCAATGGTTTGTTGAATCTCGATCATAGTAATACACATGATGATAATATTAATGCCAAAAGATGTAGAGTTAATAATGATAGTACCACTTTCTTGTGGCACTGCCGCTTAGGTCATTTTGGCATAAAATGCATGAAGAAACTCCATGCTGATGGATGTTTGGAGTCACTTGATTTTGAATCGCTTGACACATGCGAGCCATGCCTCATGGGCAGGATGACTAAGATCCTGTTTTCAGGTACAATGAAACGGGCAAGTGACTTGTTGGAAATCATACATGCTGATATGTGTGATCCAATGAGAATTAAGGCATGTGGTGGATATCGTTATTTTCTCATCTTCACTGACGATTTGAGTAGATATGGGTATATTTACTCAATGAAGCAAAAGTCTGAAGCGTTTGAAAAGTTCAAGCAATTTCAGAGTGAAGTTAAGAATCATCATAACAAGAAGACCATGTTCTTACGATCTGATCAAGGGGAGATTTTCTGAGTTGTGAGTTTGGCAATCACTTAAGACATTGTGGAATTGTTTCGCAGTTGAAGCCACCTAGAACACCACAGCGTAATGGTGAGTCCGGACGTCGTAGTCGAACCTTATGAGATATGGTACGATCTATGATGTCCCTTACCGATCTACCGCTATTATTTTGAGGTTATGCATTAGAGACAGTTGCACTCACTTTAGATAGGGCACCATCTAAGTCCGTTGAGACGACGCCGTTTGAACTATGGTTTGGCAAGAAACCAAAGTTGTCATTTCTCAATGTTTGGGGCTGCGATGCTTATGGCTTCAACCGGAAAAAGCTCGAACCCAAAGCGGACAAATACATCTTCATGGGATACCCAAAGGTAACAGTTGGGTATACCTTCTATCTCAGATCCAAGGACAAAAATGTTTGTCGCTAAGAACGGGTCCTTTCTCGAGAAGGAATTTCTCTCGAAAGATTTGAGTGGGAGGAAGATAGAACTTGATGAGGTTGTCGAACCCTCACTTCAACCGGAGAGTAGTGCAACACAGAAATATGTTTTTGTGGAACCTACCACTGTTGAAGAGGAAACTAATGATAGTGATCATGAAGCTTCGGATCAAGTTGCTATCGAACCTCGTAGGTCGACAAGGATATGTACTACTCCTGAGTGGTACGGTGATCCTGTCTTATAGGTCATGTTGTTGGACAATGATGAACCTATGAACTATGGAGAAGCGATGGTGGGCCCGTATTCCGACAAATGGTTAGAAGCCGAGAAATCCGAGATAGGATCCATGTATCAAAACAAAGTATGGACTTTGGTGGACTTGCCCGATGATCGGCAAGCCATTGAGATAAATGGATCTTTAAGAAGAAGACGAACGTGGACGGTAATGTCACCGTCTATGAAGCTCGACTTGTGGCAAAGAGTTTTTCACAAGTTCAAGGAGTTGACTACGATGAGATTTTCTCACCCGTAGCGATGCTTAAGTCCGTCGGAATCATGTTAGCATTAGCTGCATTTATGAAATCTGGCAGATGGATGACAAAACAAGTTTCCTTACCAGTTTTCGTAAGGTTGTATGTGATACAATCAGAAAGGTTTTGTCGATCCTAAGGATGCTAAAAGGTATGCTAGCTCCAGCGATCCTTCCATGGACTGGAGCAAGCATCTCGGAGTCGGAATATACGCTTTGCTGGAGTGATCAAACTTTTTGGGTATACAAAGTTTGTTAGAAACTAGTATTTACAATAAAGTGAGTGGGAGCACTACAACATTTCTGATAAGTATATGTGAATGACATATTGTTGATCCAAAATGATGTAGAATTTCTGGAAAGCATAAAGGGTTGTTTGAAAGGAGTTTTTCAAAGGAAGACCTGGATAAAGCTGTTTATATAATTGGGCATCAAGATCTATAGAGATAGATCAAGACGTCTGATGATAATTTCAAAAGAACACACACCTTTGACATGATTTTGAAGGAGTTCAATAGAGATCAGTCAAAGAAGGAGTTCTTACCTGAGTTGTAAGGTGTGAAGTTGAGTAAGACTCAAAGCTTGACCGCGGCATAAGGAAGAGGAAGGACGAAGGTCGTCCCCTATGTTTTTGTCATAGGCTCTATACGGTATGCCATGCTAAGTACCGCACCTGATGTGTGCATTGCCACATGTCTGGCAAGAGGGTACAAAAGTAATCCAGGAGTGGATAACCAGATAGCGGTCAAAATTATCCTTAGAGGAATAAGGAAATGATTCTCGGTTATGGAGGTGATAAAGAGTTCGACGTAAAGAGTTATGTCGATGCAAGCTCAACACCTATCTGGATAACTCTAAGTAGAGATACCGGATACGTATAATGGAGCAACAATTTGGAATAGCTCCAAGTGGAACGTGGTAGCAGCATCTACGATATGACATAAAGTTTTGCGAAGTACATAGGGATCTAAATGTTGCAGACCCATTGACTACAACCTCAATCACAAGCATAACATGATCAAACCCAGAACTCATTGAGTGTTCATCACATATTGATGTGAACTAGATTACTGACTCTAGTAAACTCTTTGGATGTTGGTCACATGGTGATGTGACCTGTGAGTGCTAATCACATGGCGATGTGAACTAGATTATTGACTCTAGTGCAAGTGGGAGACTGTTGGAAATATTCCCTAGAGGCAATGATAAAATGGTTATTATTATATTTCCTTGTTCATGATAATTGTTTATTATCCATGCTAGAATTGTATTGATATTAAACTCAGATACATGTGTGGATACATAGACAAACACCATGTCCCTAGTGAGCCTCTAGATGACTAGCTCGTTGATCAATAGATGGTTACAGTTTCCTGACCATGGACATTGGATGTCATTGATAACGGGATCACATCATTAGGAGAATGATGTGATGGACAAGACCCAATCCTAAGCCTAGCATAGATCGTGTAGTTCGTATGCTAAAGCTTTTCTATATGTCAAGTATCTTTTCCTTAGACCATGAGATTGTGCAACTCCCGGATACCGTAGGAATGCTTTGGGTGTACCAAACGTCACAACGTAACTGGGTGGCTATAAAGGTGCACTACAGGTATCTCCGAAAGTGTCTGTTGGGTTGGCATGAATCGAGACTGGGATTTGTCACTCCGTGTGACGGAGAGGTATCTCTGGGCCCACTCGGTAGGACATCATCATAATGTGCACAATATGTGATCAAGGAGTTGATCACGGGATGATGTGTTGCGGAACGAGTAAAGAGACTTGCCAGTAACGAGATTGAGCAAGGTATCGGTATACCGACGATCGAATCTCGGGCAAGTGCTATACCGATAGACAAAGGGAATCGTATACGGGATTGATGGAATCCTTGACATCGTGGTTCATCCGATGAGATCATCGTGGAACATGTGGGAACCAACATGGGTATCCAGATCCCGCTATTGGTTATTGGCCGGAGAGTTGTCTCGGTCATGTCTGCATGGTTCCCGAGCCCGTAGGGTCTACACACTTAAGGTTCGATGACGCTAGGGTTATAGGGAAAGTATGTACGCGGTTACCGAATGTTGTTCGGAGTCCCGGATGAGATTCCGGACGTCACGAGGAGTTCCGGAATGGTTCGGAGGTAAATATTTATATATGGGAAGTCATCATACGGTCACCGGAATAATTCGGGGGGTCACCGGTATTGTACCGGGACCATCGAAGGGGTTCCGGGGGTCCAACGGGAGGGTCCACCTGCCCCGGAGGGCCCTATGGGCTGTATGTGGAGAGGGACCAGCCCCTTAGTGGGCTGGGCGCCTCCCCCCTAGGGCCCATGCGCCTAGGGTTTTGGGGGAACCCTAAAGGGGGGCGCCCCCCTTGCCTTGGGGGGCAAGGCAACCCCCCTGGCCGCCGTCCCCTCCTCAGATTGGATCTGAGGGGGCCGGCCCCCCTCTCCCTTGCCCCTATATATATGTGGGGGGTGGGAGGGCAGCCGCACCACATGTTCTGGCGCAGCCCTCCCCTCTCCCAAGTCCTCCTCGTCTCTCGCAGCGCTTGGCGAAGCCCTGCTGGAGTCCCGCGCTCCTCCACCACCACCACGCCGTCGTGCTGCTGCTGGATAGAGTCTTCCCCAACCTCTCCCTCTCTCCTTGCTGGATCAAGGCGTGGGAGACGTCATCGGGCTGCACGTGTGTTGAACGCGGAGGCGCCGTTGTTCGGCGCTTAGATCGGAATCAACCGCGATTTGAATCGCAGCGAGTATGACTCCTTCATCCGCGTTCTTGCAACGCTTTCGCATCGCGATCTACAAGGGAATGTAGATGCACTCCACTCTCCTTTATGCTCGTTGCTAGATTACTCCATAGATAGATCTTGGTGATGCGTAGGAAATTTTTTGATTTTCTGCTACGATCCCCTACAGAACCACCACGAAGAACTCCGGTAATGAAGGGATGATGATATAGAAATGACGAACGAAAGGAATAAGATTAAAGCCTTGTGATGATTTAGACGAGGGTTCTGATGAGAAAAGCCAAGAAAACCTTGAACTCAGGGGAAGAAAAGATTAAAGCATTTGGGATTAGAATTTATTCATCAAGAATAAACTCCGAAGGAAGGAATAAATCAACTTGACGAGATGAATAAGAATTATGTTATGCTTATCCTCCACCAATTAAATTGATGAAAACAATGGATTCGCATACTACTTATTCTCGATGAAATTGATTAAAGAGGGATATCGCGCAAAACTCGAGAAAGTCTTCATGAATCACCGGTAGGATTGGAATAAGAAGAATGGATTGATATGATAACACCGGAAAAGAACTCCTGAGAGAATCACCGTAAAGAATTAAAGTCGAGTGAAGAAAAGAACGAACCACCGAGAAGAATTACAATCGAGTGAAGAACGAGAATAACCACCGTAAGGAATTAAATCGAGTGAATACAAGAGAATGAATCTCCGGGAAGAATAAAGCACTTGAGGAAATTTAGATATGAGAGAACGAAGAGATAGCGAACTGATTAAAGAATACTTGAACGAAGCACCGGACGAATGTGATACGAATGAAGAGGCATCAATGAAGAATATTTGGAGGATGAAGTTGAACTGAGAACGAAGAAATCTTGTGAACTGATGGCCTTCGGAGGAACACAAAGAAAAGAATTGATGAAATACTCCGGACGAATGAAAAGAAGAAAGGTTGAACCAACGATGAAAAGAATTAAAATCGATCTTGGAGAAGGGATGTGACTGATGGAATCCATACTTACGTCACACTTGAAAAGAATTTCGGAACACTCCGGTAAAATAGAAGAGTCAGGTAAGATCCTGGGAAAGACCTGTGGGTTATGAGCCCACCGAAGAGGAAACACCGTCGGAACAAATTGAAAAGGAGATGATGCACCGGAACGATTGAAACTCGAATGAGGTGACAACCTCAGATTAATTTGAAGGCAAACACGAATCTCCTGAGATTTCTTCGGAACTCCGGAACAATTAAATGGCGAGAGACAACGAGCAAGGGAAAAACACTTGAACCAATGAAAGAATAAGAATAACACTGAGATATTGAAATTGAACTCCGCCGGAAAGAAGGAGAAGTGAAGAATATCGAATCGAGAGGAGAATTCATCGGAGAAAAACGAGAAGAATGGTGATGAGCTAGACGAGAACTCACCAGTTGAAATAACTGAGGAAAGAATGCAAAGGATTCACACGAGTAGGATGGATACTCGATTAAGGACTCCGGCTCCGAGAAGCAAAAAGGGTGGGCGGGTGGGAAAAAGAAAGACCGCATCGGACGGGGAAACACCGTCGGTTAAAAGGAACTGAGGGTTGAACTTGCAAAGAACAAGAGGGTTGAATCCACTTGACGAGAGATGCACCAGATGAAAGAACTAACAACGCAACGAACGAAAACTAACCACGTGATCCTAAAAAAATTGAAGGGGAAGAGGAGTAATTCAAAACACCTACGTCAGATTCCTCACCAGAGCGACGAAGGGACTGAGGAGTAAAAAGAATTCCTACTCTCCGATATAACTAGACTCTGAAAAAGTTTTCTGCTAGACTCAACAACGGCCATTCTACTATCAATCAAGGGGGCTCCTATGGTCGGTCGAGGCTCTGATACCAACTTGTCAGGCCCAAGATGCGATTCTATCCCGATCACGTGACACTTACATGATTGGGGCACAACCGCATTTCGGGCGCTTAGCAAGATGGATATCATTACATCGTACCATTACATACATACATGGGGGATACAACAATACATACAAGTCACATGAATACAACAACATCAATACAAGGCATCCGACTACGGATGCAAACATGAAAAGCACAAAGACATCCATCTGCTATCCCAGGCTGCCGACATGGAACCTAACCCAAGACTGAAGTAGAAGAAGAAAGAACTCCAAACACAATGATCATCGCTCTCACGTCAAGACATCGGAAACCTGCACCTGCAACTGTTGTTGTAGTATCTGTGAGCCACGAGGACTCAGCAATCCCATAACCATGGATAACAAGACTATCAAAGCTCAAAGGGTAGGAAGAGGTAAAGTGGTGAGGTTGCAGCAGCGGCTAAGCAATATGTGGTGGCTAACTTACGAGTACAAGAATAAGATGAGCATCTACACAAGCGGTCGCAAACTAGTAATGATCGCTACAGATCCTGAACTACCTACGAGTCAAACATAACCCCACCACGTTCTCTTCTCAAAATGAAAAGAGACAGTGACAGTTACTCACACAGTTGTGTGTTTTACTTCGGATCCTCTGTCAAGTTTTCTACAACCGGACATTAACAAATTCCAATCTGCCACATAACCGCGGGCACGGCTTTCGAAAGATCATAACCCTGCAGGGGTGTCCCAACTTAGCCCATCACAAGCTCTCACGATCAGCTGAAGTAATAATTATTATTACCCCTTATCTTAGGGAAATCCGATTAGGCTCGGTATCCCGGTGCACAAGACATTTCGACAATGGTAAAACAAGTCCAGCAAGACCTCCCGGCGTGCCGACACCCTGATAGTAGCCGCGCGTATCTCGTCTCAGGCCACGTCTGGATGAGCGAAGCGTACAGGAGCCAGATACCCCAAGTTGCCAAGGGGCGGTCATGCACAGTGCTCTATTTGGGACCAACACCATCAGCACTGGCCCCCCTGCTATGTAGAAAAGAATCCCCGGGGTCGCGGCCCCCTATGCAATTTTAATTAATTAATTAAGTTATTATCATGAGGCAAATTAAAACCAAGGTTGGGCCTTGCTGGAGGAGTTTTATTCAGAGATGAAGTGTCAAGGGGTCCCCATATACCCAAGTGTGTAAGGAACGCAAAATCAAGGAACATAATGCCGGTTTATCGGCTCCTAAGGTGGCATGAGTGGAACAAAACACCGAGCAAAAGGCCAAGCCTTCCACCCATGCCCAGTATATAGGTGTGTTAATAATTATAATAGATATTGTGATATTCCAACAACAAGTTCCCACCTGGAACGATCTTCATCTTCACCTGCAACTAACAACGCTATAAGAGGGGCTGAGCAAGCGGGTAACATAGCCAAACAATGGTTTGCTGGGAAGCTGTCAAAGGTTAGAGGTTTCATGGCAACAAGGAGAGGGGTTGACAATAATGATGGGTAGCGCGACATATAACGATAGCATCGAGACAACTAAGCAAAGGCAATGATAGTAAAGGTCCAAGGGTATGGTCATATTGCCTGAGATCCCACAAGGAAGAAGAACAGTTCCATGAAGAAGACGAAGAAGAAGCCTTGAAGAAGAACCATGGGTAGACGAACGAATCCTCACGATCGCAACGGAACAAGCACTAACAAGAAGAAGCAAGCAATACGGTAAACACACAACACAAGAACATGACAATATGCTCAACCAAGTATGATGCAAGACAAGTCTATATAGGAAGCAATACATGGCAAGGTAGGAAGCATAGAAAAACAACACAAGTCTATATATGATGCAATACATGGCAAGGTATGATGCATGACAAGTCTATATATGATGCAATACATGGCAAGGTAGGAAGCACAGAAAAACAACACAAGAACATGACAATATGCTCAAGCAAGTATGATGCAAGACAAGTCTATATATGATGCAATACATGGCAATGTAGGAAGCACAGAAAAACAACACAAGAACATGACAATATGCTCAACCAAGTAGGATGCAAGACAAGTCTATATATGATGCAAAACATGGCAAGGCAGGAAGCACAGAAAAACAACACAAAAACATGACAATATACTCAAGCAAGTATGATGCAATGCAAGTCTATATATGATGCAATACATGGCAAGGTAGGAAGCACAGAGAAACAACACAAGTCAACAAGTTTAAATGAGGCCGAAAACTACCTATAACAAATCCGGTACGTCCTCATATGCATAGTTTGAAATTAGTCCAGATCTGAACAAACCTTAAGTTAAAGTTGTTAAATAGCAAGTTAACATGCACCATGATGATCTACACGAAAATCTAGTGAAGTTCCATATAAAGTTTGTTTAATTCGGAGCTACGGTCTAGAAGATATGAGCAAAACAAGTCAAACATGTCAACGGTGCAAGAAGCACCAAAACATCAAGCAAACACACTCCAAACATGAAAACAATAAGATATTATGATTCTACATGCAAAATCACACAAGTTTCATATAGGGCACACTAAAAACGGAGCAACGGGCTAAAAGATACACATGAAACAAGATATAACAACAAGCTGAAGTTAACAGCCACATAGCAACTTTGGAGCAAGGTAAATATATGCTACAACACTCACACATGGTAACAAGAAGCATGGATGTGAAGTAGACATGTTACTTAACAAGTAGGAACTTAGAACACACCCAAAAGCTTGCTGGAACACATTTAAACAAGCATGGAAAGTTGCAATAAAATATTTCAGACTTAGTCAAAATCTGGGAAGGCAAAAACATCATCACGGTGCTGCCTTCGGGGGCACAAAACAACATGCATATAAACTCCAATAAGAACATAAAGAGCATGGACATGTAGTAGACATATCCTACAGCAAACAACTCCATTGGAGCATCTCCATAGGAGGCATGGATCAATAGCAACAAGCTACACCAAATTGAACATGATGATAAAATCCTGAGAGTTATATTTTATAGCAACTTGAGGGCAAGAAATAAATAAGCTACAGTAGGGAAAATGAGCAAGTGAGGGCATGGATGGATAGACAACAACCTGTACAACAAGGAATGATCAATGGCCATCCCAAAACTAACATGGATTTGCCTAGGGCATCAAGCAAACATAGTATCAGGATAAGACAGATTCCAGACTTAGCAGAAATTTTCACTAAGTATAAAACAGTTATGTTGGCATGGCAAGTTTACAAGCATGTTTAAGTCACCTCAAGGCATATCATGGAAAGTTAAATGCACCACATCAAAGACCATATTATTGTGCTTCTAAAACATCTAGACATGTGGCATGAGGACCAACACATCAATAGCAAAAAGCAATTGAACACAGCATCTCATAACAAGTTTTAGAACTTAACAGCCAAATGCACTTTTGCAACAGTGATTAACATGTCAATATGAACTCAAACAAGCATGCTACAGCAACCATCATGTAGTACACTTCATAATGAACATTTTGACATATCATTTGCATCATTTGGATAAACATGCACCAAGTTATCATATCTCAAACATGGCAACAAAATAACAAGTTGCAGCAGTTTATAACAAGGAGCACTCTTGCAACAGGGATTAGAGCATCTAGATGAACTAAAATGAGCATGGCACAATGGAACAAAGTGTAGAGCATATCACCATGATCATTTTGACATATTAATCACTCAATTTGGATAAGCACACAATTAATTACAGCCACATGAACATAGCAACATATTAGCAGATTTTAGGGACTTAGCCATTATAACAGAGAGAAAAAATACAGGTGGGCGCATGTTAACTAAAAAACGCTTAGGGCGAGATGAACAGGTGGCTTACCATGGGCTTCGGCCTAGAGGGGACCTGGGCCGCGCGGAGGCAGAGGCTGCGGAGGCTGGGCTGGCCGGCCCAGGCGGAGGCAGGGAGCGGGCCTCGCGTAGCCTCAGGCCCAGGAGGCCGGTCGGGAGGCGTCGACTGGAAGGAGGAGCTCGACCCCGAGCTATGGCGAGCGGCGGCGACCGGCAAGGCGCCAACGGGAGGCTCTCGAGATGGCCGGATCCGGCGGCCGGCTGCCGGATCGGGCACCTCGCGGTGCGAGGAGGAGGGTCGGCCGGCGGGGAGCGGGGCCGACGCGGCGCATGGGGAGGCAGGGGCGGCGCGCTCCGGCGAGCCCCTCGCCGGCGACGAGGCTCCGGCGGCGGGGT
The DNA here is from genome assembly GCA_902687465.1 of Secale cereale. Taxonomy (NCBI): domain Eukaryota; kingdom Viridiplantae; phylum Streptophyta; class Magnoliopsida; order Poales; family Poaceae; genus Secale; species Secale cereale. The sequence continues at coordinate 669,955,671 of LR738715.1, read as the reverse complement.
TGACGGCGCGGGGCGGCGGTGGCTTGCCGGCGGCGGCGAAGCGGCGCCGTGGCGAGGAGGCACGGGGACGCGACTTGCGCGGGCGGCGGCGAGGAGATCCGGGCCCGGGCAGGTCCGCGATGGGCTTCCCCGGCCGCGGCGGCTGGAGGCGTGGAGGCGGTGACGTGGCGCGCGCCCATTGGTCCGGGGCGGCGGGGCTGCTGATGTGGCGACGTGTGGTTGGCTGGAGCAATGTGGAGGCTGGTTTGGACATGTCCGGCGGCGAGCGGACATGTCCGGCTGCGCGGAGGAGTACGGGGGTAGGGTTTGATCTGCGCGAAAATGGAGGGGGAGGCACATATTTATAGGTAGAGGGAGCTAGGAGAGTCCAAATGAGGAGCCGTTTGCGGCCACGCGGTCGTGATCGAACGGCCAAGAGCATGGAGGGGTTAGAATGGGCTTGGTGGGCAGTGTGAAAGGGGTGCTGGACCAAAAGCAAAAGGCTTCCGGCGGTTAACACGGTTAACCGTTGGGCTATCAAACGAGCTCCGAATGCGACGAAACTTGACAGACGGTCTACCTATGCTATAATATGACCACACGACAAGTTTCACCCCATTCCGAGAACATTTTCCGGCCACTCATAAAATAAATATTCGGAGGCGCTGCGGGCGCGTGCAAGTGTGTCTGGGCTCAGAACGGACAACGGAAAGGACGAGGGGACTCGGGCGGATGCAAGTTTTGAAAACATGCTGATGCAACACACATGATGACGTGGCAAAATGCAACACGCAAGCAGATGACATGGCACTGACAACGAATAACTGGCTAACACCTGGCGCACCGGTCTCGGGGTGTCACAACAGAGGCCGCACAAACTTGCTGCACCCAGCGCTGTTACCCCATTTTCACCCCATACGTCGTGGTCGTGGGTGCACGTGGTGGGCCAGGTACAGAAAAGGAGAGAGTGACAGGTGGGGTCGAGGCAGACACAGACGGACGACGAGGACTTGAAGACGTCCGCTTTCTGTCCGCTTTGCCCCCCCAAACCGAGAGCAACTTTGGTCTGGAAATGGGGCAAAAGCGGACACAGACCGGACGAAACGTCCGTATGCTCCCATGCGTTGGGTCGTTCGGTTTGTCCGTTTTACCCCAAACGGACACAAACAGACGATTTGGGGTAAATTTGGGTCACGCGGTGGAGTTGGCCTTAGAGCAACTCCAACACGCCGACCCATTTCGTCCACGCGTGTTCATTTGGGTCAAAACGGACACAAAAGTTGGCCCAAATACCGATTCAAACCGACGCGCGCCCGGTTTTGTCCGCCGGGCGACCCATTCCTGGCCCAAATTTAAGCCTCATTTGCGTCGGCGTGGACAAAAGGCAGGCGCGCACGACGCTCACCTACTCCCTCCCTGGCCCGCCAGTCGGTGGCACATAGGCCATTCTCCTCCTCCCATCGACAACAAGCCCCGGGCCACCCCACCCCGTCGTCGCTGTCGCCACCCAGTTCTGGTGCCCTTGCCAATAGTCCGCACACACATTCCTCCCCCGCACCACGCCACCTTCCCATGTCGCCGCCAGCACCGCCTCGCCACCGAGCCACCGCAACTTCACCCCCAACGTCGCCGCAAGCACCACCTCGCCCTCAGCCCCCACCCCCGGCCAGCTCCTTCGACAAACACCGACACACTTTTGTGATGCAGCCACTATCTCCGGACGCCGCCACACCAGCCACTCGACGCGCGTCTCTTCGCCGACCAGCTTCTTCGACGATGCCTGCAAGCAGTTTCACGGTTTGCCCGGAAGGTACAAATAGACTCCACCGACGAGTTCTTTATTCACAAATTTCTTTGCGACTCGGATGATTGGACGATGAGGAGATGGTGGTTGTTGTGTTGGTCGTCCATGACAACCTTAGTACCCAGCGGCCGTTGTTCCGGGGCTCGATCCTGGGGCACACTCCACCGTTGAATCGCAACTGAGAGATCGGCCATTTCCTTCTCTGGAAGGGCTACTTTGAAACACCCAACCCGCTATTCAAGTTTGGCGCTATTTCCATATTGCTAGGTGAAAGGATCGATATGGTTGACTAGAGGGGGGGGGGGGTGAATAGGCAACTAACAATTTTTATCTTTTCTTAAGCAATTTAAACTTAGCAACAAAGTAAGTTGTCTAGATATGCAACTAGGTGGACAACTTAAAGGAAGCTACAATACCAAACACACAAGCAAGCAAGCTAAGATATACCACGAGATCTGGCACAAGTAAATGAAAGAAATAACCACAAGTGGAGCCGGTGAAGACGAGGATGTGTTACCGAAGTTCCTTCCCTTTGAGTGGACGTACGTCTCTGTTGGAGCGGTGTGGAGGCACAATGCTCCCCAAGAAGCCACTAGGGCCACCATATTCTCCTGACGCCCTCACACAATGCGAGGTGCCGTGATTCCACTAGTGGTGCCCTTGAAGGCGGCGACCGAACCTTTACAAACAAGGCTGGGGCAATCTCCACAACCGAATTGGAGGCTCCCAACGACACCACGAAGCTTCACCACAATGGAATATGGCTCCGAGGTGACCTCAACCGTCTAGGGTGCTCAAACACCCAAGAGTAACAAGATCCACAAGGGATTAGTGGGGGGAATCAAATATCTCTTGGTGGAAGTGTAGATCGATGCCTTCTCAAGCAATCCCGAGGAAATCAACAAGTTTGATTGGATAGGGAGAGAGATCGGGCGGAAATGGAGCTTTGAGCAACAATGGAGCTTGGAGAGGAAGAGGTAAGTCTTATTGGGGAAGAAGACTCTTATATATAGTGGGAGCGCAAATCCAACCGTTATCCCACAAATTTGCCCGCAGAGCACGGTACTACCGCACATAAGTTGCGGTACTACCGCACAGCCCAGCGGTACTACCGCGCAGGGTGCGGTACTACCGCTGGCACGGTACGAGTCAGTACTAGCCCTTGTTGCATTAAAACACCGGGCGGTAGTACAGCCGGAGCGGTACTACCGCATGTCCTTGCGGTACTACCGCAAGGCAGGGTCAGACCGGCCGAGGAGGAGTGTGGACTAAATAAAATAGGTCCGCAGCTACTTACACAGATTTACGGTCGTTGCAAAAACTCGACACGGTACTACCGCTTGCACGAAGCGGTACTACCGCGTAGGACGCGGAAGTAAAAAATTACTTCCGCGCCTACTACCGTACTAGTTACGACGCTGGGCCGGTCACACGGTGCTACCGTGTCCACGGTACGGTACTACCACATGGTGCGGTACTACCGTAACCCTGGAGCGGTACTACCGTGGGGCTGTGTGGTACTACCGTGTTCTGTGAGCGGTACTACCGCATACTCGGCAGTGGTAAAGTAGGACGCCACTGTTTTTGTACCGACAAGGAAAACAGCCGGAGCTCCAGAGAAGCGAAGGAAAGGTGGTGCGAATGAATAGACGTGTACGTGTTGATTCCACCCAAACCTTTCCGAAGCGGACCCCCTCTTAATAGTACGGCTTTCCTATGACTCAGTTCCACCAAAAAGAAACAAAAGGAAACACCGTCTTCCATAGGTTCCGAGGGGCACTTAATCGTCTTGTGCCTAGGTGAGATATATCTTAAAAGCTCAGTGCATACGATTAGTCCACAAAAGCATTGTCATCAATCACCAAAACTACTTAGGGAGAAATATGCCCTTACAATCTCCCCCTTTTTGGTGGATTGATGACAATATGGCAGTTGCACAAAGATATATAAGAATAGTAAGCAAACCCAACAATGTTATAGAATATAGGTAAGCTCCCCCTAGATGTGTGCATACATAAGAAGGTGCTTTGGACTGCACAACACTCATGCTAGGATCAATGCTCCCCCTATATTCTACAAACAACATACTCCTTGCAACAAAGAATAAGAATCTACGCATGGATGTATGGAGGATAACGTGAGCACATATTAAGGGCAAGTGAAGTAACCGCTCACAACCTAGCAGATAGCATAGACATAACAATGAGATAACGAGTAGAGTGCATAGGTCTCACACCATATGAAGGTCTGACATACACGACACAAACCAACGAAAGCAGATAAGGTTCGACCAACGAAACGCAAATAAACACGGCACGACACAAGACGCAAATCCTAACACTCTCACCCCCTTTGGCATCGAGACACCACAAAGGGAAAGAGGACACCTAAGACAAAGGTGGTAGCTCAGGCGGAAGAAATCAGTCATCACGTGCTCCGTCAGACTCCTGCTCCTCCTCCTCGGAATCAGACCACTCGAAGCCCTGTTTGGCAACCCACTCAGCCTCTGGAGTGATGATCTCCTCTGACCCACTAGGCGCATCCTCACCAAAGATCCTCATTATCTTCTTGTCATGCTGGCGAGATTGCTTGTGAGTCACATGAGCCTTGTACTGCCCCTTTGCCTGCATACAAAACATACCCTTCATCTTACTCTTCAACTTCTTAGCCCACGAGGGCTCAGACGAGGGGGGAGCATACCTTCTAGAACTGTCCTCAGCAGCTGCCTCCTCCGCCACTGGCTCCTCATCTTAATCCATCTGTGCTGCAGCAGCCTCTGCACGGGTAGTGGTGTTCGCCCATCGACTCTTGATGCGAAGTCTGATAGGCTCATGACGAATCCAATGAGGGGCCTCAAACTCTTCATCAGGATAAAGCTTGTCCCAAGTCTTGGAGATAAGCAGAAACAGAAATGGACCGTAGATAGGCACTTTGCGAGTGAAAATCGCAAAGCGGAGCTCACACCACATGATATGTGAGATATCAAGTGGTTGAGTCTGAGCACTGTGGGCCTCCTCACACATAAGCAACATGTCCACGAGGTATGCATGTACCTTGTCCTTGTCCCCAACGCAAGGAAACAATGAGTTGCAGAAGATCCTATGCATGATATCCAGAAAGGGGTTCATCACCCAAGTCTTCTTGCCACTAGCGAGCATCTTCTCCACATAGAAAGGCAGCAATCGATCCTTGTTGGCAGATTCTTCATTGGCATGAGGGCGAGCTCCAACAGGAGTGTGGAGCCCCTCATCAGCAACCTGAAGCAGATCCATAAAGTCCTTCCATGTAGCAGTCATCTTATGTCCATTTTTCATCCAAGTCATGTTGCGTTCCTCCTTAGGATGGAGTGAACCGAAGCATAGATCTGTGCCACAATCTGTGGGTCAAAGTCCATCTGAAATGTCATGATGTGCTGAATGCCAAACTGCTCCACAAGATCTAGAGCCTCAACAAAATAGGCCCGGTGCTCCTCCTTCCTCATGTGGGTCATGTCAATCCAATGTGCATCCACATATAGGTTGTGTTTGCTCTTGAGTACCTCTGTGTAGATACGATACTGCTCTTGGTCCAGAACAATTCATCTCCATGGAACTGAGCCCGGGGATCTACATAGGGGTTGATCTTCCTCCTAGTAATGAACTCATGTGATGGTATCTCCTCCATGGTCATAGTTGGTTCCTTGTTCTTGGTGGCAGTGGTCTTGGTTCTGCGTTGGGGTCCATTGGAGTCCTTAGGAACATCACTTTGGGTGCACAGACGCTTTGACCCTGTGTCTCGACTGGGATTCAAGCGACGGACATTGGAACCGGAGCCACCACCTAAGACACAAACACAAGAACACGGAAGAAAGACAAAGAGAATCAATGCAAAAGCCACAAAAAGCACAAGAAACATGTAGAAAAGATAATATGTATGTGCTACAAAGTAGGTATGAACCAAACGGTAGTACTGGTCGAAGCTTGCGGAAGTAAATTTTTAGTGCCGCCAGGGGGGCGGTAGTACCGCACCGAAGTGTTGCGGTAGTACCGCACCAGACGCGGTACTAAAAAATTACTTCCGTGTCCATCACGGTAGTACCGCGCCGTGGGGGTGGTAGTACCGTTACGCGTCAGAGCGGTAGTACCGCTGTCAGCCAGCGGTAGTACCGCTTGGGGTCAGATCCGAAAGCGGATCTGGACAGTGAATGCGTAGGACGGGCGAACGGTGCTACGCCTGGTCACAACAACTTGGTAGCAACATACTTACTAGCATTTCTACTGCACTATAACTCTCCTACAACCTAATCTTCCATGGATAAGCACAAAAGAACACAAGAACAACATGCATCTCCCCAAAACCTAGAAACAACACAAGGGCAAGAAGAAGAGGGGATTTTGGGGAGAAACCTTCATCCATGGCAAGAGGTCAAGGTGGGGAACGATCCCACCGATCGGAATGCGAGGAGAGTGGCCGGGGACGGAGATCCGACGAGGTCCTCCGGCGCCGTTCTTGAGAGAGAGAGAGAGAGAGGCGACGTGGGGGAGACGAGATGAATGGGTATGGGGGAGTTAGAACTCCCCCTGCCCGCTTATAACCCCCAGTCGTTCAAACAGATGCGGTAGTACCGCTCTTCCAGCGACAATAAAAAATTACTGCCGTGCTGGTTGAAGTAGTACCGGAGTTCTCCTTGCGGTAGTACCGTGACAGTTCACAGTAGTACCGCTCCCTCAAGAAAATGCAAGTTTTGACAAGAAGGCTTAAGCAACGCAACTGCGGGCAAGAGCGCACACACACGGCAACCGGAAAGAAAGGCAACAGACAGCAGAAACAACACATGAGACACTCCTCCTTAAAGGAGGCCGGTGACCGAAGCCACCTATGTTTGAGTTATTTGGTATGGCTCCGCGAAGAATTATCCTTGGGCCCATGACCAACACTCGTCTTGAAGCACTCATACCATCTAACATGGCAAAAATAAAGTCTTGATCGATTTATGCATAATGGGGGAAGGAAGAGTTCATTGAGAGAACAATACTCCCCCTATGTCCATGCCTACATCTAGGCAAGATAATCATGTTGAGTGGGAGGAGGGTGTGCAAGGTTTCAAGCCACATTGCTCAAATCTATGATATTTAGCTCATGTCTTAACTGTCGAAATCTTGCTTCATCCAAAGGCTTCGTGAAGATATCTGCAAGGTTATCATGAGTGTTGACATAGTGAAGCTCTATTTCTCCTCGCCGAATATGATCCCGGATGAAGTGATACCGAATCTCAATATGCTTCGTCTTGAAGTGCTGCACCGGGTTGAGAGAAATCTTGATGGCACTTTCATTGTCACACCAAAGAGGCACTTTGTCACAAGTGACACCGTAATCCTTTAAAGTTTGCCTCATCCATAGAAGTTGAGCACAACAACTGCCAGCTGCCACATACTCTGCTTTGGTGGACGAGAGAGACACACAACTTTGCTTCTTGGAAGACCAACTTACCAGAGAGCAACCAAGGAATTGGCACCCTCCGGAAGTGGACTTCCTATCCACTTTGTCTCCCGCCCAATCCGAATCAGAGAAACCTACCAGGTTGAAGTTTGCTCCTTTTGGGTACCATAAGCCAAAGTTTGGGGTATGAGCCAAATATCGAAAGATTCGCTTGACTGCCACAAAGTGACTTTCCTTAGGTGAGGCTTGAAACCGTGCACAGATTCCCACACTCAACATAATATCCGGTCTAGATGCACAAAGGTAAAGCAAGGAACCAATCATAGAACGATATACCTTTTGATCCACCGCTTTACCTTTGGGATCAATGTAAAGTTGTCACTTGCTTGGCATTGGGGTAGTGGCCGGCTTGACATCACTTAGATTAAACCTCTTGAGCATGTCTTGAGTGTACTTGGCTTGTTTGATGAAGATTCCTTCTCTTCTTTGCTTAATCTCAAACCCAAGGAAGTACTTCAACTCTCCCATCATGGACATATCAAAATGTGTGGTCATGAGTGCGGCAAACTCATCATTGAAAGCTTTGTTAGGTGAACCAAAGATAATATCATCAACATATAGTTGGCAGACAAACAACTCCCCTTTGACCTTCTTAGTAAAAAGAGTGGGGTAGATTTTCCCAATTTCAAACCCACGATCTTTGAACAACTCGGTAAGATGCTCATACCATGCACATGGGGCTTGTTTAAGGCCATAGAGTGCCTTATCGAGTTGATACACGTGATTGGGGAACTTAGGATCCTCAAACCCCGGGGGTTGTTTGACATATACCAACTCATTAATATGACCATTAAGAAATGCACTTTTCACATCCATTTGTTACAACTTAAAGTTATGATAAGAAGCACAGGCAAGCAACAAACGGATAGATTCAAGGTGAGCAACGGGGGCCAAGGTTTCACCGTAGTCGATACCCTCGACTTGGGAGTAGCCTTGAGCCACCAAACACGCCTTGTTGCGAATGACAATGCCATGAGCATCCTGCTTGTTCTTAAAGATCCACTTGGTTCCGATGACATTATGGTTCTCCTTTGGCCTCGGCACCAGATGCCACACTTTGTTGCGCTCGAAGTTGTGGAGTTCTTCATGCATGGCATTAAGCCAATCAGGGTCTTCGAGCGCCTCATAGACCTTTTGAGGTTCAACACAAGAGACATAAGCTTGATGAGCACAATAGTTTGCTAATTGTCTACAAGTGCTTACCCCCTTTGTGATGCTTCCAAGAATATTCTCCATGTGATGTTCTCTAGAAGCAAGCTTGGAGGCAATTTTTTCAGCACGATGCTCCAATTGCTCTTCAAGTGATAATTGAGGAGCACTGAGTTGATCATCTTGAGCGACGTCAAGAGCTTTATCTTGATCTTGAGCTTCCTCTTGATCTTGATCTTGCTCAGAGGAGAGAACTTGGCCTTGTGCATCATTTGGTGGCTCACCACCATCTCGTGATTGATCTTGCACTTGGCCTTGTTCGTCTGGTTGAGGGCCTTCACTTTGTTCTTCGGAAGCGTGTGGGTCTTGGGTTAATGATGGTTCCACTTGTGTGGAACATTCTCCTTCTCCTTCGGCCACAAGGGGTTCCTCAATGGGTAGGATATAGCCAACACCCATTCTTCTTATGGCTTGAGGAGGAGTTTCATCACGTACATCACAAGTACCACTTTGCTCCACTTGGGAGCCGTTATTCTCATCAAACTCCACGTTACACGTCTCCTCAATGAGTCCATTGGACTTGTTGAGGACACGATAAGCATGAGAGTTTGTAGCATAACCAACAAATATGCCCTCATGAGCTCTAGATTCAAATTTAGACAAATGAGCACCTTTCTTGAGGATGAAACACTTACACCCGAACACCCGGAAGTACTTGAGATTGGGATTGTTACCGGTAAGAATCTCATACGGAGTCTTGTTCAAGCCTTTGCGGAGATAGAGCCGATTGGATGCATGACACGCGGTGTTGATGGCTTCGGCCCAAAAGTTGTATGGAGACTTGAATTCTGCCATCATGGTCCTTGCCGCGTCCATCAATGTCCGGTTCTTTCTCTCCACTACACCATTTTGTTGAGGGGTATAAGGTGCGACATATTGATGTTTGATCCCCTCATCACTAAGAAACTCATCCAAGGTGTAGTTCTTGAACTCGGTGCCGTTGTCAATTCGGATCGTCAAAATCTTTGCCTCATGTTGACGTTGAGCTTCATTTGCAAAGTTGATGACGGTTTGTTGGGTCTCACTCTTCTTGAAGAAATATACCCATGTGTATCTTGAATAATCATCTACAATCACCAAGCAATACTTTCTGCCCCCAAGACTATCAAAGGATGGGTGCCTAAAGAGATCCATGTGAAGGAGCTCTAACGGTCTTTTTGAGTAGATGATAGTCGTGGGAGGGTGAGCCGTCTCATGTAACTTTCCTTCAATACAAGCACTGCAAGCACGATTTTTGGCAAAGCTAACATTTGTGAGTCCACGAACATGGTCCCCCTTGAGAAGACTTTGCAAAGATCACATATTTACATGGGCTAACCGGCAATGCCAAAGCCATCCCACATCAACTTTAGCCATTAGGCATGTCGCGGTCTTAGTGGGTTGCTCCGAGAAGTTAACCATATAGAGACCGTTCTCGACATGTCCAACATAGGCTACTTTAAGAGTCTTGCTCCACAAGAGGGCCACGGTATCAATATCAAAGAATGTGGCAAAGCCCATGAGTGCAAGTTGACGAACAGAAAGTAAGTTGTATGCAAGGGACTCAACAAGCATGACTTTCTCGATCGTGAGATCACGAGAGACAACAACCTTGCCAAGCCCCAATACCTTAGAAGATGAAGCATCACCCCATTCGACGTTGGTGGCCATGGATGAACCTTGATGCACGTCCACTACCAAGTCCTTGCTTCCGGTCATATGATTTGTGGCTCCACTATCGAGCAACCATGACCCCCCACCGGAAGCAAACTCCTACATGAGATCAATGCTTGGATTTAGGTACCCATTTAGTAATGGGTCCTTTCAGGTTAGTAACAAGGGTCTTAGGAACCCAAATAGACCATTCAATGTACTCATAAGAAGAACCAACAAATTTAGCAAAGACATGACCATCACTAGCACGACATAAAACATATGAAGGATTAAAGTCGCCGGCTATGTTTGATGGCATGGTGGGGTTTTTCTTGACTCCACCACTTTTCACATTGTTCTTCTTCTTAGAAGCACCCTCTCCCTCTTTCACGAAGGTTTGTTTGAGAGGAGGAGGTTGCTTGGTCTTGTCGTTCTTCTTCTTCTTGGGCTTGGGAGCAAACCCAATTCCTTCCTTTGCCACAACTTCCTTTTGATTGCTCAAAAGATCGTTGAGGTTCTTCTCACCTTGTATACATGACACAAGGCCTTTCTCAAGCTGCTTCTTCAACTTGGCATTCTCTTCAACAAGATGCACATGCTCGCAACATGTGCTAGTAGCATTTGCATTATCAATCAACACTATGCGAGGAAAGATAGCTTTCTCCTTGGTTAGCGAAACTTGAAGTTGATCAGGAGACTCCTTGAGAGACGCATGCACACCTTTCAAGGCCTTGTGAGCCTTGTCAAGCGTAACAAACTCCTCCTTGAGTCTAGCATGGTCAACCACAAGATTTGCCTTCTCGGAATTAATCACACGAGAGACAACTAAAGCATGATCAAGATCTTTCCTTAATTTAGCATGATCATCGTTGTGTGACTCCTCAAGAGCCAAACAAATACCACACTCTTCCTCTAGAGCATTAGAGAGATCCGATATCTCATCGGCATAGTCTCGACTATGACCTTCCATTTTAGAAATGGTCCCCTTGTGAGTCTCGATCATGTCATTGGCCTAACCGAGTTGTTCCAAGAGAGCAACGAAGTGCTTCTTGGGTTTGCCCTTGTGTTTGCTCATAAACAACTCAAATTCATTCTTTTCCTCCTCAGCCCCCTCACTCTCATCAATACAATCCGTCAATGAAGGATTAGAGGTGATGGTAGTGTTAATGTTGGGAGTTACCTTGTTGGTGGCCTCAGCCATGAGACACTTGGCGGTGATGTTCTCATTTGGTGAGTCAAAGAGAGATGAACGTGGAGTAGTAGAAATAGCAATGGTGGCCATGGTGACCATCTCATCATCATCATCATCATCCTCAACATATTCTTCTTGGGCCACCAACCCTTTGGGAGGGGTCTTCTTGTTGAGGTTGTTCTTGTTGGGATAAGACTTGGCCTTGTCCTTTCGGACAAGCTTGCCTCCATAGTCTTCTCTTTTCTCATATGGGCAATCTACAACAAAGTGGCTCACATGTAATGCCCAGTATGTGACTATATCTCCCACGTGTCGAGGCACGACTTAAGGACATAATCACATACTAGAATGATCTCAAGTATGGTATCTTTGCACAACTCATGTAAAAAGAGGGATGAAAGTGTAAAATAGTAGTTGGCTTACACTCGCCACATCACACAATGATATACATTAACATTCATCAATCAAATAACATCAGAGTCCGACTACGGACGAAATCCAAATGAAAGATACCATAAAAACAACACAAGGCCTCATCGCCCCTAGTAGAAGCCACTACTGATCGTCGGGATAAAACACATAGTAACGTCCACGCTCTTCATTGAACTCCCACTGAAGTTCTGATTCATCTCCTGCTTCAATTTCAGCAGTACCTGCATATGATGTGTGTTGAATCTGTGAGCCATAGAGGACTTAGCAATCTCGTTCCCGGGTAATAAGACAATCAAGGCCTTAGGTGTGGAAAAGGCTAAAAACAAGGTTGCAGCAGCACTAAGCACTAACTTACGAGTTTAGAGCGAGAAGAGAACAAGTGCCAACGATCGCCAAGTTGATCACGAAGTGATCCTAACTACTCATGATCAAGCATAACCCCACCGTGTTCACCTCCCGAACACCTTCGGAAAGAGACCGTCACGGTTACTCACGCGGGTAGTGTTGGGGAACGTAGCAGAATTCAAAAAATTACCTACGCTTCACCAAGATCAATCTAAGGAGTCATCTAGCAACGAGCATAAAGGAGTGCATCTACATACCCTTTGTAGATCGCGTGCAGAAGCGTTCGAAGGAACGTGGATGAAGTAGTCGTACTCTTCGTGATCCTCGTCACCGATGATCCAGCGCCGAACAGACGGCACCTCCGCGTTCAACACACGTACGGTACAACGACGTCTCCTCCTTCTTGATCCAGCAAGGGGGGAGGAGAGGTTGACGGAGATCCAGCAGCACGACGTCGTGGTGGTGGATGCAACAGGAAAAGCTGCAGGGCTTCGCCGGCGCCCTCGAGAGGAGTTGGAGGTGTGACGGGAGGGGGGAGAGGCGCCAGAGGCTTGGGGTGTGGCTGCCCTCTCCCCCCCACTATATATAGGGGCTAGGGGGCGCCGGCCCTAGGAGATCCAATCTCCTAGGGGGGCGGCGGCCATAGGGGGGAAACTTGCCCCCCAAGGCATAGGGGGCGCCCCCTCCCCCTAGGGTTTCAACCCTAGGCGCATGAAGGGGGCCCATGTGGGTGCGCCAGCCCACCAAGGGCTGGCCCCTTCCCCTTGCGGCCTACGGGGCCCTCCGGGATGGGTGGCCCCACCCGGTGGACCCCCGGGACCCCTCCGGTAGTCCCGGGACACTCCCGGTGACCCCCGGAATTCACCCGATGGCCGAAACTGGACTTCCTATATATCATTGTTTACCTCCGGACCATTCCGTAACTCCTCGCGACGTCCGAGATCTCATCCGGGACTCCAAACAATATTCGGGTTTCCATGTGCATGTATCTCTACAACCCTAGCGTCACTGAACCTTAAGTGTGTAGACCCTACGGGTTCGGGAGACACGCAGACATGACCGAGATGACTCTCCGGTCAATAACCAACAGCGGGATCTGGATACCCATGTTGGTTCCCACGTGTTCCTCGATGATCTCATCGGATGAACCACTGTGTCAAGGATTCACTCAATCCCGTATGTTATTCCCTTTGTCTATCGGTACGGTACTTGCCCGAGATTCGATCGTCGGTATGCCCGATACCTCGTTCAATCTCGTCATGGCAAGTCTCTTTACTCGTTCCGTAATCCATCATCCCGTGACTAACTCCTTAGTCACTTCGAGCTCTTTATGATTATGTCTTACCGAGAGGGCCCAGAGATACCTCTCCGTCATACGGAGTGACAATATCCCAGTCTCGATTCGTACCAACTCAACAGACACTTTCGGAGATACCCGTTGCGTACCTTTATAGCCACCCAGTTACGTTGTGACGTTTGGCACACCCAAAGTATTCCTACGGTATCCGGGAGTTGCACAACCTCATGGTCTAAGGAATAAATACTTGACACTAGAAAAGCTTATGCTTTACGAACTATACGATCTCGTGCTAGGCTTAGGATTGGGTCTTGTCCATCACATCATTCTCCTAACGATGTGATCCCGTTATCAATGACATCCGATGTCCATGGTTAGGAAACCGTGACCATCTGTTGATCAACGAGCTAGTAACTAGAGGCTTACCAGGGACACGTTGTGGTCTATGTATTCACACATGTATCGCTGTTTCCGTACAATACAATTCAAGCATGAATAACGGACAATTATCATGAACAAGGAAATATAATAATAATACTTTTATTATTGCCTCTAGGGCATATTTCCAACAGTCTCCCACTTGCACTAGAGTCAATAATCTAGTTACATTGTGATGAATCGAACACCCATAGAGTTTTGGTGTTGATCATGTTTTGCCCGTGATGGGCCTCTAACCCCTCGTTGGTTACCCCAAGTGGAAGGTGTGAGATGCAGTGTTGTGGAAGTTTTTCCCTTAGCAAAGATGCCAAGGATCGAATCACCAGAGACTCCTAGGTTCAACAAGTAGGTGTCAATTGCTAACGGCGCCAGATATTAGCAATCAACGTGGACCTGCACACAGATACAAATAACTTTGCTCCCAACGAGTATAGAGAAGTTGTCAATCTCTCCGGCCTTGTAGTTTACAAAGGATTAAAAGCAAATGATAGTAGTGATAGATAATGTTTTGCAATAGTAAATAATAATGAAAAGTAAATAGCGGGTGTGATCAATGATGGTAATATGGACCGGAGTCTCATGATGTTCACTAGTGTTGTCTCTCTCCCAAAAGACGATAAAACAGCTATGTGAGGTAAACGAATTACAGTTGGGCAATTGACAGGACCACGAACGCAAACCAATGCTGACTACATTGCAAGAAAGGTTGAGGTTCAAAGCATGGGCGGTACGCCAAAGTAAGTAGACTGAAATCCATCAATATCTACTACTAATCATCCACCTTGAGATATCTATCCAGAACATCTCGCTGGTATTAAGTTGCGAGCCCCACCCATAGTGTAAACTCAAAGCAACAGACAACTGCATTAAAAGAACTTTGCGTAAAGTAAACAATCCTTGCACCCGCGGGCACAAGCACCGTTGTTTTCCCCCTTGTGGCAACAACACATCCCCTAGACTCATGTTTCTGTCACTCAAACTAGTCATCGAGGGGCATGAACCCACAATCAAGCATAACGTTCCCTCTTGGAGTCACTACCTACTACTTGGCCAAAGCAATAAATAACAACGGAGAACATGCAAGAATTACTTACGAACATAAATATAAGAGAGGTGAATCAAATATATTACTCAAGAACAATCTGAACATAATCTCATAATCCATCGGATCCCAGCAAACTCAACATAGCAAGAGCATAAGGATTACATATGTGCCTCGATCATGTAGGGCAGCTCACGAGGACTAATTAGTGAAGCACAAGAACGGGAGGAGAACATCACATAGCTACTGGTCATGGACTCATGGTCCAAGGGAGACTACTCACGACTCATCCGGGAGGTGTCCATGGTGGTGGAGAAGCTCCTGGTGGTGATCCTCCCCTCCGGCAGGGTGCCGGGAAGGGTTCTCCTGGTGCTCCCGATCTTGGAAGCGGCGGCGGCGGCGGAACAGAGATGGGATCGCGAAAAGAGTTCCTCTTCGGAGGGTTTTGGAGGACACTTTAAATATAAGCCAAAGGGGGGCATTGGGGAAGCTTCGGGGGGCCCAGGCGCCCCCCCGGCGCGGCCCAGGGGGGGGGCGCCGCCAGGGCGCCTGGAGCCCTGGTGGCCCCCCCGGCTGTCCTTCGGACGCACGATAGTTTCCGGAACGCTGATTTTTTATATAATTTTTCTGGATTTTTCCTGGCAGTTCTCGTAACGTGAAAACCTGAAATACAAAAACAGCCGAAAACAGAAACTGGCACTGGGGTGCACTGGATTAGTAAGTTAGCCCAAATATGATCAAAAGTGTATGGAAGTGTATGAATATCATAGCAATATCACCCAAAAGTGGCATGGAGCAAGCAGAAATTATAGATACGTTTTGGACGTATCCACATCCCCAAGCTTAATTCCTGCTCGTCCTCGAGTAGGTAAATGATAACAAGAATAATTTCTGTGGTGACATGCTATTAACCATATAAGACTTTTTCATAGTCATATGACAAAAGCTTACTGAGACAATGAATCTGTAGTAATTAAGTTGCCTCATGAGAAAATCACAAAGAACTGAAAGTTTTACAATATGAAACTGAAACATCAAAAAGATTTGCAATGAACATGATGTGCAAATATGATAAAGTAATATCTACCTTGCCCCCTTTAGTTAAGCAAAACATAAATGCAGGGGCACCTTCAAGGTTTAAGTGATGACTAGATACAATGATTTCAAAATAAACGATATCACAATCATGCAAAAGACAATGCTACTTTGGGACAATGCACATTACACTCAGAATGACAATCATGCTCTCAGTAGTTGGTGCTTTTAAAAGAAGGTGGAGACAAAGAATGGTTATGTGCTAGAGCTTTTTATTTTGAAAATATAGAAGCAATTTTGTCAACGGTAGTAGTACTTCATATGTGTCATGCATAAGACATCCTATAAGTTGCAAGCCTCATGCATCGAATACCAATAGTGCTCGCACCTTGTCCTAATTAGCTCGGATTTCCATGGGTTATCATTGCATTACATATGTTTCAACCAAGTGTCACAAAGGGGTACCTCTATGCCACCTGTACAAAGGTCCAAGGAGATAAATCGCATTTGATTTCTCGTTTTTGATAGATCTCAACTTGAGGACATCCATACCGGGACAACATAGAAAATAGATGATGGACTCCTCTTTAATGCATAAGCATATTCTCATAAGAGATTGAGGATTAATGTCCAAGCTAAAACTTCCACCATGATACATGGCTTTGGTTGGTGGCCCAATGTTCTTCTCTAACAATATGCATATTCAAACCAACCCATGGCAAATCACCCTTACTTCAGACAAGACGAACGTGCATAGCAACTCACATGATATTCAACAAAAGTGTGACAGTTGATGGCGTCCCCAAAAACATGGTTACCGCTCAGCAAGCAACTTATAAGAAATAAGATACATAAGCAACATATTCTTTACCACAATAGTTTTTAAGCTACTTTCCTATGAGCTATGTATTGCAAAGTTAGTTTTCTTAGTACAGGTGGAGGTTAGCAAAAGACTGGGAGCGACCAACTAAGAGAGCAATGACGGTCATAATCAAGCAGAGCGACAAAGCAACATTGAATCAGGCTTGGAAGTTATATCGCTACTCAGAAATAAAAGATCATCAAGGCTTGACAGACTTTCTTTACAGTCTTAAATATGCGTGAGCATACGCCAAGTCAATCAAAATAAATTCTTGAGGGAAGATATTACTAAACCATACCACATCATAGGCAAACAAACCAAGTTGGTACTCCAATAACACATTGGGAATCCCCCAGCTATTTGAGATTAACCATAAAAAAACCTGAACTACTAAGCGCCATCATGCACGTAGCATCTTTATCATAGACATATTAACCTATGCAACGGAAGCAAACTCTCTTAATAAGGTGAGCATGATAATTAAAGAGAGTTCAAGCAACCAACTAGACAAAAGCTCTTCGAAAAGATAAACATGAATACTAAGAGCAGAGCATGATAGTAGCTATTAAAAGACAAAGAACACACACAGCAAAGATAGTCATGAAAATTCTATGTTATGTTCTAGGTAGAAGTGGAGCGTGTTTCTCTCCCACATAAAGAAAGCTAAGTTCTGACTCGTTATGAAAAAACTAAAAAGAAAACTAAAAGCAAGACGCTCCAAGCATAGCACATAACACATGTAGTGATAAAAATATAGCGGAACGAAAGACGAACTGATAATGTTGATGGAGAAGGGGATGCACGGGGGCATCCCCAAGCTTAGACGCTTGAGTCTCCTTGAATATTTCTTGGGGGTGCATTGGGGCATCCCCAAGCTTGAGCGCTTGACACTCCTGAATCTTTTTATCATCTTCCCTCGCACACTTGAAAACTCCCTTCATACATAACTCATCATAATCTGATTAGCGAGGTTAGTACCCTTAATAAAATAATTATACCTTGCAGGAAATAAAGATATTCTTGAAGTTCTACTGTTTCTCAAGATTGCCAAAAGGTTTTTGCAAAGAAAAAGCAAGCTCTTGATTTGCAAAATGAAAGAAAGGCAAAACAGGACAGAATCTATGAAAAACAGAACAACAGGTAGTAATTGATCTGTTCGGGGTACTTCTGCAACTCAAATCAAAAAACTCAGAACAGACACACGAAAGACAATTATATAGAGAACGCTTTCGAAAAAATTCAGACCAAAAAGATGATCTGGTGATTTAATACGAATTTTTCCATCCAAGGATAGAATCTGTTTCCTGGACAGCACCTCACAACTTTTGAACTTTCTAGCAATCAGAGGCTATACTTGGCACAAATATGAAAAGCAAAGATACAATGATGATGCTACAGCAGTAAACAACATCAAGACACAACAAAAGCAAAAATTTTATTCATGTGGGCTGCCTCCCAAAAGCGCTTTTTTTTATGCCTTTAAGCTAGGCATAATGCATAGAGATCAAGTTTTATCAAGAGTAAAAGAATAGCTAGCCCGTACAACGGACTCAAAAGGTAACTTGATCTTCTTTCGAGGGAAGTGTTCCATCCCTTTCTTGAGAGGAAACTGAAATTTTATTTTACCCTCTTTCATGTCAATGATAGCACCAACGGTACGCAAAAAGGGACGTCCCAAAATAATTGGACATGAAGGATCACATTCAATATCCATAATAGTGAAATCAACGGGAACATAATTATCATTGACAACAATAAGAACATCGTCAATCCTCCCCAAAGGTTTCTTTATGGAAGAATCAACGAGACAAACACCAAAAGAACAAGAATCAAAAGGTTTCAATTTAAGCATATCATATAGTCTTTTGGGCATAATGGAGGTACTAGCTACAATATCACATAAAGCATAACAAGAGAAGTTGTTTATCTTAATTTTAATCATAGGATCCCAACCATCTTCTAGCTTTCTAGGTATGGAGGCTTCTACTCTAAGTTTCTCCTCCCTAGCTTTGATGAGAGCATTAGTGACATGCTCTGTAAAGGCAAGATTAAGCGTGCTAGTGTGGGGATCTTTGGCCATTCCTTGTAGAAAGGTGACAACTTCTGAAATACTACAATTATCAAAATCAATTTTATCATTAGTGGGCAACATTGTAGTGTCATCCTCTTTGTTTGAATCGCTCTCTATTATAAGAGTTTGAACATCTTCCCAAGTTTGGGGAAGCTTAGGAGCAATTTTAAACTGAGGCTCATACTCTTTTCCTGGAAGACCATGCCATGGGCATAACCCTCCGTCAAGACTAATATAATCACAAGGTTTATTAGTTTTGTAGATCCCGACAGTGGTAATTGGGGTAATGGAAGAAGGGGTGTACTCCTCCCATTTAGTGTTTTTGGTAGAACCCATAATAGCAAGCAAGTAAGATAACTATCTTTGTGATTTTCGATAAAAAGGTACTAAAGCAAAAACTCAAAGGTAAACTAACAAGACTAAAAAGCAAAGGTAAAAGATAGCGTGCAACTCCCCTATCCTGAAGAGTGGAGTCCCCGGCAACGGCGCCAGAAAAACTCCTTGATGGGCCTCTAACCCCTCGTTGGTTACCCCAAGTGGAAGGTGTGAGATGCAGTGTTGTGGAAGTTCTTCCCTTAGCAAAGATGCCAAGGATCGAATCCCCAGAGACTCCTAGGTTCAACAAGTAGGTGTCAACTGCTAACGGCGCCAGATATTAGCAATCAACGTGGACCTGCACACAGATACAAATAACTTTGCTCCCAACGAGTACAGATAGGTTGTCAATCTCTCCGGCCTTGTAGTTCACAAAGGATTAAAAGCAAATGATAGTAGTGATAGATAATGTTTTGCAATAGTAAATAATAACGAAAAGTAAATAGCGGATGTGATCAATGATGGTAATATGGACCGGAGTCTTATGATGTTCACTAGTGATGTCTCTCTCCCAAAAGACGATAAAACAGCTATGTGAGGTAAACGAATTACAACTGGGCAATTGATAGGACCACGAACGCAAACCAATGCTGACTACATTACAAGAAAGGTTGAGGTTCAAAGCATGGGCGGTACGCCAAAGTAAGTATACCGAAATCCATCAATATCTACTACTAATCATCCACCTTGAGATATCTATCCAGAACATCTCGCTGGTATTAAGTTGCGAGCCCCACCCATAGTGTAAACTCAAAGCAACAGACAACTGCATTAAAAGAACTTTGCGTAAAGTAAACAATCCTTGCACCCCCGGGCACAAGCACCGTTGTTTTCCCCCTTGTGGCAACAGCACATCCCCTAGACTCATGTTTCTGTCACTCAAACTAGTCATCGAGGGGCATGAACCCACAATCAAGCATAACGTTCCCTCTTGGAGTCACTACCTACTACTTGGCCAAAGCAATAAATAACAACGGAGAACATGCAAGAATTACTTACGAACATAAATATAAGAGAGGTGAATCAAATATATTACTCAAGAACAATCTGAACATAATCTCATAATCCATCGGATCCCAGCATACTCAACATAGCAACAGCATAAGGATTACATATGTGCCTCGATCATGTAGGGCAGCTCACGAGGACTAATTAGTGAAGCACAAGAACGGGAGGAGAACATCACATAGCTACTGGTCATGGACTCATGGTCCAAGGGAGACTACTCATGACTCATCCGGGAGGCGTCCATGGTGGTGAAGAAGCTCCCGGTGGTGATCCTCCCCTCCGGCAGGGTGCCGGGAAGGGTTCTCCTGGTGCTCCCGATCTTGGAAGCGGCGGCGGCAGCGGAACAGAGATGGGATCGCGAAAAGAGTTCCTCTTCTGAGGGTTTCGGAGGACGCTTTAAATATATGCCAAAGGGGGGCATCGGGGAAGCTTCGGGGGGGCCAGGCGCCCCCCCGGCGCGACCTAGGGGGGGCGCCGCCAGGGCGCCTGGAGCCCTGGTGGCCCCCCCGGCTGTCCTTCGGACGCACGGTAGTTTCCGGAACGCTGATTTTTTATATAATTTTTCTGGATTTTTCCTGGCAGTTCTCGTAACGTGAAAACCTGAAATACAAAAACAGCCGAAAACAGAAACTGGCACTGGGGTGCGCTGGATTAGTAAGTTACTCCAAATATGATCAAAAGTGTATGGAAGTGTATGAATATCATAGTGATGGGCCTCGAACCCCTCGTTGGTTACCCCAAGTGGAAGGTGTAAGATGCAGTAAGTAGAAGTGTTTTCCCCTAGCAAAGATGCCAAGGATCGATTCCCCAGAGACTCCTAGGTTCAACAAGTAGGTGTCAATTGCTACTGCGCCAGATTAGTAGCAACCAACGTGGACCTACACACAGATACAAATAACTTTGCTCCCAACGAGTACAGAGGGGTTGTCAATCTCTCCGGCCTTGTAGTTCACAAAGGATTAAAAGCAATGATAGTAGTGATAGATAATGTTTTGCAATAGTAAGTAATAACGAAAAGTAAAATAGTGGATGTGATCAATGATGGTAATATGGACCGGAGTCTCATGATGTTCACTAGTGATGTCTCTCTCCCAAAAGACGATAAAACAACTATGTGAGGTAAACGAATTACAGCTGGGCAATTGACAGGACCCACGAGCGCAAACCAATGCTGATTACATTGCAAGAAAGGTTGAGGTTCAAAGCATGGGCGGTACGCCAAAGTAAGTAGACCGAAATCCATCAATATCTACTACTAATCATCCACCTTGAGATATCTATCCAGAACATCTCGCTGGTATTAAGTTGCGAGTCCCACCCATAGTGTAAACTCAATGCAACAGACAACTGCATTAAAAGAACTTTGCGTAAAGTAAACAATCCTTGCACCCGCGGGCACAAGCACCGTTGTTTTCCCCCTTGTGGCAACAACACATCCCCTAGACTCATGTTTCTGTCACTCAAGCTAGTCATCGAGGGGCATGAACCCACAATCAAGCATAACGTTCCCTCTTGGAGTCACTACCTATTACTCGGCCAAAGCAATAAAT
Source organism: Secale cereale (assembly GCA_902687465.1). NCBI lineage: Eukaryota > Viridiplantae > Streptophyta > Magnoliopsida > Poales > Poaceae > Secale > Secale cereale. The sequence continues at coordinate 669,933,922 of LR738715.1, read as the reverse complement.
AACAACGGAGAACATGCAAGAATTACTTATGAACAAAAATATAAAAGAGGTGAATCAAATATATTACTCAAGATCAATCTGAACATAATCTCATAATCCATCGGATCCCAACAAACTCAACATAGCAACAACATAAGGATTACATAGGTGCCTCGATCATGTAGGGCAGCTCACGAGGACTAATTAGTGAAGCACAAGAACGGGAGGAGAACATCACATAGCTACTGGTCATGGACTCATGGTCCAAGGGAGACTACTCACGAGTCATCCGGGAGGCGTCCATGGTGGTGGAGAAGCTCCCGATGGTGATCCTCCCCTCCGGCAGGGTGCCGGGAAGAGTTCTCCTGGTGCTCTTGATCTTGGAAGCGGCGGCGGCGGCGGAACAGAGATGGGATCGCGAAAAGAGTTCCTTTTCTGAGGGTTTCGGAGGTCCCTCTAAATATATGCCAAAGGGGTGCACCGGACGTGCTTCGGGGGGCCCAGGCGCCCCCCCCGGCGCGGCCCAGGGGGGGGGGGGCGCCCACAGGGCGCCTGGAGCCCCTGTGCCCCCAGGCTGCCCTTCGGACGCAGTGTTGTTTCCGGATCGCTGATTTTTTATATAATTTTTCTGGGCAGTTCTCGAAACGTGAAAACCTGAAATACAAAAACAGCCGAAAACAGAAACTGGCACTGGGGTGCACTGTATTAGTAAGTTAGTCCAAATATGATCAAAGTGTATGGAAGTGTATGAATATCATAGCAATATCACCCAAAAGTGGCATGGAGCAAGCAGAAATTATAGATACGTTTTGGACGTATCAACATCCCCAAGCTTAATTCCCGCTCGTCCTCGAGTAGGTAAATGATAACAAGAATAATTTCTGTGGTGTCATGCTATTAACCATATAGGACTTTCTCATAGTCATATGACAAAAGCTTACTGAGACAATGATTCTAAAGTAATTAAGTTGCCTCAAGAGAAAATCACAAATGACTGAAAGTTTTACTACATGAAACTGAAACATCAAAAAGATTTGCAATGAACATGATGTGCAAATATGATAAAGTGATATCTAGCTTGCCCCCTTTAGTGATGCAAAACATAAGTGCAGGGGCACCTTCAAGGTTTAAGTGATGACTAGATACAATCATTTCAGAATAAACGATATCACAATCATGCAAAAGACTATGCTACTTTGGGACAATGCACATTACACTCAGAATGACAATCATGCTCTCAGTAGTTGGTGCTTCAACATAAAGGTAAAAGAAAGGTTAAGTGCTAGAGCTTTTTATTTGAAATCATGGAAGCAATTGTGTCAACGGTAGTAGTACTTCATATGTGTCATGTATAAAACATCCTATAAGTTGCAAGCCTCATGCATCGTATACCAATAGTGCTCGCTCCTTGTCCTAATTAGCTCGGATCCCCTTGGGTTATCATTGCATTACATATGTTTCAACCAAGTGTCACAAAGGGGTACCTCTATGCCACCTTTACAAAGGTCCAAGGAGATAGATCGCATTTGATTTCTCGTTTTTGATAGATCTCAACTTGAGGATATCCATACCGGGACAACATAGAAAATAGATGATGGACTCCTCTTTAATGCATAAGCATATTCTCAAGAGAGATTGAGGATTAAGGTCCAAGCTAAAACTTCCACCATGATGTATGGCTTTGGTTGGCGGCCCAATGTTCTTCTCTAACAATATGCATAGTTATTCAACCCACGGTAAATCACCCTTACTTCAGACAAGACGAACATGCATAGCAACTCACATGATATTCAACAAAAGTGTGACAGTTGATGGCGTCCCCAGAAACATGGTTACCGCTCAGCAAGCAACTTATAAGAAATAAGATACATAAGCAACATATTCTTTACCATAATAGTTTTTAGGCTACTTTCCCATGAGCTATGTATTGCATGGTTAGTTTGCTTAGTACAGGTGGAGGTTAGCAAAAGACTGGGAGCGACCAACTAAGAGAGCAATGACGGTCATAATCATGCAGAGCGACAAAGCAATATTGAATCGGGCATGGTAGTTATATCGCTACTCAGAAATAAAAGATCATCAAGGCTTGACAGACTTTCTTTACAGTCTTGAATATGCGTGAGCATACGCCAAGTCAATCAAAATAAATTCTCTAAGGAAGATATTACTAAACCATACCACATCATATGCAGACAAACCAAGTTGGTACTCCAATAACACATTGGGAACCCCCCAGCTATTTGAGATTAACCAAAAGAAAACCTGAACTACTAAGCACCATCATGAAAGTAGCATCTTTATCATAGACACATTAACCAATGCAACGGAAGCAAACTCTCTTAATAAGGTGAGCATGGTAATTAAAGAGAGTTCAAGCAACCAACTGAATAAAAGCTCTTGAAAAGATAAGCATGAATACTAAGAGCAGAGTATGATAGTAGCTATTAAAAGACAAAGAACACACACATCATAGATAGACATGAAAATTCTATGTAATGTTCTAGGTAGAAGTGGAGCGTGTTTCTCTCCCACATAAAGGAATTCTGAGTTCCGACTGGTTATGAAAAACTAAAAAGAAAACTAAAAGCAAGACGCTCCAAGCATAGCACATAACACATGAAGTGATAAAAATATAGCGAAACGAAAGACGAACTGATAATGTTGATGGAGAAGGGGATGCACGGGGGCATCCCCAAGCTTAGACGCTTGAGTCTACTTGAATATTTCTTGGGGGTGCACTGGGGCATCCCCAAGCTTGAGCGCTTGACACTCCTGAATCTTTTTATCATCTTCCCTCGCACACTTGAAAACTCCCTTCATACATAACTCATCATAATCTGATTAGCGAGGTTAGTACCCTTAATAAAATAATTATACCTTGCTGGAAATAAGTATATTCTTGAAGTTCTACTGTTTCTCAAGATTGCAAAAAGGTTTTTGCAAAGAAAAAGCAAGTTCTTAATTTGCAAAGTGAAGGTAAGGCAAAACAGGACAGAATCTGTGAAAAACAGAACAGCAGGCAGTAAATTGTCTGTTCGGGATACTTCTGCAACTCAAATCAAAAAACTCAGAACTGACGCACGAAAGACAATTATATAGAGAATGCTTTCGAAAAAATTCAGACCAAAAAGATGATCTGGTGATTTTATACGAATTTTTCTATCCAAGGACAGAATCTGTTTCCTGGACAGCACCTCACAACTTTTGAACTTTCTAGCAATCAGAGGCTATACTTGGCACAAATATGAAAAGCAAAGATACAATGATGATGCTACAGCAGTAAACAACATCAAGACACAACAAAAGCAAAAAATTTATTCATGTGGGCTGCCTCCCAAAAGCGCTTTCTTTTATGCCTTTAAGCTAGGCATAATGCATAGATCTAGTTTTATCAAGAGTAAAAGAATAGCTAGCCCGTACAACGGACTCAAAAGGTAACTTGATCTTCTTTCGAGGGAAGTGTTCCATCCCTTTATTGAGAGGAAACTGAAATTTTATATTACCCTCTTTCATGTCAATGACAGCACCAACGGTGCGCAAAAAGGGACGTCCCAAAATAATTGGACATGAAGGATCACATTCAGTATCCATAATAGTGAAATCAACGGGCACATAATTATCATTGACAACAATAAGAACATCATCGATCCTCCCCAAAGGTTTCTTTATGGAAGAATCAACGAGACGAACACCAAAAGAACAAGAATCATAAGGTTTCAATTTAAGCATATCATATAGTCTTTTGGGCATAACAGAAGTACTAGCTACAATATCACATAAGGCATAGCATGAGAAATTGTTTATCTTAATTTTAATCATAGAATCCCAACCATCTTCTAGCTTTCTAGGTATGGCGGCTTCTACTCTAAGTTTCTCCTCCCTAGCTTTGATGAGAGCATTAGTGACATGCTATGTGAAGGCAAGATTAAGCGTGCTAGTGTTGGGATCTTTAGCCATTCCTTGTAGAAAGGTGACAACTTCTGAAATACTACAATTATCAAAATCAATTTTATCATTAGTGGGCAGAATTGTAGTGTCATCCTCTTTGTTTAATTCGCTCTCTATTATAAGAGTTTGAACATCTTCCCAAGTTTGGGGAAGCTTAGGAGCAGTTTTAAACTAAGGCTCATATTTTTTTGCTGGAAGACCATGCCATGGGCATAACTCTCCGTCAAAACTAGTATAATCACAAGGTTTATTACTTTTGTAAATCCCGTCAGTGATAATTGGGGCAATGGAAGTAGGGGCGTACTCCTCCCATTTAGTGTTTTTGGTAGAACCCATAGTAGCAAGCAAGCAAGATAACTATTTTTGTGATTTTCGATAAAAAGGTACTAAAGCAAAAATGAAAGGTAAACTAACAAGACTAAAAAGCAAAGGTAAAAGATAGCATGCAACTCCCCTATCCTGAAGAGTGGAGTCCCCGGCAACGGCGCCAGAAAATACTCCTTGATGGGCCTCGAACCCCTCGTTGGTTACCCCAAGTGGAAGGTGTAAGATGCAGTAAGTAGAAGTGTTTTCCCCTAGCAAAGATGCCAAGGATCGATTCCCCGGAGACTCCTAGGTTCAACAAGTAGGTGTCAATTGCTACGGCGCCAGATTAGTAGCAACCAACGTGGACCTACACACAGATACAAATAACTTTGCTCCCAACGAGTACAGAGAGGTTGTCAATCTCTCCGGCCTTGTAGTTCACAAAGGATTAAAAGCAATGATAGTAGTGATAGATAATGTTTTGCAATAGTAAGTAATAACGAAAAGTAAAATAGTGGATGTGATCAATGATGGTAATATGGACCGGAGTCTCATGATGTTCAATAGTGATGTCTCTCTCCCAAAAGACGATAAAACAGCTATGTGAGGTAAACGAATTACAGCTGGGCAATTGACAAGACCCACGAGCGCAAACCAATGCTGATTACATTGCAAGAAAGGTTGAGGTTCAAAGCATGGGCGGTACGCCAAAGTAAGTAGACCGAAATCCATCAATATCTACTACTAATCATCCACCTTGAGATATCTATCCAGAACATCTCGCTGGTATTAAGTTGCGAGTCCCACCCATAGTGTAAACTCAATGCAACAGACAACTGCATTAAAAGAACTTTGCGTAAAGTAAACAATCCTTGCACCCGCGGGCACAAGCACCGTTGTTTTCCCCCTTGTGGCAACAACACATCCCCTAGACTCATGTTTCTGTCACTCAAGCTAGTCATCGAGGGGCATGAACCCACAATCAAGCATAACGTTCCCTCTTGGAGTCACTACCTATTACTCGGCCAAAGCAATAAATAACAACGGAGAACATGCAAGAATTACTTATGAACAAAAATATAAAAGAGGTGAATCAAATATATTACTCAAGATCAATCTGAACATAATCTCATAATCCATCGGATCCCAGCAAACTCAACATAGCTACAACATAAGGATTACATAGGTGCCTCGATCATGTAGGGCAGCTCACGAGGACTAATTAGTGAAGCACAAGAACGGGAGGAGAACATCACATAGCTACTGGTCATGGACTCATGGTCCAAGGGAGACCACTCACGAGTCATCCGGGAGGCGTCCATGGTGGTGGAGAAGCTCCCGGTGGTGATCCTCCCCTCCGGCAGGGTGCCGGGAAGAGTTCTCCTGGTGCTCCCGATCTTGGAAGCGGCGGCGGCGGCGGAACAGAGATGAGATCGCGAAAAGAGTTCCTTTTCTGAGGGTTTCGGAGGTCCCTCTAAATATATGCCAAAGGGGGGCACCGGACGGGCTTCGGGGGGCCCAGGCGCCCCCCCGGCGCGGCCCAGGGGGGCGCGCCCACAGGGCGCCTGGAGCCCCTGTGCCCCCCCCCCCCAGGCTGCCCTTCGGACGCAGTGTTGTTTCCGGATCGCTGATTTTTTATATAATTTTTCTGGATTTTTCTGGGCAGTTCTCGACACGTGAAAACCTGAAATACAAAAACAGTCGAAAACAGAAACTGGCACTAGGGTGCACTGGATTAGTAAGTTAGTCCAAATATGATCAAAAGTGTATGGAAGTGTATGAATATCATAGCAATATCACCCAAAAGTGGCATGGAGCAAGCAGAAATTATAGATACGTTTTGGACATATCACATAGCAATATCACCCAAAAGTGGCATGGAGCAAGCAGAAATTATAGATACGTTTTGGACGTATCAGCCCGTGGAAGAGGTTTAGTCAACGGGTCTGCAACATTCAGATCCGTATGCACTTTACAAATATCTATGTCTCCATCTTGAACATAATTCCGGATGGAGTTGAAATGGCGCTTGATGTGCTTGGTCTTCTTGTGAAACCTGGGCTCCTTGGTAATGGCAATAGCTCCAGTGTTGTCACAGAAGAGAGTCATCGGGCTTGACGCGCTTGGAATGACTCCTAGGTCGGTGATGAACTCCTTCATCCAGACTCCTTCTTGTGCTGCTTCGCAAGCAGCTATGTACTCCGCTTCACATGTAGAATGCGCCACGACGCTCTGCTTGCAACTGCACCAGCTGACTGCTCCACCATTAAAAATATACACGTATCCGGTTTGTGACTTAGAGTCATCCAGATCTGTGTCGAAGCTAGCATCGACGTAACCCTTTACGACGAGCTCTTCGTCACCTCCATAAACAAGAAACATATCCTTAGTCCTCTTCAGGTACTTTAGGATGTTCTTGACCGCTGTCCAGTGTTCCATACCGGGATCACCTTGGTACCTCCCTACCAAACTTATGGCAAGGTTCACATCAGGTCTGATACACAGCATGGCATGCATGATAGAACCTATGGCTGAGGCATAGGGAATGACACTCATCTTTTCTCTATCTTCTGCCGTGGTCGGGGACTGAGCCTTGCCCAATCTCATACCTTGCAAAACAGGCAAGAACCCCTTCTTGGACTGATCCATATTGAACTTCTTCAATATCTTGTCAAGGTATGTGCTTTGTGAAAGACCAATGAGGCGTCTTGATCTATCTCTATAGATTTTGATGCCTAATATGTAAGCAGCTTCTCCAAGGTCCTTCATTGAAAAACTCTTATTCAAGTAGGCCTTTATGCTCTCCAAGAATTCTATATCATTTCCCATCAGCAATATGTCATCCACATATAATATGAGAAATGCTACAGAGCTCCCACTCACTTTCTTGTAGATACAGGCTTCTCCCCAAGTCTGTATAAAACCAAACGCTTTGATCACATCATTAAAGCGAATATTCCAACTCCGAGATGCTTGCACCAGCCCGTATATCGAGCGTTGGAGCTTGCATACCTTGTTAGCATTCTCTGGATCGACAAAACCTTCCGGCTGCATCATATACAGTTCTTCCTTGAGGAAACCATTAAGGAATGCCGTTTTGAATTTGCCATATCTCATAATCATAGAATGCGGCAATTGCTAACATGATTCGGACTGACTTCAGCATCGCTACGGGAGAGAAAGTCTCGTCGTAGTCAATCCCTTGAACTTGTCGATAACCCTTAGCGACAAGCCGAGCCTTATAGATGGTCACATTACCATCCGCGTCAGTCTTCTTCTTAAATATCCGTTTATTTTCTATGGCGTGCCTATCATCGGGCAAGTCCACCAAAGTCCATACTTTGTTTTCATACATGGATTCTATCTCGGATTTCATGGCTCCAAGCCATTTATTGGAATCCAGGCCCGCCATCGCTTCTTCATAGTTCGAAGGTTCACCGTTGTCTAACAACATGATTTCCATGACAGGGTTGCCGTACCACTCTGGTGCGGAACGTGTCCTTGTGGACCTTCGAAGTTCAGTAGTAACTTGATCTGTATCTTCATGATCATCATCATTAACTTCCTCCCTTGTCGGTGCAGGCACCTCAGGAACAATTTCCTGCGCTGCGCTACTTTCCGGTTCGGGAGGGGTGACTGTCACCTCATCCAGTTCTACTTTCCTCCCACTCACTTCTTTCGAGAGAAACTCTTTCTCCAGAAAGGATCCATTCTTGGCAACAAATACTTTGCCTTCGGATCTGTGGTAGAAGGTGTACCCAATCGTTTCCTTTGGGTATCCTATGAAGATGCATTTTTCCGATTTGGGTTCAAGCTTCTCAAGTTGAAGTTTCTTGACGTAAGCATCGCAACCCCAAACTTTCAGAAACGACAGCTTAGGTTTCTTGCCAAACCAAAGTTCATACGGTATCGTCTCAACGGATTTCGACGGAGCCCTATTTAAAGTGAATGCGGCAGTCTCTAAAGCATAACCCCAAAAAGATAGCGGTAAGTCGGTGAGAGACATCATAGATCGCACCATGTCCAACAGAGTACGATTTCGACGTTCGGACACACCGTTACGCTGAGGTGTTCCGGGCGGTGTCAATTGTGAAACAATTCCACAGTTCCTAAGGTGCGTGCCAAATTCATGACTTAAATATTCACCCCCACGATCTGATCGCAAGAACTTTATTTTTCTGTCACGTTGATTCTCAACCTCATTCTGAAATTCCTTGAACTTTTCAAAGGTCTCAGACTTGTGCTTCATCAAGTAGATATACCCATATCTACTCAAGTCATCTGTGAGGGTGAGAACATAACTATAGCCTCCGCGAGCCTCAACACTCATTGGACCGCGCACATCGGTATGTATGATTTCCAATAAGTTGGTTGCTCGCTCCATTGTTCCGGAGAATGGAGTCTTGGTCATCTTTCCCAAGAGGCATGGTTCGCATGTGTCAAATGATTCATAATCAAGAGACTCCAGCAGTCCATCTGTGTCGGTGTACTAAGGTAAGGGTACCTCAGTACCCCAACTTGTGCACGGGCAGTAGCAGCTTCCCGCGGCAGGGTCTACCACGTGCTTGCCGGAGACCTTCCTGCTCCATTTAAAACCATTCAAAAACAAAGTATACAAGACAGAAGATCGAGACCCCGGCAAGTGGAGCTTGCCGGGAAGGCCGTCCCAGGCTCAAGATTACCTCACTAACACAAGACCCTGGCAAGAGGAGCTTGCCAGGAAGACCAGAAGATTACATTACAGAAGACATGCCTCGGCGCTATATGCGCCCCGGCAGGGCCCGGGAAGCGACAAGCTTCAGAGCCCGGCAAGCTCCCGGGCCCGGCAAGGTCAAGACCCCGGCAAGGTACTTGCCGGAGAGGGTTGCGCTGTGTGTCCGCGCTCCAGCTCATCGAACCACGCGTCGCCCTGGAGCCACTCCAGGGACGCGTGGCGAATGGCTGTGCAGCCTGGGGGACACGGTGGCACTCCACGGTGGTGAAGCCATCGCCGTGGCAAACGGAGACGCAAGGGCGGGCGCTTTTGGGGTCGACGGCGACGGGCATTAAATGCTCTTGTCCTCCACTGTCAAAGTAGGTAGCGACCACTGTTCATACACTGTAGCTCCACTATTCCCGCACTGTTACAACTACCACCTCTCTTACATTTTTACCCTTTCTCCTACCTTGACACCTGTCGGTGACCCCTTGCACTATAAAAGGAGGCCCATGCACAACGTAGAAAGGGTTTGGAACCTAGATCGCTCATACGCTCGGTGTAGCTAGTTCTTCAAGCTCCCGAGCTCTCCAAATCAATACAAACTAAGCAGGAGTAGGGTTTTACGCGTTCACCGCGGCCCGAACCTGGGTAAACTGCCTGCGTGATCTCCACGATCCGCTCTTCGTGCTCCCTCCGCCCTCTTACCGCACAAACAAGGGGCTCCGGTCCCATAGGTGTTCGTGGCGGACAGTTTCCCCCGACATCTTTGGCGCGCCAGGTAGGGGGCGTCGAGGTTGTGCGAACCTGATCCGGCGTTCACGCGGGCGCATTCTTCATCAACTTCTCAAGTTTCATCAGCAACCTCATCAGCAACAGCGACATGGCCCCGAAGAAGAAGGCTTCGGAGGTCGCAGGCCTGTCTGCGTCTCATCCGCCGCCACCGAAACCAACGGTGGGCGGGGGAGACGCCGTCGGGAGGGTGGTCGCCGGCGAGGACGCTCGCGGCGCCACCAAATCCAAGGACAAGACGGACGACCGAGCCTCGGTCTCCGTGGACGCACCACGTCCATCTTAGCAAACGACAACCCAGCAGCGCCATGCCACAGGAGGTGGCATCCGCTTGCTGGGCCAAGGGCAAACCGGAGGCTCGCGGGACGCTCCGGGCCATCGTCCTGGCACGAGCAAAGCGCGGTCGCCGGGGCGGGACCCTGCTCCTTCTAACGCTGTTAGGAGTCCGAGCATATCCCGCTCCTCGCACCGCTCGCCCCCGCTCCCCTCCACTCCAGCAGAAGCGCTCGCAAGGGCGCAACTGCTCCTCGACTTCCCTCCAGCGGCAGACAAGGCCGAAGACTGGAGGGCAACTATTCAGAGCCTGATCGCCTTCGCCAACAACGATACGCCGCAGCAGCCGGCGACCTCGCGGCCGCAGCAAGTCGAGAAGACGAAGGCCGACGGCAACAAGACGGTCGGGGGTGCAACCACCGTGCACTCCCCGCCGCAGAAGCAGAAAACGCCGCCCCGCCGGAACAACGCCGACGACGGCTCCACGGCGTCGTCGGATCCGCGGGCTCGTCGGGACCAGCGCCAGGTCCTTGATGACCGGCGACAAGAAGACGCTCGGACAACAATCGAGCGCCGCCGAGAAGCTCGGCGACAATTAGATCAGCGAGCTGGAGCCGCTATCGACACGCGCACGCCCGGTGAACCAGGCGACTTGCCGTACGCGGCAGGTTGCCCTGCGTTTACCCGCGAGCTGCGGCGCGTCCAGTGGCCCAGCATGAAGAACTTCAAGCCCGACGTACCGGAGAAGTACGACGGCAAGACGCACCCCTCGGAATTCCTCAGCATTTACACCATCGCGGTGCAGGCTGCCGGGGGGCGCGACGAGAAGATTTTGGCGAACTATTTCCCGCTCGTGCTAAAGCCGAACGTTCGTTCCTGGCTTATGCACTTGCCGGAAGGCTCCATTTCTTCTTGGGCAGATCTTTGCCACCAGTTCGTTGGCGCCTTCACGGGCGGCCACAAACCCCACGGCCAGGAGAGTGATCTCCACATTCTGGCCCAGAAGGAAGGAGAATCCCTGCGCAAGTACATCCAACGCTTCAGTCGAGTGCATCACAACATCCCCGACGTCCACCCCGCCGCGGTTATCAGCGCGTTCCACCAGAACGTGCGTAACCGCCGCATGCGTGAAGAAATGGCCATGACCAAGATACGGGATGTCAGCGAGCTTTATGCTCTGGCTGATAAGTGCGCACGCGCTGAAGAGGGGAGGAGACTCCCCGGGGAGGATGCTGGCGCAGGAGGAAGCGACAGCGACGACGCCGCCCCGGCAAAGAAGAGCCGGCGGCGGAACAACAGGAAGAAGAACAAGAAGGAAGTGCTTGCCGTCGAGAAGTCCGGCAAGGAGGCTCCCGCCAAGCAAACACAGGCTGGCGGCTCCGGCAAGGAGCCTGCCCCTGTGGCGGCAGCCGACAAGCAGGACGGCTCAGACAAGCAATACTGCAAAATCCACCGCACCAAGGGCCACGACCTCTCCAACTGCAAACGCGTCGAGTACCTCGTCGAGCAGCAGAAAGCTGAGTACGAGAGGCGCGACAAAGAGAAGGCCCAAGGTGGCGGAGGAGAACCAAGCAAGAAGCGGCCATTCAATGGCCGGGGAGGACGCCGCGGCAAGGCGAAGCAGCGGCAAGGTGACCGACCTCCCCGGGGCCGCGACAAGGACGAAGAAGACGACGACAAAGACATGGAGGATGAGGATAACAGCGAGCAGGAGTTCCAGAAGGCCACGGAGGTCCTGTGCGTCGACAGTGGCGCCTCTCTGCACACCTCCCACCGCCAGCTCAAGCAGTGGGTGCGCGAGGTGAATGCAGCAGAGCCGCCCGTGGAGTCACGCAGGCTCCTCAAATGGTCCAGCACGCCCATCATTTTTGATCTTGAGGATCACCCTGACCGCACCACTGCGGTCGGGTGCTTGCCGATGCTGGTCTCACCCACCATCCGCAACCTCAAGGTCACCAAAATGTTGGTTGACGGCGGGGCCGGGCTGAACTTGATCTCCTCTGCTGTGATCAAGAAACTCCAAATCCCAGATGGCGAGCTCGAAGAGACCGGTTCTTTCCAAGGAATCAACCCGGGAAGGAGCAAGCCCAAGGGGAAGATAACTCTGCCGGTGACCTTTGGCGGGGAGCTCAACTTCAGGACTGAGCGCATCACATTCGACGTCGCCGATATCCCATTGCCATACAATGGGATACTCGGCCGTCCCGCCCTCGCCAAGTTCATGGCAGCTTCCCACCACGCCTACAACGTACTCAAGATGCCGGGGCCGATAAGCGTCATCACCATCCATGGCGACAAGAAGGATGCGCTTGTCTGCGCCGACAAGATCTACCGGGATGCAGCAACTGCGGCAGAGAAGGACACACTTGCCGCTGAAGCTCCCGGGGGGAAGAAGACCAAGACCAAGTCCGGCAAGTGCTCTGGGGCCCACTCCGGCAACCGCACCTCTTCGGAGTGCTGCGCTGCCGTCGAGGACGTTCCATCGAGCTCCACCGGCAAGTGTAAGAAGGGGATGGCCGCTCCTCCGGCAACCAAGAAGGTGTCCGCCAAGGAGGACGGCACTGGTGGTACCTTCACCATCAGTGCCACGCTTGACAGCAAATAGGAAAGCGCGCTCGTTGCCTTCCTGCGGGCGAATTTCGATGTGTTTGCCTGGCGACCATCTGACATCCCCGGTGTTCCCAGGAAGGTAATTGAGCACAAGCTTGCTGTTTGTCCTCATGCGCGGCCCGTCAAGCAGAAGGTCAGAAAGCAAGCCGTGGAGCACCAAGAATTCATTGCTGAAGAAATCAAGAAGCTAGAGGCAGCAGGCCTAGTTAGAGGTGTGATCCATCCGACATGGTTAGCAAACCCAGTCGTCGTGCGCAAGGCCAATGGGAAGTGGAGACTGTGTATCGACTTCACCGATGTGAATAAAGCATGTCCCAAGGATCCATTCCCTTTGCCGCGCATTGACCAGATCGTTGACTCCACTGCCGGATGCGAGCTACTCTCTTTTCTTGATGCATATTCAGGCTACCACCAGATCTTTATGGCCAAAGAAGATGAAGAGAAGACCGCATTTATCACTCCATGTGGCACTTATTGCTTCATACGCATGCCATTTGGGCTGAAGAATGCAGGATCAACATTTGCAAGGGTAGTGCACACTGCTTTCGAGCCACAGATCCACAGAAATGTAGAGGCTTACATGGATGACATCGTGGTGAAGAGCAAGAGCAAGGATACCTTGGTCCAAGATTTGGAAGAGACGTTTCAGAACCTGCGCAAGATACAACTCAAGTTGAACCCCGATAAGTGCATCTTTGGAGTCCCCTCCGGCAAGTTTCTCGGGTTCTTTGTGTCACAGAGGGGGATTGAAGCTAACCCCGACAAGATTAAAGCCATTGAGCAGATCGAGGCCCCGAAGCGCGTCAAAGATGTCAGAAGGCTTGCAGGTTGTGTGGCTGCCCTCAATAGGTTCATTTCGAAGTCTGCGGAACGCGCCCTACCTTTCTTCAAAATCTTGAAGAAGGCAGGTCCCATGAAGTGGACTCCGGAAGCGGAGGCAGCGCTGCAAGATTTGAAACGGTACCTATCCTCCACTCCAATACTTGTCGCACCTAGACCACAGGAAAAGTTGCTGCTATATCTAGCGGCAACCAACCAGGTGGTTAGTGCTGCGTTAGTAGCGGAGAGGGAGGCCGACGAGGGGTCTACACCACCGGCAAGCGAATCCAGCGACAAGCAGGGGGCTGCTCCGACAAGCTCTGGCCCCGACAAGGACAACTCTGCGCAGGAACAGGAAGAAGTGCGGAAGAAGATGGTGCAGCGCCCGGTGTATTTTGTGAGCTCCCTCTTGCAGGGGGCTAGATCAAGATATTCCGGGGTGCAAAAGTTGCTTTTCGGCCTCCTCATGGCCTCGAGAAAGCTGCGCCATTACTTCCAGGCACATGAGATAACAGTGGTCACTCGCTTTCCGCTGAAGAGGATATTGCACAATCCAGAAGCAACAGGCAGGATCGTTGAGTGGGCACTGGAGCTGTTGAGCTTTGGACTCAAGTTTGAAAGTACCTCAACCATACAGAGCCGAGCTTTGGCAGAATTCATAGCTGAGTGGACCGCGACGCCCGATGAAGAAGTCCAAGAAACAAGTGCACCCGTACAAGAAGCGACAAGTGAATGGGTAATGTATTTTGATGGCGCTTTCTCGCTGCAAGGCGCCGGTGCTGGCGTGGTACTCATCGCGCCCACCGGAGAGCACCTCAAGTATGTTATCCAGATGCACTTTCCCAGGGAGCAAGCGACAAACAACACTGCTGAATATGAAAGTTTGCTCGCCGGCCTCAGGATTGCGGCCGAACTTGGGATCAGAAAGCTGATTGTGCGGGGAGATTCTCAGTTGGTGGTCCGGCAAGTTAACAAGAGTTACCAGAGCCCTTTGATGGAAGCTTATGTAGATGAAGTGAGGAAGCTTGAAGAGCACTTTGAAGGTCTGCAAATGGAGCACGTCCCGAGAGCTCACAATGACATTGCAGATGGCCTTTCAAAGTGTGCTTCGATGAAGTTACCTGTGGAACCAGGGACCTTCTTGCTCAAGCTAACTCAACCATCCGTTACACCATCAATTGGGCAGCATAAGAAGAGAAAGTTGGTCTCCGGCGACTACTTGCCGGCAGATCTTCCTGAAACCGCCGCCAAGGTCCCCAAGATCAACGACCAGAACGCTGAGGAACAGTCTGCTCCTGCAGATCCGAGGATCTGTTCAGTTGATGCAAGTATTCCCGACAAGCCTCGCCCCGGCGAGCTTGCCGGGGGACCATCAGCTCCGGCAGAACCAGAGGTTCTTGCCGTAGAAGCTGAGGTCCCCGCAGCGGCCCTCATGCCTTTAGTCCTTGCCGTTGAGCCTCGGGCTCCGGCATGGGCACAGCAGATCGTCCGTTTTCTGCAAACTGGAGAACTTCCCGATGACCCAGAAGAAATAGAGAAGATAACCAGGCAGTCAAGTATGGACCAGTTCGTGGATAACGAGCTGTACAGAAGAAGACTCAATGGTGTCAGGTTGAAGTGCATCTCCAGGAAAGATGGACAGAAGCTGTTGGCAGAGATACACGGAGGCATATGCGGCCACCACATTGGCGCAAGGGCGCTTGCCGGGAAAGCTTTCCGGCAAGGGTTCTTTTGGCAAGAAGCCCTCCAAGATGCAGCTGCACTAGTAACCAAGTGTGAAGCGTGCCAGTTCCATGCGAAGCAAATTCATCAGCCAGCTCAAGCTCTCCAAACAATTCCTTTGTCCTGGCCCTTCTCGGTCTGGGGGCTCGATATCCTCGGCCCCTTCCCCCGAGCCGTCGGGGGCTTTGAGTACTTGTACGTTGCAATCGACAAGTTCACAAAGTGGCCAGAAGTGGAACCAGTGAGAAAGGTGACAGCACAGTCAGCGGTCAGGTTCTTCAGGTCAATTGTTTGCCGTTTCGGAATCCCTAACAGGGTCATCACCGACAATGGTACACAATTTACTAGTCGCACCTTCATGCAGTACGTCCAAGACCTTGGCGCCAAGGTCTGTTTCGCTTCTGTTGCTCACCCGAGGAGCAACGGTCAAGCGGAGAGGGCAAATGCTGAAGTGCTGCGCGGACTCAAGACAAGGACCTTTGACAGGCTGCGCAAGTGCGGAAGAAACTGGATAGAGGAGCTACCGGTGGCTCTTTGGTCAATCAGAATGACACCAAGTCGAGCCACCGGACAGACACCCTTTGCTCTAGTCTATGGAGCAGAGGCCGTTCTCCCCACGGAACTCGTATACGGATCTCCTCGAGTGCTCGCTTATGATGAGCTCGAGCAAGAGCAACTGCGGCAAGATGATGCATTGCTCCTCGAGGAGGGACGTCTCCAGGCTGCTGTACGAGCTGCTCGATACCAGCAAGCCTTGCGCCGCTATCATAGCCGCAAGGTTAAGGCCAGGAGTCTCGAGGAAGGCGACCTTGTTCTTCGGCGTGTTCAGTCTGCCAAGAATTCCAACAAGTTGACGCCGAAGTGGGAAGGCCCTTATCGGGTGAGACAAGTCACGAGGCCCGGCGCTGTCCGCCTTGAGACCGAAGAAGGCTTACCGGTGAGCAACTCCTGGAACATAGAGCATCTTCGCAAGTTTCACCCATAAGGCGCGGTTGCCGTGATCCGCTCCGGCAACCACCTTTTGTACAAGCTTTGCCGCTGTTGCATGTAACCCTTTGTACAAAGCCGGGCGCAGATCCCGTGCATCAGTAAAGTTTTCGTGTTTTGCGCTATTTGCCTTTTACATGCTTTTCTTTGCTATTTGCATGTGTTATTTGGCATCTTGTGCAACATACACATCCGGTAAGCATTAGCACGCCGAAAGGCTATATACTTGTTTCCCTCTTCTTTTTCCTTGCCTCTTAAGCAGAAGGAATGTTCCTCGCGCACAAGTTTGCCGGGGGGGGGG
>LR738715.1:669837654-669917450 GCA_902687465.1 Secale cereale | reverse complement strand
GGGAGGAGATGGGAGAGGAAACAAGTGATGTTCAAGAAAGAGAAGCCTTACCGAGAAGCAAGCAATATATGAAAGCTAAGTTATTAGAATTTGAGCAGTCCAAATTTTTAATTTTTTAGTTGTCTTCCTTGAGCAATCACGCTTTGTATGGAAAACCTGTGCGCGGAGGAACCTACCCGTGGCTAGCCGCACCCTTGCTTTGTTTTCGAGTACGCTCAACGACCTGAGTGAGCTGCGACAAGTGTCGCGCCCTTGGTTCGTTTTCGAGTTCACTCAACAAGGCGAGCGCGTTGCGACTAGCTGCGGCAAGGTTGCTTGCCGGTAAGACCTTGGCCAGCAGGCCGCTCAGAGTCCAGCACTCAGCGCTCGCGGCAAAGGACCCTTGCCGGCAAGCTCCCTGGAGGCGTAGGGTGAAAAACATACAAAGTAGATGACCAAGACAAGGAAGATAACATTGCACTGATTGATCAAAATAAGATAAATATCTTACAAAGGATAACTTGTCGCAATGATTAATGAGTTCATAACATCCTATGCAGCAACGAAAAGGGATAAAGAAAAAGGAGGCCTAATCTACGCGGTCGCCCTCAATCCTGGAGATCTTGTTCACTTTGGCGATGATATGGGCGACCTGCGCCTTCAGCGCCTCCGTGTTCGCGTCGGCCGGCAAGCTGCGGAGAACGTTGGTGAGGTTTATACCGGGATTGCGGTATACAATCTTCGTCAGGACGCGCTCCAAGGTTCCCGCGCAGAGCTGGCGCGACTCCTCGGCCAGTTGCGCGGGGAGCTTCTTCCGAAGATCTGCAAGAGCCGGCGCGATCCCTCTGAAGAAGAGGCTGAGCTTGGCGCTGTGAGGGAGGTTTGGATCCGGAGAGTAGATGAGATGCTCGACCTTCAGCGCCAGCAGCTCCTGATCAATGTTGGATGCAGAGGACACCAAGTCGTCGGTCCACACCTCGACGGTCCGGCGGAAATTCTCAGCTGCAGTATTGGCGCTCTCCACCAAGCCTCGCTCCCTGCGGAGCTCTTCCTTCAGTTTGGTTTCCCGGCCCCGGACGGCGTCGAGCGAATCCTTCAACGTGGAAACCTTCAGCTCCAGATCCTCAATAGAATCCTTGGCGGCCTTCAGCTCGTCGCCCTGCTTGGAGAGGCGCACCTGGAGTTCGGAGTTGGTGTGAGCGTCCTTCTCGCGCTCTTTGTTGAGCGCGGTGACCCTCTCCACGCTCGCCTTCAACGACTCCTCCAGTTGCGTAACCTTGGCCGCGAGCTCCTCCTTGGCGGTCTCCGCGGCAGCCGCGGCGGCTTTCGCCTCCTTCAGCTCTCCGCCAAGGGCCTGCTCCCGAGCGGCAAGGTCTTCCTCGTGGGAGTCGAGGTTGACCTTCCGTTGGGCGAGCTCTCCTTCTCGCCGGGACAGCTCCTCCCCGGCGAGTCGCTGCTGCTCTTCGGCTTCGGCTTTCTCCAGGAGCCACTCCTGGTACTCCCCGGCGAGCCTCTCGCGCTCCTCCGCCACGTCGCGGAGGGCAGCCTGGTTGGCGGCGCGGAGCTCCGCCGTGCGCTTCTCCATCTCGACGGCGGCCTTGGCGGCAAGGGCCTCCCGAGACGCCAGCTTCGCCTGCCTGGCCCGGTAAAGGGCCAGGAGCTGATGAAGCAGCTTCTCCTCCTCGGGCCCGTCGCTTCCGCCGGGCGCCTCGACGATCTTCAGTCCCGCGGAGGCGAGGACCTCTCCGTCAAAGGCCTCGCCCTCCGCGGGAGCTCGCGATGAAGAGCCCCACGGCACCTGGATGAAGACGCCGTTGGGAGCTTCAAGATAATAGCCCGACTGCTCCTTTTCGGCGGAGGGGTCGGCGGCCGGTGCAGCACTTGATGCTCCTGCCGCCTCCGGGCCGACAGTGCGGTCGCCGTCCCCCTCCCCGGCCGCTGCGTCTGCGGTCGGAGCAGTCTCCTCCGCAGCCGGCTCGGCGGCTCCCGTCGTCTCCTCAGCGACAGGGGCGTTGCCGCCGTCGCCCTGCGCGTCCTCCTCCACGACGATGACTTCCGTCTCCATCTGCTCAGGGGGAGGAGGATCTAGAAGAAGAAGAAAAAAAAGTAAGAGAAGTTCAAGCAAATATCCAAAAAGAGGCGAATGCAAGAAGACAAAGTTACAGAACTTACCTTGACGGACGTCGTCGGCGGCGGGCTCCCTCGCCGGGGAGCTCTGCCTTGGCGGAGTGGCCGCCCTCGCCGGGCTACTCGCCCTTGGCGGGGTACTCGCCCTTGGCGGAGTACCCGCCCTTGGCGGAGTGCTCTCCCTTGCCGGAGAGTTCGCCCTTGGCGGGGGCGGCGGGGCCTGCGGCTCCTCGGGAGCGACCTCCGGATGCTCCTGCGGTTGTGGCTCCGCCTCTGCACAAGACAATCAAGACAAGACAAAAACATCAAGATATTAGCACAAGACAAAATTCTCAAGCGCGCCCGACAAGCGGAAGTATGGAACCCAGACTTACGCTGGGGGTTGCGCTGGGGGCTGCTCCTCGGAGCAGCGCTCGGGTCCGGCAGGCTCGTCTCCGGCGCGTCTCCAGTCGCCGCGACGGGCGAGTCGTCTGCGACCTCGACCACGGGCACCTTGGCCTTCTTCGCCACTCGCTGGGCCAGGGTCCTGAGATCAAAACAAAAGCAAGTTCAGCATCAACAAGAATCAAGATAATGTTAAAGAAGATGCAAGACCTCAAGTTCTTACTCCTGTTCCTCCTCGTCGTCGTCGTCGCTCAGGGCGGAGAAGTCAAACGCCACTTGAGGCGCGTCCGCGCGAGGAGCAGGAGGCGAAGACTCCCTCGGGCGCTTGGCGGTCCCCGGGGCTGAGGGCTGCGAGGACCCGGCCCCTGTGGACGCCGAGGCCCGGGGAGCAGGCGGAGCAGCCGCTCCGCTCTGCGAAGACCCGCCTCCGCTTGGCGCTGTCGTGCGGGGCGCCTCCGCCGTGGCCTGTGTGCGGGTCGCCTCCGCCGTGGCCTGTGTGCGGGTCGCCCCCGCCGTGGTTGGTGCGCCGGGCGCCCCCGTCGCAGCTTGACTCCCCCGGGAAGCTCGCGCTGCCCGGCGAGTTGGTTGTTGTCGGGGCGCCTGTGCCCTCGTCCCCGTCGTCGCCTTGCGGAGACGTTTCAGCGGAGACCGCTTGGGACTCGCCCGGGGCGGGGAGGTCTCCGATGACGAGGAGACGTCGTCGGCGTAGAGCCCCAGAGACCCGTCGGAGTCCTCGGCGTCCCCGACGTCCTCCTCCTCCTCCTCCTCCTCCCCGACAGGCTTGCTGGACCCAGCGCCTTGCCCCGCGGCCGTGCTGTTTCCAGCGCCTCCGCCCCCTCCGGCGCCTCCGCTTCCTGCGGCGCCTCTGTTCCCTCCGGTAGCGCCGCCTCTTGCCGCGGCCTCGGTCACGATTCTGGGGATCCCGGAGTGCCTCAAAGAGGGGACCCCGGCGAGCGCGTCGGGAGGAAGCTGCAGCAGTCTGCGGATCTCCGCCTCCTCCGCTTGGCAGGACGCATCCGCAGCCTCTGCCTCATCGGGTGTATAGCCAAATTCTCCTGCCGCTGCGGCTGCAGCGGCCTCTTCAACCCGAGAAGCTATATACGCTATCTCTTGGTCGGTGGTGTCCCGTGTGAGCCCCTTGATTTCATCCTTGTTCTTCGCCACCTCCACAAGGTTGTCGAAGAAGCTGATGATGTCTGATGACTTGGGCGGAATCCATGTGCGGTCCACGCCGTGCGAGTCACACGCGGGCATCATGGCGCGAAGAGGATCCCGGGCTGTGCTGTTGCAGAGAGGCTCCACTCCCCGGGGAGCCCTGAACCATTCTGGGTGGGCCGGGTCATGTTTAAAGAGTTCCCGGACCATCCCCTTCAGCTCGAGCGCCGTGAAGTTGAAGTTTAGCCCGGGGCGCTGTCTCATAATATCCGCCGCGTTGCCGTACTCCCATGCCGGCCTCTTCCTGTCCTGTAGAGGGGCAATGCGGCGGCGGAGGAAATCTGTGCCTACTTCTCCGACAGACAACTTTGCTACCCGAAGACGAAGAATCCGGACGAGGGTGACGTTGAGCTTGATGTCGTCCGAATCCAGCTCGCTCCAGTCCCTGCCGCGCACGATGGGTGTTGTGCGCGGCGCGGTGAAGGGTTGCGGCTCGTCCTCGACTATCCAACACCAGTCCGCACGCCACTCCTCCCACTTGCCGCGGAGCTCCCCCGGCAAGTAGGACTCCTTCTTGTTCAAGCGGAAGACCCAAGATATTCCTCCGGAGAGGGGGGCGCCGGCCTCTGCTCTAGGGGTGAAGAAGTGCCTAAACAGAGCTACGTTCGGATATATCCCAATATAGTTTTCGCACATATGTGCGAAAACCGCCATCGTGAGGATGGCGTTGGGGGTGAAGTCAAGAAGGTGGAGGCCGTAGGTGTGCATGATGTCGCAGAAGAAATCGGAAAAAGGGGGACAAAGGCCGCAATGGAAGAAAGCTGCGAAGAAGAAGTACCCGCCGGGGTAGTTGTCCTTGGCGGCGTCGGGGTAGGCTCTGGTCCGAGGGTGCGCCTTGGTCTCCCCGGCCCAGAACAAGTAGTACTTGTTCCAGAGTTCCCGCGCGCTAAGCCGCGGCGAGAAGATGACGTTCCGCTTCCGCAACAAGGTGAGCCTCGCCGCTTGCTCCGATTTCTCCTTCTTGGTCTTCTCCGCCTTCGCCTTCTCGGTCTTCGGGGCCATGGCGGAGGCGGCGAGGGAAGGGGGACGAAGAGTCCGGCAGCGCCGCAGATGCGGAAAACGGCGGAGGAGGTGTGGAGGCGGAGCGCAAAGGGGATCTCTGGAGATGGAAGAAGAAGCAATGAAGGCGTAGGAGGGGAACCGCTCCTGCTTCCTCTGCTTTTATGGGGAAGTGGGGGGCGTTTCGCTCTTTCCATTAAAAGAACGTGGCCACGTCCCATCCCACGACGCCGCAATCGACGCGTGCCGTTACGGGGGGACGCGGCGGATGCGGAAGTGGATTCGGCGTGCCGTGGGCCGCGTGTGCCCGTGCACTGTTTTGGGCATGGCCCAACAGCGCTCGGCACCGTGTGTGGCCCAGGCCCGGGGGCTCCTGTCGGTGTACTAAGGTAGGGGTACCTCAGTACCCCAACTTGTGCACGGGCAGTAGCAGCTTCCCGCGGCAGGGTCTACCACGTGCTTGCCGGAGACCTTCCTGCTCCATTTAAAACCATTCAAAAACAAAGTATACAAGACAGAAGATCGAGACCCCGGCAAGTGGAGCTTGCCGGGAAGGCCGTCCCAGGCTCAAGATTACCTCACTAACACAAGACCCTGGCAAGAGGAGCTTGCCAGGAAGACCAGAAGATTACATTACAGAAGACATGCCTCGGCGCTATATGCGCCCCGGCAGGGCCCGGGAAGCGACAAGCTTCAGAGCCCGGCAAGCTCCCGGGCCCGGCAAGGTCAAGACCCCGACAAGGTACTTGCCGGGGAGGGTTGCGCTGTGTGTCCGCGCTCCAGCTCATCGAACCACGCGTCGCCCTGGAGCCACTCCAGGGACGCGTGGCGAATGGCTGTGCAGCCTGGGGGACACGGTGGCACTCCACGGTGGTGAAGCCATCGCCGTGGCAAACGGAGACGCAAGGGCGGGCGCTTTTGGGGTCGACGGCGACGGGCATTAAATGCTCTTGTCCTCCACTGTCAAAGTAGGTAGCGACCACTGTTCATACACTGTAGCTCCACTATTCCCGCACTGTTACAACTACCACCTCTCTTACATTTTTACCCTTTCTCCTACGTTGACACCTGTCGGTGACCCCTTGCACTATAAAAGGAGGCCCATGCACAACGTAGAAAGGGTTCGGAACCTAGATCACTCATACGCTCGGTGTAGCTAGTTCTTCAAGCTCCCGAGCTCTCCAACTCAATACAAACTAAGCAGGAGTAGGGTTTTACGCGTTCACCGCGGCCCGAACCTGGGTAAACTGCCTGCGTGATCTCCACGATCCGCTCTTCGTGCTCCCTCCGCCCTCTTACCGCACAAACAAGGGGCTCCGGTCCCATAGGTGTTCGTGGCGGACAGTTTCCCCCGACAATCTGCATGAAGCTTCTTCATACGTTTGACACCAATATGACCAAGGCGGCAATGCCACAAGTATGTGGGACTATCATTGTCAACTTTACATCTTTTGGCATTCACACTATGAATATGTGTATCATCACGATCGAGATTCATCAAAAATAAACCATTGACCAGCGGGGCATGACCATAAAACATATCTCTCAAATAAATAGAACAGCCATTATTCTCGGATTTAAATGAGTAGCCATCTCGCATCAAACGAGATCCAGATACTATGTTCATGCTCAAAGCTGGTACTAAATAACAATTATTAAGGTTTAAAACTAATCCCGAGGGTAGATGTAGAGGCAGCGTGCCGACGGCGATCACATCGACCTTGGAACCATTCCCGACGCGCATCGTCACCTCGTCGTTCGCCAGTCTCCGCTTATTCCGCAGCTTCTGCTTTGAGTTACAAATATGAGCAACTGCACCGGTATCAAATACCCAGGAGCTACTATGAGCGCTGGTAAGGTACACATCAATAACATGTATATCACATATACCTTTGACGTTGCGGGCCTTCTTGTCCGCTAAGTATTTGGGGCAGTTCCGCTTCCAGTGACCCATTCCCTTGCAATAAAAGCACTCAGTCTCAGGCTTGGGTCCATACTTTGGCTTCTTCCCGGCAACTGGCTTACCGGGCGCGGCAACTCCCTTGCCGTCCTTCTTGAAGTTCTTCTTACCCTTGCCCTTCTTGAACTTAGTGGTTTTATTGACCATCAACACTTGATGCTCTTTCTTGATCTCCACCTCCGCTGATTTCAGCATTGAATACACCTCGGGAATGGACTTCTCCATCCCTTGCATATTGAAGTTCAACACAAAGCTCTTGTAGCTAGGTGGGAGCGACTGGAGGATTCTGTCAACGACCGCTTCGTCTGGGAGATTCATTCCCAACTGATACAAGCGGTTGTGCAACCTAGAAATCTTGAGTATGTGCTCACTGACAGAACTGTTTTCCTCCATCTTACAGCTGTAGAATGCGTTGGAGACATCATATCTCTCAACTCGGGCATGAGCCTGGAAAACCATTTTCAGCTCTTGGAACATCTCATATGCTCCGTGGTGCTCAAAACGCTTTTGGAGCCCCGATTCTAAGCTGTAGAGCATGCCGCACTGAACCAGGGAGTAATCATCACAACGCGACTACCAAGCGTTCATAACATCTTGGTTTGCCGGGGCGGGAGCGTCACCTAGCGGTGCTTCTAGGACATAAGTTTTCTTGGCAGCTATGAGGATAATCCTCAGGTTACGGACCCAGTCCGTATAGTTGCTACCATCGTCTTTCAGCTTGGATTTCTCTAGGAACGCGTTGAAGTTGAGGGTGACATGAGCGTGGGCCATTTGATCTACAAGACATATTGTAAAGAATTTAGACTAAGTTCATGATAATTAAGTTCATCTAATCAAATTTTAATGAACTCCCACTCAGATTGACTTCTCTCCAGTCATCTAAGTGATACATGATCCGAATCGACTAGCCCGTGTCCGATCATCACGTGAAACGGACTAGTCATCAACGGTGAACATCTTTCATGTTGATCGTATCTTCTATACGACTCATATTCGACCTTTCGGTCTTCTGTGTTTCGAGGCCATGTCTGTACATGCTAGGCTCGTCAAGTGAACCCTAAGTGTATTGCATGTGTAAATCTGGCTTACACCCGTTGTATGCGAACGTTAGAGCCTATCACACCCGATCATCACGTGGTGCTTCGGAACAACGATCCTTAGCAACGGTGCACAGTTAGGGGGAACACAATTCTTGAAATTTTTAGTGAGAGATCATCTTATTTACTACCGTCGTTCTAAGTAAACAAGATGCACAAACATGATAAACATCACATGCAATCAAATAAAGTGACATGATATGGCCAATATCATCTTGCTCCTTCGATCTCTATCTTCGGGGCACCATGATCATCCTTGTCACCGGCATGACACCATGATCTCCATCATCGTGTCTTCATGAAGTCGTCACGCCAACTATTACTTCTACTACTACGGCTAATGTTTAGCAATAAAGTAAAGTAATTACATGGTGTTATTCAGTGACACGCAGGTCATACAATAATTAAGAAAACTCCTATGGCTCCTGCCGGTTGTCATTTTCATCGACATGCAAGTCGTGATTCCCTATTACAAGAACATGATCAATCTCATACATCACATATATCATTCATCACAGCTTCTTGGCCATACCACATCACATAGCACATGCTGCAAGAACAAGTTAGAAGACCTCTAATTGTTGTTGCAAGTTTTTACGTGGCTTCTATAGGTTTTCTAGCGAGAACGTTTCTTACCTATGCCAAAACCACAACGTGATTTGTCAATTTCTATTTACCCTTCATAAGGACCCTGTTCATCGAATCCGATCCGACTAAAGTGGGAGAGACAGACACCCGCCAGCCACTTTATGCAACTAGTGCATGTCTGTCGGTGGAACCAGTCTCACGTAAGCGTACGTGTAAGGTCGGTCCGGGCCGCTTCATCCCACGATGCCGCCGAATCAAGATTGGACTAGTAACAGCAAGAAAATTGAACAAACTCAACGCCCACAACTTGTTTGTGTTCTACTCGTGCAAGATGGTACGCAAAGACCTAGCTCAGATGCCACTGTTGGGGAACGTAGCAGAATTCAAAAAAATTCCTACGCTTCACCAAGATCAATCTAAGGAGTAATCTAGCAACGAGCATAAAGGAGTGCATCTACATACCCTTTGTAGATCGCGTGCGGAAGCGTTCGAAGGAACGTGGATGAAGTAGTTGTACTCTTCGTGATCCTCGTCACCGATGATCCCAGCGTCGAACGAACGGCACCTCCCCGTTTAACACACGTACGGTACAGCGACGTCTCCTCCTTCTTGATCCAGCAAGGGGGGAGGAGAAGTTGACGGAGATCCAGCAGCACGACGGCGTGGTGGTGGATGCAACAGGAAAAGCTGCAGGGCTTCGCCGGCGCCCTGCGAGAGGAGTTGGAGGTGTGACGGGAGGGGGGAGAGGCGCCAGAGGCTTGGGGTGCGGCTGCCCTCTCCCCCCCACTATATATAGGGGCCAGGGGGCGCCGGCCCTAGGAGATCCAATCTCCTAGGGGGGCGGCGGCCATAGGGGGGAAACTTGCCCCCCAAGGCATAGGGGGCGCCCCCTCCCCCTAGGGTTTCAACCCTAGGCGCATGGAGGGGGGCCCATGTGGGTGCGCCAGCCCACCAGGGGCTGGCCCCCTTCCCCTTGCGGCCTACGGGGCCCTCCGGGATGGGTGGCCCCACCCGGTGGACCCCCGGGACCCCTCCGGTGGTCCCGGGACACTCCCGGTGACCCCTGGAATTCACCCGATGGCCGAAACTGGACTTCCTATATATCATTCTTTACCTCCGAACCATTCTGGAACTCCTCGTGACGTCTGGGATCTCATCCGGGACTCCGAACAACATTCGGGTTTCCATGTGCATGTATCTCTACAACCCTAGCGTCACTTAACCTTAAGTGTGTAGACCCTACGGGTTCGGGAGACACGTAGACATGACCGAGACGACTCTATGGTCAATAACCAACAGCGGGATCTAGATACCCATGTTGGTTCTCACGTGTTCCTCGATGATCTCATCGGATGAACCACTGTTTCAAGGATTCACTCAATCCCGTATGTTATTCCCTTTGTCTATCGGTACGGTACTTGCCCGATTTTTGATCGTCGGTATGCCCGATACCTCGTTCAATCTCGTCATGGCAAGTCTCTTTACTCGTTCCGTAATCCATCATCCCGTGACTAACTCCTTAGTCACTTTGAGCTCTTTATGATGATGTCTTACCGAGAGGGTCCAGAGATACCTCTCCGTCATACGGAGTGACAATATCCCAGTCTCGGTTCGTACCAACTCAACAGACACTTTCGGAGATACCCGTTGCGTACCTTTATAGCCACCCAGTTACGTTGTGACGTTTGGCACACCCAAAGTATTCCTACGGTATCCGGGAGTTGCACAACCTCATGGTCTAAGGAATAAATACTTGACACTAGAAAAGCTTATGCATTACGAACTATACGATCTCGTGCTAGGCTTAGGATTGGGTCTTGTCCATCACATCATTCTCCTAACGATGTGATCCCGTTATCAATGACATCCGATGTCCATGGTCAGGAAACCGTGACCATCTGTTGATCAACGAGCTAGTAACTAGAGGCTTACCAGGGACACGTTGTGGTCTATGTATTGCCCATCACAAGCTCACGATCTGCGGAGTCGCAACTCCAAAGTGGGAAGACCCGAGTATTCTCGGAATCCCGTGCTCAAGATATTTCGACAAAGGTAAAACTAATCCAGCAAGACCTCCCGACGTGCCGACACCCTGATAAGAGCCGCGCGTATCCCGTCTCAGGCCACGACCGGATTATCCAAACTTCCGGTAGGCCAAATACCCGAGTTGCCCCTGACGGCCACCGGCGGTTGACAGGTTTGGACCAACACTCATGAGGATCACTGGCCCGGGTTGTAAAATTAAGTCCTCCGGGTCCGGAAAGTCCCTATGCAAGTTATTTAGTTATGTCAAATGGTAAAACCGAGGTTGGGCCTTGCTGGAAAAGCTTTAGCACTAAGCGAATTATCAAGGGGGGGCGATAATCCCCAACCGTGTTAGGAACGCAAAATCAAGGAACATAACACCGATTTATCGGTTCCTAGGGCGGCATGAGTGGAACAAAACACCAAGCAAGAGGCTTAGCCTTCCACCCATTACCAATATATAGGTGAATTAGTTTAACAGGTAATATATTGTGATATCCCAAAACAAGTTAATCATGGAGCAATCTTCAAAGCTTCACCTGCAACTAGCAACGCTATAAGAGGGGCCGAGCGACGCGTACATTAGCCAAACGACGATTTGCTAGGAAGGTGGTTAGAGTGTTTCATGGCAACAATAGGATGGCTGACAAACAGACATACGCATCGAGTCAATATCTAAAGAGCGAGACATCTAGCATAGGCAAAGATAGTAGTGATATCTGGGTATGGTCATCTTGCCTGTTGATTCCACGGAGGGATCGTAACCTTGCTCGTCAAACTCAGCCTCGGTAGTAACTTCGAACTCCGAATCGGCTCCCGGCTCTACCCAACACAAGAACACAACAGCGGCACAATATCAAACACGGTGCAATGCACAATCAACATGATGCAAGTCATAACAAGGGATGCGAGTATGATGTGCGTATGCATGCGGATACTCTTGAGCCTAAGGAGAAGATGATGGAAAAGGCCTTATCTTGGGAAACCAAGTAAGCCACTGGATAGAGGGGAAGATTTCGGTTGAAATCGATATAAATATCACCGGAAACGGACGCACGGTTTGCAAATGGCAAGCAAAACAAGATTCAAGCAAAACTGCAGTTTACAGCAACATGGCATCTTTGGAGCAAGAAATAATTATGCCACATCACCCAAACATGGAGACAAAGGGCATGGATGTGAAGTAGACATGATACTTAACAAGCATGAACTTAGAACACACCCAAAACCTTGCTGGAACACAATTAAACAAGCATGGCAAGTTGCAATAAATTTACAGAATTCTCAGACTTAAAGAAAATTACAAGGCATGGCAGAATTACAACGGATAGGCATGTTTACAAGCTTGTGCAACTCAACTCAAAGCATGGCATGGCAAGTTAAGGTAACCAATAACAAGAAGACATATTTAAGAAGCTACTTAAAGCAAGAACATGCTTATAGGATGCATAGAACACAAGCTACACTCGTGGCAAAACTGAACTTGTTGATAACATGCTGACAGATACATTTTATAGCCTCTTAAGAGCATGAAAACAACAAGTTACATCAAGCCATCATGCAAACAAAAGGCATGGCAACAACATACATAACATGCTCTTCAATAATAACCAAATTGCTACTTCTACCACATACTAGAACATGTCCCAAACACCATGGCAAAAGAGCAAAAATTTATCCAGACTTAGCAAAATCTGGGCATGGCAGGAATTACAACATGAAGGCATGTTAACGAGCTTGTTGCACTCATATCAAGACATATCATGGCATGGGAATGAATCTAACACGTAGAGTACATACTCAAGAGCAAAACTCATGTTGACACCTAGCTCATATGACACATGGATGAATAAGCACAAGCAAGACAAAACATGATCTCATAACAAGTGCAGAAACTTATCAGCCAAATGCACTTTTGCAACAGAGATAAACATGACAATATGACAACTAACATGAATGCTACAACAACCATCATGTAGAGCATTTCAAAACGAAGATATGGACATATCATTCACTCCATTCGGACCAACATGCACAAAGTTATCACATCTCAAACATGGCAACAAATTTACACAGTCAACTAGTTACAGCAACATGCACTCTTGCCACGAAGATTAATTCAACAAGATGGACTCTAACATGCATGAAACTGGTACTAACATGGAGAGCATGACAAGACAAACATTTCGACATATCATACACACAAAACGAAGTTACGAGCACGAAGTTATTGCATGGCAAAGGAGGCAACAAATTTACGGAATCCGGGGACTAAGTGGAAATTTTACCTTCGCGAAAGTCAACGCGGGACGGAAGGATTCCGGGACGGGGATACCCGGGCATTTGGATCGGGGACCGGTGGATCTGGTCCCGATCCGCGGGATCTCGCCAGAGATGAAGGAGATGGCCGGAGGCTCACCGGAGTTGGAGAAGTGGCCGGCAGCGGAAAATCCGGCGAGGTGGTGATACGTCTCAAACGTATCTACTTTTCCAAACACTTTTGATATTGTTTTGACCTCATTCTTGCATGATTTGAACTAAACTAACCCGGACTGACGCTGTTTTCAGCAGAGCTGCCTGTATGGTTTTATTGTGTGCAGGAAAACGGATTTTTAGGTATCTCAGAAAAATCCACGAAAAATCACAGAAAATCCACGCACCCGAAGGAACCAGGAGCCAGAAGTGGGGCTAGAAGGGGGCCAGGGGGTGCCCAGGCGCCCTGGTGGTGCGGCCCAGCCCCTGGCCGCGCCGGGGGGTCGCCTGGGTGGGCCCCACGCCCCCTGGTGCCCTACTTTGCCTCGTATTTTTACTCGCGACACGAAAACCCCAGATAAGAAGTTCTTTTCGCAGTTTTCCGTCGCGGAGCCGCCGCCACCCTCTGTTCTTCCTCGGGAGGGCTAATCTGGAGGCTGAATTGGCCTCCGGAGAGGGGAGATCGTCGCCATCGTCATCATCATCACCACTCCATCCTCCCTCCATGACTTCTCCCTCCATGTGTGAGTAATTCCCCTGCTGTAGGCGAAGGGGGTGGTAGGGATTGGATGAGTTAGATCATGTAATAGTTTGTCAGATCGTTGGGGGCATGTTGCCTATCATCTACTATGGTGTTTATCATCTTTGCTTCAACTTGTTATTCTTAATGCTTGACACTTAGGGCCCGAGTGCCATGATTTCAGATCTGAACCATATGTGTTTGCATGAATATATTTGTGTTCGTGATCCTATCTATGAGTTGTTTGCACCTGTTACGGTTCGGAACCGGCGATCCCAAAAGTGACAGCTTGGGACACCAAAGGGGATGGTCCGTAGTTTGAGGATTACATGTATCCATTGAGTTCATTGCTTTGTTCCGGTGCTCTTTGACAGGAGCACATTAATCTCCATAAGTTCCTTTTGGCCCCGTTCGTAGCGGGATGGTAGGACAAAAGATGTTGTGCAAGTTCTTATTGCAAGCACGTACAACTACCTACGGGATACATGCCTAATGTTTGATATTTGCCTAGATGATCATTACTTTTCCGTGTGCCGTGCCCCAAGTTAGAATCATGATATATCTCATCCATGCAGCGCCCAACCATCCGTCTCCCTAGGCTACAGTGTTATAAATCCTGCTTGTCACTAGTTGCTACTTTTGCCATTTACTACTACTATTTACTTTTGCTGTTTACTTTTACTATCACTATCATCACTATCATATTACTGTTACCACTTATCTTTTGTTGCAAGTAAGTATATTTCAGGTGCGGTTGAATTTGACAACTTAACTATCAAAGCTTATAAATACTCTTTGGCTCCCCGTGTGTCGAATCAATAAATTGGGTTATTCTTACCCGCGAAGACTATCTCGATCCCTTACGGTTGAGGGTTATCAAGTACCGTTTTCTGGCGCCGTTGCCGGGGAGCATAGCAATATTTACAAGTCTACTTGAGGTATCCTACCTGCTGCACTTCATCCACTATGGGTAAGAAAGGAGACCCCAAGGTTCCGATCTTACTATCCACCACAAGAAGAGGTACTGTTCTGAGCACTAGTGCTACGCTTGATTCACCTTCTGTTATGAGTAAGTTTGCCTCACCACCACCACATGATGCTCCTACTGAATCTGTTACTATGTCCCATACTCTTGATGATGCTTCTACTACTGTTGATGATATTAGTTCCCTTGGTTATGCTCTTGAGAAACAAATTGCTGCTGCTGCTAAAAAGTCTGGAATTGAAATTCCTGTTACTCGCTACCCTATTGGTGAAACTTATGATTATCCTGATTTGAGTAAACTCAAAGAGAGGCTCCTTGATGATGATTACTATATGCTTGATGAAGATTTATGCAGGGAACTGACGGAGTTTTCTGGCTCTGACCCTGAAGTTATTAAGAAACTGTTTGAAAAACACTCTTTGAAGAACAAAACCGTTCCTGATCCTGAATTTGCTACATCTCCTATATGCATTGATGATCCTGATTATGATTTCTCTATTGATCTTTCACTTATACCTATGGTTGAAGCTGACCCCTTTTATGGCAGAGAAAATGATGATGCTATTGCACACCTAACTAAACTCGGTGAGTTGGGTGGCCTGTTTACCACAGATGAGAAGATACGATACTTTTATGTGACCAAGCTTCTTCCTTTCTCCTTGAAGGAAGATGCTAAAGCATGGTATGATTCACTCCCATACGGTTCCATTAAGAGTCCTCAAGACTTAGCTCACTCTTTTGTTGATAAGTACTTTCCTGCTCACATGCAACATGCTGCTTTACAAAGAATTTATAACTTTAAACAGTTGCAGGATGAGTCCCTCCCTAAAGCTTGGGGGAGGTACTGCGATCTGATTCGGGCTAGACCAGGACATGAAATACCTAAGAATGAATTAATCGATATATTCTATGCTGGTCTAACTGATGAATCCAGGTCCTATTTGGACAGTTGTGCTGGTTGTGTTTTCAGGAAAAGAACACCGGACGATGCGGAAGATTTGATGGGCAGGATTGCCAAAAACCATGAAGATTGGTCCGTCCCTGAACCACCTCCACCACCAAAGAAGAGGGGCATGTTTGTTCTAATCCCCGAAGATATGCGAGAAGCAAAGAAGTCTATTAAAGAGAAAGGTATTAAAGCTGAAGACGTGAAGAATCTACCCCCTATTGAGAAGCTGTGTAAGCCTACTACTCACCCTCCTATGGTAGAGGTACACTCTCTTTTAGATTTCAACGCAAGTGACATCCCTCATTGTAAGCCTCCTGATCAATGTTTAGATGAGTTTGATAATTTTATTATGAAACAAAATCGTTTTAATGAGAGGATACAAAGTCAATTGCATGATAATTCTCTTGCTATCAAAAGACTGCTTGATGTTTTAGATAGAACAGTTAATGATGTTCAATGTCTTGTGAAGCATTTTCATATGGTTCAAACTCAGCTTGACCAAATTTCTAATGTGCAAAGAGATTTGCTTGCTAACAATGCCAAACAAGATAATTTGCAGGCTTTCGGGATTAAGACCCGAGGAGGAACTAGCACTCAAGATCCTCTCTACCCAGAGGGGCATCCGAAGAGAATCGAGCAGGATTCTCAAATGCAGGAAGAAGAAATTGTTGGCTCTCCAAAGAAGAAGAAGAAACATAAGGAGACTGACAATTCTAATGACTCTATTGTAGATGAAGAGCCAGCTGTTGATCCCAACAGTGTCTATCTCCGATGCTGAGACTGAAGACGGTGTTGAACCTGAAGGTAAGGACAATGAGAAGAATGATCCGCCTGAAGTTCGAGAAGAAGAAGCACCTGACAAACGTAAGAGGTACACTAAAGAAGACTTCATCGCAAGAAAACATGGGAAGGAAAGAGAACCATGGGTACAGAAACCCATGCCCTTTCCAGGTAAGTCCATCAAATCTAAAGAAGAAGAGCATTACAATAAGTTTTGTGAGTGGATTAAACCTCTTTTTCTTCAAATCCCTTTGACTGATGCTATTAAGTTACTTCCTTATTCAAAATATATGAAAGATATTGTCACTAATAAAAGAAAAGTTCCTAATGATGCAATATCTGCTATGCTTGCTAACTACTCTTTCAGTGGCAAGATTCCTGAGAAGCTCGGTGATCCAGGTATACCCACCATTCCTTGCTCCATAATGAATAATTATGTCAAAACTGCTTTATGTGATCTTGGAGAAGGAGTGAGTGTTATGCCTCTCTCTCTTTACGAGAGGCTTTGTTTAGAGAAACTAATTCCTACAGATATCTCCCTTCAGATGGCTGACAAGTCAACCGCTGTTCCGATAGGTATTTGTGAGGATGTTCCCGTAGAAGTTGCTAATTGCTTGATTCTTACTGATTTTGTTGTGCCTGACATGCCCGAGGATGGGAGCATGTCCATTATTATTGGTAGACCTTTCCTTAACACCGCAGGTGCTATTAGTGATTGCAATAAAGGGAAGGTTACTTTCCATGTAAATGATAAAGAACACACGGTATATTTTCCAAAGAAGACCGACAGGAGGCATGGCCTCAACTCTATAAAGAATATCAAGACCGTGAAAATTGGAGAATGGGACTGTCCACTACATGTGCCTCACAAATACAAAACTATCATGGTGGGGACAATGTCCATCAAAGTAAAGGTTCAGTGATTACTTCGTAAGAGGTGAGACTTTTTGCTCTATATATCGCCTGTTTGTTGGTAAGACTTGATCAACCTTACTAGTAAACATGTTTTATATGGATAAAAAGTTGAGCTTGTTATGTTTTCATTTGTTTTTAGCTTTTGTTCTACTAGTTGTACCAAGTATTTATGTTTTGAAGCTTCACAATACTACTAACTGCTCCAAGTTTTTAGAGAGTTTCGCAGCTTTTTGAACTTCGAAAAAATTTCAACAGTGAAGTTTTCAAAAAAATTCCAGAAAAATTAAAATAAAAATTTCCACATCGGGGGTGACCCAGAGGGACCTGGGGCCAGCCAGGGGGACCCACCAGTGGCCCAGGCGGCCAGCTGGCGCGGCCCAGCCCCTGGCCGCGCCCACAGGGCGCCTGGGGCCCACGGGGCCCCCCTCCAGGTATGTCTTCTTCTTCCCTCTCTCTCTTTCTCCAAAAATGCGAGTTCTGCACTTGTTCTTGTGTTCTTGCTGTTCTTGGAGGCGATTCTTCGATCTCTCTCTACAGCCCATCATTTGAGCTGAAATTTTGAGCAAATACTCCCTGAAATGAGTTTGTTAGGAAGGGCAAATGGGTGGCTTGAGAAGAGGATACCTGCACACTCCGATCGAGTTACTAGAGCCGCAGCTTCACCCTCGACTGCTAGGGTGAGCTACAATGAAGATCATGTGCCCCTGGAGTTGTTGGAAGACACAAGTCCAGCACGTGCGATGACGTTTCCATGTGATGAATTACTTGCAGCCGCGGGAATCAAGGATGAGTTTTATAATCTTTGTGCTAATGCAGGTTTGACACGGCTCGTCACGAGCCGTGTTACTCAGTATCAAAAACTCACCTCCAGTTTCATTAACAGTTTTAGATATAATCCTGATTCAGGTGCTATTGAGTTTAAAATATATAATGATCTTATCACCATGACTTTGGGAAATTTTTGTGAAATAATAGGTGTGCCGAACGTTGGGAGGACGGCTAGGATGGCCACTCAGCCCTCCGAGCTGAAAACCGTCATCAACTCTCTCTGCAGCATGGGTACGAGGGATATTCATCGGTCGAAGATCTCCAGCATCTTATTTCCTCACCTCAGGTATTTTGCATATTATATTGCCAGAGGGGTGTTAGCTCATGACAACACAAGCAACATTTCTGCTCCGGATATTGCTATCCTGGTAGCAGCCCTCTCAGGGAGGTCTGATTATAATCTGGGTGCCTTAATTGCTCGACGCCTTGCTATGAACGGTAACAAGGGGGACTTATATGGTGGCGTTTATGCCACACTTATCTTAGAACATCTTGGAGGCACCCCACACCCTGATGATAATCCTTTTACTTATTTAAGCTTTGATCTTGCTGCTATGAAAAGGCATAAGTTTGTTACCATGGCTTCTGAGCTTGATAATCTTGTTTATATCTTGCGTATCGGAACTACCGCGGAACGCGAGATCCGTCTACCTGCACCTCTTTTGTTTGATTTTTCTCGCAGGAACGGATGGTCCTTTGATGTTGTCCAGTTCGATGAGTTCATGGTCCAGTATCAGTTTCATAACCCCATGGAGGGGGTTGTGCCCGACGAGGAGGAGCACAGTGAGTTACCACCTTTTCAGGAAGAAACCGCCACCGAGTTTGGTGAAGGGTCTTCCTCTGTTTGGCGTGCGGAACCTTCCTCGTGGGAGACTCCGAGGAGTTCGGTGTACGCGCCAGCATCCTTCTACGACCCTTGGACTCACCATCATACCCCGGAGCAGGAGGCTCCTGGGGGCAGTAGCTGCTACCAACTTAGGTCAAAAGCCTAAGCTTGGGGAGTACGTGCCCCTCTCACTTTTCCATTGTATTATCCGTTTTATTCGCTTGGATCTTTTCGAAGTTTTTGCCCGTTCTTCTTTATCTCTCTATTTGCAAAAACAACAAAAATATTTTCTCTTTCTTTTGCTTTCGTTCAACCTTTGAAATAATCCAAAAAGATTTCCTTTTCTCTTTAGTTTGCTTTGTTTTCAGAGTTTAGCTCGAGTCCGTGATGGCATTTGATTATATTTCCTACGTTCGATCGTGCAAGTGACAAGCAGTAATGACGAAGATCGACTGAAAGGAAGCAACAAGGAAGACCGGTATGAACTCTTTTTGTTTCTACTTTTGTACATATGCCTGTACCTATGATCTAGAGACCAGCTTGTAGCAACATAGTGCTATGTTTACAATGCTCTTCCAGTGGTTCATGCTTTCCTTGTGGCTAGTCTCGAATAACTAGAGTATATAATGTGTTATTGAAATGATCTACATGCATTGCACTGTTCATAGTCTGGTATACTAAGGTGGTATTTCCCTTTAGAGAATTTTTGGATTGACTTGGCACATGCTTACACATGCTTAAGACTAAAAAGTCTACTCTGCCTTGATGATCTTTGAGTTTCAGAATAGTTATATCACTTTCATGCCCGATTCAATGTTGCTTTGTCGCTCTGCATGATTATGACCGTTATTGCTCTCTAGTTGGTCGCTTCCCAGTCTTTTGCTAACCTCCACCTGTACTAAGAGGACTGACTGCTTATGCATCCAAAATCCTTAAAACCTGTTATGCCATATGAGTCCACCATACCTTCCTATACATGGTATTTACCTGCCATTCCTAACGAAGACTTTCGTGTGCCATCTCGAAATTAATCAAAAGCATTTCTCTTTTTGTGCCTATGTTTTAGCTCATGAGGAAGTAGTAGTTAATTCATGATCTTTTTAAGTTGGACAAGTTTCACCCCTGGATTGCATGTATAATGTGCAAACCCATAATACGAGAAGGAACTGGCATTGAGTGCGCCCGGCTCAAAAAGATAATATAACAAACAAACCCTCCTTCACGCCTTGTTCATGAGAAATCAGAAAACTTTGGCAGTGATAAACAAAGGAGATTAAGAGGATGTGATCGTCCTCATGCGGGAGCCGTTCCTCGAGACTTGTCCAGCTCAAGAAGTGATTGAATTATCTACTAGCATTCGTTGACGAAATATGCACATCTCAAAAACGTTTTTACCTCTGTTTCTAAAAACCAAGAGCTTTGGTACATGTTTAGTTTTTGTTTCCGATCACGGGTTTTCAACTTTGCCAACAAAAGCCACGGTTCGAGAGTCTCCACCTTCTTTCTTCAAAGCACTAACTAGGAGAGCATAATTGTCATTCTGAGTGTAATGTGCATTGTCCCAAAGTATTACATTGTCTTCTGCATGCTTGTGATATGATTTATTCTGAAATTCTTAGTTCTAGTCTCCTTTAAAACTCTGGAGGAGTTTCTGCATTTATGTTTTGCTTCACTCATGGAGACTAGCGAGATACCACCCTAGTATGCTCAAGCTATGTGCAATGTAATCTTGTCTTGATTTTCAGTAATATATTATTTACTTCTAAGTATTTGTGACTAGTCATTTGAAAGAAGGATTGCTCCTTGCATTGTCCTCATAGTACTGTTTCAATACTTGCTAGACTCTTTTCGTAGTACATGCTTATATACATCTAATGAAGCAAAAGAGTTTGTCAAAGTTTTCTTTGTCGCGTCCAGTTCGTTGAACTGAATTGCTTGAGGACAAGCAATATGCTAAGCTTGGGGGAGTTGATACGTCTCAAACGTATCTACTTTTCCAAACACTTTTTATATTGTTTTGACCTCATTCTTGCATGATTTGGCCTAAACTAACCCGGACTGACGCTGTCTTCAGCAGAGCTGCCTGTATGGTTTTATTGTGTGCAGGAAAACGGATTTTTAGGTATCTCAGAAAAATCCACGAAAAATCACAGAAAATCCACGCACCCGAAGGAACCAGGAGCCAGAAGTGGGGCCAGGGGGTGCCCAGGCGCCCTGGTGGCGCGGCCCAGCCCTTGGCCGCGCCGGGGGGTCGCCTGGGTGGGCCCCACGCCCCTTGGTGCCCTACTTTGCCTCGTATTTTTACTCGCGACACGAAAACCCCAGATAAGAAGTTCTTTTCGCAGTTTTCCGTCGCGGAGCCGCCACCACCCTCTGTTCTTCCTCGGGAGGGCTAATCTGGAGGCTGAATTGGCCTCCGGAGAGGGGAGATCGTCGCCATCGTCATCATCATCACCACTCCATCCTCCCTCCATGACTTCTCCCTCCATGTGTGAGTAATTCCCCTGCAGTAGGCGAAGGGGATGGTAGGGATTGGATGAGTTAGATCATGTAATAGTTTGTCAGATCGTTGGGGGCATGTTGCCTATCATCTACTATGGTGTTTATCATCTTTGCTTCAACTTGTTATTCTTAATGCTTGACACTTAGGGCCCGAGTGCCATGATTTCAGATCTGAACCATATGTCTTTGCATGAATATATTTGTGTTCGTGATCCTATCTATGAGTTGTTTGCACCTGTTACGGTTCGGAACCGGCGATCCCAAAAGTGACAGCTTGGGACCCCAAAAGGGATGGTCCGTAGTTTGAGGATTACATGTATCCATTGAGTTCATTGCTTTGTTCCGGTGCTCTTTGACAGGAGCACCTTAATCTCCATAAGTTCCTTTTGGCCCCGTTCATGGCGGGATGGTAGGACAAAAGATGTTGTGCAAGTTCTTATTGCAAGCACGTACAACTAACTACGAGATACATGCTTAATGTTTGATATTTGCCTAGATGATCATTACTTTTCCGTGTGCCGTGCCCCAAGTTAGAATCATGATATATCTCATCCATGCAGCGCCCAACCATCCGTCTCCCTAGCCTACAGTGTTTTAAATCATGCTTGTCACTAGTTGCTACTTTTGCCATTTACTACTACTATTTACTTTTGCTGTTTACTTTTACTATCACTATCATCACTATCATATTACTGTTACCACTTATCTTTTGTTGCAAGTAAGTATATTTCAGGTGCGGTTGAATTGACAATTCAACTGTCAAAGCTTATAAATACTCTTTGGCTCCCCGTGTGTCGAATCAATAAATTGGGTTATTCTTACCCGCGAATACTATCTCGATCCCTTACGGTTGAGGGTTATCAGGTGGCGGCGAGGTAGACGAGGCCGGCAAGGAGACAGCACGGCGGCGCCGGAGAAGAGGCCGGGGCGGTGGTGCGGAGTCGCCGGAGCGCGGCAGGGGCGGCGGCCGGTGCCGCGGCGGTGGCCGGCGGCGGGATCTGGCGCCGGGGGCGAGGGAACCTGCGGTGGCGGCAGCGATGGCCGCGTGGTGGCGGGCGATGCCGGTGGAGGAGATGGCGGCGGAGGGCGCCGGCGATGGCAGCGGGCGGTCGGCCCCGGCGGTGAGGCCGCACTGGCCGGAGGCGAGTACGGGCCCGGCGGGGAGGCGCGCGACCTGGCAGCGCGAGGAGCTGGACCAGGGGGGCGAGAACGGGTCGCGGCGGGCCCGCGGTGGGAGGCGGCGGCCGGCGGCTGGGCTCGCCACGTGGCAGGCTGTGGTTCGTCCGGCGCGCGGACGGACACGTCCGGCGATGGGAGGAGGACGAGAGCTGGGGTTTTTGCCCGAAATTTTGGGGGAGGGGGCTAATTTATAGATTCTGGGAGCTAGGAAGGTCCAAATGGGGAGCGGTTTTCACCCACACCATCACGATCTGACGACCGAGAGGATGGGACTGGTTGTGCTGCGTTAGTGGGCTGTTGTGGAGGGGGTCTTGGGCCAAAAGGAAGAGGAGCTTTTAGCCCACTAGGTTAACCGGTGGAGTACCAAACGACCTCCAAACGCGATGAAACATGACAGACGGCCTACATGTACTAAACCAACAACGCATGACAAGTCTCACCTCATTCCGGGATATTTACACGGCCACACACGAAAGAAGGACTCGGGGGTGCCACGGGCACGTGTGTGAGTGTCGGAACTCGAAACGGACAATGGGAAGAGACGAGTATGACCGGGTGCAAGTGGCAACACGAATGCAATGCAATGCACATGATAACATGACATGGATGAAATGCACACACGCACACGACAAAATGAAGAAACCCGAAATGAATGAAGAGCCCAGAATGGAAATGATGAAGCCAACGTTTCATATATTGCCATAAATGAAAGGTATCACATATGGGGTGTTACAAACTCTTCTCCACTACAAAAATATCTCGTCCCGAGATCTAGGACTGGAAGCAGGAGGAATACTCGGAACGAAGGTGATCTTCTCGTTCCCACGTAGCTTCTCGATCGGTATGGTGTGACCACTTCACTTTCGAGAACTTGATGGACTTGTTGCGGGTCTTGCGCTCAGTTTCTTCAAGAATAGCAACACGGTGCTCACGATAAGACAAGTCTTATTGAAGATCAATCTCCTTGAACGGAATGGTGCGTTCAGGTGTTTTGAAGCACTTGCGGAGTTGAGACACGTGAAACACATCATGAACATTTGCAAAGTTGGAGGGAAGCTCGAGTTGGTAGGCTAGATCGCCTCTCTTGCCAAGAATCTTGAAAGGGCTCACGTATCTAGGAGCAAGCTTGCCTTTGATACCGAACCTCTGAGTGCCCTTCATAGGAGAAACACGGAGATAGACATGGTCTCCAATGTCGAAAGCCAAGTCACGATGCTTGCCGTCATAGTAGCTCTTTTGACGCGATTGAGCAGCTTTGAGATTCTCACGTATGACTTTGCACATTTCTTCG
This sequence comes from Secale cereale, assembly GCA_902687465.1. Taxonomy (NCBI): domain Eukaryota; kingdom Viridiplantae; phylum Streptophyta; class Magnoliopsida; order Poales; family Poaceae; genus Secale; species Secale cereale. The sequence goes on along the minus strand of LR738715.1, from coordinate 669,893,829 downwards.
GCTTCTGAGATCAAATCATTACCAAGAAGTTGACGTTCACCAGTCTTGGACCAGTTGAGAGGGCTACGACACTTTCTGCCATAGAGGATTTCAAAAGGAGCTTTGCCGGCACTTGCTTGGAAGCTATTGTTGTAAGAGAATTCGGCAAATGGGAGATAATCTTCCCATTACATACCGAAAGAGATGACACAAGCTCTTAGCATGTCTTCGAGGATCTGGTTCACTTTTTCGACTTGACCACTAGTCTGAGGGTGAAATGCAGTGCTGAAGCGAATTTTTGTGCCCATGGTTGACTGAAAGGAAACCCAGAACTTGGATGTGAACAATCTTCCACGTCTAAGGAGATGACTTGAGGAATGCCATGCAAAGAAACAATTCTGGAGGTGTATAGCTCTGCCAGCTGAGCTGCATTGATGGATTGTTTGACGGGAAGAAAGTGAGCTACTTTGGTTAGCTTGTCAATCACTACAAAGATATCATCATTTCCCTTCTTGGACTTAGGAAACCCAGTGACGAAATCCATTTCAATGTGATTGAATTTCCACTCGGGAATAGGTAGATGTTGAAGGAGACCAGCTAGACGTTGATGCTCTGCCTTCACTCTTCTGCAGACATCACATTCATTCACGAATTGGGCAATCTCCCTTTTCATGCGAGTCCACCAATACGATTGCTTGAGGTCTTGGTACATCTTGGAACTTCTAGGATGAATCGAGAGGAGGGAGTCATGTGCTTCGTTCATTATGAGCTTCCTGAGATCACCCTTGGGAACCACAATTCTGTCCTCAAAGAACAAGGTGTCTTTCTCATCAACGCGATAGCACTTGTATTTGGGAGTGCCCTTAGCAATACCATGTTTCACTTTCTGCACCATAGCATCACTGAGTTGGGCCTCACGGATTTGATCTTTCAAGGTAGGAGCAACTTGAAGGTTTGCAAGAAAGCCTTGCGGAACAACTTGGAGGTTGAGCTTCCTGAATGATTCACAAAGTTCAGGCTGGAACGGTTTGAGAAGGAGACTGTTGTAATATGCCTTTCTGCTCAAGGCATCTGCAATGACATTGGCCTTGCCAGGTGTGTACTCAATGCTTGGATCATACTCTTGAATTATCTCAACCCAACGATTCTGGCGAAGGTTAAGGTTTGGCTGTGTGAAGATGTACTTCAAGCTCTTGTGATCGGTGAAGATGTCCACTTTTCTGCCCAACAAAAGGTGTCTCCACGTGATCAAGGCATGTACAAATGCTGCTAGCTCGAGATCATGTGTGGGGTAATTCTTCTCATTCGGTTTCAACCGACGAGAAGTGTATGCCACAATCTTCTTGTCTTGCATGAGAACACCACCAAGACCTTGCAAAGAAGCATCACAAAAGACTTCATAGGGCTTGGACTCATCTGAAGGAGTAAGAACCGGAGCAGAAATGAGCTTCTTTTTGAGTGTTTTGAATGCCACATCACAATCAGGAGTTCAGGAGTACTTGACATTCTTCTACAACAGGTTGGAAAGAGGCTTGGCAATCTTGGAGAAGTTCTCAACGAACCTTCTGCAATAGCTAGCGAGACCAAGGAAGCTTTAGAGTTGCTTGACATTCTGCGGGGGTTCCCAGTTGACAATAGCTTCAACTATCTCAGGGTTAACAGAAATGCCCTCGGCAGAGATAATATGGCCAAGATAGAGGACATAATCACATACTAGAATGATCTCAAGTATGGTATCTTTGCACAACTCATGTAAAAAGAGGGATGAAAGTGTAAAATAGTAGTTGGCTTACACTCGCCACATCACACAATGAAATACATTAACATTCATCAATCAAATAACATCAGAGTTCGACTACAGACGAAATCCAAACAAAAGATACCATAAAAACAACACAAGGCCTGATCACCCCTAGTAGAAGCCACTACTGATCGTCGGGATAAAACACATAGTATCGTCCACGCTCTTCATCAAACTCCAACTGAAGTCTGAATCATCTCCTCCTTCGATTTCAGCGGTACCTGCATCCAGTGTGTGTTGAATCTGTGAGCCACAGAGGACTCAGCAATCACGTACCCGGGTAACAAGACTATCAAGGCCTTAGTTGTGGAAAAGGCTTAAAACAAGGTTGCAGCAGCACTAAGCACTAACTTACGAGTTTAAAGCGAGAAGAGAACAAGTGCCAACGATCGCCAAGTTGATCACGAAGTGATCCTAACTACTCACGATCAAGCATAACCCCACCGTGTTCACCTCCCGAACCCCTTCGGCAAGTGACCGTCACGGTTACTCACGCAGGTAGTGTATTATGAACATGGTGTCAAGTTAGCTACAACCGGATATTAACAAATTCCCATCTACCACATAACCGTGGGCATGACTTTCGAAAGATCAAACCCTGCAGGGGTGTCCCAACTTAGCCCATCACAAGCTCACGATCTGCGGAGTCGCAACTCCAAAGTGGGAAGACCCGAGTATTCTCGGAATCCCGTGCTCAAGATATTTCGACAAAGGTAAAACTAATCCAGCAAGACCTCCCGACGTGCCGACACCCTGATAAGAGCCGCGCGTATCCCGTCTCAGGCCACGACCGGATTATCCAAACTTCCGGTAGGCCAAATACCCGAGTTGCCCCTGACGGCCACCGGCGGTTGACAGGTTTGGACCATACCTCATGAGGATCACTGGCCCGGGTTGTAAAATTAAGTCCTCCGGGTCCGGAAAGTCCCTATGCAAGTTATTTAGTTATGTCAAATGGTAAAACCGAGGTTGGGCCTTGCTGGAAAAGCTTTAGCACTAAGCGAATTATCAAGGGGGGGCGATAATCCCCAACTGTGTTAGGAACGCAAAATCAAGGAACATAACACCGATTTATCGGTTCCTAGGGCGGCATGAGTGGAACAAAACACCAAGCAAGAGGCTTAGCCTTCCACCCATTACCAACATATAGGTGAATTAGTTTAACAGGTAATATATTGTGATATCCCAAAACAAGTTAATCATGGAGCAATCTTCAAAGCTTCACCTGCAACTAGCAACGCTATAAGAGGGGCCGAGCGACGCGTACATTAGCCAAACGACGATTTGCTAGGAAGGTGGTTAGAGTGTTTCATGGCAACAATAGGATGACTGACAAACATACATAGGCATCGAGTCAATATCTAAAGAGCGAGACATCTAGCATAGGCAAAGATAGTAGTGATATCTGGGTATGGTCATCTTGCATGTTGATTCCACGGAGGGATCGTAACCTTGCTCCTCAAACTCAGCCTCGGTAGTAACTTCGAACTCCGAATCGGCTCCCGGCTCTACCCAACACAAGAACACAACAGCGACACAATATCAAACACGGTGCAATGCACAATCAACATGATGCAAGTCATAACAAGGGATGCGAGTATGATGTGCGTATGCATGCGGATACTCTTGAGCCTAAGGAGAAGATGATGCAAAAGGCCTTATCTTGGGAAACCAAGCAAGCCACTGGATAGAGGGGAAGATTACGGTTGAAATCGATATAAAGATCACCGGAAACGGACGCACGGTTTGCAAATGGCAAGCAAAACAAGATTCAAGCAAAACTGCAGTTTACAACAACATGGCATCTTTGGAGCAAGAAATAATTATGCCACAGCACCCAAACATGGAGACAAAGGGCATGGATGTGAAGTAGACATGATACTTAACAAGCATGAACTTAGAACACACCCAAAACCTTGCTGGAACACAATTAAACAAGCATGGCAAGTTGCAATAAATTTACAGAATTCTCAGACTTAGAGAAAATTACAAGGCATGGCAGAATTACAACGGATAGGCATGTTTACAAGCTTGTGCAACTCAACTCAAAGCATGGCATGGCAAGTTAAGGTAACCAACAGCAAGAAGACATATTTGAGAAGATACTCAAAGCAAGAACATGCTTATAAGATGCATAGAACACAAGCTACACTCGTGGCAAAACTAAACATGTTGATAACATGCTGACAGATACATTTTATAGCCTCTTGAGAGCATGAAAACAACAAGTTACAGCAAGCCATCATGTAAACAAAAGGCATGGCAACAACATACATAACATGCTCTTCAATAATAACCAAATTGCTACTTCTACCACATACTAGAACATGTCCCAAACACCATGGCAAAAGAGCAAAAATTTATCCAGACTTAGCAAAATCTGGGCATGGCAGGAATTACAACATGAAGGCATGTTAACGAGATTGTTGCACTCATATCAAGACATATCATGGCATGAGAATGAATCTAACACGTAGAGCACATACTCAAGAGCAAAACTCATGTTGACACCTAGCTCATATGACACATGGATGAATAAGCACAAGCAAGACAAAACATGATCTCATAACAAGTGCAGAAACTTATCAGCCAAATGCACTTTTGCAACAGAGATAAACATGGCAATATGACAACTAACATGAATGCTACAGCAACCATCATGTAGAGCATTTCACAACGAAGATCTGGACATATCATTCACTCCATTCGGACCAACATGCACAAAGCATCTCAAACATGGCAACAAATTTACACAGTCAACTAGTTACAGCAAGATGCACTCTTACCACGAAGATTAAGTCAACAAGATGAACTCTAACATGCATGAAACTGGTACTAACATGTAGAGCACGACGAGACGATCATTTCGACATATCAAACGCGCAAAACGGAGCTACGAGCACGAAGTTATTGCATGGCAAAGGAGGCAACAAATTTACGGAATCCGGGGACTTATTGGATTTTTTACCTCCGCGAAAGTCTACGCGGGACGGAGGGATTCCGGGACGGGGATATCCGGGCGTTTGGATTGGGGACCGGTGGATCTGGTCCCGATCCTCTGGATCTCGCCGGAGATGAAGGAGATGGCCGGAGGCTCACCGGAGTTGGAGGAGAAGAGGCCGACGACGGCGAATCCCGCGAGGTAGCGGCGGGGAAGACGAGGCCGGCGAGGAGACGGCACGGTGGCGCCGGAGAAGAGGCCGGGGCGGCGGCGCGGAGTCGTCGGAGCGCGGCGGCGGCCGGCGGCGGGATCTGGCGCCGGGGGCGAGGGAACCTGCGGTGGCGGCGGCGTTGGCCGCGTGGTGGCGGGCGGCGCCGTCGGAGGAGATGGCGGCGGAGGGCGCCGGTGGCGAGGCCGCGCTGGCCGGAGGCGAGCACAGGCCCTACGGGGAGGCAAAGGAGATGGCGGCGGAGGGCGCCGACAGCGAGGCCGCGCTGGCCGGAGGCGAGCACGGGCCCGGCGGGGAGGCGCGCGACCCGGCGACGCGAGGAGCTGGGCCAGGGGGGCCGGGAACGGGCCGCGGCGGGCCCGCGGTGGGAGGCGACGGCCGGCGGCTAGGCTCGCCACGTGGCGGGCTGCGGTTCGTTCGGCGCGACGGCAGACACGTCCGGCGGCGGGAGGAGGACGAGAGCTAGGGCTTTTGCCCGAAATTTCGGGGGAGGGGGCTAATTTATAGATTATGGGAGCTAGGAAGGTCCAAATGGGGAGCGGTTTTCGCCCACACGATCGCGATCTGACGACCGAGAGGGGGAGTGGTTGTGCTGGGTTAGTGGGCTGTTGTGGAGGGGGTCTTGGGCCATAAGGAAGAGGAGCTTTTAGCCCATTAGGTTAACCGTTGGAGTACCAAACGACCTCCAAACACGATGAAACTTGACAGTCGGCCTACACGTACTAAAACAACAACGCATGACAAGTCTCACCTCATTCCGGGAACGTTACACAGCCACACACGAAAGAAGGACTCGGGGGTGCCACGGGCACGTGTGTGAGTGTCGGAACTCGAAACGGACACGGGAAGAGACGAGTATGACCGGGTGCAAGTGGCAACACGAATGCAATGCAATGCACATGATAACATGACATGGATGAAATGCACACACGCACACGACAAAACGAAGAAACCCGAAATGAAAGAAGAGCCCAGAATGGAATTGATGAAGCCAACGCTTCATATATTGCCAGAAATGGAAGGTATCACATATGGGGTGTTACATCACATTCCCACAGATGAAGCACGTCCTCACTCGTTGCTTGCCCTTGTTGCCACTTGAGTTGTTCTTGTTGAAGTTGGGCCTTGAGTTCTTCTTGTTGCCCCAAAATTGTCATGATGCAAGAGCCATGTGCTCATGATAGGCAATTTGGTGTCCTCGGGGCAACTCTCATCGTCATCCTCCTCCTCCTCTTCTTGCACACAAGCCTTGGCCTTCAAGGCAAGGTTAGGCTTCTTTGATCGTTGAGCTCTTAAAACCGCATTGTCGGCGGTTTTGTCCAAGATCCTCATGGCAACGAACTCATCCAACACTTCACTTGATGACTAAGTGTGGAAGTCCGGTCTTTGGCGAATGACGGAGGACATGGCCTTGTGGTAAGGCATCATGGCCTTGAGAAACTAGCGCTTGATCCAATTGTCGTCCGTGTCCTTGCTCCCATGATCTCGAAGTGAAACCGCAAGAGTGGTTAATCTCCGATAAAGTTCACGGGGATCTTCATCTTCGATCATAGCAAACTCATCGGCTTCATCTTGCACAACTTCATAGTTTGAGCGTTGAATGCTTGCGCTTCCCTTGTAAATGGAACCAACATGCTCCCATGCTTCCTTGGCCACGGTGAAGGGTCGGAGATGTGCAATGTCTTCGGGAGGGATAGCATCTTGAAGTATGCAAAGAACGGACTCGTTGAATTGATGATCCGCAACTTCTCTCGGAGTTAAGTTGTCGGGGTCATGTGGGTAGAAACCTTGCTCAATGATTCTCCAAAGATTAGTTGAACAATGATTTAAATGACGTCTAAAGCGAGACATCCAAGTAGCAAAATCAGAATTTTTCACAAACTTAGGAGGAGGACCAACAGAATTTAAATGCGGAGTAGGAACGGGTCCTCCATAGTGGGTAGGAGGAGCGGAGTGGGCAAAAATCCCACTCCCATTCTTAGTAACCGGGACTTGCTCACTACTAGCTTCTCCCTTGTCGGGAATAGCCTCCGACACGTTGGTAGCGGGATGAACCACTTCCAATGGTGTGGTGGATAATTTGAGTCCCTCAAGTAATTCCTTAAACATGCCTTTGACCTCGGTCGCTAGTGATTCTTTCAATGTTCCATCGCCACATTGAACTCCTCACGAGAGACCGCAGTTCCCCCATCGGACGTAGGCAAGGACGGAGTTCCACCGAAGTGTCCCTCCATCTCGACTACGTTGTCACCCATACTCTTTGGATGGTAAAGTCCTTATAAAGAGACAAGGCTCTGATACCAATTGAAAGGATCGATATGGTTGACTAGAGGGGGGTGAATAGGCAACTAACAATTTTTATCTTTTCTTAAGCAATTTAAACTTAGCAACAAAGTAAGTTATCTAGATATGCAACTAGGTGGACAACTTAAAGGAAGCAACAATACCAAACACACAAGCAAGCAAGCTAAGATATACCAAGAGAGCTTGCACAAGTAAAGGAAAGAAATAGCCACAAGTGGAGCCGGTGAAGACGAGGATGTGTTACCGAAGTTCATTCCCTTTGAGAGGAAGTACGTCTCCGTTGGAGCAGTGTGGAGGCACAATGCTCCCCAAGAAGCCACTAGGGCCACCGTATTCTCCTCACGCCCTCACACAATGCGAGGTGCCGTGATTCCACTAGTGGTTTCCTTGAAGGCGGCGACCAAACATTTACAAACAAGGTTGGGGCAATCTCCACAACTGAATTGGAGGCTCCCAACAACACCACGAAGCTTCACCATAATGGAATATGGCTCCGAGGTGACCTCAACCATCTAGGGTGCTCAAACACCCAAGAGTAACAAGATCCACAAGGGATTAGTGGGGGGAATCAAATATCTCTTGGTGGAAGTGTAGATCGATGCCTTCTCAAGCAATCCCGAGGAAATCAACAAGTTTGATTGGCTAGGGAGAGAGATCGGGCGGAAATGGAGCTTTGAGCAACAATGGAGCTTGGAGAGGAAGAGGTAAGTCTTCTTGGGGAAGAAGACTCCCTATATATAATGGGAGGGAAAATCCAACCGTTATCCCACAAATCTGCCCACAGGGCGTGGTACTACCGCACATAAGTTGCGGTACTACCGCACGGCCCAGCGGTACTACCGCGCAGGGTGAGGTACTACAGCTAGTGTGGTACGAGCCAGTACTAGCCCCTGTTGCGTTAAAACACCGGGCGGTAGTACAGCCGGAGCGGTACTACCGCACGTCCTTGCGGTACTACCGCAAGGCAGGGTCAGACTGGCCGAGGAGGAGTGCGGACTAAATAAAATACGTCTGCAGCTACTTCTGCAGATTTACGGTCGTTGCAAAAACCCGACACGGTACTACCGCTTGCACGAAGTGGTACTACCGCGTAGGACGCGGAAGTAAAAAATTACTTCCGCGCCTACTACCGTACTAGTTACGACGCTGGGCAGGTCACACGGTACTACCGTGTCCACGGTACGGTACTACCACATGGTGTGGTACTACCGTAACCCTAGAGCGGTACTACCGTGGGGCTGTGCGGTACTACCGCGTTCTGTGAGCGGTACTACCGCATACTCAGCAGTGGTAAAGTAGGACGCCACTATTTTTGTACCGACAAGGAAAACAGCCGGAGCTCCAGAGAAGCGAAGGAAAGGTGGTGCGAATGAATAGACGTGTACGTGTTGATTCCACCCAAACCTTTCCAAAGCGGAATCCCTCCTAATAGTACGGCTTTCCTATGGCTCAATTCCACCGAAAAGAAACAAAAGGAAACACCGTCTTCCATAGGTTCCGAGGGGCACTTAATTGTCTTGTGCCTAGGTGAGATATATCTGAAAAGCTCATTGCACACGATTAGTCCGCAAAAGCATTGTCATCAATCACCAAAATTACTTAGGGAGAAATATGCCCTTACACTAGGCATGTTTTCAACTGTATTCAGGAGGGGGTGGTCGGATACGATAAGTATTTCGAGTGCAAGGACGAGGCCCTTGGAAAGATTGGCTTCTCATCTTATTTGAAATGCACTTCAGCTATCCGTATGCTTGCATACGTAATTCTCGGTGGTCTCATTGATGAGTACATCCGTATGAGCGAGTCTACGTGTCTAGACTCCATGTACAAGTTATGCAAGGCCACGGTCGCAGTGTTTGGCCCTGGTATTTTAGCCAAATGCTGAAGATACAACCCGCTTGTTGGCGATGAATGCCAGTAGGGGTTTCTCAGGGATGCTTGGTAGCATAGACTGTATGCACTGGGAGTGGAAGAACTACCCTTCTACTTGGCAGTGTATGGGCCATGTCAAAGCTTGCATCATCATACTCGAGGCCGTGGCTTCACAAGATCTCTGGATTTGGCACTCTTTCTTCGGCATGGCCGGGTCTTACAATGATATCAATGTACTTCAACAATCTCGGGTGTTTGCAAGGCTTGCCGAAGGCAACTGTCCGCCGGTGAATGTTAACATCAACGGCCACAACTACGACAAAGGATACTACCTAGCTGATGGTATCTATCCTCAGTGGACTACTATTGTGAAGATAATATCCAACCCTGTAGGAGAGAACATGAGGAGATTTGCACAAGAGCAAGAGAGTGCTAGGAAGGATGTGGAGCGTGCCTTTGGTGTTCTGCAATCTCGATGGGGCATCGTTCGGTATCCTGCTAGAACTTGAAGCACAAAGAAGTTGTGGGAGGTGATGACTGCTTGTGTGATCATGCACAATATGATCATAGAGGATGAGCGTCTGGAACGTATCTACGACCACTACTAGAATCAGGATCTTTGCCGTCAGCCAGCTCTTTGCCGTCAGCTAGCTGACGACAAAGAATGTCTTTGCCATCAGCTTAAAGAAAACTAATGGCAAAGGTCATGAATCTGATTTGAGATATGTTTGTTTGCTTGGTGTGTGTCAATCTCAAAATGACAAACAAAACATGACAAGGGGAAAATCCACATACCAAGGATAGGTCACCTGTATGTAAACCTAGAGCCACCTAGAGCCACCTAAATCCACATACCAAGGATAAATCTTGTGCTCAGCTCCAGTTACTAATTGGTCTCTTCTCCTGCTTATCATAGATGGGGGGAGGCCGCCACCGTAGGCTGTGCTCTGCCACACCGGAGTACGACTTGAAAGGTTTCGACTTCTTCACGATCATACTCGAGAATTCCGCCAAGAGGCAGGTATATAAAATGAGAGATCTCCCCTTCACCCATCTCTTTATCATAACCCTGTTGTTTGCTACATCACTGCTTGACCCATGCCGCAGAGGCTGCCTGACACTTATATGAAGATGTTGGACGGCCATCGGCCAAAGAATGTGAAGTTGCGACAGGCCGGCAGCGGGCTTCGCAGGCTGTGGGACGTGGATGTGGTGTTCAGATACGACCACATGTACCTGTGTCGTGGTTGGGAGCAGTTCGTCCGTGCCTACGACCTGCGGCACGGGTACTTCCTTGTCCTCAGGTACGAAGACAACGCCACACTCACCGTGAAGGTGTTCAACATGACTATGTGCCGCATGCGCTACTAGGACGACGACGATGCCAGTACGCTCTGCCTCTTCTTCCTCTCCATTTGGCTTTGTCTCACACTGATTGTTAAAAAAACTTTGTTGCATTGGTCATGCAATGGGAGCGGCGACATCGACTCTAGCTACAACAAAAGTAACAGCGAGTCTGGCTACAGCGAAAGCAACAGCAAGGATGATCCAGAATAGAGTGTGGAAGAAGAGGAGTAGAGTGGGGATGAGGAGGTGCAGCCTATTCTGTCTGACGATGACCTCACGATGGTGGTGGCTGACGATGGCCAAGCGATGGTGGTGGCTGACGATGGGCAAGCGATGGTGGTGGCTGACGATGGGCAAGAGATGGTGGTGGCTGACGATGTGCAAGAGATGGTGGCGTCTGACAATGACCTACCGATGGTGCTGCCTGAAGATGGCCTCGCGATGGTGGTGGTGCCTGACAATGACCTCGTGATGGTGGTGGCGCCGGCGATCCCACAGTCGGGCGACATGACTATGCCAATTGTGGTAGAATACTACATCCCACTGCCTCGCCGCTCTAAGCGCATCTAGATGATAAAGGAGAAGGAGAAGAAGGAGGAGTGAAGTATGTCAGGTATGTGAGATCTCCAAAATGACCTATACTTAGCTTTGTTTCCTTCGAAATGACCTAAGTTAGCTATAATATGCTAAGTTATCTCTAGTATGCTTAATTACCTAGGATTTCTCAATAATGACAGACACTTAGCTTACTTATGTAAAAAATGACATAATTAGCTTACTTAGGTTTGAAATGGCATAACAATCTTGGTAACCTCATATATGTCATATAGTTAGCTTATTTTCCTCGAAAATGACATAATAAGCCTAATTATCTCCAAAATGATCAACTTTATCTAAGTTAGCTCCAAAATGACCTAAGTTAGCTCTAAAATGCTAAATTAGCTTTAATATGCTTAGTTACCCGGGTTAGCTCAAGAAAGACCTATACTTAGCTTACTTATGTCAGAAAATGGCATAATATGCTTAGTTAAATCAAAAATGGCATTATTACCTAGGGTAGCTCCAAAATGACCAATTTTACCTAGGTTAGCTCCAATAAGATCCATTTTACCTAGGTTAGCTCCCAAAGGACCAATTTTACCTAGGTTAGCTCCAATATGATCCATTTTACATAGGTTTGCTCCCAAATGGCCAAGTTTACCTAGGTTAGCTCCAATATGATCCATTTTTATCTAGGTTAGCTTCAAAATGACCTATTTACCTAGCTTAGCTCCAAAATGACCTATTTACCTAGCTTAGCTCTAAAATGACCTACACACTTAGCATTTTTACCTAGCCTAGTTAGAAGAAGAAGATAAAGAAGAGGAGAGGAGAAAAAGAAAGAGAAGATAAATTCTTCTTCTTCGTTTTCTTATTCCTTTTCTTCTTTTTCTTCTAACTATTTTTTCTTCTTCTTCTTCTTCATCTTCTTCTTCTTCTTCTTCTAACTTTCATCTTTCCCAATTAACAGATTTGCTTTAGATGAGGAAGCTTGCATTGATGGAGTGTACTCTTCTCCTTGTGCTTCCATTTTATTTATGGAAACATGTTGGAAACTTCTTTTGGATATGTATGTATATATGGATATGCTGTTGGAAACTACTTGTTGGAAACTTGTTTCGGATATGTATGTATATAGGGATATCTTGTTGGAAATCATTGTATATTGGATATGTTGTTGGAAACTTGTATGTTTCTTATGTTGTTGGTACGCTTGTTGAAATTATTTTGAAATGCGTGTATATATATATATATATATGTGTGTGTGTGTGTGTGTGTGTGTGTGTGTGTGTGTGTGTGTGTGTGTGTGTGTGTGTGTGTGTGTGAAATTCTATCAAATTGAATGAATTTAAGAAAAACAGGGGCTATACAGGCACTTTGCCGTCTGCTGGCATACGGCAAAGAGCTTTGCCATCAGCCACTAGACGGCAAAGCTGCCCCATGGCAGCTACCTGTGCAATCTGGGGGGCACTTGGCTGGCCTATATGGTTTCTTTGTTGTCTGCTCGCGGACGGTAAAGAACTTTGCATCTTTGACGTCTGTCAGCAAATGGCAAAACGCGTCGTTAACCCCTTAACGGCCCTAAGCTGCCACATGTGTCGACCAGGTCCTTTGCCGTCCGCTAGCTGACGACAAATACCATTTTATCTTTGTCATTCGCCAGTTGACGGCAAAGAACCCTTTGTCGTAGCCTATTCAGCCGGACCTGTTGCCGTCTGCTAGCAGACGGCAAAGGCCTTTGCTGTCCGCCAGGCATGCCTTTGCCGTCAGCCATGGCAGACGGCAAAGTGCCTGATTCCTGTAGTGGACCAAAGGTTCCAGTTTCAGCGTGACAATTGATACCCCACAAATGTAGGGGATCGCAACAGTTTTTGAGGGTAAAGTATTCAATCCAAATTTATTGATTCGACACAAGGTGAGCCAAAGAATACTCTTAAGTATTAGCAGCTGAGTTGTCAATTCAACCACACCTGGAAACTTAGTATCTGCAGCAAGGTAATTTAGTAGCAAGGCAATACAGAAATAGTGGAAACAACAATAAAAGTAACGATAGTGTTTTTGTAGTTTTTGTAAAAGCAGCAACGAAAAAGTAATTAATCAACAAGCAATGTGTGAAAAGCTCGTAGGCATTGGATTGGTGATGGAGAATTATGTCGGATGCGATTTCTCATGTAAAAGTTATAACCTAGGGTGACACAAAACTAGCTCCAGTTCATCAATGTAATGTAGGCATGTATTCTGAATATAGTCATACATGCTTATGGAAAAGAACTTGCATGACATCTTTTGTCCTACCCTCCCGTGGCAGGGAGTCCTAGTGGAAACTAAGGGATATTAAGGCCTCCTTTTAATAGAGTACCGGACCAAAGCATTAACACATAGTGAATACATGAACTCAAACTACGGTCATCACCGAGGGTGGTCCCGATTGTTGTCACTTCGGGGTTGTCGGATCATAACACATAGTAGGTGACTATTGACTTGCAAGATAGGATCAAGAACACACATATATTCATGAAAACATAATAGGTTCAGATCTGAAATCATGGCACTCGGGCCCTAGTGACAAGCATTAAGCATGGCAAAGTCATAGCAACATCAATCTTAGAACATAGTGGATACTAGGGATCAAACCCTAACAAAACTAACTCGATTACATGGTAAATCTCATCCAACCAATCACCGTCTAGCAAGCCTACGATGGAAATACTCACGCACGGCGGTGAGCATCATGGAATAGGTGATGGAGGAAGGTTGATGATGACGATGGCGACCATCTCCCCTCTCCGGAGCCCCGAACGGACTCCAGATCAGCCCTCCCGAGAGAGATTAGGGCTTGGCGGCGGCTCCTTATTGTAAAACGCAATAATTCTTGCTCTCTGATTTTTTTTTCTCCTCGAAAGTGAATATATGGAGTCCAAGGGTATGTCGGTGGAGCAACAGGGGGCCCACGAGGCAGGGGGCGCACCCCCCACCCTCGTGGACAGGGTGTGGGCCCCTTGGCTAGGATCTTTCCGCACATATTTTTAATATATTCCAAAATAATTCTCCGTTGATTTTTAGGTCATTCCGAGAACTTTTATTTCTGCACAAAAATAACACCATGGCAATTATGCTGAAAACAGCGTCAGTTCGGGTTAGTTCCATTTAAATCATGCAAGTTAGAGTCCAAAACAAGGGCAAAAGTGTTTGTAAAAGTAGATGCGTTGGAGACGTATCAACTCCCCCAAGCTTAAACCTTTGCTTGTCCTCAAGCAATTCACTTGATAAACTGAAAGTGATAAACAAAAACTTTGACAAACTCTGTTTGCTCTTGTGGTTGTAAATATGTAAGGCCAGCATTCAAGTTTTCAGCAAGATCATGAACTAACCACATTCACAATAACTATTTGGTCTCATGTCTACTCATATCAATGGCATAATCAACTAGCGAGCAATAATAATAAACCTCATATGACAACACTTTCTCAAAACAATCATAATATGATATACAAAGATGGTATCTCGCTAGCCCTTTCTGAGACCGCAAAACATAAATGGAGATCACCTTTAAAGATCAAGGACCGACTAGACATTGTAATTCATGGTAAAAGAGATCCGGTCACAATCATAGTCAATGTAAATTAATAGCAATACATGCAAATGACAGAGGTGCTCTCCAACTGGTGCTCTTTTATAAGAGGATGATGATTCAGCATAAAAGTAAATAGATAGGCCCTTTACAGAGGGAAGGAGGGATTTGTAGAGGTGCCAGATCTCGATTTTTAAATAGAGATGATAATATTTTGAGCGGTATGCTCTCAATTTCAACATAACAACCAAGAATCTCGATATCTTCCATGCTACACACATTATAGGCGGTTCTCAAACAGAATGGTAAAGTTTATACTCCCCAAACCACAAACAAGCACACTCCACGGCTAGCCCGAAACAACAGGTACCGTCCAAACCAGCAACAGCCTTGGGGGAGTTTTATTTAATTATTATGATTTGAGCATGGGACTAGGCATCCCGATTACCAGCCATTTTCTCATGAATGATGAGCGGAGTCCACTCATCATGAGAATAACCCACCTAGAATGGAAGATATAGACAACCCTAGTTGATACATGAGATGTTCGAGCATACAAAACAGAATTTCATTTGAAGGTTTAGAATTTGGCACATACAAATTTACTTGGAACAGCAGGTAAATACCGCATATAGGAAGGTATGGTGGACTCATATGTAATAACTTTGGGATTTATGGAAGTGTATGCACAAGCAGTATTCCCGCTTAGTACAGGTGAAGGCTAGAAAGAGACTGGGAAGCGACCAGCTAGAGAGTGACAACAGTCATGAACATGCATTAAAATTACTCAACAATGAGTGCAAGCATGAGTAGGATATAAATCACCATGAACATAAATATCGTGGAGGCTATGTTGATTTTGTTTCAACTACATGCATGAACATGTGCCAAGTCAGACCACTTGTATCGTTCAAAGGAGGATACCACCCTATCATACCACATCACAACCATTTTAATATCATGTTGGCAAGCAAGATAGACCACTATAAACTCCTAGCTAATTAAGCATGGCATAAGCAGCTATGATCTCTAATTATCATTGCAAGCATGTTTCATTCATAATAAGCTAAATCAGGAACGATGAACTATCACATTTACAAAAACAAGAGAGGTCGAGTTCATACCAGCTTTTCTCATCTCAATTAGTTCATCATATATCATCATTATTGCCTTTCACTCGCACGACCGAACGGTGTGGATAATAATAATAGTGCACGTGCATTGAACTAAGCTGGAATCTGCGAGCATTAAATACAAAACAGAAGACAAAGTAATATGGCTCAAGGTGAAATCAACAATAAAGCATATGAGAGCCACTAAACATTTTCATCATGGTCTTCTCCTCTTGACCCCCAAAGAAAGAAAGAAAACTATTTACACTGGAAAGCTCCCAACAAGCAAAAGAAGAACGAGAAATCTTTTTTGGTTTTCTTTTAATTACTACTACTACAGGCATGGAAATCGAACTAGCTAAAAGCTACAACTAATTTTTTTATTAAAGTTTTTCTAACACGTAAGAAAAAGACTAAGAAAAAGAATTGAAACTAAGCATGGATGGTACAATGAAAGAGTGTGAGCACCGACGACTAGAATAAGTGTGTGAACATGAATGTAATGTCGGTGAGAAACACGTATTCCCCAAGCTTAGGCTTTTGGCCTAAGTTGGTCTATGGCCAATATTGGCCTGATGGATATCCAAAGTCGTAGTTGGGGTTGTACTGAGATGCAGCAGCTACTGCCTGTTGAGCTGCAGCTTGGAGATGGGCTGTTTTCGTTGTCTCCTGATACTCATTTGCCTCCTCCCTGGTTATAATATATCTCCCTTTTGCCTAAAAGTCAAACAAGGTAGGAGCAGGAAGAGCAATATGGACAGCGTGACGCCTATTAAAGATTAGTCGATACTGGAGGGATTGTTCATCCCTCTCTATAAACCGATGACTAACCATAGCATTATAATCCAAATAAGTAGGCGGTAATAGTTCATCATTTTCATGTATAGGCACACCAAGACGGCGGGCTATGCGAGTGGCATAAATCCCACCACATAAATCTTCATCTAAACCATTATGATGTAGCCTACGTGCAACAATGGCTCCCAAGTTATATTGTGTATCTCCTAACACAGCACTCTTAAGAACACTAAGATCTGGGACGCACATATGACAAGTCTCATCTTTACCGTTGATGCATCTACCGATAAAGAGAGCAAAATAATGTATAGTAGGAAAATGAATGCTTCCTATGGTAGCTTGTGTGATCTCCCTAGATTCCCCCACAGTGATACTAGCAAGGAAGTCTTTATATTCAGATTTGCGAGTATCACTCATATTGCCCCACAGCGGGAGCTTACAAGCATCATTAAAATCTTCTAGGTCCATGGTGTAAGATTTATCATAAAGATCAAACAGGATAGTGTGAGAATTACGTGAATATGAAAATTTAAACCTTCTCACAAAGGTATCAGTTAAGTAACGGTATTGAGGGCACTTATCTTGCATGAAGCCCTCGAGGTCAGCATTATGCACATATGCGTCAAACTCCTCCTTAATGCTTGCCCGAACCATAAACTCTTTTGACGGCCATTCACAAGGCCGCACTTCAGCTTCCCTCGGCAATTCATCGTCCGGCTCACGCATTGCGAGCCTTGGTTCTTGCTTCCTTGAGGAACCGCCTTGGAAGATTTTCCTATGCATTTTTCTGAAATTTTCTGAAATTTTTAGTAACTCAAAAAAAGTGAACCAAACTCAACAAGATTGATAGCAACAACTCCTACAAGTGCCTAGAGACTATATCATGCATTAGAACTACTTGGGACCAAAGAAATTTAACATGCAAGCTCAAGAACAAGGTCACCACAGCAACAAAAAATTGCAATAAAATAAAGCACTAGAACAAAAACTAATTGGACCAATGGAGGAGTCACATACCAAGGAACAATCTCCCCAAACAGTTTTGTGAATGGAGCTTTGAGCAAGGAGATCGAAAATGGCAGCAATATGAGCTAGAACTCGTGCTTGAGCTAGATAGTGATTTTTTTGGGAGGAAGAAGGAGTGTGTGGGTGCAGGAATAAGTGGAGGGGGACACGTGGGGCCCACAAGGCAGGGGGCGCGCCCAGTGAGGGTGAGCGCGCCTTGGACCCTCGTGGCCAGGTGCTGGCACCCCTCGCTGTGTTCTCTGTGCCAAATATTCTCAAATATTCTAAAAAAATCATATTTCATTTTCAGGGCATTTGGAGAACTTTTTATTTTTAGTGTATTTTTTTATTGCACGGATAAGTCTGGAAACAGATAGAGAATAATAATTTTGCTGTATTTAATCTAATTAACAAAAAGTAAAAGGAGGGTACAGAAGGTTGTGCTATCTAGATTCACCCATCTCATGCTCATCAAATGGAATCCATTAACAAGGTTGATCATGTCTTGTTAATAAAATCTTTCCGAATAACATGAAACCGGAGAATTTTCGAATAATACTAGGTTACCTCAATGGGGATATGTATGTCCCCAACAATAAGAATATCATATGTCTTCTTGACAGTAGGAAGAGGAAATTCAAAACCTCCAATAGTAATAGTTGAAATTTTTCCAATAGAATTGATACTGTGGACTTGAGGTTGTTTCCTCGGAAAGTGTACCGTATGCTCATTACCATTGACATGAAAAGTGACATTGACTTTGTTGCAATCAATAACAGCCCCTGCAGTATTGAAAAAGGGTCTACCAAGGATAATAGACATACTATCGTCTTCGGGAATATCAAGGATAACAAAGTCCGTTACAATAGTAACATTTGCAACCACAACAGGCACATCCTCACAAATACCGACGGGTATAGCAGTTGATTTGTCGGCCATTTGCAAAGATATTTCAGTAGGTGTCAACTTACTCAAGTCAAGTCTATGATACAAAGAGAGAGGCATAACACTAACACCGGCTCCAAGATCACATAAAGCAGTTTTAACATAGTTTCTCTTAATGGAGAAAGGTATAGTAGGTACTCCTGGACCTCCTAGTTTCTTAGGTATTCCACCCTTAAAAGTGTAATTGGCAAGCATGGTGGAAATTTCAACTTCAGGTATCTTTCTTTTGTTGGTAATGATATCTTTCATATACTTAGCATACGGATTTGTTTTAAGCATATCAGTCAAACGCATACGCAAAAAGATAGGTCTAATCATTTCAGCAAAGTGCTCAAAATCCTCATCATCCTTTTTTTTGGATGGTTTAGGAGGAAAAGGCATGGGTTTCTGAACCCATGGTTCTCTTTCCTTACCGTGCTTCCTAGCAACAAAGTCTCTCTTATCATACCGTTGATTCTTTGATTGTGGGTTATCAAGATCAACAGCAGGTTCAATCTCTACATCATTATCATTGCTAGGTTTAGCACCATCATGAACATCATCATTAACATTATCACTAGGTTCATGTTCATTACCAGATTGTGTCTCAGCATTAGAAACAAAGATATCATTGGGATTCTCATGTGTGCCAGCTACAGGTTCACTAGAAGCATGCAAAGTCCTATCATTTTTATTTTTATACTTCTTAGAAGAACTAGGTGCATCTAAATTAGTTCTCCGAGAATCTTTCTCAATTTTAGGGTGGCCCTCAGGATACAAAGATTCCCGAGTCACTTTATCCCCTCTAGTTGCAACTCTAATAGCATAGTCATTATTCTTACTATTTAATTCATTGAGCAAATCATTCTGAGCCTTAAGTACTTGTTCTACTTGAGTGGTAACCATAGAAGCATGTTTACTAATGAGTTTCAATTCACCTTTAACTCTAGACATATAATCACTCAAGCATTCAATCATATAAGCATTACGTTGCAATTGTCTACCAACATAAGCATTGAAGTTTTCTTGCTTCACAATAAAATTATCAAACTCATCTAAGCATTGGCTAGCAGACTTATAACGAGGAATATCACCTTCATCAAATCTATAAAGAGAATTTACCTTTACTACCTGTGTCGGGTTATCAAGACCATGTATTTCTTCAATAGGTGGTAAATCCTTAACATCTTCAACTTTAATACCTTCTTCTTCCATAGATTTCTTTGCCTCTTGCATATCTTCAGGACTGAGAAACAGAACACCCATTTTCTTTGGAGTTGGCTTAGGGGCTGGTTCAGGAAGTGTCCAATTATTTTCATTGGCCAGCATATTATTCAATAGTAATTCAGCTTGATCAACTGTTATTTCCCTGAAAACACAATCAGCACAACTATCCAGGTGGTCTCTGGAAGCATCGGTTAGTCCATTATAAAAGACATCAAGTATTTCATTCCTCGGGATATGATTAAACCATGGAAATAGCTTAAGGATATAGTAATAACGATGCTTCCTGAGACCACCTGGATCAAGAGAATTAAACCATGGAAATAGCTTAAGGATATAGTAATAACGAATCTTTTCATTGTTGGCAAACAGGGTGGCTATATCATTCAACTTAGTAAGATGTGCCACAACAGTTTCAGATTCATAGCCATGGAAAGGATCAGATTCAACCAAAGTAATTAAATCAAGATCAACAGAGAAATCATAATCCTTATCAGTAACAAAGATAGGTGAAGTTTCTAAAGCAGGGTCATATTTCATTCTAGCATTCAAAGACTTTTCTTTCAGCTTAGCTAATAATTTCTTAAGATCATATCTATCGTTGCAAGAAAGAAAGTCTCTAGCAGTTTCTTCATCCATGACATAACCCTCAGGAATAACAGGCAATTCATATCTAGGGGGAGAAGCTTCATCATCACTTTCATAAATATTATCAGTTTCAATATTTGCATTCTCCCTAACCTTAGCAATTCGTTCATCTAGAAATTCACCTAGTTGCACAATATTATCAGGCATAAAAGTAGTTTCATTATACATAGCAGAAGTGGCATCATCAAGAACATACGACATATCAGATTCAATAGCAGGAGTAGGTGTCGCAAATTTACTCTTAACAAATGGTGAATAAAGTGCAGAGCTAGATGGCAGTTCCTTACCTCCCCTCATAGTTGAGGGAAAAATCTTGGTTTTTTAGTCTTTCAAGTTCTTCATAGAGATCAACAAATATAAATCCCAAGTGACTTAAAGAATATAGCTATGTTCCCTGGCAACGGCGCCAAAAAATAGTCTTGATAACCCACAAGTGTAGGGGATTGCAACAGTTTTCAAGGATAAAGTATTCAACCGAAATTTATTGATTCGACACAAAGGGAGCCAAAGAATACTCTTAAGTATTAGCATCTGAGTTGTCAATTCAACCACACCTGGTAACTTAGTATCTGCAGCAAGGTAATTTAGTAGTAATGTAATATGGAAATAGTGGTAACAGCAATAAAAGTAAAGATAGTGTTTTTGTAGTTTTTGTAATAGCAGCAACGAAAAAGTAAATAAGCAACAAGAAATATGTGAAAAGCTCGTAGGCATTGGATCGGTGATGGAGAATTATGTCAGATGCGATTCCTCATGTAAATGTTATAACCTAGGGTGACACAAAACTAGCTCCAGTTCATCAATGTAATGTAGGCATGTATTCCGAATATAGTCATACGTGCTTATGGAAAAGAAATTGCGTGACATCTTTTGTCCTACCCTCCCATGGTAGCAGGGTCCTAGTGGAAACTAAGGGATATTAAGGCCTCCTTTTAATAGAGTACCAGACCAAAGCATTAACACATAGTGAATACATGAACTCAAACTACGGTCATCACCGAGAGTGGTCCCGATTGTTGTCACTTTGGGGTTGTTGGATCATAACACATAGTAGGTGACTATTGACTTGCAAGATAGGATCAAGAACACACATATATTCATGAAAACATAATAGGTTCAGATCTGAAATCATGGCACTCGGGCCCTAGTGACAAGCATTAAGCATGGCAAAGTCATAACAACATCAATCTTAGAACATAGTGGATGCTAGGGATCAAACCCTAACAAAACTAACTCGATTACATGATAAATCTCATCCAACCCATCACCGTCCAGCAAGCCTACGATGGAATTACTCACGCACGGCGGTGAGCATCATGGAATTGGTGATGGAGGAAGGTTGATGATGACGATGGCGACGATCTCCCCTCTCCGGAGCCCCGAACGGACTCCAGATCAGCCCTCCCGAGAGAGATTAGGGCTTGGCGGCGGCTCCGTATCGTAAAACGTGATAATTCTTCCTCTCTGATTTTTTTCTCCCCGAAAGTGAATATATGGAGTCCGGGGGTACGTCGGTGGAGCAACAGGCGGCCCACGAGGCAGGGGGCGCGCCCAGGGGGAGGGGGCGCACCCCCACCCTCGTGGACAGGGTGTGGGCCCCCTGGCTTGGATCTTTCCGCAGATATTTTTTATATATTCCAAAATAATTCTCCGTTGATTTTCAGGTCATTCCGAGAACTTTTATTTCTGCACAAAAATAACACCATGGCAATTCTGCTGAAAACAACGTGAGTCCGAGTTAGTTCCATTCAAATCATGCAAGTTAGAGTCCAAAACAAGGGCAAAGGTGTTTGGAAAAGTAGATACGTTGGAGACGTATCAACAATGTTGTGCCTGAGCATGGAGGAGCGGCAACGTTTGCACAGTTCACCCAATTTCATCATTAAATGCGTGATTGAAAACTCACATTCAGCTGCAAGATGATTTGGTTGAGCATATGTGGGCTCACATTGGCAATCAATAGATGTATCTTTTTTTAAATGTATTCGAGACAATTTAATTTTCATTTGTATTGTAAACTATGTTATATTTTATTGGCTTGTGAACTATGGTATATTTTTTTGCTTATGAAACTATGGAAAATGTTTGTATTTTGTTTGAATTATATATGTTTGAAAAGCGACAGGAAGCCGACCGCGAGGGTGAAAATGGGTTTGCGTATTGGAAGCATTGCCGACACAAACGAAAATGAGGGTGGACGACGAGCGGGCGGATGACCCAAACGGACAAAAGGCGGACAAAGCGTGCTTCCGTTTGGGTCGGCGTGGTCGAGTTGCTGTTAGTGAGCCATTTTATGCAATCAGTTTTTCTTTGCTTAGAGCATCTACACTCGGGCGCCCGAAACCCGCCTCATACGCCTGGGCGGGCCGCCTTGTCCGGTCACATTTCTTTTACCTATATGCACCCTTAAACGGGCCTCAAACACACGGGTTGACCCGCACCCTCCATATCGAGCCCAAATATGGGGCAGATATGGGGACGCCCGGGCACGCCCGTCACGTCATACGGATAGCCAGACCCTATCCCATATTGCACCAAATCAACCAAACCCTTCCTCCTCCTCACGCTTCCCTCCAACCTTTCCTGCACCCGGACCCTCGTCGTCCTCCACCCTTGCTCCCTATCCGCACCATCGGTCCCGATCCACCACCGGAGATGTTGTCCAGCCGAACCCACACTGCCACGATGGAGACACAATACACCTCGTCCATCGGCGCGGTCAACTTGTCGGCTGCGACTTGCAAGGCGGAGAACTTCGTCCGGAAGTTGCTGCTACGCCGACTGCGAGAGAGGGAGGCGGCGGCGTCGCAGGGAGGTTCGGACGTGGTGAAGCACTTGTCTCCTCCATCGCGCCCAGATCCCCGCACCCCTTCCCTCCGAGCGCCGACGAGGTTTACGTTGTTTGACCCCATTGGGACAGAGGATGATGTGACCGCCGGCTGGGCCATTCCGGAGAGCTTTCCGCCCACGCAGATGCCGACAGTGGGCGTGTGTGACTAGGGGTGGGCAAAATAAACCGAGGACCGAAAACCGCACCGAATAAACCGTGACCGAACCCGAATAAACCAGGAACGGAATATCCATTTTTCTGTTCGGTACTGAATAGTGAAAAACCGAATTTAATTCGGTGATCATGGTTCCCAACCACAATGCACCGAACTGACCGAAAACATCGAACATGATGGAAAAGCGAATGAACCTAGAGGCCCAACAACCAGGTGGCCCAACAGGCCGACATCCTCACACACATCGTACTTGGTCCATAAAGAATCGTACATCACATGTCCACCCACTCATGCAAACATTGATTCCCCAATCCTACCCTAGCCGCCATGCTCTCTCTCTCCTGGCCTCGTTCTCGACCGACGGCGGCGGCGACACAGCGGCCTGGCCGCCTCACAATCAGCAGCTTATTTCTTCCCTCCCCTTATGTCTTCTGTGTTCCACTGGATTGCATCGTCTTCTCTTTTATCTCTTTTATTTATCCCGGGTTGGTAATTGTTCTTTTCTTTGTTTATCTGTTCACGAGAAGTTGATTAGTACATAGGAGTGCTACTGCTAGGAAGATTCGATTTTGTGTTGTCTTTCTTCCACCGCTCAAATATTCAGAGAACTTCCTTTCTTCCATGAAGCCTGGTGTCAGGCAAATTCGGCTTTCTTGGGTTAAAACCGAACGCCGAACCGAAGCTTCAGGGCACCGATCTGTCGGTTAGTTGATTTTTTTCTAGCCGATCGGTTAGCATTTTCTAAAAACCGAAATTGTCAGAGCACCGAAGCACTGAACCGATCGGTTCGGGGGAACCGAATGCCCAGCCCTATGTGTGACTCGTCGTAGCTCGTCCGAGCGCAGATGAGCACAAGCACTGTCAGTGCCTGGGCTGCCCTCGACATGTTCGATGGAATGACCAAACAAGACTCGGTGCATTTTCCTTGCTCCTATTCGGTCATATTTTAGCATAGAGCACTAGTTCATTTTGCACATGATGAATGCTTGCAAACCACAATCATGTAGGAGGCGATCTTATCCAACATGATCAATGACAATGAATATTCGACCGAAATGGAGTATGAATTGGAGGCCACCACCGCCTTTGAAGTTGGGACAACATCAGTTCCCAATCTTGGCAAGAAGAAGAGGAAGAGGAAGACGCCGAAGGCAAGAGGTCCGACATTCTCAAGATTCGGGGACCTTTTGTTGGTGAAAACTTGGTTGGCCACAACAATGGATCCAATATGCGGCACCGAGCAAAAGGGAACACCTATTGGTCGAAGATTTGGAAGGAGTATCACGAGCAAAAGGAGTATGTGCACCCGCATCCTATCGTGTCCACCTGTAATGTGGCATCTCTTCAACATCGTTGGGGGATCATTCAAGGGGAAGTGAACAAGTACGTTGGCTACTACTCACAAGTGACCAAACGCCCTCAAAGTGGGATGGGAGTCACAACTCTCGTAAGCTCGATTGCCTCATCTTGTCATCCATTCGCATATGCTTTTTGTGTGCATTCTCGTGCTCATACATATGTTGTTTGCTAGACAGCGGTGATGGCCACTTTATATCACGAGGTGGAGAAGAAGCCATTTGCTTTTAACCATTGTTGGGTCCTATTGAATGGCAAGCCAAAGTGGAATCAACTTGTCACCGAGCTCAAGTCCGGCAAGACGAGGAATGATGGCTCAAGCTCGAACCAATGAATTGGGTTGGCCGATGAAGACGATGATGTTGTTGTGATGAATGGAAAAGCCACCGTGCCGAAGGATAACCGTCAAGTCATGGGAAACAAGTGGGAGAAGGTCCATGCCGCCTGTGATGCCGCGGCTACCAAAATGCCGTCCACATGGACGGGCATTTTTTCTGTGAGGGAGAACAAGAAAGAGAAGAGGTACAAGCTCATGTTGGATGCGCAAAACGAAAGGATGGAGTGGGACCCGAAGAGGGCGGAGAAGAAGCTCGGAATTGAAAGGGCGAAGATCGAGTTGGAGAAGCAATAAGCGGCAATCAAATGGGAACTCGAGAAGGCCAAGACATTTGGCGACATAGAGCTTGAGAAGGAGAGGTTGCAACTCGCATGAGATGCGGAAGATGCAAGGATCATGTTTGCGGACGAGATCTTGGATAAGCATGCGAAGAAGTGGCTTGCAGACAAGAAGATGGAGATTAACGACTGTAGGAAGTACGAGGCGGCGAGGGCGGCTGCGGCCCAGATGCAGGCGAAGGAGGCTGCCCGGATGCAGGCAGAGCAGGACAAGCAGGACGCATTCCGCCTGGAGCACGACACAATCCGCTCGGTGCAGGCGCCCGGCCAGTTATCCGAGGCCATCCGTCACGCTTGGACATTGATTTCATTTTGCCATGTTCGGTTTGTTGAACTATGATTTGCTTTTCTTTGTTTCGAATTTTGGTAATCAAATAGTTTGTATCGTATGATCGACGTGCATTTTTTTTCCGATAAAGAAAATATATTAATATCATGAAGATACTAATTACACCCCGCCTCTGCAACAACGCAATACCCAAATGGCATTACGAATGCACGCACCCAAAAAAAGAAGAAGCTAAAAAATGCCCCGCTACAGAGTTCCAGTCCATGCAGCAACAGTACAACCACCACCAAAACAACACTTGAAGTCCAAGTTCTCCTAAAGTGACGTCTCAAAGAAGGAAACAGTGCACAAGCGCCGTCGTCACCCGATCGTAGATCTTGGGTTTCACCCCGAAGATTGTCCTCGCTCTCAAAACAATGCCTTCAACAAGACCATTGCCACGCACAACCAATTAAGGCTAGACCTTGGATTTTTACCCTCAGAGGTAAGACTTTGACTGCACATGTGTTGCCGCCCCCACTTACATACCGTCGCTACAAAATCGGAAACTCCAAGCAAGTTCCTCATCACCACAAAGGCTCCAATCACCTTTAATTACTAGTCCTTCGATCTTGGCTTCCATGACATGCATGGATGCATGGATTTGAGAATCCGGATTTGAAATATGTGGATGGGTAGTGCAATATAAGGTCAGGGGGGCTGTACGTGAGCGTGCCCGGACACGCCCGCACGCTTATAGGTGGCCGGATCTGCCAAGTCCGCGTATAGGTGCTCCTAGACTAATTCATTTCTGGCATTGCTGGCCAAGTCACGGTCAACCCAAAGTTTTTTTGAAGGCACGGTCAACCCCAAGTTGTTGAGCAGCTAGTCCACCCCCATTTCCTTTGTCCATTGAACATCCCATCCCACCAAAACGACCAAACCAAGGGCGCTGTGGCCATCCTGCAGGCTGAAAGCCAGGGAGCTCTCGCGCTCCGATTGTTAGGTTTGGCCTACTACGTGCCATACTGCCATACCCTATGCCCCGTGCATGCCACCATACCGTAACCCACACATCTCACTATTCATAGACGACAACAAGTGTGTCACCCGATGGTGGTGCATACACACACACACATCGCAATATGGCATGCATTGCCCATGCAGTGGTACATATCCATCCCCTCTCACTACTCTCTGCACTAGCGGATTTTCCAGCGGTTCCTCTGTGTCAGCCGTACTCGTCGCCATGTCCTTGTACTACTCCTACTCCCAAAAAGGAGAAACATAAAATAAGGAAAAGGCACGCGGCATTAATTTGCCGGGATACATCAATCAGTCTTTGTTGCTTGCTTCGGGACAGGCTAGATTGTGTGCTCCTATTCATGCGCCCCCTCCTACCAGAAGTAGAACTAGGGTAGGAGCTATACGAGTGGCAGCAGCAACGACGAGCTCTCGCAACACGCAGCCCACATCATGCCACTGCGGATCTTGTACGTCGCGCCGTGCAGCTAGTACTATAGTTTCTAGCCTATAGCCTGCCGCAGCCCGCTGTTTTTCCACGGTGCAATCGAGTACCCCCCCTTCGTCCGCGTGTTCTCGCAGAAGCGCTGTCGCGGCGCAGCGCTCGCTGTTTTCCAACGCAGCCTACCAAATCCCATGGTGGATCAGTCTCGCTTATTAGGGCTGCTCATCCATTGGACAACTCCAACCCACGACCAAAAGGCCCGCATCTATTTAGTGCTAAATGGACATAAAATAGGCAAAAAAAGACATATGTGACCTGACGACGAAAACAATTTAAAGTTTGAACTGTTCCAAAAAAAATCACGCTGCTGACCTTTTCGAGTGGCGCCCGGCAAAAGAGCGCTGCACCCTACTATGCAGCGCCTTTGTCATGGGCGATGCACCCCCGTCCAGCGTGGCAGGCCAGGCCCAGGCGTGCCCCACAGACAGCAGTGCAGCGCCTATCGCTTGGGCGCCACACTTATAATGTGCAGCGCCTTTCTCTTAGGCGTTGCACTGTCTGTTATCCAGTTTTGGTGGGCCCACCAACCCCATCCCACACACCCCCACCCCACCCCACAAGCTGAAGCAAAGCGCCTCCCCTCTCCCCCCCCCTCTCAAATACTTCTAAAATCTTGCAAATCCGAAGTATTTGTTCGTGGATTTCGAAGCCAACCCCTCCCTTAAGGTAATCTTCTCCGATCCCCTCTTTTTGATCCATAGGAATTGTCACATTGGCTCAAATGTTGCTAGTTTGGGAAAACCCTAGTTTTTGCTTGAATTTGTTAATTTGTGTTCAAGTTATGTTTCTTTGCTAATTTGGTAGGGTTAGGATTCATACTATGCCAGGGTTAGGGTTATGTGTGTTTTTATGTTGGGTTAGGGTTAGGGTTATGCTATTGTTAGGGTTGTTGATATTGTTAAGTGGGGGTTAGGGTTTTTGTTTCATATCTATGTTAGGGCTTATGTATTTTGTGCAAAAACTTGGTTAAGTACTTACTCCTTCCGTCCGGGTTTATTAGGCCTATTAGCATCACAAGCATGTACCTTTTTATAAGGCCTTACTTTAGAAAGATGCATGCATGCAACCATTTCATTGGTTGCATTGAAAGCCATTGTTTTTGATGCCATAGCTGGGAAATTAATATACTTCATACGTGCTTTTTCATTGGTTGCATGCATGTGAGAGAGTGCATTGGGAGTGTAATGGAAGAATTAATGTGAGCAAATTACTATGTGTCTTGGTCTAAGAGAAGTTGTCTTTAGGCCTAATAAACCCGGACGGAGGGAGTACTTGATATATGTGTGTGTTTTATTATTGTAGGGATGGGAAGAACATGTGTTTATGTTCATCATGTGGATAAAGAAGCCTTTTTTAAAGGCAATGTTGAGCCGGACCCGGATGAGCTTGACATGGTGTTTGAGAGTAGTCCTAGCTATGCGGAGCTCTTGGAACAAGTGAGGAAGGATTTGAATTGGATGGACCCAAGTGACGTTGTTGAGTTGGAGGGAAGACATAATGTTAGTTTCGAGTGCACATCCGTTGGAAGACAATGTGTGTCAACTCCGAGCAACGTTGGGTTGCATACAAGGAAACGGTTGTCGAATCTCTAGACAAGGCTCTTGAGTTATTTGCCTCCAAAAAGATTGAGTCTACTTTGCATTTGGACTTGAACTGGAACCCCTCCCCGTTGGTTGCTAGCACTCCCCCACCCATGAACCAAGATCCAATGAGTGCACCTCATTTCACGCAACAAGATTGGCCAACATTGACCCCGACTCCAAACAACCGAAATGAAGATTTTGAAGAGGAGAATGATGAGTACGAGGAGGATGACGACGAAGGTGATCTCCATGACAACAATGTGGGTGATCTCGAGCAATATCATGTGCAGGAGACAATGGACCAATCCATCACTTTTTCCCGTGCATATGCATCGGACTCGGATGATGATGGTCCCGATGAAGAAGTTGATGAGGAGGGGTTCACGTCGAAGGAGGCCCAAGCATTCGAGAAGGTACTCGGGCGGGATCACGAGACACCATTGTTCAAGGATCTTAGTCTCGCGGATGAAGCCGTTGTGGATGGTGGCAAATGCATATCTCTTGGAGCTAGGCGAGGTTCTCACCGTGATTTGGTAGATGGTAAGAACGGGATATTTCCCGGTTGCGAGTTTGATTCTTTCTTGGAATTGAAGATGTGGCTCGACAACTATTTGGTTACGCATTATCGTCCACATAGAGTGGACAACTCGGACGTCAACGTGCGTTACACGGTAAAGTGTGAAGTGCCAAAATGTCCATGGATTGTGCGTGCAAGTCCATGGAAAGGAGGCCCCACTTGGCGCATAGTGAGTTGTCTACCAACTCACATGTGCCACCACAAGAATGCGGATGGCGAGTTTGTGTACCAACAACACAGACGACTCACATCCGAGTTCATCGCTTACAGGCTTTCCAACCAAATATCCACACTTCCAACAATGAGCATTAAGAGTGTCATTGGCATTGTGAAAATCATCTTTCATTAGAAGATAAAGTATGGGAAGGCATGGAAGGCAAAACAAGCCGCATTCAAGATGTTATATGGCAATTGGGAGGAAGCATACAACCGACTCCCTAGGTTGTTGTTAGCTATGGCCGCCACAAACCCAGGCATGGTTCATGTGGTCGAGCCTCATGGGCACCAAACATTGATTCACAACGGGAGGACCGTGCGAGTATTTGGCCGTGCATTCTGGGCCTTTGAGCAATGCGTGAGGGCTTTTGAGCATTGTCGGCCCATCATCGCCATCGATGGCACGTTCTTGACCGGACAATACAAGGGCATTCTTTTGGTTGCAACAGCAAGTGATGCCAATAACTGGGTGTTGCCTTTGGCTTTCGCTTTGGTTGAGGTGGAGAATGATGATAACTGGGAGTGGTTCTTGCGTCATTTGAGAACAACGGTATTACCGGCTGAAAGGGAAATTTGTGTCATATCGGATCGCCATCAAGGAATTCTAAATGCGGTTGTGGTTGACATTCCCGGACATACAAAGTTGCACCATCGATGGTGCATGAGGCACTTTTGTGCAAACTTCTATAGGGTATGTGGTATCAAGGAGTTGGCCGATGATCTTCAAGATTGTTGTCTCGCTTTCTCCGACAAGCGGTTTGCCGCGTTGTTCAATGCATTGCTCAGACACAAGAAACTTGACCCCGATGGTCTTGATTTTCTCAATAGGCACATTGTGGAAAGGAATATGTGGGCACGTGCTTTCGGAGGTACGGTTCAAATGACAAGCAACATGGCAGAATGCTTCAATAGGGTTCTCAAGGATGTTCGTGCATTACCCGTGACGGCAATAGTTCAATACATGTAATGCCCCGGATGTAATACTTTCCCTTTTGGGTATATAATATATCTCCGGCTTCATCTATTTCCATTCCGGGTTCTTTGCCTTTCGGGTTTTCGTCGTTTTGTTGTGTGAGTGTGTGGCATTCATTCATATCATGTAGACATGTGCATTGCATTGCATTGCATTTGTGTGTCGGTTGCATCCGGTTCGTCGTGTTTCTTCCCATTGTCCGTTTCGCGTTCTGGAGCTCCCTCACGTGTCCGTGACGTCCCGAAAGCCTACTTTGTTGTTCGGGCGTTTTACGTTACCGGTGTGCCGCGAGGTTGTTGTGTGTGTTGTTGTTTTGTTGTGTGCAACCCGCCTCTCAAATCTCGTCTCGTTTGGACTCCGTTGACTATCCCATCCGTTGTTCGTGTGGGTCCGATGTGCCTTCACTTCGTGTCTCGGAAACACCCCTACTGCAGTCTTTTATCTCCGTCTAGGCCTTTTAAATCTACCCCCGCGATCGGATCCGTCGGATCGCGATCGGAGGGCTCCTAGCGCCCCAAATCTCCAAACCCTAGCAAAAACTGCTATATAATAGACCCTAGTCTATTTTGGCATGTCCCCTTCTTCTTCCCCCTTCCCCTCTATTTTTTTCCCTTTCTTTCAGATCACAGATCCCCAAAAATCTTTCCTCTGGATCCCGAGGGAACCAGCTCCCTCGAGCGACCGCAGCCGCCGCTGAGGTCAACGCCCGCCGTCGCCTGCTTCGATCGCTTCGACCGACCGACCGACCGACCGGGCTCAGCCTCCCGCAGCGCGCCGTCCGCTCTGGACCACATCGCCCTGCGTCCGCCGGCCCGTACCGCTCCACCGAGCCTCCACCGCAGCTGGGCTCCCTCGTCGCGCCAAGGCCACGGGCCACCGCATCGCCCCGCCGTCCGCCTCAGCTACCGGGCCGAGGCCCGTACGCCGCCGCTTCCCCGTCTCGTCGCATCGGGCCAGGCCCGTACGACCGCGCCTCCCCACCGAGGCCCCGCGCCAGCCGCGCCACCGCGCCGCGGGCCGCCTCCGCCCCGTGGATCTCCAGGCCGCCGAACCAGCGGGGCCCGAAGCCGTCGGCCCTCTCCCTCCGCAGCTGGGCCAGATCCGCCGCCGCCGGCCCGTCTTCTCCTTTTTTTTCCTCAGATCCAGATCTGACTAAGGTTGACCCTTTTCCCCACTAAGTCCCTGAGATCTAATCTGAAATGCAATGTTTGACTGTGCATAACTTTTACTGTGATGCTCCGTTTTGCAAGTGTGATATGTCCAGACGTTCGTGGAGATGTGCTCTACGTTTTACCTGTTGTTGTCATGCATGTTAGATGTCATCTAGGTGCTTGTTTTGCTGTTGCAAGAGTGCATCATGATATAAACTGCTGTTATGTGTTATTTTTATGCCACCTTTGACATGTGTTATCTTTTAGCTCGTTTGTCCAAATGATGCAAATGACATGTCCACGTGTTCGTCTTGCCACGAACTACGTGTTGTATGTGATAGGTTGCATGGTAGATTTATTGTTGCCTTGTTATCATCGTTACAAAGTGCCATGTTCATGTGATGTGTTTTCACTTGTTATGAAATGCCATCTTGTGGAACTCGTTGCAATCATTGTGTTCACCTCCATGATGCATGCTTGTGTGTTTCGGGATCACCGTCATGTGTACTTTGATGAGGTGCTTACCCTTTGCCATGTTTAGTTTCGAGGTGACTTAAACATGCTCTTTTATATGCCATGATGATATTGCTGTTTTAGGACTTAGTGGTTTTTCACTAAGTCTGAAATCTGTAACGTTCCGATGCCATGTTCGTGTGATGTTCTAGGTCAAAGCATGATAGTTTTGGAGTGGTTTTTGATTGTTCCTTGTAGTATATATTGTTGTCTTTCCATCCATGTCCTCACATGTCCTTTTGAGTGGCTGTAGCATGTTTATCTTTTGCTCTAAAGTTTCAATAAAATTCTGCTGCCAGAATTTTATTGTCAAGTTCAATATGTCCAAGATCATTGCTATTGATCCGTGACTCCGTTGGGGTGCACCTTTGGACTTAGTTGCTGTACTATATGTCTAGTTTGTGTTCATGTCCTTTGCCATGCTTTTGGGTGATGTAGCTTAATTATTTTGAGCTCCGAAGATGCTATGTTGCTGTAATTTTCAGCTTTCGCTCAAATCTTGTTTCGGGCATAACTTTTAGCCCGTAACTCCGATTTCAGCGAATCTTATATCAAACTTGGTTGATTTTCTGTGTAGATTAATAATATCAGATTGTTATCTTGTTTTGAGGTGTTTTGCTTGAGTGATGTTTTACGTGCTCCGTGTGCATCCTTAGTGCATCCATCATGCATTCATGTTTTTCGAGTGCGCATTGCATCTTGTTGATTGGTGCTTCGTGTGATTGTTTTGTTTAGAGCCGGAAGCTGAGACCGGGTACGAGGTTGAGCACGAGGTTTCCAACGAGGTTGAGCACGAGGACCCTTCTTACGATCCGAACGACTTCTCTTCAGGCAAGATGACCGAACCCCGATAAAATTACTATCTTTGCCTATTGCTAGTAGTCTCGATCTATAGTTTTGCCTCGATGCCCATGATCTTCTTGTCAGCCTCCTACTTGTAGCCAATTGCCATGTTTAACCAACCTACCTATGCAAACCGTTGCTTGGCTAAGTACGCTTCGCTCAGCCCTTCTTATAGCATTGTTAGTTGCAGGTGAAGATCGAAGATGCTTTGCTTCATGTTGAAGTCTAGTTGGGTTATATCACACTATATAAATGCTTAAAATGAAATCATCTATATATTGGCAAGGGTGGAAGGCTAAGCCTTTTGCTTGGTGATTTGTTCCACTCATGCCGTTAGGATCCGTATAAGCCGGTTTTATGTTCCTTGATTATGCGTTCCTAACACGGTTGGGGTGTATGGGACCCCCTCGATAAACCGCTAAGTGCTAAGTCTTTTCCAGCAAGTCCCAACCTTGGTACTATTTGCCTAAACAACTAAAACTTTCCGAGGGAGTAATTAACCCGAGGCTTAATTAATTCAACCCCCTGGGCCAGTGCTCGACTTGAGTGTTGGTCCAAACCAGAGTCACTTGCGGATACTACCCAGTTCGCTGGGGTCTTCGGTATCTATACGTAGCGCTCATCCGGACGTGTCCTGAGACCTAGATACGCACGGCTACTATCAGGGTGTCGACACGCCGGGAGGATTTGCTGGATTAGCCTTACCTTAGCTCGGTATATCTTGAGCACGGGATTCCGAGGATACTCGGGTCTTCCCACTTTGGAGTTGCGACTCCGCGGATCGTGGGCTTGTAATGGGTCAAGTTGGAACACCCCTGCAGGGTTTGAACTTTCGAAAGCCGTGCCCGTGGTTATGTGGCAGATGGGAGCTTGTTAATTCCGGTTGTAGATAACTTGACACAATGTTTCTAATACACTACCAGCGTGTGTTCCGTGACTGTCAATTTCCGAATAGGGATTCGGGAGTTGAACACGGAGGGGTTATGTTTGTGGAGCTTGTAGCTAGGATCACTTCGTGATCACTTCTCACCGAGGCCTTCTCTTCTCGCTCTCACTTACGTAAGCTAGATGCTAGTTGCTGCTGCAGACTTATTCTTTTCTTCAGCCTTATCCTCACCCAAAGGCTTAAATAGTTCTGTTACCCGGGAACGGGATTGCTGAGTCCTCTGTGGCTCACAGTTACTTCACACACCAGATGCAGGTCCAGCTGTGAGCTATCCAGGTGATGGCACCGAGCTGGATTGGGAGTACGACGAGGAGCGTAGTCGGTACTATGTGCGCTACCCGGACGATCAGTAGTGGAGTCTCTTACTAGGATTCGATCCGCCTGTGGTTTATTTATCTGAGTTTGGTACTTTGACATTTGGCTTTTGCCCTTAGAGGGTTGTGATGTTCTTAATGTATGATGTTTGAGACTTGTACTGTAATTCTGTGACGTGGCGAGTGTAAGCCAACTATTTTCAGTTTACTATCCCCTCTTTTACATGAGTTGTGCAAAGATTACCAAACTTGAGATCATTCTAGGATGGATTTATGCCTTTAAGTCATGCCTCGACACGTAGGAGGTATAACTCCATCCTGGGCATTACAAGTTGGTATTCAGAGCCTTCTCCGACCTAGGAGCCCCCACTGTTTGATCGAATCGTTGACGGTCGAGTCTAGGCACACACTGAAAACTTTTTGAGTCCTATATTATATCGGAGAGTAGGATTTCTTTGCTTCTCACCCCCTTTCTCTCTGGTGAGGACTCCTGACGTCTACTCTTGTCTCTCCTATCTTCAAAAATTTGCACACATTTTTTTTTAGGAATCCCGCGAGTATTCTGGGATTGTTTCGATGTTCTTGTGACAAGGATATTGTTCTCGATGCCTCCTGTTACCGAGGAGTTGAGCTTCGGGGTATCATTGTAACAAGCATATCGCGACAGTACTAAATACTTAAGACGGCCGACATCGAAAATCTCCCCTATACGGCCAGTGGCAAGATAACCCCGACATCACCCAGTACTGGGGAGGTAGTTCGGGAGTATTGCCATAGCTTGTTATAGTGGATGCTTTTCGAAGGTCCGAGGTACACAGTTTCCGAGAAAGACTGGTTATGTGTTGAAGGATGGATACACCTGGATGTAGGTTAGAGTTGATTGCGCGGTGCTTCCCGTGTATCCCCAACACCTGATTGCATAACTGGAATCTTTCGGAAAACTATAGGTGGGTTTTATCCAGTAGATCGTAGGCATTCTTCCAACGAATGCAGGTTAGTGAGTTCGGGGTTCGACATTGAGTGAAGGGGTTATATGAACGATGTTACTATCAGGAGTTGCATCTTAAAGGGTCCTTGGCTATGCTGATCCGGGGATTGCAAAACCTTTTCGTAACGCGTTCATATGCTTTCAGCACAAAGATGTTAGAACGAAACTCCTCTCTTGTGTTTGTTCCCGTCTGTACCTTGTTGTTTTTCTTATTTTATCCTTTTGTCCCCTATGTGGCTTCTCGTGAAGACTGATGTTATCAATTAACTAAGAATTTCATTCGTTCCTCTTGTTCGGATGATTTCATTCGTTCTTATTGTTCGAATGATTATTGTGAAGACTTGTTGCAATTCATTCCATTGATTCAGCTTATTCCTTTTGTCAATCAATTGCTGATTCGTGGTCATCTCTTACAGGATGGCTCCGAAAAAGGTTCCCAACGCTAACCCAGAGGTGGAAGAGGTTCCAGAACATCCTCCTTCCCCTCCTCCTCCGCCTGAGGCTTGGAGAGCAATTATGCAGACTACAGCTCAGAACACTCAGTTGATGATGCAGATGATGCAGCAAATGCAAGCTATGCAAGCTAATCAAGCTAATCAGGGTGTTCCAGGGAATCAAGGCAACTTCTTCCAGCAGCACCATGCTACTCTCAATCAGTTCCTGGCTAACAATCCTAAAGCTTTCAGTTACTGTGTCGACCCTCTTGATGCTGAGGATTGGTTGACCGACATAAAGAAGCATTTTGAGTGCAGTAACGTGAAAGAAGATGACTATGTGAAGTTTGCAGCCTTCCAACTGAAAGATCAAGCAGCTGACTGGTGGCAGCAGTACAAAGACTCCAGGCCGGGTCAAGTGATCTCTTGGGAGAATTTCTGCAAGGATTTCCGCTCGCACCACATTCCTTCAAGTGTCATCGAGGGTATGCGTGAGCAATTCCGCAACCTCAAGCAGGGCTCCATGACAGTCTATCAGTATAATGTCAAGTTCCAAAACCTCGCTCGCTATGCAAAGCAAGACATTCCTGATGCCAAGAGCAAAATCTATCAGTTCCGTGGAGGTCTCAAAGATGAACTTCAGCTTGCTCTCACCTTGTTCGAGCCCGATGAATTCGACAAGTTCTATAACATGGCTTTGAAACAAGAAGCAGCTCAGCTTAAGATGGAGGCTTCTAAGAAGAGAATTCGAGATGCTGTTCACTCTTCCTCATCGTCTCAGTTGGCTGCGAAACAACAGAAATTCTGGCTTCCTCCTCCTCCAGTGATTCGAGCTCCATACAACAACTTCAAGAACTCCAACAACAAGAACTCTAGTGGTCGTGGTTTCTCCCACCCACCCAACCCGAGCAACCAGTCGAAGAAGCAGTTTCAGTCTCAAGGCTCCAAGTCCAGTGGCTCTCATTTCCGTCCTCTCTCTGAAGTGGTGTGCACCAAGTGTGGCCAGAAGGGTCATTATGCAAACAGATGTCCGAATCCGAAGCGTCTTCCTCCTCCTCCACCTATGAGTTCAGCTATTGTCAAGCATGATCCAAAGTCTGCAAGGGTCAATCTGATGAGTGCAGCTGAAGCAGAGAACTCTTCTGATGTCATTTTGGGTAACCTCTCAGTTAACTCTTTTCCAGCTAAAGTATTGTTTGATTCGGGTGCATCTTTGTCCTTCATTTCAAGACCTTTTGTTGCTAAGCATGAATTGGTTTCGGAGAGGATTCCTAGACCTTTGAAGATTATTTCTCCGGGTTTGCAAATGACTTCCAACACAGTTGTTCCGGATATTTCTATTCGCATGGGTGATTATCGATTTTTGGCTTCTCCGGTGATTCTTGGCCATTCTGTTATTGACCTCATTCTCGGAATGGATTGGCTTTCTCAGCATGATGCTCACATTGATTGTGCTCAAAAGGAGGTCAAGTTGACTCATTCTGATGAAGATGTGATTATCTTCGCCTCCAGGGATAATACTATTCGGCTTTTCTCTCTCAATGATAAGGGCGAAATTAATGCCATAGATCAAATTCCTGTGGTGAACGAATATCAAGACGTCTTTCCAGAAGAACTTCCAGGCATGCCTCCACACCGTCAGGTGGAGTTTGTCATTGAACTCGAGCCGGGCACTGAGCTTGCGTGCCGGCGTCCATACAAGCTCTCTCCGGATGAATTGAAGGAATTGAAGAAGCAGCTTGATAAGCAGGAGAGTATGGGTCTCATCAGACCGAGTACATCTCCATGGGGCTGTGGCGTCTTATTTGTCAAGAAGAAAGATGGCACGGAGCGTCTCTGTGTTGACTACCAGCCATTGAACAAGAAGACGATTAAGAACAAGTATCCGCTCCCCAACATCAACGAACTCTTTGAGCAGCTCAAAGGAGCTAAAGTGTTCTCTAAGCTTGACCTCCGAATGGGCTATCATCAAATTCGCATTCGCGAGGAAGACATTCCCAAGACGGCCTTCAGAACGAGCTACGGTTCATACGAGTATACCGTCATGTCCTTCGGTCTCGCCAATGCTCCTCCTACCTTTTCAAGGATGATGCATTACATCTTCAACCCCTATACTGGAGAGTTCGTGCTTGTGTATCTGGATGATATTCTGGTGTTTTCCAAGAATGAAGAAGATCACGAAAAGCACTTGCGTCTGGTTCTTGATCGACTCCGAGACCATAAATTCTATGCCAAGTTATCCAAGTGCGAGTTTTGGCTCGATAAGGTTTTGTACCTGGGCCACATTATCTCAGCTGACGGTATTGCGGTTAATCCCGAGAAAGTTGAAGCAATTGTCAACTGGGAAGCTCCTCAGAACGTCAAGCAGCTCCGCAGTTTTCTGGGTCTTGCCAGCTATTGCAGAAGGTTTGTTGAGAACTTCTCCAAGATTGCCAAGCCTCTTTCCAACCTGCTTCAGAAGAATGTCAAATACTTTTGGTCTTCATAGTGTGAATTGGCATTCAAAACCCTCAAAGATAAGCTTGTTTCTGCTCCAGTTCTGACTCCTCCGGATGAAACCAAGCCCTATGAAGTATTCTGCGATGCTTCTCTTCAAGGTCTTGGTGGTGTGCTTATGCAAGATAAGAGAATTGTGGCATATACTTCTCGGCAGCTCAAGCCCAGTGAGAAGAACTATCCCACACATGATCTCGAGCTAGCAGCTGTGGTACATGCTCTGATTACGTGGAGACATCTGTTGTTGGGCAGAAAGGTCGACATCTTCACCGATCACAAGAGCTTGAAGTACATCTTCACACAGCCGCATCTGAACCTCCGCCAGACTCGTTGGGTCGAAATGATCCAAGAGTACAATCCCAGCATTGAATACACTCCAGGCAAGGCGAATGTGATTGCAGATGCTTTGAGCAGAAAGGCATATTGCAACAGCCTTCTTATCAAGCCATACCAGCCTGAGCTTTGTGAAGCATTCAGGAAGCTCAACCTCCAAGTTGTTCCGCAGGGTTTTCTTGCAAATCTCCAAATTGCTCCTACCTTGGAAGATCAAGTCCGTGAGGCCCAGCTTAGTGATACCATGGTGAAGAAAGTGAAACATGGCATTGCAAAGGGCACTCCAAAATACAAGTGCTTCCGTGTTGATGAGAGAGATACCTTGTTCTTCGAGGACAGACTCGTTGTTCCCAAAGGTGATCTCAGGAAGCTCATAATGGAAGAAGCTCATGATTCTCTCCTTTCCATTCATCCTGGCAGTTCAAAGATGTATCAAGATCTCAAGCAATCTTACTGGTGGACACGCATGAAAAGGGAAATTGCCCAATTCGTGAACGAATGTGATGTATGCAGAAGAGTGAAAGCAGAACATCAACGTCCAGCCGGTCTTCTCCAACCTCTTCCTATTCCTGAGTGGAAGTTCGACCACATTGAAATGGACTTCGTCACTGGCTTTCCTAAATCCAAGCGAGGCAATGATGCTATCTTTGTGGTGATTGACAAGCTTACCAAAGTCGCTCACTTTCTTCCAGTCAAAGAATCAATCAATGCAGCTCAACTTGCAGAGCTGTACACTTCCAGAATTGTGTCCCTACATGGCATTCCTCAAGTGATATCCTCAGACCGTGGCAGCTTGTTCACATCAAGGTTCTGGGACTCCTTTCAGTCCGCCATGGGCACTAAGATCAGGTTCAGCACTGCCTTTCACCCTCAGACTAGTGGTCAATTCGAGCGTGTGAATCAGATTCTAGAAGACATGCTCAGAGCCTGTGTCATCTCCTTCGGCATGAAATGGGAAGACTGCCTTCCATTCGCCGAGTTCTCTTACAACAACAGCTTTCAAGCAAGTGCAGGCAAAGCACCGTTTGAAATTCTCTATGGCAGAAAGTGCCGTACCCCTCTCAACTAGTCTGAAACAGGCGAACGTCAACTTCTTGGCAATGACTTGATCTCAGAAGCCGAAGAAATGTGCAAAGTCATACGTGAGAATCTCAAGGCCGCTCAGTCGCGTCAGAAGAGCTACTATGACGGCAAGCATCGTGATTTGGCTTTCGACATCGGTGATCATGTCTATCTCCGAGTTTCTCCGATGAAAGGAACCCAAAGATTCGGTATCAAAGGAAAACTTGCTCCTAGATACGTCGGGCCTTTCAAGATTCTTGGCAAAAGAGGCGATCTAGCCTATCAGCTCGAGCTCCCTTCAAACTTTGCAAATGTTCATGATGTCTTCCATGTGTCTCAACTTCGCAAATGCTTCAAGGCACCTGAGCGCATGATTCCGTTTGAGGAGATTGATCTCCAACAAGACCTTTCCTACCGAGAGCATCCAGTTGCAATTCTCGAAGAAACAGAACGCAAGACCCGCAACAAGTCCATCAAATTTCTGAAAGTCAAGTGGTCACATCACACAGACCGAGAAGCTACCTGGGAACGAGGAGAGTTTGTAATGCCCCGGATGTAATACTTTCCCTTTTGGGTATATAATATATCTCCGGCTTCATCTATTTCCATTCCGGGTTCTTTGCCTTTCGGGTTTTCGTCGTTTTGTTGTGTGAGTGTGTGGCATTCATTCATATCATGTAGACATGTGCATTGCATTGCATTGCATTTGTGTGTCGGTTGCATCCGGTTCGTCGTGTTTCTTCCCATTGTCCGTTTCGCGTTCCGGAGCTCCCTCACGTGTCCGTGACGTCCCGTAGGCCTACTTTGTTGTTCGGGCGTTTTACGTTACCGGTGTGCCGCGAGGTTGTTGTGTGTGTTGTTGTTTTGTTGTGTGCAACCCGCCTCTCAAATCTCGTCTCGTTTGGACTCCGTTGACTATCCCATCCGTTGTTCGTGTGGGTCCGATGTGCCTTCACTTCGTGTCCCGGAAACACCCCTACTACAGTCTTTTATCTCCGTCTAGGCCTTTTAAATCTACCCCCGCGATCGGATCCGTCGGATCGCGATCGGAGGGCTCCTAGCGCCCCAAATCTCCAAACCCTAGCAAAAACTGCTATATAATAGACCCTAGTCTATTTTGGCATGTCCCCTTCTTCTTCCCCCTTCCCCTCTATTTTTTTCCCTTTCTTTCAGATCACAGATCCCCAAAAATCTTTCCTCTGGATCCCGAGGGAACCAGCTCCCTCGAGCGACCGCAGCCGCCGCTGAGGTCAACGCCCGCCGTCGCCTGCTTCGATCGCTTCGACCGACCGACCGACCGACCAGGCTCAGCCTCCCGCAGCGCGCCGTCCGCTCTGGACCACATCGCCCTGCGTCCGTCGGCCCGTACCGCTCCACCGAGCCTCCACCACAGCTGGGCTCCCTCGTCACGCCAAGGCCACGGGCCACCGCATCGCCCCGCCGTCCGCCTCAGCTACCGGGCCGAGGCCGGTACGCCGCCGCTTCCCCATCTCGCCGCATCGGGCCAGGCCCGTACGACCGCGCCGCCCAACCGAGGCCCCGCGCCGCGGGCCGGGCCGTAGCCGCTCCGCGGGCCGCCTCCGCCCCGTGGATCTCCAGGCCGCCGAACCATCCGGGCCCGAAGCCGCCGGCCCTCTCCCTCCGCAGCTGGGCCAGATCCGCCGCCGCCGGCCCGTCTTCTCCTTTTTTTCCTCAGATCCAGATCTGACTAAGGTTGACCCTTTTCCCCACTAAGTCCCTGAGATCTAATCTGAAATGCAATGTTTGACTGTGCATAACTTTTACTGTGATGCTCCGTTTTGCGAGTGTGATATGTCCAGACGTTCGTGGAGATGTGCTCTACGTTTTACCTGTTGTTGTCATGCATGTTAGATGTCATCTAGGTGCTTGTTTTGCTGTTGCAAGAGTGCATCATGATATAAACTGCTGTTATGTGTTATTTTTATGCCACCTTTGACATGTGTTATCTTTTAGCTCGTTTGTCCAAATGATGCAAATGACATGTCCACGTGTTTGTCTTGCCACGAACTACGTGTTGTATGTGATAGGTTGCATGGTAGATTTATTGTTGCCTTGTTATCATCGTTGCAAAGTGCCATGTTCATGTGATGTGTTTTCACTTGTTATGAAATGCCATCTTGTTGAACTCGTTGCAATCGTTGTGTTCACCTCCATGATGCATGCTTGTGTGTTTCGGGATCACCGTCATGTGTACTTTGATGAGGTGCTTACCCTTTGCCATGTTTAGTTTCGAGGTGACTTAAACATGCTCTTTTATATGCCATGATGATATTGCTGTTTTAGGACTTCGTGGTTTTTCACTAAGTCTGAATTCTGTAACGTTCTGATGCCATGTTCGTGTGATGTTCTAGGTCAAAGCATGATAGTTTTGGAGTGGTTTTTGATTGTTCCTTGTAGTATATATTGTTGTCTTTCCATCCATGTCCTCACATGTCCTTTTGAGTGGCTGTAGCATGTTTATCTTTTGCTCTAAAGTTTCAATAAAATTCTGCTGCCAGAATTTTATTGTCAAGTTCAATATGTCCAAGATCATTGCTATTGATCCGTGACTCCGTTGGGGTGCACCTTTGGACTTAGTTGCTGTACTATATGTCTAGTTTGTGTTCATGTCCTTTGCCATGCTTTTGGGTGCTGTAGCTTAATTATTTTGAGCTCCGAAGATGCTATGTTGCTGTAATTTTCAGCTTTCGCTCAAATCTTGTTTCGGGCATAACTTTTAGCCCGTAACTCTGATTTCAGCGAATCTTATATCAAACTTGGTTGATTTTCTGTGTAGATTAATAATATCAGATTGTTATATTGTTTTGAGATGTTTTGCTTGAGTGATGTTTTACGTGCTCCGTGTGCATCCATAGTGCATCCATCATGCATTCATGTTTTTCGAGTGCGCATTGCATCTTGTTGATTGGTGCTTGGTGTGATTGTTTTGTTTAGAGCCGGAAGCTGAGACCGGGTACGAGGTTGAGCACGAGGTTTCCAACGAGGTTGAGCACGATGACCCTTCTTACGATCCGAACGACTTCTCTTCAGGCAAGATGACCGAACCCCGATAACATTACTATCTTTGCCTATTGCTAGTAGTCTCGATCTATAGTTTTGCCTCGATGCCCATGATCTTCTTGTCAGCCTCCTACTTGTAGCCAATTGCCATGTTTAACCAACCTACCTATGCAAACCGTTGCTTGGCTAAGTACGCTTCGCTCAGCCCTTCTTATAGCATTGTTAGTTGCAGGTGAAGATCGAAGATGCTTTGCTTCATGTTGAAGTCTGGTTGGGTTATATCACACTATATAAATGCTTAAAATGAAATCATCTATATATTGGCAAGGGTGGAAGGCTAAGCCTTTTGCTTGGTGATTTGTTCCACTCATGCCGTTAGGATCCGTATAAGCCGGTTTTATGTTCCTTGATTATGCGTTCCTAACACGGTTGGGGTGTATGGGACCCCCTCGATAAACCGCTAAGTGCTAAGTCTTTTCCAGCAAGTCCCAACCTTGGTACTATTTGCCTAAACAACTAAAACTTTCCGAGGGAGTAATTAACCCGAGGCTTAATTAATTCAACCCCCTGGGCCAGTGCTCGACTTGAGTGTTGGTCCAAACCAGAGTCACTTGCGGATACTACCCAGTTCGCTGGGGTCTTCGGTATCTGTACGTAGCGCTCATCCGGACGTGTCCTGAGACCTAGATACGCGCGGCTAC
Source organism: Secale cereale (assembly GCA_902687465.1). NCBI lineage: Eukaryota > Viridiplantae > Streptophyta > Magnoliopsida > Poales > Poaceae > Secale > Secale cereale. Next base: position 669,850,551 of record LR738715.1, on the reverse strand, counting down.
TATCAGGGTGTCGACACGCCGGGAGGATTTGCTGGATTAGCCTTACCTTAGCTCGGTATATCTTGAGCACGGGATTCCGAGGATACTCGGGTCTTCCCACTTTGGAGTTGCGACTCCGCGGATCGTGGGCTTGTAATGGGTCAAGTTGGAACACCCCTGCAGGGTTTGAACTTTCGAAAGCCGTGCCCGCGGTTATGTGGCAGATGGGAGCTTGTTAATTCCGGTTGTAGATAACTTGACACAATGTTTCTAATACACTACCAGCGTGTGTTCCGTGACTGTCAATTTCCGAATAGGGATTCAGGAGTTGAACACGGAGGGGTTATGTTTGTGGAGCTTGTAGCTAGGATCACTTCGTGATCACTTCTCACCGAGGCCTTCTCTTCTCGCTCTCACTTACGTAAGCTAGATGCTAGTTGCTGCTGCAGACTTATTCTTTTCTTCAGCCTTATCCTCACCCAAAGGCTTAAATAGTTCTGTTACCCGGGAACGGGATTGCTGAGTCCTCTGTGGCTCACAGTTACTTCACACACCAGATGCAGGTCCAGCTGTGAGCTATCCAGGTGATGGCACCGAGCTGGATTGGGAGTACGACGAGGAGCGTAGTCGGTACTATGTGCGCTACCCGGACGATCAGTAGTGGAGTCTCTTACTAGGATTCGATCCGCCTGTGGTTTATTTATCTGAGTTTGGTACTTTGACATTTGGCTTTTGCCCTTAGAGGGTTGTGATGTTCTTAATGTATGATGTTTGAGACTTGTACTGTAATTCTGTGACGTGGCGAGTGTAAGCCAACTATTTTCAGTTTACTATCCCCTCTTTTACATGAGTTGTGCAAAGATTACCAAACTTGAGATCATTCTAGGATGGATTTATGCCTTTAAGTCGTGCCTCGACACGTAGGAGGTATAACTCCATCCTGGGCATTACAATACACCTTCAACAAAATGAATGCGTACTTTTTAAAGCACTCAATGGAGACGGATAAGCAGATTGCTGGTGAGAACAAGCAAAAGCATAAGTATAATTTACCACCAAAGGTTGAAGGATGCTTGGAATTTCAATCACGAAAGGCAAACTCCCAAGAAGCTGTTCTATATGACGACAACGAGTGGAAGTATGAAGTGAAAGAGCCTGGAGGAACCTCGAACGATGGCCACCAACACGGAGGTCGCGCTTTCAAGGTCTCCCTAACAAGGTGTGATTGCAGCTGCATGAGGCCTGATAACCCACAAGTGTAGGGGATCGCAACCGTTTTCGAGGGTAAAGTATTCAACCCAAATTTATTAATTCGACACAAGGGGAGCCAAAGAATACTCTTAAGTATTAGCAGCTGAGTTGTTAATTCAACCACACCTGGAAACTTAGTATCTGCAGCAAGATAGTTTAGTAGCAAAGTAATATGATAGTGCCGGTAGCGGCAATAAAAGTAACGGTAGTGTTTTTGTAGTTTTTGTAATAGTAGCAACGGAAAAGTAAATAAGCAACAAGAAATATGTGAAAAGTGTTGGGGAACGTAGTATTTTAAAATTTTCCTACGATCACGCAAGATCTATCTACCAGATGCATAGCAACGAGAGGGAAGAGTGTGTCTACGTACCCTTGTAGACCGGAAGCGGAAGCGTCAAGTGACGCGGTTGATGTAGTCGAACTTTTTCACGATTCAACCGATCAAGCACCGAACGTACGGCACCTCCGCGTTCAGCACACGTTCAGCTTGATGACGTCCCACGAGCTCTTGATCCAGTTGAGCTTCACGGGAGAGTTTCGTCAGCACGATGGCGTGGTGACGGATATGATGTATTCACCGGCGCAGGGCTTCGCCTAAGCACTGCGACGGTATGACCGAGGTGTGTTTCTGTGGAGGGGGGCAGCGCACACGGCTGGAACAATTCAACTTGTGTGTCTTTGGGTGCCCCCCTGCCCCGTATATAAAGGAGCAAGAGGGGAGGGCCGGCCGGCCTCCTATGGTGCGGCTAGGGCAATCCTACTAGGAATAGGATTGCAATCCTATTCCTAGTAGGAGTCCATCAAGAAGGAAGAGAAGGAAAGGAAAAGAGGGAGAGGTGGCGCCACCCCAATCCTAGTCCAACTAGGATCCATAGGTGGGCCGCCGGCCAGACTCTATGGGCTGCCTCTCTCCTTTCCTCAAGGCCCACTATGGACCATCCCCCTTCGTAGGGGGTTCCGGTAACCCCTTCCGGCAATCCAGTTAAATCCGAAACTTTTCCGGAACACTTCCGGTGTCCGAATATAGTCGCCCAATATATCAATCTTTATGTCTCGGACATTCCGAGACTCCTCGTCATGTCCGTGATCTCATCCAGAACTCTGAACTACCTTCGGTACATCAAAACTCATAAACTCATAATACCGATCGTCATCAAACGTTAAGCGTGCGGACCCTACGGGTTTGAGAACTATGTAGACATGACCGAGACTCATCTCCGGTCAATAACCAATAGCGGAACCGGGATGTTCATATTGGCTCCTACATATTCTACGAAGATCTTTTATTGGTCAAAACCGCATAACAACATACGTTGTTCCTTTTGTCATCGGTATGTTACTTGCCCGAGATTCGATCGTCGGTATCTCTATACCTAGTTCAATCTCGTTACCGGCAAGTCTCTTTACTCGTTCCGTAACACATCATCTCGTGACTAACTCATTTAGTCTTTTTGCTTGCAAGGCTTATTGTGATGTGTGTTACCGAGAGGGCCCAGAGATACCTCTCCGACACTCGGAGTGACAAATCCTAATCTTGATCTATGCCAGCACCACGAATACTTTCGGAGACACCTATAGAGCATCTTTATGATCACCCAGTTACGTTGTGATGTTTGATAGCACACAAGGTGTTCCTATGGTATTCGGGAGTTGCATAATCTCATAGTCATAGGAACATGTATAAGTCATGAAGAAAGCAATAGCAGTAAAACTAAACGATCATAGTGCTATGCTAACGGATGGGTCTTGTCCATCACATCATTCTCCTAATGATGTGATCCCATTGATCAAATGACAACTCATGTCTATGGCTAGGAAACATAACCATCTTTGATCAATGAGCTAGTCTAGTAGAGGCATACTAGGGACATACTGTTTTGTCTATGTATCCACACATGTACTAAGTTTCCAGTTAATACAATTCTAGCATGAATAAAAGACATTTATCATGATATAAGGAAATATAAATAACAACTTTATTATTGCCTCTAGGGCATATTTCCTTCAGTCTCCCACTTGCACTAAAGTCAATAATCTAGCTCACATCGCCATGTGATTTAATACCGATAGTTCACATCGTTATGTGAATAACACCCATAGTTCACATCGCCATGTGACCAACATCCAAAGGGTTTACTAGAGTCAATAATCTAGTTCACATCACTATGTGATTAATACCCACGAGTAATAAGGTGTGATCATGTTTTGCTTGTGAGAGAAGTTTAGTCAACGGGTCTGTCACATTCAGATCCGCATGTATTTCGCAAATTTCTATGTCTACAATGCTCTGCATGGAGCTACTCTAGCTAATTGCTCCCACTTTCAATACGCATCCAAATTGATACTTAGAGTCATCTGGATTTAGTGTCAAAGCTTGCATCGGCGTAACCCTTTACGACGAACTCTTTATCACCTCCATAATCGAGAAACATTTCCTTAGTCATCCAGTTACTAAGGATAATTTTGACCGCTGTATAGTGATCTACTCCTGGATCACTATTGTACCTCCCTATCAAACTCATGGCAAGGTACACAACATGTTTGGTACACAGCATGGCATACTTTATAGAACCTATGGCTAAGGCATAGGGAATGTCTTTCATTCTCTCTATATTTTTCTGCCGTGGTCTAGCTTTGAGTCTTACTCAACTTCACACCTTACAAGTCAGGCAAGAACTCCTTCTTTGACTGATCCATTTTGAACTACTTCAAAATCTTATCAAGGTATGTACTCATCGAAAGTCTTATCAAGCGTCTTGATCTATCTCTATAGATCTTGATGCCCAATATGTAAGCAGCTTCACCAAGGTATTTCTTTGAAAAACTCCTTTCAAACACTCCTTTATGCTTTCCAGAAAATTCTACATCATTTCCGATCGACAATATGTCATTCACATATACTTATCAGAAAGGTTGTAGTGCTCCCACTCACTTTCTTGTAAATACAGGCTTCACCGCAAGTCTGTATAAATATATATGCTTTGATCAACTTATCAAAGCGTATATTCCAACTCCGAGATGCTTGCACCAGTCCATAGATGGATTGCTGGAGCTTGCACATTTTGTTAGCACCTTTAGGATCGACAAAACCTTCTGGTTGCATCATATACAACTCTTCTTTGAGATATCCATTTAGGAATGCAGTTTTGACATCCATTTGCCAGATTTCATAATCATAAAATGCGGTAATTGCTAACATGATTCGGACAGACTTAAGCATCGCTACAGGTGAGAAAGTCTCATCGTAGTCAACTCCTTGAACTTGTCGAAAACCCTTTCGCAACAAGTCGAGCTTTGTAAACAGTAACATTACCGTCTGCGTCGGTCTTCCTCTTGAAGATCCATTTATTTTCGATGGCTTGCCGATCATCGAGCAAGTCAACCAAAGTCCACACTTTGTTCTCATACATGGATCCCATCTCAGATTTCATGGCCTCAAGCCATTACGCGGAATCTGGGCTCATCATCGCTTCCTCATAGTTCGTAGGTTCTTTATGGTCTAGTAACATGACTTCCAGAACTGGGTTGCCGTACCACTTTGGTGCGGAACGTACTCTGGTTGATCTACGACATTCAGCAAAAACTTGATCTGAAGTTTTATGATCATCATCATTAGCTTCCTCACTAATTGGTGTAGGAATCACTGGAACTAGTTTCTGTGATGTTTCACTTTCCAATTCTGGAGAAGGTATAATTACCTCATCAAGTTCTACTTTCCTCCCACTCACTTCTTTCGAGAGAAACTCCTTCTCTAGAAAGGATCCACTCTTAGCAACAAAGACCTTGCCTTCGGATCTGTGATAGAAGGTGTACCCAACAGTTTCTTTGGGTATCCTATGAAGATTTACTTCTCCGATTTGGGTTCGAGCTTATCATGTTGAAACTTTTTCACATAAGCATCGCATTCCCAAACTTAAAGAAATGACAGCTTAGGTTTCTTGTCAAACCACAGTTCATACGGTGTCATCTCCATGGATTTAGATGGTGCCCTATTTAACGTGAATGTAGTTGTCTCTAATGCATAACCCCAAAAGCGATAGTGGTAGATCGGTAAGAGACATCATCGATTGCACCATATCTAATAAAGTACGGTTATGACGTTCAGACACACCATTACACTGTGGTGTTACAGGTGGCGTGAGTAGTGAAACTATTTCACATTGTTTTTACTGAAGGCCAAACTCGTTAACTCAAATATTTTACCTCTACGATCATATCGTAGAAACTCTTATTTTCTTGTTACGATGATTCTCCACTTCACTTTGAAATTCTTTGAACTTTTCAAATGTTTCAGACTTGTGCTTCATTAAGTAGATATACCCATATCTGCTCAAATCATCAGTGAAGGTCAGAAAATAACGATACCCGCCGCGAGCTTCAACACTCATTGGTCCGCATACATCAGTCTGTATGATTTCCAACAACTCTGTTGCTCGCTCCATAGTTCCGGAGAACGGAGTTTTAGTCATCTTGCCCATGAGGCATGGTTCGCAAACACCAAGTGATTCATAATCAAGTGATTCCAAAAGTCCATCACTATGGAGTTTCTTCATGCGCTTTACACCAATATGACCTAAACGGCAGTGCCACAAATAAGTTGCACTATCATTATTAACCTTGCATCTTTTGGTTTCAATATTATGAATATGTGTATTACTACAATCGAGATCCAACAAACCATTTTCATTGGGTGTATTACCATAGAAGGTTTTATTCATGTAAACAGAACAACAAGTATTCTCTAACTTACATGAATAACCGTATTGCAATAAACATGATCAAATCATATTCATGTTCAACACAAACACCAAATAACACTTATTTAGGTTCAACACTAATCCCAAAAGTATAGGGAGTGTGCGATGATGATCATATCAATCTTGGAACCACTTCCAACATACATCGTCACTTCACCTTTAACTAGTTTCTGTTCATTATGCAACTCTGATTTCGAGTTACTACTCTTTAGCAACTGAACCAGTATCAAATACTGAGGGGTTGCTATGAACACTAGTAAAATACACATCAATAATCTGTATATCAAATATACCTGTGTTCACTTTGCCATCCTTCTTATCCGCCAAATATCTAGGGCAGTTCCACTTCCAGTGACCATTTCCTTTGAAGTAGAAGCACTTAGTTTTTAGGCTTGAGTTTAGCTTTGGGTTTCTTCATGGGAGTGACAACTTGCTTGTCATTCTTCTTGAAGTTCCCCTTCTATCCCTTTGTCCTTTACTTGAAACAAGTGGTCTTGTTAACCATCAACACTTGATGCTCTTTCTTGATTTCTACCTTCGCCGATTTCAGCATCGCGAAGAGCTCGGGTATTACTTTCGTCATCCCTTGCATATTATAGTTCATCACGAAGTTCTACTAACTTGGTGATAGTGACTAGAGAACTTTGTCAATTACTATCTTATCTGGAAGATTAAATCCCACTTGATTCAAGCAATTGCAGTACCCAGACAATCTGAGCACATGCTCACTAGTTGAGCTATTCTCCTCCATCTTGTAGGCAAAGTACTGTCAGAGGTCTCATACCTCTCGACACGGGCATGAGTATGAAATACTAATTTCAACTCTTGGAACATCTTATATGCTCCGTGGCGTTCAAAACGTTTTTGAAGTCCTGGTTCTAAGCCGTAAAGCATGGTGCACTTAAACTATCAAGTAGTCATCATACCGAGCTTTTGTCAAAACGTTCATAACGTCTGCATCTGCTCCTGCAATAGGTCTGTCACCTAGCGGTGCATCAAGGACATAATTCTTCTGTGCAGCAATGAGGATAATCCTCAAATCACGGAACAATTCCGCATCATTGCTACTAACATCTTTCAACTTAGTTTTCTCTAGGAACATATATATAAAAAAATAAACGGGGAGCAACATCGTTAGCTATTGATCTACAACATAGATATGCTAATACTACGAGGACTAAGTTCATGATAAATTAAAGTTCAATTTAAACATATTACTTAAGAACTCCCACTTAGATAGACATCCCTCTAGTCATCTAAATGATTACGTGATCCAAATCAATTAAACCATGTCCGATCATCACGTGAGATGGAGTAGTTTCAATGGTGAACATCTTTATGTTGATCATATCTACTATATGATTCACGTTCGACCTTTCGGTCTCCAGTGTCCCGAGGCCATATCTGCATATGCTAGGCTTGTCAAGTTTAACCCGAGTATTCTGCGTGTGCAAAACTGGCTTACACCCGTTGTATTTGAACGTAGAGCTTATCACACCCGATCATCACGTGGTGTCTCGGCACGACGAACTTTCGCAACGGTGCATACTCAGGGAGAACACTTATACCTTGAAATTTAGTAAGGGATCATCTTATAATGCTACCGTCGTTCTAAGCAAAATAAGAAGCATAATAAGATAAACATCACATGCAATCAAAATATGTGACATGATATGGCCATCATCATCTTGTGCTTTTGATCTCCATCTCCAAAGCACCTTCATGATCACCTTCGTCACCGGCGCGACACCTTGATCTCCATCGTAGCATCGTTGTCGTCTCGCCAACTATTGCTTCTACGACTATCGCTACCGCTTAGTGATAAAGTAAAGCAATTACATGGCGATTGCATTTCATACAATAAAGCGACAACCATATGGCTCCTGCCAGTTGCTGATAACATTACAAAACATGATCATCTCATACAAAACCGTATAACTCATCATGTCTTGACCATATCACATCACAACATGCCCTGCAAAAACAAGTTAGACGTCCTCTACTTTGTTGTTGCAAGTTTTACGTGGCTGCTACGGGCTTAGCAAGAACCGTTCTTACCTACGCATACAAAACCACAACGATGTTTCGTCAAGTATGTGCTGTTTTAACCTTCACAAGGACCGGGCGTAGCAACACTTGATTCAGCTAAAGTAAGAGAGACAGACACCCGCCAGTCACCTTTAAGCAACGAATGCTCATAACGGTGAAACCAGTCTCGCGTAAGCGTACGCGTAATGTCGGTCCGGGCCGCTTCATCTCACAATACCGCCGAAGCAAAGTATGACATGCTGGTAAGCAGTATGACTAGTATCGCCCACAACTCATTGTGTTCTACTCGTGCATATCATCTACGCATAGACCTGGCTCATGATGCCACTGTTGGTGAACGTAGTATTTTAAAATTTTCCTACGATCACGCAAGATCTATCTACCAGAGGCATAGTAACGAGAGGGAAGAGTGTGTCTACGTACCCTTGTAGACCGGAAGCGGAAGCGTCAAGTGACGCGGTTGATGTAGTCGAACTTCTTCACGATTCAACCGATCAAGCACCGAACGTACGGCACCTCCGCGTTCAGCACACGTTCAGCTTGATGACGTCCCACGAGCTCTTGATCCAGTTGAGCTTCACGAGAGAGTTTCGTCAGCACGACGGTGTGGTGACGGATATGATGTATTCACCGGCGCAGGGCTTCGCCTAAGCACTGCGACGGTATGACCGAGGTGTGTTTCTGTGGAGGGGGGCACCGCACACGGCTGGAACAATTCAACTTGTGTGTCTTTGGGTGCCCCCTGCCCCCGTATATAAAGGAGCAAGAGGGGAGGGCCGGCCGGCCTTCTATGGTGCGGCTAGGGCAATCCTACTAGGAATAGGATTGCAATCCTATTCCTAGTAGGAGTCCATCAAGAAGGAAGAGAAGGAAAGGAAAAGAGGGAGAGGTGGCGCCCCCCCAATCCTAGTCCAACTAGGATCCATAGGTGGGCCGCCGGCCAGACTCTATGGGCTGCCTCTCTCCTTTCCTCAAGGCCCACTATGGACCATCCCCCTTCGTAGGGGGTTCCGGTAACCCCTTCCGGCAATCCAGTTAAATCCGAAACTTTTCCGGAACACTTCCGGTGTCCGAATATAGTCGTCCAATATATCAATCTTTATGTCTCGGACATTCCGAGACTCCTCATCATGTCCGTGATCTCATCCGGGACTCTGAACTACCTTCGGTACATCAAAACTCATAAACTCATAATACCGATCGTCATCAAACGTTAAGCGTGCGGACCCTACGGGTTTGAGAACTATGTAGACATGACCGAGACTCATCTCCGGTCAATAACCAATAGCGGAACCGGGATGTTCATATTGGCTCCTACATATTCTACGAAGATCTTTTATCGGTCAAAACCGCATAACAACATACGTTGTTCCTTTTGTCATCGGTATGTTACTTGCTTGAGATTCGATCGTCGGTATCTCTATACCTAGTTCAATCTCGTTACCGGCAAGTCTCTTTACTCGTTCCGTAACACATCATCTCGTGACTAACTCATTTAGTCTTTTTGCTTGCAAGGCTTATTGTGATGTGTGTTACGGAGAGGGCCCAGAGATACCTCTCCGACACTCGGAGTTACAAATCCTAATCTTGATCTATGCCAGCACCACGAATACTTTCGGAGACACCTGTAGAGCATCTTTATGATCACCCATTTACGTTGTGACGTTTGATAGCACACAAGGTGTTCCTTTGGTATTCGGGAGTTGCATAATCTCATAGTCATAGGAACATGTATAAGTCATGAAGAAAGCAATAGCAGTAAAACTAAACGATCATAGTGCTATGCTAACGGATGGGTCTTGTCCATCACATCATTCTCCTAATGATGTGATCCCGTTGATCAAATGACAACTCATGTCTATGGCTAGGAAACATAACCATCTTTGATCAATGAGCTAGTCTAGTAGAGGCATACTAGGGACATACTGTTTTGTCTATGTATCCACACATGTACTAAGTTTCCGGTTAATACAATTCTAGCATGAATAAAAGACATTTATCATGATATAAGGAAATATAAATAACAACTTTATTATTGCCTCTAGGGCATATTTCCTTCAAAAAGCTCGTAGGCATTGGATTGGTGATGGGAAATTATGTCGGATGCAATTCATCATGTAAAACTTATAACCTAGGGTGACACAGAACTAGCTCCAGTTCATCAATATAATGTAGGCATGTATTCCGAATATAGTCATACATGCTTATGGAAAAGAACTTGCATGACATCTTTTGTACTACCCTCCCGTGGCAGCGGGGTCCTATTGGAAACTAAGGGATATTAAGGGAAACTAAGGGATATTAAGGCCTCCTTTTACTAGAGTACCGAACCAAAACATTAACACATAGTGAATACATGAACTCCTCAAACTATGGTCATCACCGGGAGTGGTCCCGATTATTGTCACTACGAGGTTGCCGGATCATAACACATAGTAGGTGACTATAGACTTGCAAGATAGGATCAAGAACACACATATATTCATGGAAACATAATAGGTTCAGATCTGAAATCATGGCACTCGGGCCCTAGTGACAAGCATTAAGCATAGCAAAGTCATAGCAACATCAATCTCAGAACATAGTGGATACTAGGGATCAAACCCTAACAAAACTAACTCGATTACATGATAGATCCCATCCAACCCATCACCGTCCAGCAAGCCTACGATGGAATTACTCACGCACGGCGGTGAGCATCATGGAATTGGTGATGGAGGAAGGTTGATGATGACGATGGCGATGATCTCCACTCTCGGGAGCCCAGAACGGACTCCAGATCAGCCCTCCCGAGAGATATTAGGGCTTGGCGGCGGCTCCGTCTCGTGGTACGCGATAATTCTTTCTCCTTGATTTTTTCCTCCCCGAAAGTGAATATATAGGATCTAGGGATACGTCAGTGGAGCACCAGGGGGCCCACGAGGCAGGGGGCGCGCCCTAGGGGGGCGCCCCCCACCCTCATGGACAGGGTGTGGGCCCCCTGGTCTGGATCTTCTTGCATATATTTTTTATATTTTTCCGAAATAATTCTCTGTGGATTTTTAGGTCATTCCGAGAACTTTTATTTCTGCACAAAAACAACACCATGGCAATTCTGTTGAAAACAGCGTCAGTGCGGGTTAGTTCCATTCAAATCATGCAAGTTAGAGTCCAAAACAAGGGCAAAAGGGTTTGGAAAAGTAGATACGTTGGAGACGTATCAAGGCCATCGTTGCTTCATCTGCCATGCTCGCACTTGTTAAACGCATCCCGTGTTAGGAATGTTTACGTCAATCACCCTCTTACCGTGCGGGAGTCCGAGTTCTCAATCATGACGGTAAAGAAAATATGGGCTCCCTGGTTTGAGCCATACTTGGACCAATCACAATGGCCGGAGTATCATGGAGTTCAACTATGGCCGGACCCGGAATTGAAGGTCATTAGACGGGGAAGACGTAAGACAAAGCATCTTAGAGGTGACATGGGCGGATGGGGCCGTGATGGTGCTCAAGAATACGGCGCCGGCCAATTCCAAGAGCCTCGTGAGCAATCCCGTTGTGGGGAGTGCAATCATGAGGGACGGAACACAAGAACTTGTCCCAAACCAAAAAAGCGATCAAAGAAAGATGATGCAAGCACGAGCCAAGCAAATGATAGCCAACCAAGTCAACCAAGGAGTAGCCAACCAAGTCAAACAAGTGCCCAAGTGCCAAACCAATCAAACCAAACAAGCCAACGAGGAACTAGGAAACAAAGAGGGAGTCAACTAGGTCTTAGAAGAGGCCGTGGTGGTGGTAGAGGTCGTGGTGATGGTCTTGGCCTTGGTGGTGGTCTAGGCCGTGGTGATGGTGTTGGCCGTGGTGGTGGTACATGCCGTGGTGGTGGTAGAGGCCGTGGTGGCGGTAGAGGCCGTGGTGATCTAGGCCGTGGTGATGGTGTTGGCCGTGGTGGTGGAATGTTCTCTTGGCTCAATGGGCCATTGTCGTATGTGACTTACTATGATCTTGTTACTTTGGCTCAATGTTTGTGTTGTCATATTGCAATGTGTGAATAACTTTTATATTGCCATTTTCGTAGGTATGGAAACAATGAAGGGGGTGGAGGACACGGAGGGGGAAGGTGAGATCCCTTGGTGGTGGGACGAGGAAGACGAAGAAGAAGAGAGGAAGATGAAGAAGGGACAAGGACCATGACCTTCTTATGAACGAATATGACTATGTGTATGACTATGTGATTTGGACAACTATATGTGTTATGTAGTATCAAATGTGGTTTGGATATGAATATGTGCCATCTGTGTGAGCAAGAAAACCATCTGTGTGAACCAAAAAACACAAACAAAAACTGTCATTTGAAAACAATAGATAGTGCAGCGCCTAGCTCCTAGGCGCTCCAATGTGTAGTGCAGCGCCTTACCCATGGGCGCTGCACACTGGCAAACCTACTGGAACACTTTTGTTGCTCTCTGGACTAGCATGTCCAAGTGTGCAGCGGCTAAAGGCTAGGCGTCACACCACACAGTGCAGCGCCCCTCCCTTAGGCGCTGCACATCTGGACATGCTAGTCCAGAGAGCAACAGAAGCATTTCAGTAGTTTTGCTGCCCAAAAAAGGCTAAGTCTATGTGCAGTGCCTAAGTGAGGGGCGTTGCACTACACTATGCAGCGCCCAAGGGAGAGGCGTTGCACATAGGCAAACCTATTGGAATGCTTCTGTTGCCCTCTGGACTAGCATTTCCAAGTGTGCAGCGCCTAAGACCTGGGCGCCACACTTGTTAATGTGCAGCGCCTAAGCCATAGGCACTGCACACCTGGCCACTACAACTGCCCCACCCACTCCCCACCTACCCCCACCACAGACACACCCAGCACAGAAGCCCAAAGC
>LR738715.1:669777343-669837618 GCA_902687465.1 Secale cereale | reverse complement strand
CCCCCTCTCAAATCCGGAGGTTTTGTCCGTGAATCTGGAAGCCAACCCCTCCCTTAAGGTAATCTCTTCCGATCTCCTCCTTTTCATCCAAAAAATGTCACATTAGCTCAAATCGAACTAGTTGAGGGAAACCCTAGTTCTTGCTTGGATTTGGGCATGTGTGTGGTAATTTGTGGGGAAACCCTTGGGTGATGCATTTCCCTCTATACATGTCAATGTGTTGATATTTTGGGGGAAATCCTACTTTTGTAGGAATGGCTTCATCCGGTTCAATGACTAGGCCACCATGTGCTAACCATGATGACATGCCGAACAAGTGGGAGAGTGCATCATTGGACAAGGTGAAGGAGAAAGATGTTAACATCCCACCATGTTGGTGTGGGGATGTTTGCAAGGTGAAGGTGTCCACCGACCGAAAGAAGTCATGGATGGAAGGGAGGAGTACTTTGTATGCCCCAACTATGCTTATGATCATGCACTTCCAACTAACGCCTATGACGAGCCACCGGTAAGCTACACAAGTAACATGTTACTCTCAAGCGTGCGTCGACACTAACTAAAATTGTGTATGCAGTCACCCCCTCCACTATGCAAGTACTTCACGTGGATAGATCATGAAGTGCCCGAAGATGTCAAAAAGGACCAATATCAAGATTGTCTTAGGCGCGGGCGCCAGTTTGAAGAATCCCTTCGAAGAGGCTTGGAGGAAGAGCGTCGTCAAAAGGAGAGGATGTATCGGAAGAAACGAGAGGAGGAGAGGGCTCGCCAAGCGAAACTTGCTCGTCAGGAGGAGAGGGCAAGAAAGCTTGCAAAGGCTCGCGAGGCGCAAGAGGAGGATGAGGCACGTGACAAGAAGGCAAAATGGCCTTGCTCGACTCAGTAGGGACTTCGCTTCAGTTCACTCGTCATGGACTAGGGCAAGAAGCCATTTGTCGTCACCTATCTTCTAATGGATGTGTCTTGAACTTGTGAGGTTATGTGCGATGTTGGTGAACTTTCTTCTAGGGCAAGCTGCCATTTGTGTCGTGAACCATGTCGTGGTAATGTTTCATTTGTCTTAAGTTATGAACTACTCGGCATAAAAATTGTGTTTGTTGAAATTGGTGTGATGCTCCAGTTATTGCAAGTATTGTGATGGTCCCCTGAATTGAAACTGATGTCAACCACACAGTTTTTGAAGTAAACAATAGTGCAGCGCCTAGGGGACGGGCACTGCTCTCTGTAGTGCAGCGCCTATGGGACAGGCGCTGCACTATGTAGTGCATCGCCTTTCTTTTCAGTGCTGCACTACTGTTATCTGCTAAACTGCAGGGACTGATAACCTAACAAGTGCACACAGAGGTAATAAGCAAGGATTTCAACATCACAAGTCCACACAGAACTAATAACTTGAACATCACATCATTTAGGATAATTAAAAATCACTATAAGTTCGCAAACGCAAGTACCTCACTACTAAGAGTTCACCGACATATGACATGACCTCACAAGTTCATCAACCTAATGAAACAGGTACAATAGCACTTCCACAATAAAGAACAAAAGCACTAATGCCTTCCGCGCATGTTCCTGGTGGCACGCCTGGTGGCAATCTTCTTCTTCCTGCTAGGACGAGGCACCTGTTCCTCCACCTCCTCCTCCGCCTCATCATCCAAGCTAGCCATCCGTGAGGTCCCTACGTCCACCTTTGGGTTGCCTCTGTTGTCAAATTCGGTGGGCGTGAACCGTTTTATTGGCTGCCTAGGCTTCAACATGTATGCGGACCGAACTTGAGCCTCCGCCAAAGTCTCGTCATCGTCAATCTATCACACAATAGAACAATATGGTGAAGACCGGCGTCATAATGATGTGAGAATTAAATCTAAAAGATTAGTCATACCTCTTGGGTGACCACACCCTCATCATCCAGATAAGCAAATGAGGAACTCACATTGTCCCCTTCATGGTGAGATAAGGGGTCTGATGGTGTAGCAGACCTAGAGGCATATGGTTCATCATATTCTGGATCACGACAACCGAGAAGGTTTGATAACCGCCCTAACTTCTTGGACTGACGCTGTAACATGAAAAAGTGTATAAGATACCAAACTCCGCAACATATGTAACATGGATAGCTGAGTGCGATATGTACCTTCAGAAATTTTCGTAATGGACCTTCATCATTGCATTCTCCAACCGGTGTCTGCTCCAAAATAGACTGGCTTTCATCAGCCGCTTTCTTGATTTGGTCATGCTGCGGATGAGAATGAAGTACACGTCGATAGCCATTCAAACATGTGTAGTACTACCAATGGGAAAGTAAAGTGAACACTTACCACATAGTTAATCATCGGAACAGCAGGGACATCTTGCCCGCCCCTGATATCTTTGTTGTAGGGCCGCTTCGATACATCATCAAAGTTTACGGGCTCTTCAAGAAATTCATCTTGTATGCCGGCGAGCATATCTCGACTCGAGTATTTGCATGCAACCATCGTAGGTAGTTATCAAAAGCAATTGAGCAATGCTCATGAAGCTGGACGTGTGCACTCTTACGAGCTTGCTCCACACTAAGATGGAAACGGGTAACATACGATGCATGATGCTTGTCCCAGTCCTTTATCTTCCGCTACTTTCTCTTGTCCAACCTGCATGGTACAGAACCAAACATTAGCACAATCAACAAGTACTGGCGATGCTTAGTCAATATGGTTCATGCTCTCTTACCTATGAAGTGCTTTGTCCGTGTCTATCCATTCCGGCGGGTGAGTCTGGAACAGACCAAACTGACGAAACAGGCGATGTGGCAAATGAAACTCAACCGCCCAGTTGCATATCAGTGGGCACCGCATAAGAAAGAGATCCCTATCCTGCAAGTACATCGGGTTGATGGAAAACTCCTCGGTGTACCCAAGTCTGTCACCGGTGCCATATGGATGCCATACCACCTATGAAATATGGTAACAATGCAAAATTGATGACTATGCACTTAGGCAAGCATGAGAAATGACTGAAGTAATGACCTCGTTACCTGCTCAGGCGTAATTGTGTCCAACTCAGCAATGTACTTTTTGTACATGAGATTGACATCGTTCGTCATCTCGGATACCACATCCCACTTGTAAGCCCAAGTGGGGCGCCGTAAATCGCCATCTTCATCCCAAGGATTGAACTTGACGCTCTTAGGCCGTCCAACAAGCAGACGCTCCCAGCTCCATACAGAAAGCAGAAGCATATTACCACCAATGCCCGCACTACCTGTGATCCTGCAACACGCATCATCCAGCTGCATATGAAAGAAAACAATGTGAACTTGACAGCAAGGTTGCATTACTAATGAAGAAATGACTTGATAGCAAAACAAACAAACCACCTGTCGGTACAAGTAAGCAAGAGTGGCTGAACCCCAGCTCCATCCGCTATCGAATACGATCAACGCCTTCAGCCACATCCATGGAGCGTTCTTGCATGTGGAGTCAGGAAACAAAGTCCTCGAGACAACATATCACATATAGACACGAGCATGTGTCTGAATCACATCATCAGTGGCATCCACAGGGCAATGCGCAAAGTTCCTTTGAATCCACGTGAAAGCAGCTCCGGCTGCTTTCCTTTCTTTCTTCTTCTGCTCTTCTCCCTCCTCTACATCAGCCTCGGCCTTAGTAGGAGCCATACCGATAAGAGCAAGCATCTGCTCGCGCCACCCATCAGAATTAGTGCTCATACATAGAGGCCTCCCGTCGATAGGAAGCTTGGTGATCAAGGTGGCATCCTCGAGCGTCACGGACATCTCCCCAATCCGAAGATGAAAACTGTGCGTCTCCGGCCTCCACCGATCAGCAAGAGAGGTCACCAGTGGAGCGTTCAGGTTCGGCGTGGACCGGCTGACCAACTGAATCCACGGGAGAGTCCTGCCTGCTGGATGTAGGGTGTGTACCGCTCATCGTACGGCATGGCACGACCAGAGACCCCGTGATACCGAATCTTCAGAGGTTCAAACTTCTGCAAAAAACAAGTAATGACAAATCTTAGGGCATGTCAACTTCAACTACACACAAATTTGCAAAATATTTACATTACTCATAATTACCTTCCCCTTCTCGCGCATCATGTAGGCCCGGTGTTGTGTGTCAATGGCATCCTCAAGAAGCCAAACCATCCTTACAAAGTTGAAACAATACACATATATGAGTTCACCTTCATCTCAAATATCGGTATGCACTAAACACCGCATATGTGTTCAACTACAACAATGTCAACATCTTCTTCTCACACAATGAATAAATGATTTTAATTCTCATATATATCTCAAATAAACTCAACATCTCATAGTTATCTACAAAAATAGGCATCTCATATATATGTAAAATAAATAAACAATCTAGGGTACTACCACTATGACTACACATCCTATATAGTGAACTAATATACAACACTACGGTAGTACCACTATGACTACACATCCTAAATCAAGTAAATCAAGGGTTCCACCAAATCTTGGACAAATCTCTAAAAAGGCAACAAACTTACGGAGGAAAAGAAAGGGAACGGAGGAGTTTACCTAGTAGGAGGGGTTGGAGATCGAATCCACGGATCAAATCTTCAGATTTTAGAGGGGTGCGGGGGGGATCCGATGGGGGCACCGCCGTTGCTCTCTGTCCAGAGAGTAAAAAGGGGGAAGAACTGCCTGCTCGGGTCGGGCGGGCGAATTGATAAGTCAGGGTGCGGCGCCTAAGCGTTGGGCGCTGCACATTACACTATGTGGCGCCTATGCGTTGGGCGCTGCACTGCTGTCGGTGGGGCCGTGCTTGGGCCTGGGCTGCCACGCTGGACGGGGGTGCAGCGCCCATGGCAAAGGCGCTGCATAGTAGGGTGCAGCGCCCTGCTGTCGGGAGCCACTCGAAAAGGTCAGCGGCATGAATTTTTTTTGAGAGCGGTTCAAACTTTGAATTATTTTCGTTGTTAGGTCATATATGTGTTTTTGCCCATAAAATACGGCTCAATGCATGGACGGACGGGACACGCACCCTTGTCCTTCCCTGACCCGTCCGTAGGGGACACACATGCCCACTTCCACCACGCTCCCCCTCCCTTCCTTTCTCTATGGCGGACGCCTCGAAGAAACCCGGTGACCCGACCGCCACTGCCCACCCCGTGGTGAATAAGAAGGGCCGGAAGAAGCCGCGGTCGGAGCTCCAACCGGCGGAGCTTGCCAAGCTCGACCATGAATCGACCAAGAGGAGGGCCCAGCGGACCGTTGAGGTGGAGAAGAAAGTCGTTGCCGACTTCGCCGCTAAGGCGGCCAAGCTGCAAGCTGCGCATCATAAGGCCGCCGTTGAGGACAAGGAGGCCATCGTTGCCAAGGTGCATGCCCTCCTCGTGCTAGGGTTGTGTCGACCCTCTCCGACCATTCTCCGAGTCGATGCCACGGCCGCGGCTAGAACAGGCACGTCGGCCGTTCGCACTTCGAAGTGTCTGTCGCCCAGCTCCTCCATAATACTAGAGACGGCCGATTCATCCGCCTAGTCGAATCCCAATAATGTTCGGACCCGGTTCTCCACATCGGTGGACGGAAGCATGATCGCGTCGCCCATCCTGGCGTCATGCCTGTAATCGACATCAACGTCACGCCAGGGTACAGTGGCGCCGACTAGTCGTCCGTAGGGATGTGAAGGAAGCAACCCCGACCGATTCCTTCGACCGACCTTCCCGAGCAACTGTCTATGTTTGTTTTATATTGTGTCCTTGCTATTACATTTGTGGCCTTCTCTTTGATCGTGTAGGCATTTCAAACTTTAAAAGCCTTCAAAGCCCGACATAAGAACAAGATGTCCACTCTCTCACATTGTTTGTCGCTCATCAAAGATTGCCCCCAAGTTCAAAGATTAATATGCCACTTCAAAGAAGAAAGGAGGGATGGAGGCCGTGGCTGGGGGCGGAGATTTTTTGAAGAGGCTAAGTGGCAAGACCAACTCAAAGATTGACGAGAAGCATGATGCGACATTTTTTGCCTTGCAAGAAACTTTGCACGGCATGATTGAAGGAAATATGCCCTAGAGCCAATAATAAAGATGATTATTTGTATTTCCTTATATCATGATAAATGTCTTTTATTCATGCTAGAATTGTATTAACCGGAAACTTAGTACATGTGTGAATACATAGACAAAACAGTATGTCCCTAGTATGCCTCTACTAGACTAGCTCATTGATCAAAGATGGTTATGTTTCCTAGCCATAGACATGAGTTGTCATTTGATCAACGGGATCACATCATTAGGAGAATGATGTGATGGACAAGACCCATCCGTTAGCATAGCACTATGATCGTTTAGTTTTACTGCTATTGCTTTCTTCATGACTTATACATGTTCCTATGACTATGAGATTATGCAACTCCCGAATACCGTAGGAACACCTTGTGTGCTATCAAACGTCACAACGTAACTGGGTGATCATAAAGATGCTCTACAGGTGTCTCCGAAAGTATTCGTGGTGTTGGCATAGATCAAGATTAGGATTTGTCACTCCGAGTGTCGGAGAGGTATCTCTGGGCCCTCTCGGTAACACACATCATAATAAGCCTTGCAAGCAAAAGACTAATGAGTTAGTCACGAGATAATGTGTTACGGAACGAGTAAAGAGACTTGCCGGTAACGAGATTGAACTAGGTATAGAGATACCGACGATTGAATCTCGGGCAAGTAACAAACCGATGACAAAAGGAACAACGTATGTTGTTATGCGGTTTGACCGATAAAGATCTTCGTAGAATATGTAGGAACCAATATGAGCATCCAGGTTCCGCTATTGCTTATTGACCGGAGATGAGTCTCGGTCATGTCTACATAGTTCTCGAACCCGTAGGGTCCGCACGCTTAACGTTTGATGACGATCGGTATTATGAGTTTATGAGTTTTGATGTACCGAAGGAGTTCGGAGTCCCGGATGAGACCGGGGACATGACGAGGAGTCTCGAAATGGTCGAGACATAAAGATCGATATATTGGACGACTATATTCGGACATCGAAAAGGTTCCGAGTGATTCGGGTATTTTTCGGAGTATGTGGGCATTATTGGGCCATACGGGAATAGAGGAGAAAGGCCAAAAGGAAGGAGGCGCGTGCCCCCCCCCTGGTCCGAATTGGACAAGGGGTGCAGCCCCATTTTCCTTCCCCCTCTCCACCTCTTTCCTTCTCTCCTACTCCGGAAAGGAAAGGGGAATCCTACTAGGACTTGGGAGTCCTAGTAGGACTCCCCACACTTGGCGCGCCCCCTCTAGGGCCGGCCTCTCCCTTGCTCCTTTATATACGGGGGCAGGGGGCACCCTAGGACACAAAAGTTGAATTGTTCTAG
Source organism: Secale cereale (assembly GCA_902687465.1). Classification (NCBI taxonomy): domain Eukaryota; kingdom Viridiplantae; phylum Streptophyta; class Magnoliopsida; order Poales; family Poaceae; genus Secale; species Secale cereale. Next base: position 669,830,282 of record LR738715.1, on the reverse strand, counting down.
CCGTGTGCGGTGCCCCCTGTTGGAAATATGCCCTAGAGGCAATAATAAATTGGTTATTATCATATTTCCTTGTTCATGATAATTGTTTATTATCCATGCTAGAATTGTATTGATAGGAAACTCAGATACATGTGTGGATACATAGACAAACACTATGTCCCTAGTAAGCCTCTAGATGACTAGCTCGTTGATCAATAGATGGTTACGGTTTCCTGACCATGGACATTGGATGTCGTTGATAACGGGATCACATCATTAGGAGAATGATGTGATGGACAAGACCCAATCTTAAGCCTAGCACAGATCGTGTAGTTCGTATGCTAAAGCTTTTCTATATGTCAAGTATCTTTTCCTTAGACCATGAGATTGTGCAACTCCCGGATACCGTAGGAATGCTTTGGGTGTACCAAACGTCACAACGTAACTGGGTGGCTATAAAGGTGCACTACAGGTATCTCCGAAAGTGTCTGTTGGGTTGGCACGAATCGAGACTGGGATTTGTCACTCCGTATGACGGAGAGGTATCTCTGGGCCCACTCGGTAGGACATCATCATAATGTGCACAATGTGATCAAGGAGTTGATCACGGGATGATGTGTTATGGAACGAGTAAAGAGACTTGCCGGTAATGAGATTGAACGAGGTATCGGTATATCGACGATCGAATCTCGGGCAAGTACTATGCCGATAGACAAAGGGAATTGTATACGGGATTGATTGAATCCTTGACATCGTGGTTCATCCGATGAGATCATCGTGGAACATGTGGGAGCCGACATGGGTATCCAGATCCCGTTGTTGGTTATTGGCCGGAGAGTTGTCTCGGTCATGTCTTCATGGTTCCCGAGCCCGTAGGGTCTACACACTTAAAGTTCGATGACGCTAGGGTTATAGGGAAAGTATGTACGCGGTTACCGAATGTTGTTCGGAGTCCCGGATGAGATCCCGGACGTCACGAGGAGTTCCGGAATGGTCTGGAGGTAAAGATTCATATATGGGAAGTCCCGTTTTGGTCACCGGGAAAGTTTCGGGCGCTATCGGTAATGTACCGGGACCACCGGGAGGGTCCCGGGGGTCTACCAGGTGGGGCCACCAGCCCCAGAAGGCTGCGTGGGCCAAGTGTGGGAGGGGACCAGCCCCAGGTGGGCTGGTGCGCCCCCCCACCAAGGCCCAAGGCGCATGGAGAGTGGGAGGGGGGCAAACCCTAGGTCCAGATGGGCCTTAAGGCCCACCCTAGGGCGCCCCCTCTCTCTCCCCCCCTTGGCCGCACCCTAGATGGGTTTTGGGGGCTGCCGCCACCCCTAGGGAGGGAACCCTAGATGGGGGCGCAGCCCCTCCCCTTCCCCTATATATAGTGGGGGTTTTGGGGCTGCCAGACACACGAGATTGTCTCCCTCTTGGCGCAGCCCTACCCCTCTCCCTCCTCGTCTCTTGCAGTGCTTGGCGAAGCCCTGCTGGAGTCCCGCGCTCCTCCACCACCACCATGCCGTCGTGCTGCTGTTGGATGGAGTTCTTCCCCAACCTCTCCCTCTCTCCTTGCTGGATCAAGGCGTGGGAGACGTCACCGGGCTGCACGTGTGTTGAACGCGGAGGCGCCGTTGTTCGGCGCTTAGATCGGAATCAACCGCGATCTGAATCGCAGTGAGTACGACTCCTTCATCCGCGTTCTTGCAACGCTTCCGCATCGCGATCTACAAGGGTATGTAGATCCACTCTCCTTTATGCTCGTTGCTAGATTACTCCATAGATAGATCTTGGTGATGCGTAGGAAAAATTTTGATTTTCTGCTACGATCCCCAACAGTGGCATCATGAGCTAGGTCTATGCGTAGTTTCTTGCACGAGTAGAACACAAAGTAGTTGTGGGCGTGGATTTGTCAATTTACTTGCCGTTACTAGTCTTATCTTGATTCGGCGGCATCGTGGGATGAAGCGGCCCGGACCGACCTTACACGTACTCTTACGTGAGACAGGTTCCACCGACTGACATGCACTAGTTGCATAAGGTGGCTAGCGGGTGTCTGTCTCTCCCACTTTAGTCGGATCGGATTCGATGAAAAGGGTCCTTATGAAGGGTAAATAGAAATTGGCATATCACGTTGTGGTTTTGACGTAGGTAAGAAACGTTCTTGCTAGAAACCTATAGCAGCCACGTAAAAACTTGCAACAACAATTAGAGGATGTCTAACTTGTTCTTGCAGCATGTGCCGTGTGATGTGATATGGCCAAAAGGATGTGATGAATGATTTATATGTGATGTATGAAATTGATCATGTTCTTGTAATAGGAATCACGACTTGCATGTCGATGAGAATGACAACCGGCAGTAGCCATAGGAGTTGTCTTATTTATTGTATGACCTGCGTGTCACTGAATAACGCCATGTAATTACTTTACTTTATTGCTAAACGTTAGCCATAGTAGTAGAAGTAATGTTTGGCGAGACGACTTCATGAAGACACGATGATGGAGATCATGATGATGGAGATCATGGTGTCATGCCGGTGATGATGATGATCATGGAGCCCCGAAGATGAAGATCAAAAGGAGCAAAATGATATTGGCCATATCATGTCACTATTTGATTGCATGTGATGTTTATCATGTTTTACATCTTATTTGCTTAGAACGACGGTAGTGAATAAGATGATCTCTCACTAAAATTTCAAGAATTGTGTTCCCCCTAACTGTGCACCGTTGCTAAGGTTCGTTGTTCCGAAGCACCACGTGATGATCGGGTGTGATAAGTTCTAACGTTCGCATACAACGGGTGTAAGCCAGATTTACACACGCGATACACTTAGGGTTGACTTGACGAGCCTAGCATGTACAGACATGGCCTCGGAACACGGAAGACCGAAAGGTCGAACATGAGTCGTATAGAAGATACGATCAACATGAAGATGTTCACCGTTGATGACTAGTCCGTCTCACGTGATGATCGGACACGGCCTAGTCGATTCGGATCATGTATCACTTAGATGACTAGAGAGATGTCTATCTGAGTGGGAGTTCATTAGATGAACTTCATTGTCATGAACAATAGTCTAAGTTGTCTTCGCAAATTATGTTGTAGACCAATAACTGCGTTGTAGCTCCCTGTTTAATACGATCCTAAAGAAAGACTAAGTTGAAAGATATTGTAAGCAATGATGCAGACTGGGTCCGTAGTCTGAGGAGTGTCCTCACTGCTACACAGAAAGCTTACGTCTTTGATGCACCGCTCGATGTGCAAACCCCTACAAAGTTGTCTGTGGATGTTGTGAACACCTGACAGACACGTCCTGATAACTACTTGATAGTTTAGTGCACCATACTTTACGGCTTAGAATCGGGATTCCAATGACGTTTTGAACGCCATAGAACATATGAGATGTTCTAAGAGCTGAAATTGGGATTTCAGGCTCATGCCCGTACTGAGAGGTATGAGACCTCTGACAAGTTCTTTTGCCAAAAGGATGGAGGAGAATAGCTCAACTTGTGAGCATGTGCTCAGAATGTCTGGGTGCTAAAATCACTTGAACCAAGTGGGAGTTAATCTTCCAGGTGAGATAGTGGTTGACGAAATTCTCTAGACACTATCACCAAGCTGCTAGAACTTCGTGATGAACTATGACATGCAAAGGATGAAGATGATCCCGGAGCTATTAGCGGTTCTTAAGACCGCAAAAGTAGAAATCAAGAAGGAGCATCAAGTGTTGATGGTTTAACAAACACCACTGGTTTCAAAAGGGCAAGGGCTAGAAGGGAAACTTCATGGATGGCAAACCAGTTGTCGCTCTGATGAAGGAACCCATGGTTAAACCCAAACCTCGAGACTAAGTGCTTCTATTGTAAGGGGAACGATCACATGATAGCGGAACTACCCCAAATACATGGTAGATATGATAGCTGGAAACTTCGACAAAGTATATTGTTATTGATGTGTACCTTACTAGTACTCCTTGTAGCACCTGGGTATTGGATACCGGTTCAGTTGCTATTATTAGTAACTTGAAGCAAAAGCTACGGACTGAACGGAGACTAGCTAAGGGTGAGGTGACGATGTGTGTTGGAAGTATTTCCAAGGATGATAAGATCACCATCGCACGCTCCCTCTATTTTCGGAATTAGTGTTGAACCTAGATAAATGTTATCAGGTGTCTACGTTAAGCATGAATATGATTAGATCATGTTCATCGCAATACGGTTATTCATTTAAGTTAGAGAATAATGGTTATTCTGTTTACATGAATAATACCTTTATGGTCATGCACCCAATGGTTCGTTGAATCTCGATCATAGTAATACACATGATGATAATATTAAATGCCAAAAGATGTAGAGTTAATGATGATAGTACCACTTTCTTGTGGCACTGCCGCTTAGGTCATTTTGGCATAAAATGCATGAAGAAACTCCATGCTGATGGATGTTTGGAGTCACTTGATTTTGAATCGCTTGACACATGCAAGCCATGCCTCTTGGGCAGGATGACTAAGATCCCGTGTTCAGGTACAATGAAATGGGAAAGTGACTTGTTGGAAATCATACATGCTGATGTGTGTGAACCAATGAGAATTAAGGCACGTAGTGGATATCGTTATTTTCTCATCTTCACTGACAATTTGAGTAGATATGGGTATATTTACTAAATGAAGCAAAAGTCTGAAATGTTTGAAAAGTTCAAGCAATTTCAGAGTGAAGATTAAGAATCATCATAACAAGAAGATCATGTTCCTACGATCTGATCAAGGGGAGATTTTCTGAATTATGAGTTTGGCAATCACTTAAAACATTGTGGAAATGTTTCACAGTTGAAGCCACCTGGAATACCATAGCGTAATGGTGTGTCCGGACGTCATAATCGAACCTTATGAGATATGGTGCGATCTATGATGTATCTTACCGATCTACCGCTGTTATTTTGAGGTTATGCATTATAGACAGCTGCATTCACTTTAGATAGGGCACCATCTAAGTCCGTTGAGACGACGTCGTATGGTTTGGCAAGAAACCAAAGTTGTCGTTTTCTTAATGTTTGGGGCTGCGATGCTTATGGCTTCAGCCGGGAAAAGCTCGAACCCAAAGCGGACAAATACATCTTCATAGAATACCCAAAGATAACATTTGGGTATACCTTCTATCTCAGATCCAAGGACAAAAATGTTTGTCACTAAGAACGGGTCCTTTCTTGAGAAAGAGTTTCTCTCGAAAGAATTGAGTGGGAGGAAGATAGAACTTGATAAGGTTTTCGAACCGTCACTTCAACCGGAGAGTAGTGCAACACAGAAAGATGTTTCTGTGGAACCTACGACTGTTGAAGAGGAAACTAATGATAGTGATCATGAAACTTCGGATCAAGTTGCTATCGAACCTCGTAGGTCGACAAGGATATGTACTACTCCTTAGTGGTACGGTAATCCTGTCTTAGAAGTCATGTTGTTGGAAAACAATGAACCTACGAACTATGGAGAAGCGATGGTGGGCCCATATTCCGACAAATGGTTAGAAGCCGAGAAATCCGAGATAGGATCCATGTATCGAAACAAAGTATGGACTTTGGTGGACTTGCCCGATGACTGGCAAGCCATTGAGATAAATGGATCTTTAAGAAGAAGACGGACGTGGACGGTAATGTCACCGTCTATGAAGCTCGACTTGTGGCAAAGAGTTTTTCACAAGTTCAAGGAGTTGACTACGATGAGATTTTCTCACCCGTAGCGATGCTTAAGTCCGTCGGAATCATATTAGCATTAGCTGCATTTATGAAATCTGGCAGATGGATGACAAAACAAGTTTCCTTACCAAGTTTTGTAAGGAAAGGTTGTATATGATACAATCAGAAAGGTTTTGTCGATCCTAAGGATGCTAAAAGATATGCTAGCTCCAGCGATCCTTCTATGGACTAGAGCAAGCATCTCGGAGTCGGAATATACACTTTGATGGAGTGATCAAAGTTTTTGGGTATACAAAGTTTGTTAGAAACTTGTATTTGCAATAAAGTGAGTGGGAGCACTACAACATTTCTGATAAGTATATGTGAATGACATATGGTTGATCCAAAATGATGTTGAATTTCTGGAAGGCGTAAAGGGTTGTTTGAAAGGAGTTTTTTCAAAGGAAGACCTGGATAAAGCTGCTTACATAATTGGGCATCAAGATCTATAGAGATAGATCAAGACGCCTGATGATACTTTCAAAAAGGAACACACACCTTTGACATGACTTTGAAGGAGTTCAAAATAGGTCAGTTAAAGAAGGAATTCTTACCTGAGTTATAAGGTGTGAAGTTGAGTAAGACTCAAAACTTGACCACGGCAGAAGAAAGAGGAAGGACGAAGGTCGTCCCCTATGCTTTTGTCATAGGCTCTATACGGTATGCCATGATGAGTACCGCACCTAATGTGTGCCTTGCCACATGTCTGGCAAGAGGGTACAAAGGTGATCCAGGAGTGGATCACTAGATAGTGGTCAAAATTATCCTTAGAGGAATAAGGAAATGTTTCTCGGTTATGGAGGTGATAAAGAGTTCGACGTAAACAGCTACGTCGATGCAAGCTTAACACCTATCCGGATAACTCTAAGTGGAGATACCGGATACGTATAATGGAGCAACAGTTTGGAATAGCTCCAAGTGGAACGTGGTAGCAGCATCTATGATATGACATAAAGTTTTGCGAAGTACATAGGGATCTGAATGTTGCAGACCCGTTGACTACAACCTCTCTCACGAGCATAACATGATCAAAACCAGAACTCATTGAGTGTTAATCACATATTGATGTGAACTAGATTACTGACTCTAGTGAACTCTTTGGATGTTAGTCACATGGCGATGTGACCTATGAGTGTTAATCACATGGCGATGTGAACTAGATTATTGACTCTAGTGCAAGTGGGAGACTGTTGGAAATATGCCCTAGAGGCAATAATAAATTGGTTATTATCATATTTCCTTGTTCATGATAATTGTTTATTATCCATGCTAGAATTGTATTGATAGGAAACTCAGATACATGTGTGGATACATAGACAAACACCATGTCCCTAGTAAGCCTCTAGATGACTAGCTCGTTGATCAATAGATGGTTACTGTTTCCTGACCATGGACATTGGATGTCGTTGATAACGGGATCACATCATTAGGAGAATGATGTGATGGACAAGACCCAATCTTAAGCCTAGCTGTAGGATCGAAAGTATGTCTAGAGGGGGGGTGATTAGACTACTTGACAATATAAAAATCTGCCTTTTGATCATGCGATGTTTTTGGCAGTTTCACAATTAAGATCAATTCAAGTAACACCCTACACATGCAATTCTAGAATATAAGCAGCGGAAAGTAAATTGCACATGTAGTAAAGAGAGGTGGAGAAGATCAAACGCAGTTTGGAGACACGTCCGATAGGTGGTGCTATCGTACATCCACGTTGATGGAGACTTCAACCCACGGAGGGTAACGGCTGCGCGAGTCCACGGAGGGCTCCACCCACGAAGGGTCCACGAAGAAGCAACCTTGTCTATTCCATCATGGCCTACGCCCACGGAGGACTAGCCTTACTCGGGGTAGATCTTCACGAAGTAGGCGATCTCCTTGCCCTTACAAACTTCTTGGTTCAACTCCACATCTCAAAGACGGAGGCTCCCAAGCGACACCTAACCAATCTAGGAGGCACCACCCTCCAAAAGGTAATAGATGTTGTTGATGATGATGAACTCCTTGCTCTTGTGCTTAAAATGATAATCTCCCCAACACTCAACTCTCCTCACTGATATGGCTGTGGTGGAAGAAAGGATTGAGTGGAAAGCAACTTGGGAAGGCTAGAAATCAAGTTTCATATGGTAGGAATGGAATGGCTTGATCTCAACACAAGGGTAGGTGGTTCTCTTCTCAGAAAGTGTATGGTAGGAGTGGTAGACTTTCTGATGGCTCTCTCTACGAATGAAGAGGGGGTGGAGGGGTATATATAGCCTCCACACAAAATCCAACCGTTACACACATATTTGAGCAATCTCGGTGAGACCGAAGTGAAAACTCGGTCAGACCGAAAGTTCAAATATAGTGAACGTTGGGATTTTCGGTGGGACCGAAAATACCATCTCGGTGTGTCCGAAGTGAGTCAAAGGTAGGAGCTTGCCATTCTCGGTGGGACCGAAATTAACAACTCGGATATTCCGAAGTGATGTCAATTGGTTACAGAAGGTTGGCAGTCCAGTTTCGGTGAGACCGAAACTCAAAATCGGATGAACCGAGAAATTAGGGTTTGGAAGAATAATTGAGGTGGTTCATCTCGGTGGGACTGAGTTTGCAGAATCGGTTTGTCCGAGATTACTTATGAGTGTGTTAAGTAGTGAAAGGTGCTGATAGTTGAGGGAGCTAGATCACCAAGCACTTGAGCAACCAGATCATCAACACAACCTCATCCCCTTTTAATAGTATTGGCTTTTCCTATGGACTCAATGTGATCTTTGATCACTAAACCAAAAATAGAGTCTTGAGCTTTTGCCAATGCTTGTCTTAGAATTTTGAGGGGTCCACTTCTTCAGACATTTCCATACCCATATCATCGAACTTCTCTGAAATGATTCTCAAGTAAATATTAGTTCAATGATATATATGTTGTTATTAATTACCAAAACCACCCGGGGATTAGTTGCACTTTCACTAGCACAGATCGTGTAGTTCGTATGCTAAAGCTTTTCTATATGTCAAGTATCTTTTCCTTAGACCATGAGATTGTGCAACTCCCGGATACCGTAGGAATTCTTTGGGTGTAAAAACATCACAACGTAACTGGGTGGCTATAAAGGTGCACTACAGGTATCTCCGAAAGTGTCTGTTGGGTTGGCACGAATCGAGACTGGGATTTGTCACTCCATATGACGGAGACGTATCTCTGGGCCTACTCGGTAGGACATCATCATAATGTGCACAGTGTGATCAAGGAGTTGATCACGGGATGATGTGTTACGGAACGAGTAAAGAGACTTGCCGGTAACGAGATTGAACGAGGTATCGGTATACCGACGATCGAATCTCGAGCAAGTACTATGCCGATAGACAAAGGGAATTGTATACGGGATTGATTGAATCCTTGACATCGTGGTTCATCCGATGAGATCATCGTGGAACATGTGGGAGCCGACATGGGTATCCAGATCCCGCTGTTGGTTATTGGCCGGAGAGTTGTCTCGGTCATGTCTTCATGGTTCCCGAGCCCGTAGGGTCTACACACTTAAGGTTCGATGACGCTAGGGTTATAGGGAAAGTATGTACGCGGTTACCGAATGTTGTTCGGAGTCCCGGATGAGATCCCCGACGTCACGAGGAGTTCCGGAATGGTCCGGAGGTAAAGATTCATATATGGGAAGTCCCGTTTTGGTCACCGGAAAAATTTCGGGCGCTATCGGTAACGTACCGGGACCACCGGGAGGGTCCCGGGGGTCCACCAGGTGGGGCCGCCAGCCCCAGAAGGCTGTGTGGGCCAAGTGTGGGAGGGGACCAGCCCCAGGTGGGCTGGTGCGCCCCCCCACCAAGGCCCAAGGCGCATGGAGAGTGGGAGGGGGCAAACCCTAGGTCCAGATGGGCCTTAAGGCCCACCCTAGGGCGCCCCCTCTCTCTCCCCCCCTTGGCCGCACCCTAGATGGGTTTTGGGGGCTGCCGCCACCCCTAGGGAGGGAACCCTAGATGGGGGCGCAGACCCTCCCCTTCCCCTATATATAGTGGGGGTTTTGGGGCTGCCAGACACACGAGATTGTCTCCCTCTTGGCGCAGCCCTACCCCTCTCCCTCCTCGTCTCTTGCAGTGCTTGGCGAAGCCCTGCTAGAGTCCCGCGCTCCTCCACCACCACCATGCCGTCGTGCTGCTGTTGGATGGAGTTCTTCCCCAACCTCTCCCTCTCTCCTTGCTGGATCAAGGCGTGGGAGACGTCACCGGGCTGCACGTGTGTTGAACGCGGAGGCGCCGTTGTTCGGCGCTTAGATCGGAATCAACCGCGATCTGAATCGCAGCGAGTACGACTCCTTCATCCGCGTTCTTGCAACGCTTCCGCATCGCGATCTACAAGGGTATGTAGATCCACTCTCCTTTATGCTCGTTGCTAGATTACTCCATAGATAGATCTTGGTGATGCGTAGGAAAAATTTTGATTTTCTGCTACGATCCCCAACACCCCCCTCCACAGAAACACACCTCGGTCATACCATCGCAGTGCTTAGGCGAAGCCCTGCGCCGGTAGATACATCATATCCGTCACTACGCCGTCGTGCTGACGAAACTCTCCCGTGAAGCTCAACTGGATCAAGAGCTCGTGGGACGTCATCAAGCTGAACGTGTGCTGAACGCGGAGGTGCCGTACGTTCGGTGCTTGATCGGTTGAATCGTGAAGAAGTTCGACTACATCAACCGCGTCACTTGACGCTTCCGCTTCCGGTCTACGAGGGTACGTAGACACACTCTTCCCTGTCGTTACTATGCATCTGGTAGATAGATCTTGCGTGATCGTAGGAAAATTTTAAAATACTACGTTCCCCAACAGTGGCATCATGAGCCAGGTCTATGCGTAGATGATATGCACGAGTAGAACACAATGAGTTGTGGGCGATACTAGTCATACTGCTTACCAGCATGTCATACTTTGCTTCGGCGGTATTGTGAGATGAAGCGGCCCGGACCGACATTACGCGTACGCTTACGCGAGACTGGTTTCACCGTTACGAGCACTCATTGCTTAAAGGTGACTGGCGGGTGTCTGTCTCTCTCACTTTAGCTGAATCAAGTGTGGCTACGCCCGGCCCTTGTGAAGGTTAAAACAGCACATACTTGACGAAACATCGTTGTGGTTTTGTATGCGTAGGTAAGAACGGTTCTTGCTAAGCCCGTAGCAGCCACGTAAAACTTGCAACAACAAAGTAGAGGACGTCTAACTTGTTTTTGCAGGGCATGTTGTGATGTGATATGGTCAAGACATGATGAGTTATACGGTTTTGTATGAGATGATCATGTTTTGTAATGTTATCGGCAACTGGCAGGAGCCATATGGTTGTCGCTTTATTGTATGAAATGCAATCGCCATGTAATTGCTTTACTTTATCACTAAGCGGTAGCGATAGTCGTAGAAGCAATAGTTGGCGAGACAACAACGATGCTACGATGGAGATCAAGGTGTCGCGCCGGTGACGAAGGTGATCATGACGGTGCTTTGGAGATGGAGATCAAAAGCACAAGATGATGATGGCCATATCATGTCACATATTTTGATTGCATGTGATGTTTATCTTATTATGCTTCTTATTTTGCTTAGAACGACGGTAGCATTATAAGATGATCCCTTACTAAATTTCAAGGTATAAGTGTTCTCCCTAAGTATGCAGCGTTGCGAAAGTTCGTCGTGCCGAGACACCACGTGATGATCGGGTGTGATAAGCTCTACGTTCAAATACAACGGGTGTAAGCCAGTTTTGCACACGCAGAATACTCGGGTTAAACTTGACGAGCCTAGCATATGCAGATATGGCCTCGGAACACTGGAGACTGAAAGGTCGAGCGTGAATCATATAGTAGATATGATCAACATAAGATGTTCACCATTGAAACTACTCCATCTCACGTGATGATCGGACATGGTTTAGTTGATTTGGATCACGTGATCATTTAGATGACTAGAGGGATGTCTATCTAAGTGGGAGTTCTTTAAGTAATATGATTAATTAAACTTTAATTTATCATGAACTTAGTCCTGGTAGTATTAGCATATCTATGTTGTAGATCAATAGCTCGCGATGTTGCTCCACGTTTATTTTTTATATGTTCCTAGAGAAAACTAAGTTGAAAGATGTTAGTAGCAATGATGCGGAATTGTTCCGTGATCTGAGGATTATCCTCATTGCTGCACAGAGAATTATGTCCTTGATGCACCGCTAGGTGACAGACCTATTGCAGGAGCAAATGTAGACGTTATGAACGTTTTGACAAAAGCTCGGTATGATGACTACTTGATAGTTTAAGTGCACCATGCTTTACGGCTTAGAACCGGGACTTCAAAAACGTTTTGAACGCCACAGAGCATATAAGATGTTCCAAGAGTTGAAATTAGTATTTCATACTCATGCCCGTGTCGAGAGGTATAAGACCTCTGACAGTACTTTGCCTATAAGATGGAGGAGAATAGCTCAACCAGTGAGCAAGTGCTCAGATTGTTTGGGTACTACAATTACTTGAATCAAGTGGGAGTAAATCTTCCAGATAAGATAGTAATTGACAAAGTTCTCTAGTCACTATCACTAAGTTAGTAGAACTTCGTGATGAACTATAATATGCAAGGGATGACGAAAGTAATTCCCGAGCTCTTCGCGATGCTGAAATCGGCGAAGGTAGAAATCAAGAAAGAGCATCAAGTGTTGATGGTTAACAAGACCACTTGTTTCAAGTAAAGGGCAAAGGGATAGAAGGGGAACTTCAAGAAGAATGGCAAGCAAGTTGTCACTCCCGTGAAGAAACCCAAAGCTAAACTCAAGCCTGAAACAAGTGCTTCTACAGCAAAGGAAATGGTCACCGGAAGTGGAACTGCCCTAGATACTTGGCGGATAAGAAGGATGGCAAAGTGAACAAAGGTATATTTGATATACAGATTATTGATGTGTATTTTACTAGTGTTCATAGCAACCCCTCGGTATTTGATACTGGTTCAGTTGCTAAAGAGTAGTAACTCAAAATGGGAGTTGCGTAATGAACAGAAACTAGTTAAAGGATGAAGTGACGATGTGTATTGGAAGCAGTTCCAAGATTGATATGATCATCATCGCACACTCCCTATACTTTCGGGATTAGTGTTGAACCTAAATAAGTGTTATTTGGTGTTTGTGTTGAGTATGAATATGATTTAATCATGTTTATTGCAATACGGTTATTCATGTAAGTTAGAGAATAATTGTTGTTCTGTTTACATGAATAAAACCTTCTATGGTCATACACCCGATGAAAATGGTTTGTTGGATCTCGATCGTGTGATACACATATTCATAATATTGAAGCCAAAAGATGCAAGGTTAATAATGATAGTGCAACTTATTTGTGGCACTGCCGTTTAGGTCATATTGGTGTAAAGCGCATGAAGAAACTCCATACTGATGGACTTTTGGAATCACTTGATTATGAATCACTTGGTGCTTGCGAACCATGCCTCATGGGCAAGATGACTAAAACTCCGTTCTCCGGAACTGTGGAGCGAGCAACAGAGTTGTTGGAAATCATACATACTGATGTATGCGGACCAATAAGTGTTGAAGCTCGCGGCGGGTATCGTTATTTTCTGACCTTCACTGATGATTTGAGCAGATATGGGTATATCTACTTAATGAAGCACAAGTCTGAAACATTTGAAAAGTTCAAAGAATTTCAGAGTGAAGTGGAGAATCATCGTAACAGAAAATAAGAGTTTCTACGATATGATCGTAGAGGTAAACTATTTGAGTTAGCGAGTTTGGCCTTCAGTAAAAACAATGTGAAATAGTTTCACTACTCACGCCACCTGGAACACCATAGTGTAATGGTGTGTCCGAACGTCATAACCGTACTTTATTAGATATGGTGCGATTGATGATGTCTCTTACCGATCTACCACTATTGCTTTTGGGGTTATGCATTAGAGACAGCTACATTCACGTTAAATAGGGCACCATCTAAATCCGTGGAGATGACACCGTATGAACTATGGTTTGATGAGAAACCTAAGCTGTCATTTCTTTAAGTTTAGGACTGTGATGCTTATGTGAAAAAGTTTCAACATGATAAGCTCGAACCCAAATCGGAGAAGTAAATCTTCATAGGATACCCAAAAGAAACTATTGGGTACACCTTCTATCACAGATCCGAAGGCAAGGTCTTTGTCGCTAAGAGTGGATCCTTTCTAGAGAAGGAGTTTCTCTCGAAAGAAGTGAGTGGGAGGAAAGTAGAACTTGATGAGGTAATTGTACCTTCTCCCGTATTGGAGAGTGGAACATCACAGAAACTAGTTCCAGTGATTCCTACACCAATCAGTGAGGAAGTTAATGATCATGATCATGAAACTTCGGATCAAGTTTCTGCTGAACGTCGTAGATCAACCAGAGTACGTTCCGCACCAGAGTGGTACGGAAACCCAGTTCTGGAAATCATGTTACTTGACCATGATGAACCTGCGAACTATGAGGAAGCGATGATGAGCCCAGATTCCGCAAAATGGCTTGAGGCCATGAAATCTGAGATGGGATCCATGTATGAGAACAAAGTATGGACTTTGGTTGACTTGCCCGATGGTCGGCAAGCCATTGAAAATAAATGGATCTTTAAGAGGAAGACTGACGCCAATGGTAATGTTACTGTTTACAAAGCTCGACTTGTTGCGAAAGGTTTTCGACAAGTTCAAGGAGTTGACTACGATGAGACTTTCTCACCCGTAGCGATGCTTAATTCTGTCCGAATCATGTTAGCAATTGCCGCATTTTATGAATCTGGCAAATGGATAACGAAACTGCGTTCTTTAATGGATTTATTAAAGAAGAATTGTATATGATGCAACCAGAAGGTTTTGTCAATCCTAAAGGTGCTAACAAAATGTGCAAGCTCCAGCGATCCTTCTATGGACTGGTGCAAGCATCTCGGAGTTGGAATATACGCTTTGATAAGTTGATCAAAGCATATAGATTTATACAGACTTGCGGTGAAGCCTGTATTTACAAGAAGTGAGTGGGAGCACTACAACCTTTCTGATAAGTATATGTGAATGACATATTGTCGATCGGAAATGATGTAGAATTTTCTGGAAAGCATAAAGGAGTGTTTGAAAGGAGTTTTTCAAAGAAATACCTTGGTGAAGCTGCTTACATATTGGGCATCAAGATCTATAGAGATAGATCAAGACGCTTGATAAGACTTTCGATGAGTACATACCTTGATAAGATTTTGAAGTAGTTCAAAATGGATCAGTCAAAGAAGGAGTTCTTGCCTGACTTGTAAGGTGTGAAGTTGAGTAAGACTCAAAGCCAGACCACGGCAGAAAAATATAGAGAGAATGAAAGTCATTCCCTATGCCTCAGCCATAGGTTCTATAAAGTATGCCATGCTGTGTACAAAACACGTTGTGTACCTTGCCATGAGTTTGACATGGAGGTACAATAGTGATCCAGGAGTAGATCACTGTACATCGGTCAAAATTATCCTTCGTAATTGGATGACTAAAGGAAATATTTCTCGATTATGGAGCTGATAAAGAGTTCGTCGTAAAGGGTTACGCCGATGCAAGCTTTGACACTAAATCCAGATGACTCTAAGTATCAATCTGGATGTGTATTGAAAGTGGGAGCAATTAGCTAGAGTAGCTCCATGCAGAGCATTGTAGACATAGAAATTTGCGAAATACATACGGATCTGAATGTGACAGACCCGTTGACTAAACTTCTCTCCCAAGCAAAACATGATCACACCTTATTACTCTTGGGTATTAATCACATAGCGATGTGTACTAAATTATTGACTCCTGTAAACCCTTTGGGTGTTGGTCACATGGTGATGTGAACTATGGGTGTTATTCACATAACGATGTGAACTATCGGTATTAAATCACATGGCGATGTGAGCTAGATTATTGACTCTAGTGCAAGTGGGAGACTGAAGGAAATATGCCCTAGAGGCAATAATAAAGATGATTATTTGTATTTCCTTATATCATGATAAATGTCTTTTATTCATGCTAGAATTGTATTAACCGGAAACTTAGTACATGTGTGAATACATAGACAAAACAGTATGTCCCTAGTATGCCTCTACTAGACTAGCTCATTGATCAAAGATGGTTATGTTTCCTAGCCATAGACATGAGTTGTCATTTGATCAACGGGATCACATCATTAGGAGAATGATGTGATGGACAAGACCCATCCGTTAGCATAGCACTACGATCGTTTAGTTTTACTGATATTGCTTTCTTCATGACTTATACATGTTCCTATGACTATGAGATTATGCAACTCCCGAATACCGTAGGAACACCTTGTGTGCTATCAAACGTCACAACGTAACTGGGTGATCATAAAGATGCTCTACAGGTGTCTCCGAAAGTATTCGTGGTGTTGGCATAGATCAAGATTAGGATTTGTCACTCCGAGTGTCGGAGAGGTATCTCTGGGCCCTCTCGGTAACACACATCATAATAAGCCTTGCAAGCAAAAGACTAATGAGTTAGTCACGAGATAATGTGTTACGGAACGAGTAAAGAGACTTGCCGGTAACGAGATTGAACTAGGTATAGAGATACCGACGATCGAATCTCGGGCAAGTAACATACCGATGACAAAAGGAACAATGTATGTTGTTATGCGGTTTGACCGATAAAGATCTTCGTAGAATATGTAGGAACCAATATGAGCATCCAGGTTCCGCTATTGGTTATTGACCGGAGATGAGTCTCGGTCATGTCTACATAGTTCTCGAACCCGTAGGGTCCGCACGCTTAACGTTTGATGACGATCGGTATTATGAGTTTATGAGTTTTGATGTACCGAAGGAGTTCGGAGTCCCGGATGAGACCGGGGACATGACGAGGAGTCTCGAAATGGTCGAGACATAAAGATCGATATATTGGACGACTATATTCGGACATCGGAAAGGTTCCGAGTGATTCGGGTATTTTTCGGAGTATATGGGCCTTATTGGGCCATACGGGAATAGAGGAGAAAGGCCAAAAGGAAGGAGGCGCGTACCCCCCCTCTGGTCCGAATTGGACAAGGGGTGCAGCCCCCTTTTCCTCCCCCCCTCTCCACCTCTTTCCTTCTCTCCTACTCCGGAAAGGAAAGGGGAATCCTACTAGGACTTGGGAGTCCTAGTAGGACTCCCCACACTTGGCGCGCCCCCTCTAGGGCCGGCCTCTCCCTTGCTCCTTTATATACGGGGGCAGGGGGCACCCTAGGACACAAAAGTTGAATTGTTCTAGCCGTGTGCGGTGCCCCCCTCCACAGAAACACACCTCGGTCATACCATCGCAGTGCTTAGGCGAAGCCCTGCGCCGGTAGATACATCATATCCGTCACTACGCCGTTGTGCTGACGAAACTCTCCCGTGAAGCTCAACTGGATCAATAGCTCGTGGGACGTCATCAAGCTGAACGGGTGCTGAACGCGGAGGTGCCGTACGTTCGGTGCTTGATCGGTTGAATCGCGAAGAAGTTCGACTACATCAACCGCGTCACTTGACTCTTCCGCTTCTGGTCTACGAGGGTACGTAGACACACTCTTCCCTCTCGTTGCTATGCATCTGGTAGATAGATCTTGCGTGATCGTAGGAAAATTTTTAAATACTACGTTCCCCAACAATGATGACTCAAAAGAAAGTGAGGGACACGAGGAAGCACTAAGGAAAGGAGGTGCAAATGAAGATATACTTGGAGCTCCAAACGAAGATGCCTGACATGAAGGAGTCCTCCAAGAAGAGGAAGCTCGACATTTTTTTTGTAGAAAGACTGTAAGAGAACCCCCACGGTATAATTGATGCAACAAACCCAAATTGCAACTATCGTGCCTTGAACCTGGGTGGGTGGGAAGGCATCAGCCCCTTCCCACCACTAGGCTATGCCTTAATCTGGAGGAAGCTCGACATTGACGAGGCCGCCCAAACGAAGAAGCTCGCAATCGAGGCCAACAATCCAAAGCAAAAGAGGCGGCGCCAGCAATCATGAGCATGGACTTGAACAACATGTCCTCGAAGAGAAGAAGTTGGTTCGAGAGCCGGCAAAATGAGATGCCCGACCAAGACGGCATGAACTAGGGAGGGCTCGCCCATGGACTATGGTTGTTCTTTTTGAAGGCTGGCAACGGTGCCAGCCGTTGGCTGTGTTGTGGGTGACAAACTGGGGTTCATTTTGAAGGCTGGCTAGGGTGCCGCAGATGACTGTGTTGCCGATGAGAGATTGGGTGGTTGATTATATAGGTTGACTGTTGTGGGCGTGAAATATGCCCGTTAGCATGAACTAGGGCCGCGATGACACAATTTTCATTTGCAAACCATTCCAGGCGGCGGACGAGATACGTCCGCGCATATGGCGCACGTCCAGCGCATCCAGAAAACTGGTCGGCCGCCTCCTCATTCCGCTACACAAACAAACAAATCCAAACAAAATGGACATCTGCCTTGGATGCCGCCCCATTGCGAGCTATACAAACAAATTAAATCCGAAAAAAATACATGTGAAGTGGTACGTTGGAGTTGGCCTTAGAGCATCTACAGCCGAACTTGGAAAATTCGACCCCTAAAATCCCGCGGACACGCCCGGGCGCGTCCGCGGACAGTGATCGATCACGCCTCAAAAAATGCATTCATATCCGGATACCTCAAATTGGAAATCTCAAATCAATATTATTACATGCAACACAACGATCTTTTAGCGGAGCTTCGTCCAGTTTTGCTCCCGCCCGCCCGGCGGCTGGGTGCGCCCCTCAGAGTGTTGGTGCGATCACCGGCAAGGTAGAGTAGGGCATGGGACACGAGCCGGCTCATGAGGCTCAAGGCGCTGTCGTCTCCCATGCCCCACTCTTCCTCATCGAAGCTTGAAACTCGTTGGGTGCCGGTGGACGTCAAATCGATGACGGATCTGTCCTGGGACGAGCCGCCGATGTCCACCACTATGCGGTTGTGACTCCCGGACTGATGCACCATACGAGGCGCCGGAGAATGTGATTCCGCCTCGCCGACGTCCACCGCCGTGAGGGCTGCCACCGCCTTCCGCCCCCGGTGACGGCGGGCACACCGTGCCACGTCCTCGTCGGACGAGTCCCACGGTGCGTCCCGATGCTCGGCGCGCCAACGGAGAGGTTGCATCTCCGCTAGTGCGTTCGGGCGCCAGACGGACCGCACGGCCTCCGGCGAGGCAGCTATGGTTGGCCTAGCGCCGGATCCATGCGCCATTTGGGCAGACACAATGGATTCTCGACGGAAGGTGTCCGAGCGTTGCCGTGCACGGGCCTCCTCCCGGGCGCGACAGAGCGCAAGCTGGACGGTCATCTCCTCCTCGGGGTTGCGTAAGATGAGTTCGGAGTCGACGGATCTGGAGGTGAAGGACTTGGATCCGTGTCCGTCATGCCGGAGACGACCAAAAGGCGCCGGAGACGAGGTTGGGTGGCGGAAGAAAGTGGAGGGAGGTGGCTAGGGTTTGATCGGGCGAGTGGATGGAAAGGAATATATGTGGGGTTGGATGAGCTTTCGTTGGCCTGGTCGGACGTGACGGGCATGCCCGGACGCGCCCAAGCGCCTCATATCCGCATTCGTCCTATATTTTAGCTGGATACGAGGTGTGCGGATCAGGCAGGGCCATTTGAGAAGGTCGTATGGGTCAAAATTCAACGACCGGTCAGTGATCTGACGGCCGCGCGTATGAGACGGATTTTATCCTGCATCTTCGGCTATCCCAAGGCAGGGGCTACACCGCATGCGTAGAGGCATGCGTCTGCCACTGTAGCAGCTGGAGCAGCTGACCTGCCGTGCCACGGGCCGGAAGGATGCACAGTCACATCTATGACCACGGCGCTCTCTCTCACCCCCGTCTCCGTCCATGTCTGTTGTCTCCACTCGCACCTACATGAGTTGGAGAGGACGGGCGTGCAGGAGTTGCAGATGGACAGCGCCGGAGAGGCCACCCTCTTTTTCTTCCCGCGGCTTCACATCCTCGTTAATGGCAAGGGCATCAGCGTGACCTGATCGTCCCGCCACGGGAAGAGACTACGGAGCCAGACACCAGATAGATCAGCAGCGGTTCGTCTTGCCCATGTCACCCGGTCGCCAGCGCGTGGCCGCGCGCGCCTGCAGATAGGATTGGAGGGCTGAGGTATTGGTGCGCGTGTATGGGTAGACAGTTTCCGTTTTTTAATAAAAGATACTCCCTTCATTTCATAACGTAGTGCCTATAAATTTTTATAAAAGTCAAACATTACAAACTTTGATCATGTTTATAGAGAAAAATATGTATATCTAGAATACCAAATGCACATCATTGGATACATCGTGAGTTATATTTTCAGAATGTACATGTTTGGTATTGTAGATGTACATTTTTCTCTATACACTTGGTCAAAATTGATAAAGTTTGACTTTTACAAAAATCTATAGGCACTACATTATGAAACGGAGGGAGTAGGTCATAGACGGTGTGAATCTAAGTTATCAGTACAACTCGAAGATATTCTCCGAACAAAATATAAGACAAAAAGCAAATTAAATGATTTTGATGTCAGTTGTGATGCCATGCCAAATTGAAACTGGGAGCAACTTCTATCACTTTTGCCTAATTTGACCCAAAAAAACGTCTCCAGTAGTTGGTGTATGATGTGATATAAAGTTTAGACATCCGACTAGCTACACATCGCCCACATTTGGACGACCGGGCGAGGACGTCCAAACCCAGAGCTCCTTCTCACGAGCTCGCTCCCGCGCCAATCCGGAACTGAGGTTGTCTAAAATGATTTTTTTTACAACATTATGCATATATAGACTATTAAATTTAGACAAACCACTAAAGATGCTCTTATATGTCCAGCTACATGTCTGAGGACGTGAGTGGCCCAACCCCATTTATCTGCGTGAGACCACACCTCTTAGATCATCAAGAGTTGATCTTCTCGAATCATCCTCCAACGTCAGCGGACGTGACTAGTGATCATCAAGAGCCGATCTTCTCGAATCCTCTCCAACTTCAGCGGACGTGCCTGATGATTCAATCGTATACCTCATATCATCCATATACGTTTGGGTTGTCCGCAAGCTCCGATAATAAGATCAAATGTAGGGAGGATATGACGGCTTGCGGACGCGCCTGGTCAGTCCGCTACGTAGGATGTGGCGCATCCCTGACCATATTTTCCATTTCTTTAATTTTTATTTTCTCCCCCTTCATCTCCACTAATCACAGACAAGTGACCGGACATAAAAGGAGAAATGAGAAATATGAGTGCAGCTACAGAGAAATAGAGGCTCGAAACAGACACGCCCATACACTGAACGGGCGTGTCAGCGGACATTTAGGAGGCGTATTTGCTAAGTCTGACCGTAGAAGCTCTTATATCCTAATCCTCAAACCCTTACAAAAGCACACATGTAAATCTTCAGCACACAACAAATTCAACAACCATACAATTCAATGATCGGAGTTGCGGCAGTGGCGGAGCCAGGGGTATTCCTGGGCATTCCATGGAATACCAAAGAATTTGGGCCCAAAAAAATTGACTATACATGTCGAGTATCCCATCCAGCCACACGCACGAGACGGCAGCCACTCTTCTTCCCTCGATGCAAATCGCCAAACCTAGTTGACTATCGACGGCTCCGGCGCAAGTGAAGGTCCGGCGACCGACGGACAAAGGCGGGCTGTCTGCTCCTCTGGCCCTCCCCTCCGCTAGTCCGCCTCCGGCGGTCCGGCCTCCGTGGCCGTGGTCCGTGCGGGGCTGCGCCGCTGCGAGCCTCCTTCGGCCTCCGTCGCCGTCGGCAGTTGCAGCATCAGTCCGCCAGCCACCAGGCTAGAAGGAGAAGCCATCCAATCAATCAGGTGTTGCATCCATCTACAAATTACCAAGGTAATTTTCCTCTGTTTCTCAAACAAATCTGAAGCCACTGATCTGCGATAGATTGAGTGCTACTATGTTCTTGAATAAATTGTAATTGTTTGTCCAATTGTTTATCAGTACATGCCATATTGCCAATGATTGCTACCTTCTTAATATAAATTGTAATTGTTTGTCCATTCAGTCCATGCCACATTACCACTGTCACTGATTTTTACTTTGTTTGTCTGATGTAGATGAAGAAGAAGTATGTTGGCATATTTCAAGTGTGAGTCAGATCTTCAAATTAAGGCAAGGAAAACAACTTTCACATTCATATTTTTTGTTCTATTATATTGTTTTGGCCAAAAACAAAATTTGCTACTATTATTGATGTATATGGTCATCGAGTCATTGATATTGCCACAATGATGTTTTGTGGCATCTGTGTATGACTATATGGTCATCGAGTCATACATATTATATTGTTGTTAGAGATATTACCACAATGATATTTTGCTATTTGCATCGATGTATGGTCATCGAGTCATTGATGGTACCATCTTACTGCATATTTGTTGTTCTATTATATTGCTTAGGGAAAAAAATTACAAGAATACCCAGGAGCAAATTCCTGGCTCCGCCATTGAGTTGCGGCGACTAGTTCACCGGGTCTTGGAGAGAGTTTGGATCTTGCGTGAAGCCAGCCGAGATGCCCGCCCATTGCGAAGCCGAAAAGCCCTATGGTGCGGGCGGGGCCGAGGTCGCGGGTGTGGTGAATGTCGTCGGAGCTTTATTTGCCCGAGAAATGAGGTTGTGGCGTCAGTTTGAAAATAAATTAATGAAGGTTATCACTTGGTTTGGAAAAACTCGATGGAGAGGTGGAAGCGGGTCCAACAAACTCCGCTTCACTGGTAAAGATTTTGAAGAGAAAATGCAATGGGAGGGGGCATGTATCGATATGGGAGGGGGTAGAAACAAAACAACAAACTCCGCTTTAAATAGTAGAGATAGAATTGGACTGGACCTACTGACTATTGTTCCAATTTTAGGAACAGTGCCGAATGTCCCTTCCTCCTTGACGCAGAAGTTGTAAGTGTGTTTCAACAACAACAAAATCTCCTGGTCAACATTCGTGTAGATACAAACTCTTGATTATATAAAAAAGCAACAAAATCATTGTTTGTCTAGTTTGGTTGTTCTTCAACTAAGGGACCTTGTATGGACCTATAGTACCCCAAAAACTACCACGGACGATCATGGTGACCTTCAAATTGATATAGATGCCGCATTCGACTCGGTCCGGCTCACTAAAAATGGCTATTTCGAGCATTCCAAGCGAGTCAAGCGCTGGGTTGCTTAAATGTCCGTGCGCGTGTGAGCCAGGCTCTCATGTACGCAACTAAACTGGCTTTCCTTGCATGTAGCGAACATGTTTGTGCTGGATGTAGGCAAACAAACACATCCTTTACGCATGGCCAAACAACTCTATCAAAGTTTTAAAAGGGTGATCAGTTTCGGCCAAAAAATAAACCACCCAGACATGCTTCCATTCCAAATAAAAGCCCAAAACAACAGAAGCGCTTTCTCCCCCAAAACTAATCACTAATCTTCGATTAGTAAATTTTGAACTCGAACTGTCCTAGGGAAGCCAATTGTTTGGCACACTTTCTTGCTAGACATTGCCATGACTCTAAATCGGATTATGAATGGGAAGACGAAGCCTTCCAGCTTCTTATTATCGCATGTACTTGTGGATGTAACTTTACCACAGATTGAATAAAAGTGCCATGAGGCCTTCCCTTAAAAAACAAAAGGTTTTAAAATGAACAGCTCTATTAAGGTTTCAAAATTGTGAGCAGTTTTGGCCGAAAATTAAACAGCATCTTACGGCCGAACTAGGCATTGCTTCAAAAAAATAAAAAATTGTTTTCCATCCAAATAAAATGTACCCAACAGAAATGTATTCTCCCCCAAAACTAATCACCAATCATGCATAGTATAAATCTTGAAAAACAAATTTAAGGAGAAGAGGCTGTCACGGTGATTAGCATGCTTGCGCTTAAATCAACTGAATATTTTGGTTCTGAAGCACAGGGAGCGCATATATATAATTGCTTCTTCTTCTGTATACGCATTTCAATTTTAAATTATTATCAACTCATGGGACTTGCATATAACACGAAGACGCATATGCATTTAGAACCTCTTTGATTCGCTGGAATTTGCATACATAATACAACAACAAAGATTTAAATTTCCTGGCGAGAGGCCATCAGGGGTGCCGCGCACCGGCATGTCATACAACAAGGGGCTTCTAGGACACTGACCTAAACACTTCTTGCTACTAATAGTAGTACTACTAGATTCTATTGACTGACTAAACCAGGAGGGACGACACTTTGTAGAGCACATGGAATGATGAGGCGATACAATCTATCTCCCGTTCTATCCATCCATGGCATGGACGAGGATAGAATGCAAGAAAGATTGATTGGTAGTTTACCCAGGCGCCCGCTGGCCGCCGACGAGCGTTTCTATCAGCAGGGGCGGCGGGGCTGGAGGTGCCCGACCACGTGCTCCACCGTCTGACGCACGCCGTCCCGCGGCGGCTCGAAGCGCACCGGCAGGAAATCCTTGCGGCCGTCGCAGGGGAACCACGACGTTGAGAAGTGCTCCACGAGCCCGTCTAGCCCCTGCATGCGATACGAACCCCAATCCAATTACATGATGATGGCGGACATTAATTAGCGCGCAGCACGCGACGGGGAGATTGAACCGACGAGCCAGAGCGAGCAGTAACTAGGCGCGTACCTCCAGGCGCGCGTGCACGACGTCGCACACCTTTTTGGAGCCCGCGGCCTCCCAGCGGTGGCCGTTGAGGTGCGCGTGGAGCCGCCGCGCCGCCGCCGCCGTCGTCATGTTCACGAAGGCGTAGCCCTTGTTGAACCTCGTCCTGTTCAAAAGACAATAAACCTCATCAGGTGCACACGGATTGGATTCAAAAGGAAGGAAAAAGTAGCATTGATTGTATGGAAAGTAACTCTCGGGAGGGGAAACGGCTAGCAATCATACCCGAAGTCGACGGGGACGTAGAGGAAGTCGTACTCCGACCTGACCCCCTCGCCGTCGCCGCTGAGCTTGGCGTTCTCCTCGGCGCAGTGCTGGTCGAGGATGGCCATGAATCTCCTCTTCCTGCAATGTCCTCAATCTTTAAGCAGAAGCCCCAAAAATATCAAGCACGAACTAGCTAGGTGACATGAGATCGATGAAACAAAGAGGGCAAACAACTAGTAGCATTACATACATAAATTTATTGGGAATATTGCGAATCATCAGGGAGGTGTTGTTCTCTTTGGGGTTGAAGGCGAGGCGTGGCCACTGGCGGCGGCGCGGTTTGCCCGCGGAAGACGTACGCGGCGGGGGACGCAGAAGCGGCACTCGCGGCGGCAGGGGCGAAGCGGGCGGCTCCCTGCTCCAAGGAGTGAGGACAGAGCGCGGGGAAGGCTCGTCCCATACTTCATCCTTCGCGGCTACCTCGCCTCCGTCCTCGATGATCTCCGTGATTCGACAACGGGTCGTCGCTTGCGGTGGCGGTGGCGGCGCCGTGCAGCAGTACACCATCAATGGAGCGGGGTACCCGTATGCTGTCTGCAGCGGGAACGAGGGCATCCCCACTGTGTGACACCAGTCGCCGCCGTAGGCGAAAGGCCACCCGTGCGCCGGCGAGAGTGGGGGCGGAGGCGGCGGGTAGGAGAAAGGAGAGGGGTAGCACCACGTGGGAGCAAGTGTCATCGGAAGGTAAGGCGAGGCTACGGGGTTGAGGCAGGAGACGGCCATTGTTTTTGGGCTGGAGGTGAAGGAGGAAGGTGAACAAAGGAGAGCCGAAGGAGAAATAGGGAGGCACCCGGCCCCCCGATCCTTATAAAGGAAGGAGGAAGACGAACAAGGAAGAATCGGACAAAGGACTAGTGAGTAGTAGTAGTAGTAGTTGCTTTTTTCCTATTTGCAAAAGAGCAGGGATTTTCTGAAACAGAAAAGTATCCCTGTAGTACTATCAAAGAAAAAACGAGAAAATAGCGTATTGTGAGCTTCCTCGTACAAGAGAGAAATATTATTCGCAATACATTAGGTCTCTTTAATTTGAATTTCAAGAAAAAAATATTCAACATGTTTCCTATAGAACTTGTTAGATTTGAATATGAAAATATTTACCGAATCAAATTTTTTGACCAGTCCAAATCTAATTTACTCAATAACATGGCATACTCAATATGTTAAACGACTATCTGCTTTTTTCTGAGCTACTATCACAGTATAAACGCAGATGCCTATATACACGCACATAAACTTATCCCCATAAAGACATGCACGCGCTATTTTCATCAGCACTTTGAGATACTAAATCGGCGCAACATATTAAGATTGACGAAGTCATCATAAAATACCTTCATAGTCAACAGAAACGTCTCCTCACACTGAACGAACATTGCCGAAAAAATAGAAATAAATTCAGAAAAATACGAGACCAAGTCTAGAACTTGAGCCGTGGATTGGTTCCACTTCCACCATAAATAACCTACCCATTTGAGCACTAGTAGAAAACATGGCATCATTTCCGGTTTCAGAGGGCCTTTAGTCCCGGTTGCAGAACCGGGACTAAAGGCCCCAACTTTTAGTCCCGGTTGGGTTACGGAACGGGACTAAAGGAGCTTCATGTGGCCGCTGTGGGGCGTCCAGGCAGGAGGACCTTTAATTCCGGTTGGTAACACCGATCGGGAAAAAAAGGCAGCCACGCGTCAGCAACTGCGAGACGCTGATTTTTTTGAAGGAGGGGTTTAGGGTTTTTTGAGGGTTTAGGGGTTTTCATATTGTGTGTTCCCCTTTTATTTTTGTGTTTACCCTTCAATTCTTTTACATTTAGGGTTTCATTTTTATTTCATGTTTTTCATTCAACTCGACGCTAGCTACTACATATAACAATGAAGAAACCATCACACAAGATCGTCATGAACATATATAGAGAGAAGTGACCTCTCTTTCTCCGTGCTTGGTCGAACAACAAGATTTCGTATATCTATCTGACTCTACTACATATATACAATATAACATCTCTTACGATCCCTCACATCATCTACCAAAATCCATTTGCAATTCCTGATGGTATTCTCCGTGTTTAGGTATGACGTGGTCAACAAAGAATCTCGCCAATTCCTCTTGAATTTCTCGTCTGTGATCATGTGGTAGGAGTTCGTTCCGCTTCTCCCAAATCTAATTTAAAGAAGGGGGTCAATACATATATATGAATGAAAGTCAACACAATTGATGGTCATAAAATAAAATTGTGAATATTGTTTATGTACTTCAAATTACTGGTCAGATAAGCCCCGCTTAGAGGTCGAGTGGAGAATGAACTCGCAAACGTAGTATCCACATAAATTATTCCCAGGTGCCTGCCACAAGCACTTTACGAGAATATAATTCAATCAAACTGATAAGCAAGCATAATAATGGTATTGATGGAACTAGAATCAATGAGACATGTGTGGAACTAGCTAATACTACTTACTTTGAAGTGTGTAAATCGCAGCTCCTTCTTCTGTAGACCCGGAACCATTCTGATGAACTTTTTCCAAACCCTTCCCGACAAAGAAAATGATTATTTCATATCCGAAAATGAATGAAAGTTGCCGATATGGTGCGATAATGATTGAACTTACTTCTGGAGCATTTCACTCATGTCCGACCACTCCTTAGCCTCTTTACGTCTCGAGTCTAAGATATTTACTACTCACGCATAACTCATCAATTACACTTAACCTCGAGTAAGCAAACCCGAATATGCACAAGACAGTAACACTCACTTAAAGTTGTAAGGAAAGAGTATTTCCCTTTTATTTTAATGTCGAAGGAACGCATTTAGCAAGTTTTCCTCGGTACCTTTGGATCTTTTGTGCACCATTAATTTATTTACGGTATTTGGGCTAATGAATCCAATGTCATAGTTTTGTCCTCTTTTGCATTCGACGATCTTCAATCTGCATAATATATTGAGGATAATTATATATACATGCAATGAACGAGATGAGCTAGAGACTTAATTGCAGAAATAATACTTACAGACAGTAGCAAGTCATGAGAGTTTTGTCGATAGCGTCTTGATTGAATAACTGAAATAATTCCACAAATTCAACGTACATCAGGTCGACTTCAATGAAGTCGTGCTCATCTTTATTTCCCAGCTAAATATTGTCGGTCTCGTCCTTGTTCCAGGTTTCCAAGTACCAGTTATGTAATCTTCGCATCATCGTTGGTAGATGCAGGAGCTGATCATGTTTGACGGGAGGCTTCCCGTGCTCGTATATAATTGGCGCTACTACCTCAACCATTTCAAATTGTACATCATCGCCCACGTAATCACCAAGAGTGGTACCGGGCGTTAGCCCAGGATGATTAGCGATATCGGTAAACACCTTGAGCGGGGGACACGATTGCTTCTCCTGTTCGCTGAGCTAGGGAATTGTTTTCCCACTTCATCTTGCAGCAGTGCTAGTACTTCCCGGCCGTTGTGCTTCATTAAATGTCTTTTCAATACAACGGTCATAGTGTGATAGCGGCGGAGGCGGTGGTGGTCGCCTAAGGGCATCCAGAGAGCGCTTCACTTTTACTGGATCTATTATTTCCTTCGGAGGTGGACGTTTCCGTTCAAAATGGGCCTTCACTTCGGTAGCCATGATGTCCTTGTTTTCCTCGTCAGTCCTCTCATATGATAACTTGGCAGGTGCCTTGAGGCTTGGACCATCTCTGAATTTCTTCCCTGTTGTACTGCTAGCCGCCGAAGCGGCAGCGGCTCTCTTCTGACGTTGCTACGCGGTGGAGGAGGCGGAGTCCGCTAACGCGGTGGAGACAACTGAGGCGGAGGAGGAATGTGCTGAGGGGCCTCCTCAGCCGGAGTCCACTGACGCGGCAAAGACGGCTGAGGCTGCTTAGGGGCCTCCTCCAGCTGAGTCTGCTGAGGCACCGTCCAGTTTGGAAGCAAGATGTTTTTCTTTCTCCATAGACAAGTAGTCCTTAAGGTAATTTCCATATGAATCTCCCCTTCACTTGTAGGGTAGTCAAGCTCCAGCCCCTCAATTCAGTATTTCATCCACGCCGACAACAGCAAAGCCATCTGGAATCTGACGGAAATGGAAAGTTCCATCAGGTCGAGGAGGTAAGACATAGCCGACCCCCACCTTCAAGGTTTGGTTATTGCATTTCGCCATTAGCTCACTGTTGGGGAACGTAATATTTCAAAAAAAAAATCCTACGATCACACAAGATCTATCTACTAGATGCATAGCAACTAGAGGGGATAGTGTGTCTACGTACCCTCGTAGACCGAAAGCGGAAGCGTCTAGTGACGCGGTTGATGTAGTCGAACGTCTTCGCGATCCAACCGATCAAGCACCGAACGTACGACACCTCCGTGTTCAGCACATGTTCGACTCGATGACGTCCCACGAGCTCTTCATACAGTTGATCTTCACGGGAGAGTTTCGTCAGCAGGATGGAGTGGTGACGGAGATGATGAAGCTACCGGCGCAGGGCTTCGCCTAAGCATTGCAACGGTATGACCGAGATGTGTTTCTGTGAAGGGGGCACCGCACACGGCTAGAACAATGTTTCTTGTGTGTCTTTGGGTGCCCCTGCCCCCGTATATAAAGGAGCAAGGGGGAAGGTGCAGCTGGCCAAGGGGCGCGCCATAGGAGTAGGTTTCCTACTCCTTGTAGGAGTAGGAATCCTCTTTCCTATTCCTACTAGGAGTAGGAAAGGAAAAAGGAAGAAGAAGAAAGAAGGAGAGAGGTGGTGCCCCCCACTCCTAGTCTAACTAGGACTCCCTAGAGGGGGCGCCGGCCAGCCCTATGGGCTGCCTCTCTCTTTTCCCTCAAGGCCCACTATGGCCCATACTCCCCCGGGGGGTTCCGGTAACCCCCTCCGGCACTCCGGTTTTAACCGATAACACCCGGAACACTTCCGGTGTCCGAATATAGTCGTCCAATATATTAATCTTTATGTCTCGGACATTCCGAGACTCCCTGTCATGTCCGTGATCTCATCTGGGACTCCGAACTACCTACAGTACATCAAAATTCATAAACTCATAATACCGATCGTCAGCGAACATTAAGCGTGCGGACCCTACGGGTTCGAGAACTATGTAGACATGACCGAGACTCATCTCTGGTCAATAACCAATAGACGAACCTGGATGCTCATATTGGCTCCTACATATTCTACAAAGATCTTTATCGGTCAAACCGCATAACAACATACATTGTTCCCGTTGTCATCGGTATGTTACTTGCCCGAGATTCGATCGTCGATATCTCAATACCTAGTTCAATCTCATTACCGGCAAGTCTCTTTACTCGTTCTGTAATACATCATCTCGTGACTAACTCATTAGTCATTTGCTTGCAAGGCTTATTATGATGTGTATTACCGAGAGGGCCCAGAGATACCTCACCGACACTCAGAGTGACAAATCCTATTCTTGATCTATGCCGACACCACAAACACCTTCGGAGACACCTGTAGAGCATCTTTATAATCACCCAGTTACGTTGTGACGTTTGATAGCACACAAGGTGTTCCTCCGGTATTCGGGAGTTCCATAATCTCATAGTCATAGGAACATGTATAAGTCATTAAGAAAGCAATGGCAGTAAAACTAAATGATCAAGTTGCTAAGCTAACGGATGGGTCTCGTCCATCACATCATTCTCCTAATGATGTGATCCCGTTGATCAAATGACAACTCATGTCTATGGCTAGGAAACATAACCATCTTTGATCAATGAGCTAGTCTAGTAGAGGCACACTAGGGACACTTTGTTTTGTCTATGTATTCACACATGTACTAACTTTCCGGTTAATACAATTCTAGCATGAATAATAAATATTTATCATGATATATGGAAATATAAATAATAACTTTATTATTGCCTCTAGGGCATATTTCCTTCAGTCTCCCACTTGCACTAGAGTCAATAATTTAATTCACATCGCCATGTGATTTAATACCGATAATTCACATCATTATGTGAATAACACCCATAGTTCACATCGCCATGTGACCAACACCCAAAGGGTTTACTAGAGTCAATAATCTAGTTCACATCGCCATGTGATTAACACCCAAAGAGTACTAAGGAGTGATCATGTTTTTCTTCGTGAGAGAAGTTTAGTCAGCGGGTCTGTTACATTCAGATCCGTATGTATGTCGCAAATTTCTATGTCTACAATGCTCTGTATGGAGCTACTCTAGCTAATTGCTCCCATTTTCAATACGCATCCAGATTGATACTTAGAGTCAGCTGGATTAGTGTCAAAGCTTGCATCAGCGTAACTCTTCACCACAAACTCTTTATCTCCTTCATAATTGAAAGCACATTTGCTCCCTGGGTGGTTTTGGTAATTAATGACAACATACTTTGTGGTTGGACTAATGCTTTTATCAAGTATGTTTCAGGAAATTCAATCACATTGGCTATGGCAAAATGACTGAAGAAGTGGACCCCTCAAAATGCTAAGGCAAGCATTGGCAAAAGCTCAAGACTCCATTTCTGGTTTAGTGATCCAAGATCACATTGAGTCCACAGGAAAAGCCAATACTATTAAAAGGGGATGAGGTTGTGTTGATGATCTGGTTGCTCAAGTGCTTAGTGATATATCTCCTTCAATGATCAGCAACTTTCACTACAAAACACACTCATAAGTAATCTCGGACCAACCGATTTTCCAAACTCAGTCACACCGAGATGAACCACCTCAGCCATAAGCCAAACCCTAGAAAAATCGGTCATTCCGAGTTTGAGATCGGTTTCACGGAAACATGGGCTGCCAAGCTTCTTTAACCGTTTGTCATCAAGTCGGTGTCACCGAGTTGATAAAATCGGTCTTACCGAAATTGACATGCTCCTGTCTTGGCACAAATCGGAATAACCGAGATGACATTTTCGGTCCCACCGAAAATGGCAAGCTCCTGTCTTTGCTCAAATCGGACTAACCGAGATGGTATTTTCGGTCCCACCGAAAACCCCAACGTTCACTATATTTGAACTTTCGGTCTGACCGAGTTGTCAACTTCGGTCTCACCGAGATTGCTCAATTATGTGCGTAACGGTTGGATTTTGTGTGGAGGCTATATATACCCCTCCACCCCCTCTTCATTCGTGGAGAGAGCCATCAGAAAGAACTACCACTCCTACCTTACACTTTCTGAGAAGAGAACTACCTACCCTTGTGTTGAGATCAAGTTGCTCCATTCCTACCATATGAAACTTGATTTCTAACCTTCCCAAGTTGCTTTCCACTCAATCCTTTCTTCCACCACAACCATATCAGTGAGGAGAGTTGAGTGTTGGGGAGATTATCATTTGAAGCACAAGAGCAAGGAGTTCATCATCATCTACAACATCTATTACCTTTTGGAGGGTGGTGCCTCCTAGATTGGTTAGGTGTCGCTTGGGAGCCTCCGTCATCGAGATGTGGAGTTGAACCAAGAAGTTTGTAAGGGCAAGGAGATCGCCTACTTCGTGAAGATCTACCCCGAGTAAGGCTAGCCCTCCGTGGGCGTAGGCCATGATGGAATAGACAAGGTTGCTTCTTCGTGGACCCTTCGTGGGTGGAGCCCTCCGTGGACTCGCGCAGCCGTTACCCTCCGTGGGTTGAAGTCTCCATCAACGTGGATGTACGATAGCACCACCTATCGGAACCACGGGAAAAATCATTGCGTCTCCAAATTGCGTTTGATCTTCTCCACTTCTCTTTACTACTTGTGCAATTTACTTTCCGCTTCCCATACTCTAGAATTGCATGTGTAGTGTGCTACTTGACTTGTGTGTTATGCAAAAACTGCCAAAATCTATCCTTGATAAAAGACAGAATTTTTATCTTGTCGAGTAGTCTAATCACCCCCCCTCTAGACACTCTCACCTTCTTCGATCCCTCAATTGGTATCAGAGCTTTGGTCTCCATTGCTTTGGTTTACACACCATTGGAGGAAGATGGACGTGTCTACGTTTGGGAGTGTTAGCCATAGAGTTCCTATTCTTAATGGAGAGTCATATAACTCATGGAGGTCTGAAATGTTTAGTATCTTTAAGATGTACAATTTGTGCAAATATGTTGAGACCCCCTATGTGCCTCCATTTGATCCCTTGCACCCTACCATGGATGAAGAGCTTGATTTGCTTCGTAACCTTAGGACTGTAAATCTTATCATTAGAGGGTTACCCGATGATTTGCTTAAGCTCGTTACAAACTTTGAGTGCGCCTATGCTATGTGGAAATTCTTGGAAGAACTTTATCCGGACTACTCTTTGAGAGGTCTTGATGAAATTGTACACAAGACTATTGAATTTGATAAGATGCACCCCAATGATCCCAACTTTGATAAATGCTTCTTTGAGCTTCGTGATCTTATGAAAAAGAAGGGTGATCCCGGTCTTATCAATGCTTTAATTAGAAAAGCTCTTGTATTGCATTCCGAAGATTATTGTCACATTGACAAAACTAATGCAAGAAGTTTTTATCAAATTGACCTAGGTGTTGATGATGAACAATCTATGGGTCAATATGATGATGAGCATGAGCATGATGATGATTACTCCAATTCGGACACCGAGCTAGACAAGGTCATGAAGAGTCTCAATCTTATGGCAAATCTGAGAGACTACATGTCCGGTGGAAAAGAGTGGATTCTTGATAGTGGATGCACCGATCACATGACCGGAGACAAAGACATGTTTCGAGAGCTTGCAAAGAACGATGGTCCACGCAAGTATGTGACTTTTGGAGACAACTCCAAGGGTAAGGTACTTGGCCTTGGTAAGGTGGCCATATCTCATGATAGCTCTATTCAAAATGTCATGCTTGTAGAATCTCTTGGATACAATTTACTTTCCGTGTCTAGATTAGCTGACTTTGGATTCAATGTGCTATTCACCAAAGTAGATTGCCAAGTCTTTTGTCATGACAATCAAAACATGGCATTTACCGGTATCCGTAGAGGTGATCTATATATTGTTGATTTCACTAAGAAAGCCCAACCTAGAGCTTGTTTCATTGCTAAATCCTCTAAAGGTTGGTTATGGCATAGAAGGCTAGGACATGTTGGTATGCGTAATCTAGACAAGCTGATCAAAGGTGATAATATTCTTGGTGTTAAAGATGTTTTCTTTGACAAAGATAGACTTTGTAGTGCTTGTCAAGCAGGAAAACAAGTAGGTGGAAGTCATCCCGTGAAAAACATCATGACCACAAGGAGACCGCTTGAGCTTCTTCATATGGATCTCTTCGGTCCCAATGCTTACAAAAGCCTTGGTGGTAACTCTTTTGGTCTAGTTATAGTTGATGATTATTCCAGATTTACGTGGGTATTTTTCCTTGATGACAAATCGCAGGTTCAGAGAATCTTCAAAACCTTTGCCAAAAAGGCCCAAAATCAATTTGAGGTGAAGATCAAGAAAGTTCTAAGTGACAATGGAACGGAGTTCAAGAACGCCAATGTAGACTCTTTTCTCGATGAGGAAGGAATTCTACATGAGTTCTCGGCTACGTACACTCCTCAACAAAATGGAGTTGTTGAGAGGAAGAACCGAACGCTCATAGAGATGGCGAGAACGATGCTTGATGAATACAAGACACCGAAGCATTTTTGGGGAGAAGCGGTCGAGACAGCTTGTCATGCTATCAACAGGCTTTATCTTCATAAGCTCCTCGGCAAGACATCATACGAGCTCCTCACCGGTAACAAACCCCAAGTGGGATACTTTCGTGTCTTTGGTTCAAAATGCTATATTCTTGATAAGCATCGTCGGTCTAAATTTGCTCCTAAATCTCATGAAGGCTTTCTCCTTGGTTATGGATCAAACTCCCACACCTACCGTGTCTACAATAATTTCACCCGAAAGGTTGAAGAGACGGTAGACGTGAAGTTTGATGAATCTAACGGCTCGCAAGTAGAGCAAATGCCTATTGATGTAGGAGACAAGGACCCATCGGAAGCTATCCAAGACTTATCTATTGGAAAGATCCGTCCCATGGAAGTGAAGGAGAGTACCTCATCTACATATGTGGAGCCACCTACCTCACGGCGAGATGAACCTCAAGGCAACATGGAGGCCTCCACAAGTGGAACTCACCAAGATGAGGAAGTGCAACAAGAAGATCCACCACAACCTCCTTCTCCACCGCCTCAAGACAACATCAACAAAAATGAAGAAGAAGAAGAGGAAGATGAAGATGATGAGGAAGCTCGGCCACAACATCAACAAAAGCTATCCCGAGTTCGAGCAAGAGTCAAGAAGAATCATCCCGTGGAACAAATGATGAACGACATCAACTCCGGGAGAATTACTCGCTCTAAAACTCGCTTAGCTAACTTTTGTGAGCATTACTCATTTATCTCTAGTATTGAACCTATGAAGGTAGAAGAAGCACTTGAAGACCCGGATTGGGTGAACGCTATGCACGAAGAACTACACAACTTCGAGAGGAACAAGGTATGGACTTTGGTAGAGAAGCCCAAGGATGATCAAAACATCATTGGAACCAAATGGGTGTTTCGGAACAAGCAAGATGAAGATGGACAAGTCATCCGCAACAAGGCTCGTCTCGTAGCTCAAGGTTACACACAAGTCGAAGGTATGGACTATGGTGAGACCTATGCCCCCGTTGCTAGACTTGAGTCCATTCGCATTCTTCTTGCTTATGCCAATCACCATGATATTACTCTCTATCAAATGGATATCAAAAGTGCTTTCCTAAATGGTGAAATTGAGGAGGAAGTATTTGTGAAACAACCTCCCGGATTTGTGAATCCCAAAAAGCCTAATCATGTTTACAAGCTGCACAAAGCTCTTTATGGTCTTAAACAAGCTCCTAGAGCTTGGTACAAATGCTTGACTAGTTTTCTTCTTGAAAAAGGGTTTGAGATTGGAAAGATAGACTCAACGCTATTCACAAAAAGGGTTAATGGTGAACTATTTGTGTGCCAAATATATGTGTTATCTTTGGTTCAACTAACCCTCATTTTAGCAAGAAGTTTGGACAGCTCATGTCGGAGAAGTATGAGATGTCCATGACGAGTGAACTCAAATTCTTCCTTGGGTTGCAAATCAAGCAATCTAAGGAGGGTACCTTTGTCTCACAAACAAAGTACACCAAGGACCTCTTCAAGAAGTTCAACATGCAAGAAAGCAAAGGTATGAGTACCCCCATGCCTACTAGTGGACATAATGACTTGACAAAAGATGGAGAACCCGTTGATCAAAGGGTTTACCGATCTATGATTGGTTCTCTACTATATCTTTGTGCTTCTCGTCCTGACATAATGTTGAGTGTATGCATGTGTGCGCGATATCAAGCAGCCCCTAAAGAATGTCATCTTAAAGCTGTTAAAAGGATAGTGAGATATTTGATACACACACCAAACTTTGGCATTTGGTATCCTAAGAGGGCCTCTTTCGACCTTGTTGGCTATTCCGACTCGGACTATGCCGGTGACAAGGTTGATAGAAAGTCAACTTCGGGTACGTGTCAATTTCTTGGTCGATCCCTTGTATCTTGGTCCTCCAAGAAACAAAATTCGGTATCATTATCCACTGCCGAAGCAGAATATATTGCTGCTGGTTCGTGTTGTGCTCAATTGCTATGGATGACACAAACGCTTAAGGATTATGGGATACATGTGAGACATGTTCCTTTGCTCTGTGACAATGAGAGTGCAATTAAAATTGGACACAATCCAGTGCAACACTCTCGAACAAAGCATATTGAAGTTCGTCACCATTTTATTCGTGATCATATTGCCAAGGGTGACATTAATCTTAAGCATGTTCGTACTGACAAACAACTTGCTGATATCTTTACAAAACCTCTTGATGAGAAGGTGTTTTGTCGCTTAAGGAGTGAGTTGAACATCATTGATGCTTCAAACTTGGAGTGAGAACTCCATCGATGCATGCAAGGCATGAGCCCTCTTGACTAATCTTTGATATTTCTCTTATGATGATGATCATATGTCTTGGACACATTTGCCTCCTTGTATTGCATCTAACTCCTTGCAGGTACTTGGATGATCTACATTCCACAAGATTACCACACACTCAAATCATGAGTAATCTTGTCATTGACCAAGTATCTAGCCCTTTGGGATGTTGAGTTCAAGGAACAAAATTCTACATATCCTTTTTGACATCTTTTACATCTTGCATTTCACTCTTGTCATCTTGGATATCCTTGAGTATTTCCTTGCTTGCCTAACCCATGTAGGAAGATGAACTACACAAGTGGAAATGGCGCTCCAACTTCACATTCAATGAGCACCTACATCAAGTTCACCTACATGAGCAAAGCAACAACAAGCCCAAGGTATGTTGTTCACATCTTTAAGGAGCTTTGCTCAAAGTCATGAGTACAAGCAGCTTCATAAGATGTGATCACATTGAATGCTTAATCGAAAAATGGCAACCCCATTTTTGAGCTTAAATGATGAGTATGACCTATGATCAAATGTCCTCATTTGACTCCTAAGTCAATATACTCAAACATAGGTGACCTTGTCGCCGACCTTTATCTAGATGGAGTACATATGTTTTAGAGTCTTTCTATTTTCTCTTATGTTCTCTCATTGAGTTTTCTTTACAAAAAAAAACTTCATCTAGGAATCTTTTTCATTTCTATTCTTCTGTCTTTGTGAATATCCCTCTAGCTCTGATCAATTCCTCGAAAATCTTTCACAAATTCATTGCAAATCCTTTGAAACATTCCTCGCAAAGTGAGCTGAATTATTTCTCTATTTCCTTGGAATTAAACTCGGCGTCACCGATTTAAAATTTTCGGTCTAACCGAAAAGGATCTGCCCTAAGTCCCTGACTTTTGGACCCACCGATCCATCTAATTCGGTGTCACCGATTTATCCCTTCCAGGATATCATCTTCTGCAGCTCCACTCATTGTTTCTCTATGCATGTTCCTATTTGCCCTGTTGTGATTCTTAAGGATCCCACTTCTTTCTTTCCATCTTTCCTGCCCTACCTAGTTTGCTGTCCTTTTCGGCACTTGATGTCAAAGGGGGAGAAGACTTAGGGGGAGTAGGGGGAGAAAAGAAGACTTAGGGGGAGAAGAAAAGCAATCTTATCTTAAGGGGGAGAGAATCACATCAAAGCTTTGCCGTGTCTTACATTGGACATCATTCTCTTTTGGCATCATTCTTTTGATTTTGCTCTTTCCATCACACCCCTTGTTCTGAGAGAACTCAAAGGGAGAGGAATCTTCACAATTGATATCTTATGGAAAGCAAAATCTCTCAGAGTTCATTGAAAATCTTTTAGTTTCGGAGACATGTTTGCTGATTCAAGCCTGTGCTCAATATGAGACACTATTTATACATGTCATCCCTGGCTTGGTACTCTTGATGTTCTTGCAGTTGGTTGAAGGAATACTCTTGTGTTATCTAACCTTTTCCCAAGTTTATCCCTTCAGGTACAATGCCAAGGAACCTCAAGGTAAGTATATGCACCTTGCAGAATGTGCATGATGGTAACTTGCTTGTGAATACTTGTTTGCAAGAAATCACCATGCACATATGCATTATCACTCACTTCTTTTCATCTGCTCTGATGCATATAGCCAAGCTGCATGTAGCACATCTTGCTTATCTCTCTTGTGTGCTTGTGGTAGTCCAAAACCATAATTTATGAAAATCTTGCACACTTGTAGGAGGAGCCTGTGTACTACATGCTTGTCAAAGCTTTCGTAATAATTCTGTCTTTCTTTCAATAAGCTTTGATGTCTTGTTTAGAGTGATTTTAGTGTGTTGCCATCAATTACCAAAAAGGGGGAGATTGAAAGCACATTTGCTCCCTGGGTGGTTTTGGTAATTAATGACAACATACTTTGTGGTTGGACTAATGCTTTTATCAAGTATGTTTCAAGAAATTCAATCACATTGGCTATGGCAAAATGACTGAAGAAGTGGACCCCTCAAAATGCTAAGGCAAGCATTGGCAAAAGCTCAAGACTCCATTTCTGGTTTAGTGATCCAAGATCACATTGAGTCCATAGGAAAAGCCAATACTATTAAAAGGGGATGAGGTTGTGTTGATGATCTGGTTGCTCAAGTGCTTAGTGATATATCTCCTTCAACGATCAGCAACTTTCACTACAAAACACACTCATAATTAATCTCGGACCAACCGATTTTCCAAACTCAGTCACACCGAGATGAACCACCTCAGCCATAAGCCAAACCCTAGAAAAATCGGTCATTCCGAGTTTGAGATCGGTTTCACCGAAACATGGGCTGCCAAGCTTCTATAACCGTTTGTCATCAAGTCGGTGTCACCGAGTTGATAAAATCGGTCTTACCGAAATTGACATGCTCCTATCTTGGCACAAATCGGAATAACCGAGATGACATTTTCGGTCCCACCGAAAATGGCAAGCTCCTGTCTTTGCTCAAATCGGACTAACCGAGATGGTATTTTCGGTCCCACCGAAAACCCCAACGTTCACTATATTTGAACTTTCGGTCTGACCGAGTTGTCAACTTCGGTCTCACCGAGATTGCTCAATTATGTGTGTAACGGTTGGATTTTGTGTGGAGGCTATATATACCCCTCCACCCCTCTTCATTCGTGGAGAGAGCCATCAGAAAGAACTACCACTCCTACCTTACACTTTCTGAGAAGAGAACTACCTACCCTTGTGTTGAGATCAAGTTGCTCCATTCCTACCATATGAAACTTGATTTCTAACCTTCCCAAGTTGCTTTCCACTCAATCCTTTCTTCCACCACAGCCATATCAGTGAGGAGAGTTGAGTATTGGGGAGATTATCATTTGAAGCACAAGAGCAAGGAGTTCATCATCATCTACAACATCTATTACCTTTTGGAGGGTGGTGCCTCCTAGATTGGTTAGGTGTCGCTTGGGAGCCTCCGTCATCGAGATGTGGAGTTGAACCAAGAAGTTTGTAAGGGCAAGGAGATCGCCTACTTCGTGAAGATCTACCCCGAGTAAGGCTAGCCCTCCGTGGGCGTAGGCCATGATGGAATAGACAAGGTTGCTTCTTCGTGGACCCTTCGTGGGTGGAGCCCTCCGTGGACTCGCGCAGCCGTTACCCTCCGTGGGTTGAAGTCTCCATCAACGTGGATGTACGATAGCACCACCTATCGGAACCACGGGAAAAATCATTGCGTCTCCAAATTGCTTTTGATCTTCTCCACTTCTCTTTACTACTTATGCAATTTACTTTCCGCTGCCCATACTCTAGAATTGCATGTGTAGTGTGCTACTTGACTTGTGTGTTATGCAAAAACTGCCAAAATCTGTCCTTGATAAAAGACAGAATTTTTATCTTGTCGAGTAGTCTAATCACCCCCCTCTAGACACTCTCACCTTCTTCGATCCCTCAATAATCGAGAAACATTTCCCAAGTCATCCAGTAACTAAGGATAATTTTGACCGCTGTCCAGTGATCTACTCCTTGATCACTATTGTACCTCCTTGCCAAACTCATGGCAAGGTACACAACATGTTTGGTACACATCATGACATACTTTATAGAACCTATGGCTGAGGCATAGGGAATGACTTTCATTCTTTCTCTATATTCTGTCGTGGTCGGGTTTTGAGTCTTACTCAACTTAACACCTTGCAACATAGGCAAGAATACTTTCTTTGACTGTTCCATTTTGAACTACTTCAAAAACTTGTCAAGGTATGTACTCATTGAAAAAACTTATCAAGCGTCTTAATGTATATCAATAGATTTTGATGCTCAATATGTAAGCAGCTTCACCGAGGTATTTCTTTGAAAAACTCCTTTCAAACACTCCTTTATGCTTTCCAGAAAATTTTACATCATGTTCGATAGACAATATGTCATTCACATATACTTATCAGAAAGGTTGTAGTGCTCCCACTCACTTTCTTGTAAATACAGGCCTCACCGCATTTCTGTATAAAACTATACGCTTTGATCAACTTATCAAAGTGTATATTCCAACTCCGAGATGCTTGCACCAGTCCATAGATGGATCGCTGGAGCTTGCACATTTTGTTAACACCTTTAGGATTGACAAAACTTTCTGGTTGCATCATATACAACTCTTCTTTAATAAATCCATTAAAGAACACAGGTTTGTTATCCATTTGCCAGATTTCATAAAATGCGGTAATTGCTAACATGATTCAGACAGACTTAAGCATCGCTACGAGTGAGAAAATATCATCGTAGTCAACACCTTGAACTTGTAGAAAACTTTTCGCAATAAGTGGAGCTTTGTAGAAAGTAACATTACCATCGGCGCCAGTCTTCCTCTTAAAAACTCATTTATTTTCAATGGCTTGCCGATCATCGGGCAAGTCAACCAAAGTCCACACTTTGTTCTCATACATGGATCCCATCTCAGATTTCATGGCCTCAAGCCATTTTGCGGAATGTGGGCTCATCATCGCTTCCTCATAGTTCGTAGGTTCATCATGGTCTAGTAACATGACTTCCAGATCTGGGTTACTGTACCACTCTAGCATGGAACGCACTCTGGTTGACCTACGAGGTTCAATAGTAACTTGATCTGAAGTTTCATGATCATCATCATTAGCTTCCTCGCTGATTGGTGTAGGAATAACTGGAACTAGTTTCTGTGATGTACTACTTTCCAATCCGGGAGAAGGTACAATTACCTCATCAAGTTCCACTTTCCTCTCACTCACTTCTTTCGAGAGAAACTATTCTACATTGTTTTAAATGAAGACCAAACTCGTAACTCAAATATTCGCCTTCGCGATCAGATCATAGAAACTTAATTTTCTTGTTACGATGATTCTCTACTTCACTCCGAAATTCTTTGAACTTTTCAAATGTTTCAGACTTTGTGCTTCATCAAGTAGATATACCCATATCTGCTTAAATCATCAGTGAAGGTCAGAAAATAACGATACCCGCCGCGAGCCTCAACACTCATCGGTCCACATACATCAGTATGTATGAATTCCAATAAATCAGTTGCTCGCTCCATTGTTCCAGAGAACGGAGTTTTAGTCATCTTGCCCATGAGGCATGGTTCGCAAGCACCAAGTGATTCATAATCAAGTGATTCCAAAAGCCAGTCAGCATGGAGTTTCTTCATGCGCTTTACATCAATATGACCTAAACGGCAGTGCCACAAATAATTTGCACTATCATTATCAACTTTGCATCTTTTGGCTTCAATATTATGAATATGTGTATTACTACGATTGAGATCCAACAAACTATTTTCATTGGGTGTATGACCATCGAAGGTTTTATTCATGTAAACAGAACAACAATTATTCTATGACTTTAAATGAATAACCGTATTGCAACAAACATGATCAAATCATATTCATGCTCAACGCAAATGCCAAATAACATTTATTTAGGTTCTACACTAATCCCAAAAGTATAGGGAGTGTGCGATGATGATCGTATCAATCTTGGAACCACTTCCAACACACATCGTCACTTTACCTTTAACTACTCTCTGTTCATTCTGCAACTCTCGTTTTGAGTTACTAAATTTAGCAACTGAACCGGTATCAAATATCCAGGGGTTGCTATGAACACTAGTAAAGTACACATCAATAATATGTATATCAAATATACCTTTGTTCACTTTGCCATCCTTCTTATCCGCCAAGTATCTAGGGCAGTTCCACTTCTAGTGACAATTTCCTTTGCAGTAGAAGCACTTAGTTTCAGGCTTGAGTTTAGCTTTGGGTTCCTTCACGGGAGTGACAACTTGCTTGTCATTCTTCTTGAAGTTCTCCTTCTATCCCTTTGCCCCTTGCTTGAAACAAGTGGTCTTGTTAACCATCAACACTTGATGCTCTTTCTTGATTTCTACCTTCGCCAATTTCAGCATCGCGAAGAGCTTGGGAATTACTCTCGTCATCCCTTGCATATTATAGTTCATCACGAAGTTCTAGTAACTTGGAGATAGTGACTAGAGAACTTTGTCAATTACTATCTTATCTGGAAGATTAACTCCCACTTGATTCAAGCAATTGTAGTACCCAGACAATCTGAGCACATGCTCACTAGTTGAGCTATGCTCGTCCATCTTGTAGGCAAAGTACTATCAGAGGTCTCATACCTCTTGATACGGGCATGAGTATGAAATACAAATTTCAACTCTTAGGAACATCTTATATGCTCCGTGGCATTCAAAACATTTTTGAAGTCCCGGTTCTACACCGTAAAGCATGGTGCACTAAACTATCAAGTAGTCATCATACCGAGCTTTTGTCAAAACATTCATAACGTCTTCATCTGCTCCTGCAATAGGTCTGTCACCTAGCGGTGCATCAAGGACATAATTATTCTGTGCAACAATGAGGAAAATCCTCAGATCACGAAACAAGTCCGCATCATTGCTACTATCATCTTTCAACTTATATTTCTCTAGGAACATATAAAAATAAACGGGGAGCTACATCGTGAGCTATTGATCTACAACAAAGATATGCTAATACTACCAAGACTAAGTTCATGATAAATTAAAGTTCAATTAATCATATTACTAAAGAACTCCCACTTAGATAGACATCCCTCTAGTCATCTAAATTATCACGTGATCGAAATCGACTAAACCATGTCCGATCATCACGTGAGATGGAGTAGTTTTCAATGGTGAACATCTTATGTTGATCATATCTACTATATGATTCACGCTCGATCTTTCCGTCTCCAGTGTTCCGAGGCCATGTTTGTACATGCTAGGCTCGTCAAGTTTAACCCGACTATTCTACATGTGCAAAACTGTCTTACACCCGTTGTATTTGAACGTAGAGCTTATCACATCCGATCATCACATAGTGTCTCGGCACGACGAACTTTCGCAACGGTGCATACTCAGGGAGAACACTTGTACCTTGAAAATTTTTAAGGGATCATCTTATAATTCTACCGCCGTACTAAGCAAAATAAGAAGCATAATAAGATAAACATCACATGCAATCAAAATATGTGACATGATATGGCCATCATCATCTTGTGCTTTTGATCTCCATCTCCAAAGCATCGTCATGATCTCCATCGTCACCGGCTTGACACCATAATCTTCATCGTAGCGTCGTGGTCATCTCGCCAACTATTGCTTCTACTACTATCGCTAACTCATAGTGATAAAGTAAAGCAATTGCATGGCCTTCGCAATTCATACAATAAAGAGACAACCATACGGCTCTTGCCGGTTGTCGATAACTTTACAAAACATGATCATCTCATGCAATAACGTATAACTCATCACATCTTGACCATATCACATCACAACATGCCCTGCAAAAACAAGTTAGACGTCCTCTACTTTGTTGTTGCAACTTTTACGTGGCTGCTACGGGCTTAGCATGAACCGTTCTTACCCACGCATACGAAAACCACAACGATTTTTCGTCAAGTATGTGTTGTTTTAACCTTCACAAGGACCGGGCGTAGTCACACTCGATTGAGCTAAAGTGAGAGAGAAAGACACCTGCCGATCACCTTTAAGCAACGAGTGCTCGTAACGGTGAAACCAGTTTCGCGTAAGCGTATGCGTAATGTTGGTCTGGGCCGCTTCATCTCACAAATACCGCCGAATCAAAGTATGACATGCTGGGAAGCAGTATGACTATTATCGCCCACAACTCATTGTGTTCTACTCATGCATATCATCTACGCATAAACCTGGCTCTGATGCCACTGTTGGGGAACATAGTATTTCAAAAAAATTCCTACGATAACGCAAGATCTGTCTAGTAGATGCATAGCAACGAGAGGGGAGAGTGTGTCTACGTACCCTCGTAGACCGAAAGCGGAAGCGTCTTGTGACGCGGTTGATGTAGTCGAACGTCTTCGCGATCCAACCGATCAAGCACCGAACGTATGGCACCTCCGCGTTCAGCACACGTTCAGCTCGATGACGTCCCACGAGCTCTTGATCCAGTTGAGCTCCACGGGAGAGTTTCGTCGGCACGATGGCGCGGTGACGGAGATGAT
The DNA here is from genome assembly GCA_902687465.1 of Secale cereale. NCBI lineage: Eukaryota > Viridiplantae > Streptophyta > Magnoliopsida > Poales > Poaceae > Secale > Secale cereale. The sequence continues at coordinate 669,785,689 of LR738715.1, read as the reverse complement.
GAAGCTACCATCACAGGGCTTCGCCTAAGCACTCCAACGGTATGACCGAGGTGTGTTTCTGTGGAGGGGGGCACCGCACACGGCTAGAACAATGTTTCTTGTGTGTCTTTGGGTGCCCCCTGCCCCCGTGTATAAAGGAGCAAGGGGGGAGGTGCGGCTGGTCAAGGGGCGGGCCATAGGAGTAGGTTTCCTACTCTTAGTAGGAGTAGGAATCCTTTTTCCTATTCCTATTAGGAGTAGGAAAGGAAAAAGGAAGAAGAAGAAAGAAGGAGAGAGGTGGCGCCCCCACTCCTAGTCCAACTAGGATTTCCTAGAGGGGGCGCCGGCCAGCCCTATGGGCTGCCTCTCTCTTTTGCCTCAAGGCCCACTATGGCCCATACTCCCCCGGGGGGGTTCCGGTAACCCCCTTCGGCACTCCGGTTTTACCCGATAACACCCGAAACACTTCCGGTGTCCGAATATAGTCGTCCAATATATTAATCATTATGTCTCGGACATTCCGAGACTCCTCGTCATGTCCGTGATCTCATCCGGGACTCCGAACTACCTTCGATACATCAAAACACATAAACTCATAATACCGATCGTCATCGAATGTTAAGCGTGCGGACCCTACGGGTTCGAGAGCTATGTAGACATGACCGAGACTCATCTCTTTTCAATAACCAATAGCGGAACCTGGATGCTCATATTGGCTCCTACATATTCTATGAAGATCTTTATTGGTCAAACCGCATAACAACATACGTTGTTCCCTTTGTCATCGGTATGTTACTTTCCCGAGATTCGTTCGTCGGTATCTCAACACCTAGTTCAATCTCGTTATCGTCAAGTCTCTTTACTCGTTCTGTAATACATCATCTCGTGGCTAACTCATTTATCATTTGCTTGCAAGGCTTATTATGATGTGTATTACCGAGAGGGCCCAGAGATACCTCTCCGACACTCGGAGTGACAAATCCTATTCTTGATCTATGCCAACACCACAAACACCTCGGAGACACCTGTAGAGTATCTTTATAATCACTCAGTTACATTGTGAAGTTTGATAGCACACAAGGTGTTCCTCCAGTATTTGGGAGTTGCATAATCTCATAGTCATAGGAACATGCATAAGTCATGAAGAAAGCAATAGCATTAAAACTAAGCGATCAAATTGCTAAGCTAACGGATGGGTCTCGTCCATCACATCATTCTCCTAATGATGTGATCCCGTTGATCAAATGACAACTCGTGTCTATGGCTAGGAAACATAACCATCTTTGATCAATGAGCTAGTCTAGTAGAGGCACACTAGGGACACTCTGTTTTGTCTATGTATTCACACATGTTCTAAGTTTTCGGTTAATACAATTCTAGCATGAATAATAAACATTTATCATGATATAAGGAAATATAAATAACAACTTTATTATTGCCTCTAGGGCATATTTCCTTCACTCACAATGTTCATTCTCCGTGATACCATCCACGGGGTAGCGAGGAGCCGTGATATCAGGCTGAGCAAGCTCCATGGAAGCCACACTGCTTCTCCTTTGAGATTGTGGGGTAGCTTCGTGGGCAGTATCCAATGAAGGATCTTTGTGCCGCTGAGATGGTGGGCCGGTAGCTCGCTGGCTCTCTAGTGCCTCTAGTTTCGCTAATCTTTGTTCCATCTTCTACATCTGGTGTGCATCCTCTTTCTTCTTTCTCCCTCGACTTCTATAAACAGTGCTATCGGGAAGCCCATGCACCCACGGAATGGAGCTTGATGTGTCTCGTGTTCGTCCAGGGTGTTTAGAATTCCCGAGGGCCTTTGACAGCTCGTCCTTCTCTCTGTCAGGATGGAACCTCCCTTCCTGCGCTTCCTTGATTGCTTCATCAAGCTTTTTGACGGGTGTTTCAAGTTGAGCTTTCGTGAAAACACGCTTCCCTGATTCTGGGTCCAAAGTTGTCCCAACCTTGAAGAACCAAGTCCTTACTCGATCTGGCCAGTTCAATGTCGCTGGTTTGACCCCTTTAGCAAGCAGGTCATTCTCAACTTTTTCCCACGTAGGTCGGGCTTTGCTGTAACCACTTGACCCCGTAACTGGTGATACTTCTTCTTTGCAACATTTTGCTTATTTATCTGTGACCTTTTCTTAGCCTTCTCTGATTTTTTGTAGGCCACAAATGCGGGCCAGTGATCTTTTATCTTCTCATATTGGCCGGTGAATTCTGGAGTCTCGTCTTTGTCGACAAACTTTGTGTTCAATAGTTTCTTCCAGTTCTTGAATAGTTATGCCATCTTCTTAAGAGCAAACACATTGACCTTTTGCTGTATAACTAGGTTATTCGGATCCTCCTCGGGCGGTAGGCTGAAATTTGTCATTAGCGAGTTCCAAAGATCATCTTTCTGTCTATCGTGGAAATAAGAAACTTCACCGTCCTTCCTCTTATTCCATTCTTGGATGCTGATCGGGACGCTGTCCCTAACAATAACTCCGCACTGATGTATAAATTTGTCTTTGATCCGCTTGGGAGCAATCGGTTGGCCATCTCGAGAGACTCCTTCGATCATGAACCTTTCATCCTGGCCCAACCTTTTCTTCGGGTCTCGTATCCTTATCGAAGTTTGGCTCGATCCGAAGGGCTAAAAGAAGAAAGAAGCGTTAATATATGTAAGTACAAAATAATTAATGCATCTAGTCGCCAAAGGCTTAATTAATAGGGTCTTTTACATCTGTCTCCCTAACTTGAACCCACTACTCACATTTGCCCTAATTCGAAAGCCTGCTCAAAATGCCCCTCCGCCGTCATGTCCCCTTATAGAATTGCCCTTCCGTGTCGTTTCCATCCAGTCAAGGCTATTTGACCGGCAAGCGGTCGTTTCTTTGACATTTTTTCCCCTCCGTCCTTACACATGGGCCCAAGTCACCTATTCACTCTCTCTCCCTCTCATTCTCTCACCGAGCCACACGCTCTCTCTTTCTCCCCCAAATCGCCTCCCACCGTAATCCTAACCCTAGCTCGCTCGATCCCAACCCGCAAGGCTCGATCTACTGATGGCATCCGCGGTGGAGCTTCGGAGTTGACTCCGTGTCGCACTCTGCTACGGCGTGAAGGAGACACCGGCGACGGGATGGATGGGGACAACAGTTGTGGTGGCGGCGGCGAAAAAGGGAGCACACCGCAGCCACAGAAGTATGCTTCGGCGGGGTTAGTTTCTCTTCTAATCTAGTGCTGTCTCATGCCATTTGTAGTTGTAGTTCAATTTGTTGTTGTAGTTGAATTTGTTGACCTAGTTCATAGTGCTCATGGCGTTGGGATCTCTCTCTATTTTCCATGGTCATCGTAGGATAGACCCCGATAAAGCAGTTGGGATGGAATGTAGAATGGAAACCACACTTCTAGCTAGTGCTGGCAAAAAATCATCCAGTACAGGATTCTCCTTTCCTTTTGTTGCTGACAATCAATGGACTTTCAATAAGTTTAGATCTGCGATATGTGCTCAATATCCATGGGGTCTATACGATGCAGTGGAATTCAGGTATTGGGACATTGGAAAATCAGCTTGGGTCCCTGTCAAGTGTGATGATGAGCTTGGTATCATGTTTGCAATACATGATTCTTTCCCTGCTAAACTAGAAATCAGTGTCATACAATGGAAGAGAGGAGAGACAGAGAGCAGTGGAACAAGATCTCAGTCTAGGTCTAGAGGTAAAGGTAGGACCAGCCAATCAGGGGGCAGAAAAAAAAACAACTCCAATGTCTGACAGCAGTTCCATGCAGGCACCAGGAACACATACTGTAGAAGTTTCTAGGCATGCATGCCCCTCTCACAGTAGAGATTCAGGTGACCCCTATACTGAAGAGGGACTACTAGATGATTGGCCAAGTGATGATGAGGATGAAAAGTTGTTTCCACAGTTTGTAACAAGGAAGAAAGGCAAGGAGAAAGATGATGATGAGGAAGATTATGTTCCACCCCCTGAAGGCATGTTTGCTGAGGCAGGTGAAGATGAGAAGGAGGATGATAGGGACATGGGATACTTTGAGACATCTGATGAGGAAAGACCAGCTGTGCAATACAATAGAGATGATCCTTCTTTGAAACAGGGAACAATTTTTTCCAGTGCTATAGACTGTAGAAATGCTCTTGCAACCTTCTCAATAAAGACTCAAAGTGAATTTGTGATAGACAAGAGTGACAGTACTAGGTTTACAGTACATTGTGCTTATAAGAGGTGCCAATGGAGGATGCATGCCTCCTTAATGAGACATAGCACACAGTTTCAGGTATTAACTATAGCAACTAACAATGCATTTGTAGTTTGCAGCATTGATACTGTATTTTGTTTGTTTATTGTAGCACATAGGTTCTGACATGTGTCTGAACTTTCATGCATGCAGGTTAAGGTGAACAAAACTGCTCATACATGTCCCAGTGTGAACAGGAGAAAAAGATTGAGGTCAACTAAGAGTAGATGGGTTGTTGATGCTGTGAAGACTTGGGTTTTAGAGGATTCAGAACTGGGACCAACAGAATTGCAGAAAAATTTGAAGAAAAAGTATGGCCTGGTAGTTCCATATATGAGAGTATTCTATGGGAAGCAAATGGCACTTGACAATATCTATGGTAAGTGGGTTGACTCTTTTCAGTTATTGTATACTTTCAAGGCAGAAGTGGAGAAAGCATCTCCTGGCAGTGTAGTTAGCATTGATAAACACACTGTAGAGTACAAACTAAATGGGAAGAGCGGACAAAAAGAGTGCTTTAGAAGAGTATTTGTTTCTTTCAAAGCATGCTGGCAAGGTTTTTTGACTGGATGTAGGCCTTATTTTGCAGTAGATGCCAGTGCATTAAATGGTAGATTTAGAGGGCAACTAGTTAGTGCATGGGTTGTGGATGCTTGCAACTGGATCTTCCCAGTTGCATATGGAGTTCTTGAGGGTGAAAATATAGAAAGTTGGACTTGGTTTTTCCAGAATTTAAGAGAGCTCATAGGACACCCACCAGGTCTTGTTATCCACAGTGATGCATGCAAAGTCCTGGAGACTGCAGTGGAAGTTGTGTTCACAGGTGTGGAGCACAGAGAATGCATGAGGCATTTGGCTGCAAATTTCACAAAAAAATTCAGGGGGAAATTATTTGATGAAAATTTATGGCCATGCTCATTGACATATAGCTTAAAGAAACACAACTACCATCGTAGGCAGTTGTACAGTAAGGCTAGCGTGAAAGAGTACTTAGAGGAGCATTAGAGCAAGCTATGGGCAATGTCACTGTTCAATGAATTGTGTAAAGTAGATTATGGTAATAACAATCTAGCCGAGTCCTTTAATTCAAAGATTAAAAAATGGAAGGGTATACACACCTGCCACATTTCTTTCTCCTTCCTCCAAGTCCATAGCTAGATTTGAAACAATTCTTTCTCCTTCCTCCTTCCTCCAAGTCCACACTTGTGATAAAAAATGGAAGGGTATACACATTATTTTAAAAAATGGAAGAATAACATCATGGCACTAACTGCAAGGAATCCATTGACCCAGCTTTTGGAGAAGAAGAGCACTGGGGGGCTGAAAATGCAATGGATGACCATTTAGATGCTGAAACTGATGCTGAAAATGAGAAGGAGGAGGATACGGAGGCTAAAAATGCTACAGAGGTTGAAACTGATGCTGAAAATGCTAGAGAGCTTGAAACTGATGCTGCAATTGCTACAGATGCACCAATAGTGTCATCTGTTGTAAGGTGCAATCGCTACAGATGTTCTCATTTCAATTTTTGCTTCATTTAATGTTCTCATTTCATTTTTTTGCTTCATTTAATGTTCTCATTTCAATTGTAGCCCAAGAAAGAACTACAAAAGGGAAGCTGATAGAGGGATGTCACCAGCCAAGAAGAGGCTCAAGTGCACACCAGTTCCTACAATAGGATCTGTAACTCGAAGAAACCAGCTAAGCAAAGAAGTGAGCAAAATTGTGACCACAAGGAGGAGTTCAAGGCTCTTAACTACTCCTGCTAGCAACACCAGGAGCAAGAAGATGAAAGATCTGTGACTGGAATCATTTAGTGTTGTTTTTGTTGTTTAGCAACTATTTGTGAATTTGTTAGCTGCTATCTTAAGTGTGTGATACTGAAATTTATGAACTTATGTAATGGTGAACTTGTGAGCTGCTATCTTGCATGTGCAATGCTGAATTCATGTTATTTTGTGAGCTGTTATCTTGTGAGTTGCTAGTTTCAAATATTATGTGAGCTGCTATCTTGTGAGCGGCTATTTTGTCACAACAGATCATTTGGTCAAATATTTCATTCTATGCTATTTCAGTGATTGTTCAAAGCTATGCCAAGCAAGATTATTGAGTCATTTCCAAATAGCAACATCACAACATTTTCTGGTGATAATACATTCCCAAACTAAGCTCCATCACAACATACACTACAAAGAGAAATCCATTTAGTATGGATTATTATACCACCCAGAAACAAATGTGGCCAAAATGCTAATACCAAGAACTATGATAAATCCCCATGCTTGCATAAGCTCGTTCCTCTTCTTCAACTTCATCTTCAATTTCTTGTTCTCCTCGGTTAGATACATCACCCTCCTCTCTAAATCATGAGCTTTTAGCTAGCTCTTCTCCAATCCTGCATGAAGCTCCTCAAATGCACGAGAAACACGTTCGGTCAGTGGCGGGTCAATCCAAACAACCCAGTCACATTCATCAGGAAGCTACAAAATCAATGATCGAATGACAAAGAGGACAAAGACCAAAATTGAATCGATCTTAATAGCCAAACACTTACATCAAGAGGGCGGCCGACAAACCTTCTACCGGAGCTTCCTCCTCCCCAGGCGACGCGACGAGCAGGAATAAGCCCATGGCCAGGGCACCGCCGCATCCGCCGAACCTCAAGGCCACAGAATGTCAGATCGGGGATGTAAAACTCCGATTCAAACTGAACTATCCCTTCACCATCGACCTAACAGCAAAAAAAACACCAAATTGATGAACCCTAATTCCGCAACATGCGCAAATCTCCCCCAAATCAACACTGAAACTTACATTGGCGGCCCGACGAGCTCGCAGAAGACATGCCGAACATACACATCGCTCACCACGCCCTGCCTGACCTGCCCCTTTCTCCCCAACCGCCGAATCGCCCGATCCAGTGTGTGCTAAAAAATGCCCTTGTCGTCGCGAGGAAGAAGAAAGAGGGGGAGAGAGAGTGAACTGGTTAGTTGGGCCCAGATGTAAGGAAGAAGGGGAAAAATGTGAAATAAATGGCACGTTAGCGGTCAAACAACCTTGACTGGACGGAAACGGCTCGGAGGGGCATTTCTATAAGGGCACATGACGGCGGAGGGGCATTGTTGAGTAGGCTTTCGAATTAGGGGTATATCTGATTAGGTGGTTCGAGTTAGGGACAGAAATGCAAATGGCCAAATGGCCCTAATATATATATATATATATATATATATATATATATATATATATATATATATATATATATATATATATATATATATATATATATATATATATATATATATATATATATATATATATATATATATATATATATATATATATATACTAGCAAAAGAGCCCGTGCGTTGCAACGGGAGAGAAAACATAACACACACTCTTAACCCAACAACCATCACTCAAGACCACAATAGGTCCATCTCCTTTATTTTTGCGAGGCATCATATTTGTGTTGCCGCTTATCCTCCTTCTTACCCTCACCGGCGATGGCCTCGGTGTTCACACAAAACCAAAAAAAACGTGTTTTAATATGTTTAATCCTAAGGTGTCTCTCTTCCTCCCTCCCTCTCTCTCTCTCGCTTTCTCTCACTCTCGCGATGAGAAATCTGTTGTTTTACCATGCGACATTTTTCAGAGGTATGCATGTGTAGTTATCGCTATGTTTTCTTTTCTCTATATTGTTATAGTGGGGTGTTTATTTGCAATCCGGGTCGCCGCCGGTATGAAAGGAAAACGGATCTTACGCTATAAATTATAAGTTTGCTCCCAAAACGATATTTTAAAATATTTAACAGGTAAAATTAACATCATATTTAGACTCCACATATTTTTCTAATAAAATTTCATATATAATATGTTAAAATCGAAGTTACGGTTTAAAATATACGGATAATTTAGAAAATCATTTGTTTGACTTAAATATATTCCAAAACAATATTTAAAAATACTTAACAGGTGAAAATAATCTCATATTCATATTCTACAAATTTTTCTAATCAAATTTCATATATAACTTGTTCAAATCGGCGTTACGGTTTAAAAAATATGGATGATTTAAGAAAACATTGTTTGACTTAAATAAGATCCACGGATGAATTACATAAAACATCG
>LR738715.1:669653389-669777276 GCA_902687465.1 Secale cereale | reverse complement strand
GGGGGGGGTTCGGAAAAATGTAAAATAACGGTTCGGGTGTGACTTAAATCCGGACTGCGGGTTGATTTCAACAAAACACATGGACTTTTGTGTAAAATATGAAAAACGATTCATTTTAACTAAAAATAGGACTGCGGGTTGAATTCTCTGAAATAGAGGGACTTTTCTAGAAAATGCCATGACGGACGAAAGAAACCCAATCTGCTTTATTATTAGGTAAAGACTACTACTAAGTACAAATGCCCGTGCGTTGCACCGGGCGAAAAGAGAGACACAGCCAGCTTCATATTCCATTGTGCACCATTTTATATATCCAATTTTAATAAACATCGATAATAAGGTAATGCTGATTATTGCTTTTTGTAGAATCGAGTTCGGACGTGAAGAAGCCAACTTACGCCCTGTTCGGCAGCTCTCCACTCCGCAGCTCCGCACCGGAGCGGAGCGGGCCGCTGCCTATTTTATCGGAGTGGCCAGAGGGTCGGTGCGTCCGCTCCATAGAGCTGGATCACTGCCGAACATGGCCTTAGCATTCTTCATCAGTTGCAAGAGCAGTTTTGCATGGAATAGTTTATCAATCGTTTTTTTGGCTTTTCTCGAAAACATTAAAATTTCCTTATTTTTAATAGAAGTTTTTACATAAAATTTGGAACACTTCTTTAATAACCTTAAACGTTTATGAAAATTAGAACACTTATAAAAATACATTTTTAACAGATCTTTTTTTATAGAATATTTTAGTCTTTTTTTGTACATTTATAAATGATTTTTTTAGTAAAACTGGTTTTTTTGGGGGATATTTTATGATTTAAAAAAGTGAAAACATATTTTTTGAAACAAAAATAGTGTGAACATGTGAAAAACTATGAACATTTTTAAGCAAATTTCTTCAGTAAACAAATTGAACCGGCCACATGCAAGGTCGGGTCATGTGCTCTACATATAGTTATAAATTGAAAGAATTGTTCTTAAGATTACTAAGTAAAACCAAGTATAAGAGTAAGAAGAAGACCCAAGTGAGTAATTGGAATGTATCAAGTCCTGAAGAATCATTTTAGGTGTTTTACAGTTAGTGGGTGGACACATGACCACCAATATAGCACGGCCCATTTTCCAATCAATTTTTTCGTCTAAGCACCATCTACTGCTCATTACAGAGAGTCGAAGAGCATTGAAGCAACCACTGAAGCAATGTGATAACAAGCTAACTCTTCGGCTGATCTCCAGCAACAGAGGCGGCAAGGTGGCGTCATAGAGGGTCAGGTCAAGCCCGACGAACGTGTCCTTTAGGTGTACGGCATGTGTCGTTCCTGTGTGCTGGCACGTCAAAGAGTTCCCGCCCATCTCGCCACTGGCGTCGTACATAGGGTGGCATAGGAAAATTTTGTAGCATGACTGGATCTCCTCTGATTGCACAAGGAATTTGCGTCACTGCCACACTCTGAAGCTGGAATTTGTCTTTCCGGGAGACTGTGTCGAGTGACAATGGACCTTAGCTTCTGTCATATAAGAAGATCCTATATGACAAATTGTACTTCATGAATTGGAGAAAGGCAACTATTGCATTATTCTTCTGAACAACTAATAAAATGAAATCATCGACATCCAACTCACATTTAGCATTCATACGTCACAAAGCACGTCCTTCTACCAGAATAAATAATAGTATAATTCTCAGAAAACATATTTGTGTTTTGACTGACTTCGGGAAAACAGAAGTTTTAGAATGTTTTCTTCCCTGACAGAAACTTGCTTTGCTTCCCTCACACTATTACTTCCCATACAACATATCAGATACAAAAAATTTTAATTTTTTTTATGAAAGAAACATGCATGTGTAGAACGGTAGTGATATCATGTTTAGAGTTAACTACCAAACATTAAATGTTTGGCACATAGCATTTTTGCAGCTTGATAGACAATCGGAGAGGTATTGCAAAAGCAGGAGATGTAGGAGATAATTTCCAGAATCACAACATCTGGAGATGTCTTCAAAGTTACAGGACTGTTCTGTGTCACATAAAAAAGTTAAATCACTATTAGATTAAGGGACTGCATTCCTTCTACAAAGTTACTACTCGTACAATTTTACAAACACACCCAAATGCAAATGTGTATGAACAACCTAATCTATGCGATTGCAGTTTCAGACTTTCAGAAAGTATAGATGGAAGTGCATACTTCGTGTTTATCACATCGACTTGTGATAACAGAAAGAATAACTAAGAACAATGTGCACATGAACCACACTGCTAATTCAAGTCCAATAAACCATGTGATTTTTCAGGAAAAAGAATGTTACGTGATCCAAATGAAATTGTTATTTAGATATACATAGTGTCGATCGAAACTACTGTGGCCTTAAGAGAAGCAATAGACATCGAGCTAGAAATATACTACATGTAGATAACATAAGGGCCATGATCCAATATTCAGTAAGAACAATTAAAACACCAAGTCGCCAAATCAAAATATATCCATTTACGGTCTTGTACAGAGATTGAACATGCTGAAACGCAGTGGAAGTAAATATCACATGGGTAGCTAGTTATATTGTCCTAAAGTGATGTTCTCATACTGAAACCATATAGGAATTAAATAGCAGATTATATTGTCCTAAGTGATCTTGCTAGAGAGGATTATCCAGAAAAATGGCAAGGGATAAATATAACTAACCTTGACCTGTTTGCAGCATTTGGCCCCCAAGACAGCCTGGGACATTTACAAATCCAGATTTCACACACCTCATAGTCACCGGCATCTTGCCACAATATGCCAATACCTAGCCACTCATAGTACCATCATTGTCCATTGTTTTGGCCTGCTGAATTCCTGGATTGCAGTACACTTGAAATTATAGGAGTTCATAACCTGGACACCACAGATAGCTTCATTGGTTGAGAAAATTCGTTGCTTTTCACCAGCTGCTGTAAGGGAAAGTACCAATCACCCCTTTGATCCTCCCTCTAATATCAACAAGCTGACAAAGTGGCAATGGAGCCCAAGGCTTACCACATTATTTCAATCGATTTGTCTGCAACTTGCGTATGTCCTACAGGTTATAATTGAAGCGGTGCAGACCCTCTGGAAGACAAACCAAAGGAAGAGCACAAGTTTGCTACGGAGGAGTGGCTGGGACCGCCCAGACACAACATATCGGGAGGAGCACCTCGATCGTCAGGGCGGGAGAGCCGCTGCCACGACATAGAGACGCTGCTGGAGAGAAGCGACATGAAGGGATACATGAGAGGTTTCCATGGATGACAATGCAGAGCTGTGGCAGCTGATTTTGCAATGGAGTTAAGAAATATCTGAATGATTACCTATAAGAATATGAGTTGCATCCTCGAGTTGATTTATTCCATGACCCCAATCCAATTTATTCACTCCATCCCTACAGACAACAAACATATTGTAACACATATGTTGAGACCTGAGAGCTAAGATCGAAGAACAACCGAAGCAAAGAAACAATTGAGGTTCTTCCAGCAAAGAACTGAAGCACAAGCACGACAACAGAGCTGATGCCAAAATTCAAAACGTGAGCAATGGCCTTTCCGAGTAAAGTAGCACCTGTGCCATGAGGGAGAGGGCAGACATTGCAGGAAGCTTATTGGATCCGGTCATGGCGACGAGCGGCTGGATGCAGTGGCAGGAGTAATCGAGGTTGGAGATGCTGGTGATGTGCGGCCGAGGCTTTGGTGACGCAGCAAATGTCGTTAAGGTGGGAGAGCTGAGAGAGGTGAGAGGAAGAGTACCAGGAAGGCAGTAGTAGTGGCGCCCGTCCACCATTGCTCGGCACCGGTGAGCTCCGGCCTAGGTCGCCGCACTGCACCGCCCCTCCTTTCTCCCTTCTTCTCTCCCTGACCTCCGTGTCTCCTTTCTGTCCAGGAGCCGTGTTTGCTATGGATCCTCCCAGGAAGCCGTGCCCCGGCCTTCCTCCTCGTCACCGGCGAACCCCGCCTCGCCAAACGCCTCTGGATCCGCCTCCCCAGCCCCTGCCGCACACGAATCCATCCCCTGCAAGCTCCCACCGCCGCCTTTGTTCTACATTGAGCAGCTATGTCGCCTCCAGCCGCTCGAGGAGCGTGCAGCCTGCCAGAGCGAGACTCGCGGTGTGGCACTCCCCTCCCCCGCCAGGCACCACGTCCACGCGCGCCAGTCCGGTGCGCGGCGGCAGGGCAGGGGGTGGCGGCGCACCGGAGGTGGAGACGGGATTGGGAGGCTGCGTTTTTTCTATCGCCTGTACCGGTTCAGTTGACTTATTACATGGACTGCAGGTTGAATACCCAAAACCATAAGGTCTTTTCTGCAAAAACACCGATGACGGACGACCCGAAGCAATCGCTGGTTTATTAATAGGTAAAGAGGTAAAGATATATATATTAGCCGTCATGATCTCCTCCCTCCTCCATTCGATCACCGGAGCCGTCATCCTCTCTTTCCTCACCATCGGTGTCGTTGAGAAATGACAAGGTGATATCACCTCCATCGTGGATTATATCCCCCAACAACACTTCTTTTTCTAAGTCTCTGTCCATAGTTTCTGCAAATATTACAACATGGCAATATACAACCATGAGAGATGGACTAGTGGCAAACATAAACCTAATCACAACAAGGAATCATAAGCATATGTGCAATGGATTAGTGGCAAACATAATGCAAAGTTGACAAGTTTTATAACAGACAGTTTCAGATGATCGTCGAGGACTCGGTGCTCCCCCCTCTTGTCTGATGAGTCATCCTATCTTTCGAGAGAGAATACGTTGCGGACCACCTCTCTCATGCATGTCCGACGTCCCCTCCCCCCCTCATGTCAAATTTATCGGGATATGTTTTAATGACCCCCTCTCTCATGTTTTCATATGCATCAAAATCAAAGTTATGCCAGAAAAAAATTAGGCAAAACCCTTGACATGGCAAAAAACAATTTTTTATGAAGGAGAAAATAGATCGAGGTTATGTTGTAACGACTCCCCCCCGGATGTGGAAGTTATACCAAAATTATCAGGGTCAATTATCCAATATAGGGTTTAAGGTGGCAGAAAATAGAGGATACTTTCGGGAGAGCGTACTTTGCAAAAAAATGTTCTTCAATTGTAATTCCCAAGAGAGTTATGAACAATCGCTATGCAGGAGATTGAACTATCCATTCTACCCTATTGACCTATGCAACCTACCGAATAAATAAAGTCCCTTCGGTTCACCGAGGTAAGATCGGTGAGTTAGACGTCAATAGTATTATACATAAGAAAAGTGCTACATGATATTATTGTTGTAGCATTATGTATAAAACCCCACCCGACACCTTTGACAAACGGGTAGGAGTGGGAGGGGGTAGGACATCGACAACGTTCTTTCTTCTAGGGTTTGGGTGGCCTCCAGAGTTGGTCGAGCGAGCAGACCGGGAGTAAATTTTGAATATATGATTTGTCACTCCCTCTCTCCATAATTAACCTTAGTAAATTTCATTATCATCATGACCATTTAGTAAAGTTGCCTCTCCCCGATTTAGGCAAAGTAAAACTTAGTAAATTTTAACCAAGTCCATAGAAAAACAATATCAAACTTAATATGAGTTTTAGCAAGATCATCATGAACAAAAATTTCTATGAACAAAAAAAATCCATCCATACATCCATCCATATTCATTTAGCACACCATTTGCATACATACATACACCAACCATGGACAATAAAATTGCTATGAACAATTTCTAAAAAAAGCTAAGCAGAGCAGGGGCAGCGACGGCTAGCAGAGCAGGGGCGGCGGCGGCGTAAGTGGTAGTGCAGGGGAAGGGGTGAGCTCACTGGGGGTGGCGGTGTCGGGGCAGGGAGCGGCGACCGGCATCGGGGCAGGGCTCGGCGGCAGGGCAGGGAGCGACGACCGGCGTCGGGGGCTCGGCGTCAGGATAGGGACAACGACGAGGAGCGGACGGAGTAGTCTGTCGGCGTCGTGCGTTCGACGTCGGCGGAGAGAATGGGAGATACTTGGAGAAAATTCTTAAGTGTTGCTTATATATCCAACCCTTTAGTCACGGTTGGTGGCTCCAATCGGGACTAAAGGCCTTTAGTCCTGATTAGAGCCACCAACCGGGACTAAAGGTTAATTTCAGCAGCCTAAAGGGCGGGAAGCCCTGACCTTTAGTCCTGGTTGGTGGCATGGACCGGGACAAAGGCGGGCCTTTAGTCTCGGTTGGAGCCATCAACCGGGACTAAAGGGATGGTGGTGGCACTTGCGCGATGCGGTGGAAGTTTAGTCCCACCTCGCCAACCGAAGAGCGCTCGGACGTGTTTATAAGCCCCGTTGCATTATCCCACTCGAGCTCCTCTCTAAAGCAGGCCTGTTGGGCCTAACGTTCTTATGTGCCCTATTGGGCCTACTTGCCCTGCGAGCCTGCATACTGGCCCATGTACAGATAGGTTTATAGTCGTATGCAGGCCGTGATGGCTTGGTAGGCGGCATTTCTTTTTATTTTTAATGTTATTTTAGCTTGCTATTAAAGTTTTTAACAAAAATACTTTATGAAAATTCTTTTCGCTATTAAAGTTTTTAACAAAAAACTTTGATAATTTTAGTTACATAAATTTAATATAATTTTAAGTTAATAATATTTTGATCATAACTAGAGGTTTATAAAACCTTTTTAGTTGATTCTTGTTGCTATTGAAGAATATTGTAGTTTTGTTTTAGTTGATCATAACAAACTATTTTAATTGATTCTTTTTAGTTGATTCTTTTTGCTATTCGAGTTTTATAAAAGTTTTTAGTTTGCTATTAAAGTTTTAACAAAAACTTATTTTTGAAAATTCTTTTTGCTACTGAAGTTTTTAACAAAAAACACTTTGATAATTTTAATTGCAGAAATTTTATACAATTTTAAGTTAATATTAGTTTGATCATAACTAGAGGTTTATAAAAGCTTTTTAGTTGATTCTTTTTGCTATTAGTTCATTCTTTAAGGTAAGTGACCCTTAAATTGAAAAGCACTACAAATGATCTGTGAAAAGGTTGAAACCTGGCATGGTATCATAATTTCACCCACATATCATGTGCTAAAAAGTTTAGAGGGTTACGACAAAAACTGGATGCACTTCGTGTACAAACTGGACAAGCTCTTTCAAAGTATTAGGGTTTTAGACGAAAACTCATCTACTACAAAGGGATTTCATTTTTTAACATATTTTAACTGCAAACTTTTTGAGCGTTCAGTATGCACCATTCAAAGACACATCATCAATTTTCAATCCTTTTCTCACTTCATTTGCTATTTTCCATGTGTTTAATGATTTATTTTGAGCTAAATGACCCTGAAATTGAAAAGCACTACAAATGAACTTTGAAAAGGTTGAAAGTTGGCATGGTATCATAATTTCACCCACATAGCATGTGCTAAAAAGTTTAGAGGGTTACGGCAAAAACTGGATGCACTTCGTGTACAAACTGGACAATCTCTTTCGAAGTATGAGGGTTTCGAACGAAAACTCATCTACTACAAAAGGATTTCATTTTATATTATTTTGTGCATTCAATATGCACCATTCAAAGGCACATCATCAATTTTCAACCCTTTCGGACTTCATGTGCTATTTTCCATGCGTTTAATGATTTATTTTGAGCTAAATGACCCTAAAATTGAAAAGCACTACAAATGAACTCTGAAAAGGTTGAAACTTGGCATGGAATCATAATTTCACCCACATAGCATGTGCTAATTTTTTATAGGGTTACGGCAAAAACTGGATGCACTTCGTGTACATACTGGACAATCTCTTTCTAAGTATCGGGGTTTCATACGAAAACTCATCTATTACAAAGGGAATTCATTTTAATATATTTTAACTATAGACTTTTTGTGTGTTCAATATGGACCATTCAAAGGCACATCATTAATTTTCAACCCTTTTCCGACTTAATTTGCTATTTTCCATACGTTTAATGATTTATTTTGAGCTAAATGACCCTGAAATTGAAAAGCACTACCAATGAACTCTAAAAAGGTTGAAACTTGGTATGACATCTGATAAGTCTCCAACGTATCTATAATTTTTATTGTTCCATGCTATTATATTATCAACTTTGCATGTTTTATATGCATTAATAATTTAATATGCTATTTTATATTATTTTTGGGAATAACTTATTAACCTAGAGCCCAGTGCCAGTTTCTATTTTTTCCTTGTTTTTGAGTTTCATAGAAAAGGAATATCAAACGGAGTCCAAACGGAATAAAACTTTCGCGATGATTTTTCTTGGAATAGAAGACACATGTAGGACTTGGAGTCCAAGTGAGAGAGTCCCCGAGGAGACGACAAGCCAGGGGCGCGCCCCTAGGGCTTGTGGCCCCCTCGGAGATCCCATGACCCCCTTCCTTGGCCAATAAATCCATAAGTATTCCGAAAACCCTAGAAGCATCCACGAAAATACTTTTCCACCACCGCAGGTTTCTCATCTCGTGAGATCCCATGTGGAGGCCTTTTTCGGTACTCTGCCGAAGGGTGATTCGATCACGGAGGGCTTCTACATCAACCTTGCTGCCCTTCCGGTGATGCGTGTACAATTTACTATAGACCTACGGGTCCATAGCTAGCAGCTAGATGCCTTCTTCTCTCTCTTTGATCTTCAGTACAATGTCTCCTCGATGTTCTTGGAGATCTATTCGATGTAATCTTCTTTTGTGGTGTGTTTGTCGAGGTCCGATGAATTGTGGATTTATGATCAGAATATCTATGAAAATTATTTGAATCTTCTCTGAATTCTTATATGCAAGATTTGATATCTTTGTATCTCTCTTCAATTATTGGTTTGGTTTGGCCAACTAGATTGGTAGTACTTGCAATGAGAGAGGTGCTTCGCTTTGGGTTCAATCTTGCGGTGTCCTCACCCAGTGACAGAAGGGGTAGCGAGGCACGTATTTTATTGTTGCCATCAAGGATAAAAAGATGGGGTTTAAATCATATTGCTTGAGTTTATCCCTATACATCATGTCATCTTGTTTAAGGCGTTACTCTGTTCTTATGAACTTAATATTCTAGATGTATGATGGATAGCGGTCGATGTGTGGAATAATAGTAGTAGATGCAGGCAGGAGTCGGTCTACTTGTCACGAACGCGATGCCTATATTCATGATCATTGCCTTAGATATCGTCATAACTCTGCACTTTTCTATCAATTGCTCGACAATAATTTGTTTAGCCACCATATGCTTTATTCAAGAGAGAAGCCTCTAGTGAAACCTATGGCCCTCGGGTCTATTTTTCATCTATTATTTCAGATCTATAAAACCAAAGACCAAAAAATGCCTTGCTGCAATTATTTTCTGTTTACTTTATTTTTCTTTTTTACTTTAGTTTTAAATATATTTCTATCTGATCTCACTCTTGTTCGTGACGTTGAAGGGATTGACAACCCCTTTTCCGCGTTGTGTCCAAGTGTTTGTTAGTTTGTGCAGGTGCATATATTGGAGACTTGCTTGTACCTCCTATTGGATTGATACCTTGGTTCTCAACTGAGGGAAATACTTATATATCCCTTACGTCATCACCCTTTCCTCTTCAAGGAAAAAATCAACGCGAGCTCAAGAAGTAGCAGTATCATAATTTCACCCACATAGCATGTGCTCAAAAGTTTATAGGGTTACGGCAAAAACTGGATGCACTTCATGTACAAACTGGACAATCTCTTTCGAAGTATCAGAGTTTCGGATGAAAACTCATCTATTACAACATTTTTTACATGTAACTGCAGTGATATTCTAGATCAAAGCCATCTGATATGTTGTATGCACTAGATAGAAAGTATTCACTTTTTCTTCGCGTGTGTCCCTTGCTTATTGTGCCATAACCATGGATAATCTTCATTGTTTAACAGGTTGCTTGGGTCAGCCTTCACTTTGAAGAGAGGAATTTCATGAAACTTTTGATAATCTTCAGACATGTCTGTCTTGTCCTCCACTCCCACGATGTTCCTTTTCCCTGAAAGAACTATGTGGCGCTTTGGCTCATCGTACGATGTATTCGCTTCCTTATCTTTTATTTTTCTTGGTTTGGTAGACATGTCCTTCACATAGAAAACCCGCGCCACATCATTGGCTAGGACGAATGGTTCGTCTGTGTACCCAAGATCATTGAGATCCATTGTTGCCATTCCGTACTGCGGGTCTACCTGTACCCCACCTCCTGGCAGATTGACCCATTTGCACCAAAAAAGGGACCTTAAATTCATGTCCATAGTCAGGTTCCAATATCTCATGTATGTAACCATAATATGTGTCCTTTGCCCTATTGGTGTTTGCTGCATTAGAGCGGACGCCACTGTTTTGGTTGGTCCTCTTTTTATCTTGGGCGATCATGTAAAATGTATTCCCATTTATCTTGTACCCTTGGTAAGTAAATTAAGTCGAATATGGTGTCCTGACTAATAAGTACAACTCATCTCCAATAGTGTTGTTATGCATGAGATGTGTTTGCAACCAACTATCGAGAGTCCCGATGTGTTCACGTGTAATCCAGTCGTCAGAATGCTCCAGGTGTTTGGAGCGTAGAACATTCTTGTGTTCATTGATATATGGGGCCACCAAGGTAGAATTCTGTAGAACTATGTAGTGTGCTTGCGCCCAAGAATGCTTGTCCCTACATATTGTTGAATCCGCTCCTAGCGTGTCATTTCCAGTCAGTCTCCCCTCATACCACGATTGAGGGACACCAATGGGATTAATGTCAGGAATAAAGTCAACACAAAACCTAATGACCTCCTTTGTTTGATGGCCCGTGGAGATTCTTCCTTCTGGCCTAACACAATTATGAACATGTTTTTTAAGACGCCCATGAACCTCTCAAAGTGGAACATATTGTGTAGAAATACAAGACCCAGAATGGCAATCTCGTCGACTAGGTGAACTAGGACGTGCCTCATAATATTGAAGAAGGATGGTGGGAACACCAACTCGAAACTAATAAGACATTGGACCAAATCATTCTATAACCTTGGTAGAATTTCTGGATCGATTACCTTATGAGAGATTGCATTGAGGAATGCTCATAGCTTCACAATGGCTAATCGGACATTTTTTGGTAGAAGCCCCCTCATTGCAACCGAAAGCAATCGCGTCATAATCACGTGGCGGTCATGAGACTTTAGGTTCTGAAACTTTTTCTCTGGGATATTTATTATTCCCTTTATATTGGACGAGAAGCCAGATGAGACCTTGATACTGAGCAGACATTCAAAGAAGATTTCTTTCTCTTCCTTGGTAAGAGAGTAGCTGGCA
Source organism: Secale cereale (assembly GCA_902687465.1). Lineage (NCBI taxonomy): Eukaryota > Viridiplantae > Streptophyta > Magnoliopsida > Poales > Poaceae > Secale > Secale cereale. Next base: position 669,766,003 of record LR738715.1, on the reverse strand, counting down.
GGACCATGATACTGCTTTGGATGCATGCCGTATTTTTCGTGCACACGTTGCTGGTCCTCACGTGCCTCCGGTGTATCTTTTGTCTTCCCATACACGCCCAAGAAGCCTAGAAGGTTCACGCAAACATTCTTCGTCACGTGCATCACGTCGATTCTAGAGCGGGCCTCTAGGTATTTCCAATAGGGTAGGTCCAAAATATAGATTTCTTCTTCCACATGGGTGCGTGTCCCTTAGCGTCATTCGGAACAGATTGTCCTCCATGACCCTGTCCAAAGTTTACTTGTAAATCCTTGACCATATCAAGTATATCAGCACCAGTACGGAGGATGGGCTTCTACTGGAGATCTGCCTCACCTTTGAAATACTCGCCTTTCTTTCTTAAAGCATGCTTAGTCAGAAGAAATCGACGATGTCCCAGGTACACATTCTTCTTACATTTGTCCAAATATATACTTTTAGTCTCACCTAAACAGTGCGTGCATGTGTTGTATCCCTTGTTTGTTTGTCCCAAAAGGTTACTAAGAGCAGGACAATCATTGATGGTTGCAAACAACAACACTCATAGGTCAAATTCCCACTGTTTGTGCTCATCCCACACACGTACTCCTTTTTACCTCACAGTTGTAAAAGTTCTTCAACTAATGGCCTTAGGTACACATCAATGTCGTTGCTGGGTTGCTTAGGGCCTTGGATGAGCACTGACATCATAATGAACTTCCGCTTCATGCTCAACCAAGGAGGAAGGTTATAGATACATAGAGTCACGGGCCAGGTGCTATGATTGCTGCTCTGCTCCCCAAAAGGATTATCGCCATCAGCACTTAAACCAAACCATACATTCCTTTCATCATCTGCAAAGTCCCGCCACTTTCTCTCAATTTTTCTCCATCGTGACCCGTCGGCGTGTACTCTCAGCTTACCGTCTTTCTTACGATCTTCTTTATGCCATCGCGACAACTTGGCATGCTCTTTGTTTTTGAGCAGACGTTTCAACCGTGGTATTATAGGAGCATGCCACATCACCTTGGCAGGAATCCTCGTCCTCGGGCGCTCGCCCTCAACATCACTAGGGTCATCTTGTCTGATCTTATACCACAATGCACCGCATACCAGGAATGCGTTCAAATTATCGTACTTCTCACCGTGGTAGAGGATGCAGTCATTAGGGCATGCATTTATCTTCTGCACCTCTAATCCTAGACGACAGATAACCTTCTTTGCTTCGTACGTACTGTCAGGCAAGTCGTTATCCTTTGGAAGCTTCTTATTCATTATTTTCAGTACCTTCCCAAATCCCTTGTCAGATAAACCATTCTCTACCTTCCATTGCAGCAATTCAGTGTGGTACCGAGCTTTGTGTTGCCATCTTCGCAATTTGGGTACAACCTTTTTTTGTGATCCTCTAACATGCGATCGGATTTCAACTTCTCCCTTTCACTTTTGCATTCTCTTTGTGCATTAACAATGACCCGGTGAAGAGCATCATCAGGAATATCGTCTGGTGCCCTTTATCTTCAGCGTCCCCCATTGCAGTATCACCGTATTCAGGGAACATAGGATAGTTGTCATCATCCTCTTCTTCTTCATTGTCTTCCATCATAACACCTCTTTCTCCGTGCTTGGTCCAAACATTATAGTGTGGCATGAAACCCTTATCAAGCAGGTGAAAGTGAGGGGTTTCAGGGAAGAGTAATCATTTGTATCCCCACAGACAGTACATGGACAATACATAAAACCATTCTGCTTGTTTGCCTCAGCCACTTGGAGAAAATTATGCTGGCCGTCAATATACTCGGAGGTGCGTCAGTCCACGTACATCCATTGCCGGTTCATCTGCATGCATTATATAATTAAGTGTATCAAAAACCATTACAAAACATCATGAATAGAGAAGTGACCAAATTAATACAAGTTCATCATCACATTAAAACCAAAGTAAAGTAGTGATCAAATGTTATTACTGAAAAAATAAATACATAAAGTTCATACATAGTTCTCATAGAACAACATACAACTCTCTAGAGCATCTAATTAAAACATACAGTAGAACTAACATACAACTATTAAAACATTTAAATGCAACACCAAATGGGATCATAATCGCAACTAAGGTAACAATTGATCCAACAGCATAATGGTACCAAGCCTCATTATCAATGGCATATTTTCTAATCTTCAAGCGCATTGCATCCATCCGGATCTTGTGATGATCGACGACATCGGCAACATGCAACTCCAATTTCATCTTATCCTCTTCAATTATTTTCAATTTTTCTATCAAATAATTGTTTTCTTTTTAAACCAAATTTAATCTCTCGACAAGAGGGTCAGTTGGAATTTCAGATTCACATACCTCCTAGATAAAAACATCTATGTCACATTGGTCGACATAATGGTCATAAACACTAAATGAAACAAATAGTTATAAAAGATAATATACAATATCTGAATCATAGTCCGGACAAGAGCCGACGGGGGTGGATACCAAAACCATGGCACTATATAATAACAAGCAATAATAAAAGTAAGAAAATCATACAAGTTGTTATCTAAATCATACAAGTAAGAATGTTTTCTTTTACAAAGAAGATAAGAACAAGAAGCTCACCACGGTGGTGCCGGAGACGAGATCGGCGCGGGCAATCAACGATGATGAGGATGGGGACGGGACGGGACAGACCACCAAACCTAGACAAATCTTGGGGAAAACGGAGCTTGGAGGTCGATCTTGGAGAGGAGAAATCTTAAGTGTGGTTCGGGCATTTCATCGAACACCTCATGTGCATAGGAGGTGAGAGCAGAGCAGCACACACCTCCCACACGCCGGCCGGCCAAAAAACAGAGGAGTGAGCGGGCAGGGGCGAGCATATTTATATGCATCCCTTTAGTCCCGGTTTGCTGCTAGAACCGGGATAGAAGACTAACCTTTAGTCCCGGTTCTAGCCATAAACCAGGACTAAAGGGGCTACGCCAGGAGCAAGGACCTTTAGTCCCGGTTCGTGTCTGGAACCGGGACTAAAGGGGTCAGACGAACCGGGACTAAAGGGGTCAGACGAACCGGGACTGGTGCCTGCCGAGGCCCGGCCGGCTCCCTGGCCGCTCGAACCGAGACTGATCCACCCATTAGTCCCGGTTCATAACTCGACCGGGTCTAAAGCTCTCATCTGGCGAGGACCAAAGCCCTATTTTCTACTAGTAGAGGTATCCTTAGTTCGCACAACTTCATATTTTATAACGTTGTTTTAGGGTCACATTTGATTATAATAATTAAGAATTTTAGGGATTAGAAGAATGATGATCAAGTAACTAACCTGATTGAAATGCATATGAATAGAAAACAGACATGTCGTGTATTAATTTTTTTGGATTTCCAGATCCCATCTAGATGAGAAATAACAAAATCTTGTCTAACTTCTACACATCATTTGAGTAACCAAAAAACACACGCATGAATCTTTATGAAAATCAAGTGGTGCAATAGGAGTTAGATGTGACTTATTTAAGTCTCATTGAGATAAATGCTCGACACACCCTTCAAATTTCTACTATACCTTAAGACACGAAAGTAGGGTGCATCTTAAAATGTCCATTGTACTCTTCTTTACATAAGTACACATTCTCGCAAAAAAGGTATACATTGAATTTGAAAAACTATGTGCTCTTGTTGAGGACCCAAACTTCATTATCCAAATCGATGTCCACATAAGTAACCATATATTGAGATCTACAAAAACACCCTTAGGAAAATAACTGCCATCCGAATAAGTCCTCGGTTCAAGCAAAAAATATGTCGTAACACCTATTTTTATGTTTCACATATTACAATGTTGTGGGGATTCAAAGGGCATAATTGCTTTTAAAACAATGAATGGAAGTATCTTGAGAGGACTTAAACTTCACTCTTGTACTCCAAGGTCTTTATCAAAGTATATGGCTGATTTGGATTGAGTTTTAAGTATTATGTTAATGAGCTACATCATTTGTATAAGATGTTGATTCATCTATGCATTTAGGAGATTTCAAAACCTATATGATAACCAGTTGCACCATACTACTACATATTTATGGTAGCATATAGGCCGAGCAAAATCGGTGACCGCCATGCCCCGAGAGGAGGGTCTCAAATACTGGATTGTACTACTAATTACTCCCTCATTCCTTTATGTAAGGTTTATTATTTTTGGCGCAGTGGCCAAGGCACATAATTATATACTAGTTAGGGGCAAACTACCCTTGGAAAATTTATTAATTAGTGGCAAGTAAATCAGCTAGTTTAGGAAAGTAAGAGATACACACAATCCAGAGAAAGATACTTTCCTTCTTTTACTACAAGGAGAGATACACACAATTAGGAAAGAGATACTTTCCTTTTTCCTAGAAGGCTAAAAAGCGAATTATGAGGAATTGGAAGAAATGTACCTTACATTGTGGAATTTCATCAAAAAACAAATACACCTTATATAAAGGAATGGAGGGAGTATTATACGACTTCCTTCATTTATGTATGTAAGGTGCATTATTTTTGGCCCCATAACCAAGGCACACAATTATAGATAATTTAGTATTAAATTACCCTTGGCTAATCTATTAATTAACGACAAGTAAATCTTTTAGTCTATAAAAGGAATAGATATACACAATCGGGGGAGAGATACTTTACTTTTTTCTCTACATGGAGAGATACAGTTAATCAAGAGAGAGATAATTTCCTTTTTTGGAGGGATAAAGCCGGAATTGCGAGGAATTAGAAGAAATGCACCTTACATTGTGAAATTTTATGAAAAAAAGTAAATACGCCTTATATAAAGGAACAAAGTGAGTATTATATTGTATCTTACTTGCTAATTTACCAGTTTATTGCAACACAGGCATCCATATCTTAGTGATTAGACACCAAACATGTTCGACATCAATATGGCACCCATCATATTCAAGATTTTAGTAAGATCTTATTTTGATTTGACTATGGGTAGGAAAGACAAGGCATGTTTTGATTCAGATGGGGTTTGATAAGATTTGATTTAGTTTGGGGTATATGAAGGGTGAGGCAAGGAAAGTTTTGATTTGGTTATGGTTTTTATAAGATTTGATTTGATTGAGTTGATGCAGGAGGTGGGGGCAGAAGGGGCATGGGAAGAAGGCGGAGATGAAAGCGACTGTACAACCATCAATTCCATTTTAATAGTGACAATGTTCAAAATATTACATAATACATTAAAAGTAGCCACAATTTGGAGGAGCGCAAGTCCATGTCACATACTAGTAGCATATACCATCTGGGCACAAGCCAATCTAATCTGCATTTGAATTTAAGTAGGCTAGTAGTATGTTTAACGAGCATCATGCATGTCATAATTAGATTCCTACCTCTAATTAGGATGCAACTTTTTATTTAAGAAAGTAACATCACCTCTCTTATAGTACACCATACACCAGGTCAAACCAGGTGAATTATAGACGAGCATATCAAAAACTAGATCATATACACTAAAAATTGGAATCAATAATATTTTTATTTAGTTGATTATACAATGATGATTACTCTAAATACAGGTACAAAGCATGCACATGTTGCCCAATTATTACTAGACCCTTTTTGTAAGAACATTTATCATACACTAAAAGTTTACATAGATACGATTACCTACTAATAAACTACATTGTTTTTAAGATATTTGTTAGAGTTTATGATTTGAAAATTTCTACCATGATATTTAATGATACTAAATAAATTCAAATAAGAGGTAACGACTATGGGTCCATCTTTAGGTCGCAACATTTATAAAAACATGTGATAATGAAAAAAAATGCATGATACACATGTCACCTACTTTGAAGCCCCACAGGGTGTGAACGCACAAGAGATTTACAACTAATATCTCTAAATAGTCCAGAAAAAACTAAGGTCACAAGTATTAGTCATGTTGGTGGCGAGTGTACAAGAGATAGATGATTTGTGAATTAGACTACTGAAAGAGTGAACTTTGAACCCGTGTTTAGACTTAACAATGGAGGAATTACAACCCTATCCATAGAAATTCAATAACCCTAATCCTGCCATACAAAGGGTTTTGTAGGATCACTTTCTAAGCATTGTAAAATGTAAACATTATGCCGCCGAAAGGGTTGCTTGGATGTATCACCGAAAACAACAACGAATATTGTGATTGGTCTTAACTTATGAAAAATAGAAACACATTCTATGAAAAAACTATCCATTCTTCGGAACTAGATAAGTAAACATGATTTTAATTACTATCCTACAAGGATAATCATTTGTATGAGTTTTGAGTCAACAGAGTGTCATATAATAAGGATTGTGTTCGGTTGGAATAATAATTTGTCACGCCATAACTTATACAAGTTTAGTTCAATTAGCCTCATATTCTATTTCCCGCCACACATATGGCAAGATTCATTTCATGAAAAGTAGACCCCATGTGTCATTTACTCGGAAAATTGTGGCAAGATTATATCAAGCATGACAAAGTGTGGCGTCGATTTTGATCACCCAGTCTTAGACAAGTGTGGCAAGTATGACAAGTATGGGTAAACTTAGAGCCTCTTTGATTTAACGGATTTCAATAAGAATTACAAAGCATTAGAATTATCATGAAAGTACATTCATGAAGTCATGGCAAAAAAAATGATGCTAAAAAATGCTATTTTTGAAAGAATTTTGGAGTGCCGATTATGGCATTTTTGCCATGCTATTTTGTAATGAAATTTTCTAGCATACAAAATATTTGCCAAAGTTTTCCACACAAAAATCAAACATTTTATAATTGTTTTTCATTTGTTTTCAACTTAATGTTCACCCCCAGCTCATTTGAGCTCGAGAGTAGAAGAGTCCTTTCGCACCATTTATGTTATAATTAGATTCCTACTTTAATTAGGATGCAGCTTTTCATTTATGAAACTAACATTAGCTCTTGTATACACCATGTCAAACCAAGTGAATAATAGACGAGCATATGGAACCAACAATTTTTTTTGTTGATTATACAATAACGATGATACTCTAAATATAGGTATAAAGCATGCACATATTGTCTAATTATTACTGGCCCCTGTTTGCAAGAACAACTGTCACACACTAGATGTCTATACAGATATGCTTACCTACAAATAAGCGACAAACTATTATTAGGATATTTGTTAGAGTCTATAATTTAAAAATCGCTAGCATGCTATTTAATGATATTACATAAATTCAAATAAGAGGTAACGACAATGAGACAAACTTAGATCTCAACATTTACAAAAAAGTTTGCTTATGAAAAATGCATGATATATATGTCACCTACTTTGAAGCCCCACATGGTGCAAGGGCACAAGAAAATTATAGCTAATACGTCTAAATAGTCCATAGAAAAATAAGGGCACAAGTATTAGTCATGTTGGTATAGAGTGTGCAAGAGAGGATCACCGAATAAGACAATTGAAAGAAAGAAGTTTGAACTCATGTTTAGACATCACAATGGAGGCATTGCAACCCTATTCGTAGAAATTCAACAACCCTAATCCTACTATACAATGGGCTTTGCAGGATCACTTCCTAAACATTTTTTAACATTATGTGATCTAAAGGTTGGTTGCATGTATCACAGAAAACAAGAACTAAAATTGTAGTTGGTCTTAATTTATGAAAAATGGAAACACGGTATATGAAAATCTATCCATTCTTTGGAACAAGATGATTAAACATGATTTTCGTCAATGTACTACAAGGATAATACTATGTATGATATTTGAGTCAACGGGGTGGCATATAACAAGTATTGTGTTGGGCTATTTGAGTCGACGGGGTGTCATATAACAAGTATTGTGTTTGGCTGGCATACTATTTTTTCACGCCATAAGTTAAACAAATTTGATTGAATTAGCCTCATGTTCGCTTTGCAGCCACACATATGACAAGATTCATTTCATGCAATGTGGAACCCATATGTCATTTATTTATAAAACTATGGGAAGATTAATCAAGCCTGACAAAGTGTGGCGTTGATTTTGATCACTGATACGTCTCCGACGTATCTATAATTTTTGATTGTTCCATGCTATTATATTATCTGTTTTGGATGATTAACGGGCTTTAATATGCTCTTTTATATTATTTTTGGGACTAACCTATTAACCGAAGGCCCAGTGCCATTTTTTTGCCTATTTTATAGTTTCCCATAAAAGGAATACCAAACGAATTCCAAACGGAATGAAACCTTTGCGATGATCTTTCTTTGACCGAAAGCAATCCAGAAGACTAGGAGTAGAAATCTGGGACTCCACAAGGAGGCCACGAGGCATGAGGGCGCGCCCAGGGGGTAGGCGCTCCCCTACCCTCGTGGGCCCCTCGTAGCTCCACCGACGTACTTATTCCACCTATATATACTCTTATACCCTTGAAACATCGGGGAGACGAACGAAACCACTTTTCCACCACCGCAACCTTTTGTACCCATGAGATCCCATCTTGGGGCCTTTTCAGGCGATCTGCTGGAGGGGGAGTCAATCATGGAGGGCTTCTACATCAACACCATAGCCTCTCCAATGAAGCGTGAGTAGTTTACCATAGACCTTCGGGTCCATAGTTATTAGCTAGATGGCTTCTTCTCGCTCTTTGATCTTCAATACAAAGTTCTCCTTGAATCTCTTGGAGATCTATTCGATGTAATACTTTTTGCGGGGTGTTTGCCGAGATCCAATGAATTCTGGGTTTATGAACAAGTTTATCTATGAATATTATTTGATTCTTTTCTGAATTCTTATATGCATGATTTGATATCTTTGCAAGTCTCTTCAAATTATCAGTTTAGTTTGGCCTACTAGATTGATCTTTCTTGCAATGGGAGAAGTGCTTAGATTTGGGTTCAATCTTGAGGTGTCCTTTCCCAGTGATAGTAGGGGCAGCAAGGCACGTATTTTATTGTTGTCATCGAGGATAAAAAGATAGGGTTCATATCATATTGCTTGAGTTTATCCCTCTACATCATGTTATCTTGCTTAATGCGTTACTCCATTCTTATGAACTTGATACTCTAGATGGATGCTGGATAGCGGTCGATGTGTGGAGTAATAGTAGTAGATGCAGAATCCTTTCGGTCTACTTGACACGGACATGATGCCTATATTCTTGATCATTGCCTTAGATATCTTCATAACTATGCGCTTTTCTATCAATTGCTCGGCAGTAATTTGTTCACCATCGTAATACATGCTATCTTGAGAGAAGCCACTAGTGAAACCTATGCCCCTCGGGTCTCTTCCCTGTTGTATTGAATCTCCTTTATTTACTTTGCATCTTGTTTACTATTTTGCAATCTTTACTTTCCAATCTATACAACAAAAATACCAAAAATATTTACTTTACTATCTTTATTAGATCTCACTTTTGCGAGTGGCCGTGAAGGGATTGACAACCCCTTTATTGCGTTGGTTGCAAGGTTCTTGATTGTTCGTGCAGGTACTAGGTGACTTGAGCATTGTCTCCTACTGGATTGATACCTTGGTTCTCAAAACTGAGGGACATACTTACGCTACTTTGCTACATCACCCTTTCCTCTTCAAGGGAAAACCAACGCATGCTCGAGAGGTAGCAAGAAGGATTTCTGGCGCCGTTGCCGGGGAGATCGACGCCAAGTCAAGACATACCAAGTACCATCATAAACTCTTCTCCCTCTCATTACATTATTTGTTTTTCGCCTCTCGTTTTCCTCTCCCCCACTTCTAAAACGTTTTCAGAAAAACACAAAAATATTTGCCTTCTTTTCATTTGCCTTTTTCTCGTTCGATCTTATGTTTGCTCGTGTTGCCATGTGTCGTCTATTTGCTTGCATCTTTGTTTCCTGAAAATCTATCTATGGAGCCTCATCCACTTGCTAATATTTTTAAGGGATCCAACTATGATGTACCAATTGCTAGTGAGTTTAGTGCACTAGATTATCTTTATGAGGTTTTCCTTGAAATTCGTGAATCTGAAAATTGTGATAAAGTGTCGAAAGAAGAAATTTATGAAGTGTTTCACGATAGATCCTTGATTGAAAAGCATGATTGCAATAATGATATTATAAATTCTATTAATGTCAATTGTGTTAATTATATGCAAAACGCTAAGCTTGGGGATGCTAGTTTTGTTGTGTCCACTACTTGTTGCAATGATCATGATTGGGGTGATTCTTCGTATGATCTTAAAAATTTATTTAATCCCCATGATGAATATGAGATTGATAATAATATTTGCAATAATATTGATAGTGGGTTTGGAACAGTGTCAACTTTAGATCCCACATATTTGGAGAATAATCAATCTTATGAAATTTTTGATAAAAGAGGGTTTGGAGAGGTCATGACTTTAGTTAATGTTGATCCCACTATTATGGAAGAGTGTCAACTTCGCATGCATGTGGATCGTGTTGAGAATATGTTTTGTGATAGCTATATTGTTGAATTTTCTTATGATCCTACATATAATTATTATGAGGGAGGAAAATATGGTTGTAGAAATCTTCATGTTACTAAATTACCTCTCTTCATGTTGAGATTGATCTTATTTTCTTTTTCTTCCTTGCATATGCTAGATATTGCTTGTCTTGCAAATTTGTTTTCCTATAAAACGCCTATTCATAGGAAGTATGTTAGACTTAGATGTGATTTTCACATGTTTTATGATGCTCTCTTTGTGCTTCAATTCTTCTCTTCTATGTGAGCATCATTGAAATCTCAATGCCTAGCTAAGGGCGTTAAACGATAGCGCTTATTGGGAGTCAACCCAATTTTATTTTATTTGCTTTTTGTTTCTGTTTAGTAATAAATAATTCATCTAGCTTATGTTTATATGTGGTTTTATGTTTTAATTAGTGTTTGTGCCAAGTAGAACCTTTGGGAAGACTTGGGTGAAGTCTTTGCGATCTTGCTGTAAAAAACAGAAACTTTTGCGCTCACGAGATTAGCTGTCATTTTTTACTGGAGAGTGATTTTACGTTGATTCTTTTTGAAGATGATTAGTAGACAAATTCCTCACGTCCAACAATTTATTTCAGAATTTTTAGAGTTACAGAAGTATTCAAAAGTTACATATTGGTACAGACTGTTCTGTTTTTGACAAATTCTGTTTTTTCGTGTGTTGTTTGCTTATTTTGATGAATCTATGAGTAGTATCGGGGGTATGAACCATAGAGAAGTTGGAATATAGTACGTTTAACACCAATATAAATAAAGAATGAGTTCATTATAGTACCTTGAAGTGGTGGTTTATTTTCTTATACTAACGGAGCTCACGAGATTTTCTGTTAAGTTTTGTGTCGTGAAGTTTTCAAGTTTTTGGGTAAGGATTAGTTGGACTATGGAATAAAGAGTGGCAAGAGCCTAATCTTGAGGATGCCGAAGGCACCCCAATGTAAAATTCAAGGACAACCAAAAGCCTAAGCTTGGGGATGCCCCGGGAAGGAATCCCCTCTTTCGTCTTCGTCTATCGGTAACTTTACTTGAGGCTATATTTTTATTCACCACATGATATGTGTTTTGCTTGGAGTGTCATGTATGATACGAGTCTTTGATATTTAGTTTGCCACAATCATCCTTCCTGTACACACCTTATGGGAGATACACGCTTGAATCGGAATTTATTAGAATACTCTATGTGCTTCACTTATATATTTTGAGCTAGATAGGTTTTCTCTAGTGCTTCACTTATATCTTTTTAGAGAACAGTGGTGGTTTTATTTTATAGAAATTATTGATCTCTCATTCTTCACTTATATTATTTTGAGAGTCTTTTAGAATAGCATTGTAATTTGCTTTGGCTATAAAACTAGTCCTAATATGATGGGCATCGAAGATGGGTATAATAAAACCTTTCATATAAAGTGCGTTGAATACTATGAGAAGTTTCATGCTTGATGATTGTTTTGAGATATGAGGATAGTGATATTAGAGTCATGCTAGTAGAGTAGTTGTGAATTTGAGGAATACTTGTGTTAAAGTTTGTGATTCCCGTAGCATGCACATATGGTGAACCGTTGTGTGATGAAGTTGGAGCATGATTTATTTATTGATTGTTTTCCTTTGTGTGGAAGTCGGGATCGCGCGATGGTTAACTCCTACCAACCCTTCCCCTAGGAGCATGCGTGTAGTGCTTGGTTTTGATAACTTGTAGATTTTTGAAATAAGTATGTGAGTTCTTTATGACTAATGTTGAGTCCATGGATTATACGCACTCTCACCCTTCCACCATTGCTAGCCTCTCTCGTACCGCGCAACTATCGCCGGTACCATACACCACCATACACCTTCCTCAAAACAGCCACCATACCTACCTATTATGGCATTTCCATAGCCATTCCGAGATATATTGCCATGCAACTTTCCACCGTTCCGTTTATTATGACACGCTCCATCATTGTCATATTGCCTTGCATGATCATGTAGTTGACATCGTATTTGTGGCAAAGCCACCCTTCATAATTTTTTCATACATGTCACTCTTGATTCATTGCACATCCCGGTACACCGCCGGAGGCATTCACATAGAGTCATATTTTGTTCTAAGCATCGAGTTGTTATTCTTGAGTTGTAAGTAAATAAAAGTGTAATGATCTTCATTATTAGAGCATTGTCCCAGTGAGGAAAGGATGATGGAGACTATGATTCCCCCACAAGTCGGGATGAGACTCCGGACGAAAAAAAGAGGCCATAAAAATAGAGAGAAAGGCCCAAATAAGAAAAATGAGAGAAAAAGAGAGAAGGGACAATGCTACTATCCTTTTTCCACACGTGTGCTCCAAAGTAGCACCATGATCTTCATGATAGAGAGTCTCCTATGTTGTCACTTTCATATAATAGTGGGAATTTTTCATTATAGAACTTGGCTTGTATATTCCAATGATGGGCTTCCTCAAAGTGCCCTAGGTCTTCGTGAGCAAGCAAGTTGGATGCGGACCCACTTAGTTTATTTTTAAGCTTTTATAAACTTATAGCTCTAGTGCATCTGTTGCATGTCAATCCCTACTCACTCACATTGATATCTATTGATGGGCATCTCCATAGCCCATTGATACGCCTAGTTGATGTGAGACTATCTTCCTCCTTTTTTCTTCTCCACAAACACCATTCTTTTCCACCTATAGTGCTATGTCCATGGCTCACGGTCATGTATTGCGTGAAAGTTGAAAAAGTTTGAAAATACTAAAGTATGAAGCAATTGCTTGGCTGAAACCGGGGTTGTGCATGATTTAAATATTTTGTGTGATGAAGATAGAGCATAGCCAGACTATATGATTTGTAGGGATAGCTTTCTTTTGCCATGTTATTTTGAGAAGACGTGTTTACTTTGTTAGTATGCTTGAAGTATTATTATTTTTATGTCACTATTAAACTTTTGTCTTGAATCTTTCAGATCTGAACATTCATGCCACAATAAAGAAAATTACATTGATAATTATGTTAGGTAGCATTCCACATCAAGAATTCTGTTTTTATCATTTACCTACTCGAGGACGAGCAGGAATTAGGCTTGGGGATGCTTGATACGTTTCCAACGTATCTATAACTTTTGATAGTTCCATGGTATTATATTATCTGTTTTGGATGTTTAATGGGCTTTAATATGCTCTTTTATATTATTTTTGGGACTAACCTATTAACCGAAGGCCCAGTGCCAGTTTATGTTTTTTTGTGCCTATTTTAGAGTTTCGCAGAAAAGGAATACCAAATGAAGTCCAAACGAAATGAAACCTTCACGATGATCTTTCTTGGACCGAAAGAAATCCAGAAGACTTGGAGTAGACGTCTGGGACTCCACGAGGAGGGCACGAGGCAGGAGGGCACGCCCCCCACCCTCGTGGGCCCCTCATAGCTCCACTGACGTACTTCTTCCGCCTATATATACTCTTGTACCCTAGAAACATCGGGGAGATGAACGAAACCACTTTTCCACCGCCGCAATCTTCTGTACCCGTGAGATCCCATCTTGGGGCCTTTTTCGGCGATCTCTGGAGGGGGAGTCAATCACGGAGGGCTTCTACATCAACACCATAGCCTCTTCGATGAAGCGCGAGTAGTTTACCACAGATCTTTGGGTCCATAGTTATTAGCTAGATGGATTCTTCTCTCTCTTTGATCTTCAATACAAAGTTCTCCTTCATTCTCTTGGAGATCTATTCGATGTAATACTTTTTGTGGTGTGTTTGCTAAGATCCAATGAATTGGTTTATGAACAAGTTTATCTATGAATATTATTTGATTCTTCTCTGAATTCTTATATGCATGATTTGATATCTTTGCAAGTCTCTTTGAATTATCAGTTTAGTTTGGCCTACTAGATTGATCTTTCTTGCAATGGGAGAAGTGCTTAGCTTTGGGTTCAATCTTGCGGTGTCCTTTCCCAGTGATAGTAGGGGCAGCAAGGCACGTATTGTATTATTGCCATCGAGGATAAAAAGATGGGGTTTATACCATATTGCTTGAGTTTATCCCTCTACATTATGTCATCTTGCTTAATGCATTACTCCGTTCTTATGAACTTAATACTCTAGATGCATGCTGGATAGCGGTCGATGTGTGGAGTAATAGTAGTAGATGCAGAATCGTTTCGGTCTACTTGACACGAACGTGGTGCCTATATTCATGATCATTGACTTAGATATCTTCATAACTATGCGCTTTTCTATCAATTGCTCGGCAGTAATTTGTTCACCCAGCGTAATACATGCTATCTTGAGAGAAGCCACTAGTGAAACCTATGGCCCCCGGGTCTCTTTCCTATTATATCAAATCTCCTTTATTTACTTCACATCTCGTTTACTATTTTGCAATCTTTACTTTCCAATCTATACAACAAAAATACCAAAAATATTTACTTTACTATCTTTATTAGATCTCACTTTTGCGAGTGGCCGTGAAGGGATTGACAATCCCTTTATCGCGTTGGTTGCAAGGTTCTTGATTGTTTGTGCGGGTACTAGGTGATTTGAACGTTGTCTCCTACTGGATTGATACCTTGGGTCTCAAAACTGAGGAAATACTTATGCTACTTTGCTGCATCACCCTTTCCTCATCAAGGGGAAACCAACGCATGCTAAAGAGGCAGCAACCACCTAGCCTTAGACATGTGTCACAAAAAGTAGGATAAATATTGGCAAACTTGGAGCCTCTTTGATTTAACAGATCTTCATAATAATTTTGAAGGATTAGATTCCTTGAAATTTTTTCTATGTTGGTTGCTTTATTTGTAGGACCAAATTATTTAGGATTTTTTTAAATGTGTCGTACTACATTC
Organism: Secale cereale; assembly: GCA_902687465.1. NCBI lineage: Eukaryota > Viridiplantae > Streptophyta > Magnoliopsida > Poales > Poaceae > Secale > Secale cereale. The sequence continues at coordinate 669,750,732 of LR738715.1, read as the reverse complement.
ATAAGACTTTTAACATCCATCTAGACCACTTGAAAAGAATCCTTTATTTTTACTATGATGTAATCAAATGAAACCCAAATCTTGTAAATTTAAATGGTAATGACATGACAATCATTTGTCTTTTCTATTTATATGGTTTGCAATCCTTTACTGAAAAATGCTTCGCCTCGCTTTCATACATAAAGCCACGTCAGCATACAAAACTAGTATACAATACATCATGAGAAACACACACACCCAAGGCAAGATACAAGGGAGGTGACAAACTATAACACTACTCCAATCATCCAAAAGCAGTGGATAAATAGAACATTGCTAGGACACTACAGACCTCTCAACCATGAACGCCTCACCACGAAGAGATGAAGCCTAAAACTCGACGAACCATCAAATCCAATAGGTGACTTCAACAATGGCACGACACCGGAGCGCCACCACCACCCGATCCAATGGTTGAGGTTATCACCCGTAGTAACACAAAGGAAAAATGGGCCACTACGATGGGGCCTCCAAGAAGGGAATGACACCATGGACGCCACTGCTGTCGGCCTAGCCAGAGCGAAACATAGTTCACCCCGGTTGCCACCCTCCACCTCCGCCAGGGGTACAACCCGTCACAAGAACACCAGCCACACCACTAAAAGGGCATGTCCCTTCCTTTGTGGTTTTGGTGATTGATGACAATGCGTTTGCTGACTAATCATGTGTGCCAAGTATTTTAGATACAAATCCAGAGGCACGAGACGATTATCTACCCTCCGAGTTATCAGCTCAAGACGTGTTGTCGTGCTAGGCTTTTGTTTTGGTGGACTTGAGTCGTAGGAGACACCGTACTATCAAGGGGGTCCGCATTGGAAAGGCCAGGGTGGAATCATCACGTACACTCTATTTTTGCACCCTCTTCTTCTCTCTTTTTCTTAAGGAGCTCCACTTCTTTCTGTGGGTGCGGTAGTACCGTAGCCACGATGGTAGTACCACCTATATGCTCTAAGCGGTTGTACCGCTGAGAAGGCGCGGTAGTACCGCTTGGGCTTATGCATGGCTGTACCGCCGCGGCTACTCTCCACCTCCGCGTCGATTCGGACGAGCTTTTCTCGTGTCGGGTTCTACGGTAGTAGCAGTGGTAGTACCGCTTATAAGCAGTAGTACCGCTGCCACCACCGCGGCTATTACCACTCCTTTCCTCTAAGCCTCGTCCCTAACACAAGACGGTAGTACCGCTGGGGGTCGCGGTAGTACCGCAGGCACCAGCGATAGTACCGCCCGGCCCAGGGGTAGTACCGCTCTATGCGGGCTGAGAAGAGTGTAATGGTTCAATCTTCTCCTCCTCTATATAAAGGGTTCTTCTTCCTCTACAAACCTTACCTCTTTTCCCCCAAGCTCCATTATTGCTCCAAAAGCTTATTTTCGCCCGATCTCTCTCCCTAGCCAATCAAACTTGTTGATTTTCTAGGGATTGGTTGAGAAGGCCCAGATCTATACTTCCACCAAGAGAAATTTGATTCCCCCACTAATCCCTTGCGGATCTTATTACTCTTGGGTGTTTGAGCACCCTAGACGGTTGAGGTCACCTCGGAGCCATATCCATTGTGGTGAAGCTCCGTGGTTTCATTGGAAGCCTCCAATTCAGTTGTAGAGAGAGCCCCAACCTTGTTTGTAAAGGTTCGGTTGCCGCCTTCAAGGGCACCAATAGTGGAATCACGACATCTCGCATTGTGTGAGGGCGTGAGGAGAATACGATGGCCCTAGTGGCTTCTTGTAATGCCCAGGATGGGACTATATCTCCTACGTGTCGAGGCACGACTTAAAGACTTAACCCCATGCTGGAATGATCGCAAGTTTGGTATCTTTGCACAACTCATGTAAAAGATGGGGATAGAAAACATAAAATAGTTGGCTTACACTCTCCACGTCACACAAAATCATTACATGTTTCAGTCATCATACAATAAAACATCACAACCCATCTAAGGGTAAAATCCAAATGACAAGATACCAAACATAATTTAAATCCACAGGTCGGATCGAATCCTAGTAGAAGTCTCCACTACTGATCATCAGGACAACGAACATAGTATCGAGTACGCTCCTCGTCGTACTCCCAGTCTAGCTCGGTGCCATTACCTGGATAACTCACCATCGGACCTGCATCTGGTATGGTGAAGTAACTGTGAGCCACAGAGGACTCAGCAATCCCGTTCCCGGGTAACAAGACAATTTAAGCCTTGGGTGAGGATAAGGCTGAAGAAAAGAATAAGTGTCTGCAGCAGCAACTAGCACTAACTTACGTGAAAGAGTGCGAGAAGAGAAGTGCCTCGGTCGAGAGATGATCACGAAGTGATCCTAGATAAAGCTCAAGAAACATAACCCCGCCGTGTTCAACTCCCGAATCCCTATTCGGAAATTGACAGTCACGGTACACACGCTGGTAGTGTATTGGAACATGGTGTCAAGTTATCTACAACCGGATATTAACAAGCTCCCATCTGCCACATAACCGCGGGCACGGCTTTCGAAAGTTCATAACCCTGCAGGGGTGTTCCAACTTGGCCCATGACAAGCCCACGATCCGCGGAGTCGCAACTCCAAGGTGGGAAGAACCGAGTATTCTCGGAATCCCGTGCTCAAGATACTCCGAACTAAGGTACGGCTAATCCAGCAAATCCTCCCGGCGTGCCGACACCCTGATAGTAGCCGCGCGTATCTCGTCTCAGGCCACGACCGGATAAGCCATCTTACGGGTTTTTACTAGACCTCGAGTTTCCTTGAGGTGGCCCCGCAGTCTGCTCATTTCGGACCAACACTCATGTGGAGCACTGGCCCGGGGTTGTTGATTAAGAAAAGAGGGTTAATTACTCCCTATGCAAGTTTATTAGTTATTAGGCAAATAGTACCAATGTTGGGACTTGCTGGAAAAGACTTAGCACTTAGCGGTTTATCGAGGGGGCCCCATAAACCCCAACCGTGTGAGGAACGCATAATCAAGGAACATAACACCGGTTTAAACGGTTCCTAGCGGCCTGAGTGGAACAAATAACCAAGCAAAAGGCTTAGCCTTCCACCCTTGCCAATATATAGATGATTTCATTTAAAACATTTATATAGTGTGATATAACCCAACAAAACTTCAACATGAAGCAAGCATCTTCAATCTTCACCTGCAACTAGTAATGCTATCAGAGGGGCTGAGCGAAGCGTACTTAGCCATTCAACGGTTTGCATAGGTAGGGTGGTTAAACATGGTCATGGTTACAAGTAGGAGGCTGACATGAAATACATGGGCATCGAGGCAAAACTATAGATCGAGACTTCTAGCAATAGGCAAAAATAGTAATGGTATTCGGGTTCGGTCATCTTGCCTGAAGAGTTGTCGTTCGGATCGTAAGAGGGGTCCTCGTTCACAAGCTCGGTGGTATCCTCGTTCTTGTACTCATACTCGGTCTCAGCTTCCGGCTCTAAACAATACAATCACACAAGGCACGAATCAACAAGATGCAATGCGCACACCAAAATGATGGATGCATGATGGATGCACTAAGGAAGCACACGGAGCACGGAAAATAGCACTCAAGCAAAAAAGCTTCAAATCATGATAACAATAGGATATTATGAATCTACACGGAAAATCAATCAAGTTTCATATAAGACTCGCTGAAATCGGAGCTACGGGCTAAAAGTTATGCACAAAACAATAAACATGCGAAAGCTGAAAATTACAGCAACATAGCAACTTCGGAGCACTAGATAAATAAGCTACAGCACTCGAACATCATGGCAAAGAGCATGAAAATAAACTAGACATATCCTACAGCAAATAAGTCCAAAGGTGCACCCCCAAAGGAGCCACGGATCAATAGCAACAAGCTATGACATATTGAACTTGACAACAAAATCCTGACAGCAGTAATTTATTGCAACTTTGGAGCAAAAGTTAAATATGCTACAGCCAATCAAATAAGCATGTGAAAGCATGAATGGAAAGCCAACAATATATACTACAAGGAACCATCAAGAGTCACCCCAAAACTGTCATGGTTTGTCCTAGAACAACAAGCAAACATGGCATCTGGAAATAACAGATTCCAGACTTAGTGAAAATCCACTAAGTGTTAAAACAGCAGTTTCATCATGGCATCTTTGAGAGCAAGTTTAAGTCACCTCAAAACTAAACATGGCAAGTGGTAAACACCACATCAAAGTACACATGATGGTGATTTCGAAACATACAAGCATGCATCATGGAGATAATCACAACAATAGCAATGAGCTCAACAAGATGGCATCTCATAACAAGTTAAACAACTAAACAACCACATGACACTTTGCAACGAAGATAAACATGGCAAGATTAAATCTATCATGCAACCTAACTTAAACTACATGTAGAGCATGGCAAGACGCACACGTGGACATGTCATTTGCATCATTCGGATAAACGAGCTAAAAGATATCACTATGCAAAGATGGCATAAAAACAACACATAGCGGCAGTTTATATCGGGATGCACTCTTGCAACAGAAAAATAAGCACCTAGATGATCTCAAACATGCATGGCACAATGAAATGAAATGTAGTGCTAGTCACCACGAACGTCTGGACATGTCATTTGCGCAAAACGGAGCACCGCACAAAAAGATATCACAGTTTGAATATTGCATCAGAGATCAAGCAAACAGGGACTTAGATGATTTTAGGGGGGGTCAACCTTCAGACCTGAAGGAAAACGGGCTAGGGCCAGCGGCGGCGGATCTGAGTAGATCGGCCCCGGCGGAGGCTGGCGAGGCGACGCGGCTGGCGTGGCCCAGCCGGCTGGAGGCGATATGGCGTTGCGGCAGAGGAGGCGAGCGCTGGGCCTGCGGATCTGGAAGGCCCAGCTGCGGAGGCGGCGCGGCCTGGCGGAGGGAATCGGCCCGCGGCCTGGCGCGGCAGTTGGCCTGGCGGAGAGGCGGGACGGGCCGCGAGGAGGAGGCCCGGTTGGAGACCCGCGGTGGTGGCGGCTGGAGGGCCTGGGAGGAGGGACGCCCGACGATGCGGTGGCCCAGGAGGCGACGCGCTGGGGCGATCGAGCCCAAGCGCTGGCGGCGGCGTAGACTGGATCGGGGTCGATGCAAGGGGAGGAAGGCGGCCCGGCTGCTGTATCGGTGCGGAGGAGGAAGCGGCGGATCGGGACCTGGGCCCCTAGGGTTCGGCGGAGAGGCCCACTGGCACGGCGCTGGTTGGATCCAGATCGGGGGCTGGCTCCCCGATCGAACTGGTCGTGGAGGGCGGCGGCCTCCCGATCTGAGCGTTGACCCGCCCGATCTGGTCGATCCCAGGCAGCGCAGCGGCGGCTGCTGCCTGGGGCTTCGGCCGGCCGGGCTGATGCAAGGGGAGGGCGGCTCGGCTGTGGAGAGGTGGCGGCGGTGGTGAGGTCAGGTGAGAGGAGGTGGCGTTTTCCGGCGAGGTGGAGGAGCTCCGGCAAAACTCCGGCGGGATTCCGGCGAACTCTCCGGCGAGGGGGTGGTGGCTGGAGGAAGAAGAAGGTGGGGGCTAGGGTTTCCTTGATTTGGGGCAAAAATTGGGGGAAGTGGACAAATATATAGGCACAAGGAGCTAGGGTTGTCCAAATGGGGTGTGGTTTTCGGCCACACGATTAGAATTGGATGGCCTAGATGATAGGAGGGGTTTGGAGGGGTTTGGTGGGCTGTTGGTGGGGTGTCTTGGGCCTCAAAGTGGAGGCACTTTGAGCCCACGAGAATAACTGTTGGGGTAGCAAACGGACTCGAAACGCGACGAGATTTGACAGGCGGGTTACACACACCAAAACAACAACACATGACAAGTCTCGCGCCAAACCGGTAACGTTACACGGCCAAACACCAAAGTAGGCCTACGGGACGCCACGGACACGTGAGGGAGCTCCGGAACGCGAAACGGACAACGGGAAGGAACGCGTTGAACCGGATGCAAACGACAACACAAATGCAATGCGATGCACATGACTACACGATATGAATGAATGCCACACACGCACCCAACAAAACGACGAAAACCCGAAAGACAAAGAACCCGAAATGGAATAGATGAAGCCAGAGATATATTATATGCCCAAAAGGGAAAGTATTACATCCGGGGCATTACAAACTCTCCTCTACTACAAAAAGATCTCGTCCCGAGATCTAGGACTGGAAAAAGGAAGGGTACTCGGAACGAAGATGATCTTCTCGTTCCCACGTAGCTTCTCGGTCGGTATTATGTGACCACTTGACTTTCAAGAATTTGATGGACTTGTTGCGGGTCTTGCGCTCGGTCTCTTCGAGAATAGCAACGGGGTGCTCTCGGTAGGACAAATCTTGTTGAAGATCAATCTCTTCAAACGGAATCATGCGTTCAGGTGCCCTGAAGCATTTGCGGAGTTGAGACACATGGAACACATCATGAACATTGGCAAAGTTGGAAGGGAGCTCAAGTTGATAGGCTAAATCGCCTCTTTTGCCAAGAATCTTGAAAGGCCCGACGTATCTAGGAGCAAGCTTTCCTTTGATACCGAATCTTTGGGTTCCTTTCATCGGAGAAACACGGAGATAGACATGATCACCAATGTTCAAAGCCAAATCACGATGCTTGCTGTCATAATAGCTCTTCTGACGCGACTGAGCAGCCTTGAGATTCTCACGTATGACTTTGCACATCTCTTCGGCTTCTGAGATCAAGTCATTGCCAAGAAGTTGACGTTCTCCTGTTTCGGACCAGTTGAGAGGGGTACGGCACTTCCTGCCATAGAGGATTTCAAACGGAGCTTTGCCGGCACTTGCTTGGAAGCTGTTGTTGTAAGAGAACTCGGCAAATGGAAGGCAATCTTCCCATTTCATGCCAAAAGATATGACACAAGCTCTGAGCATGTCTTCTAGAATCTGATTCACTCTCTCGACTTGACCACTAGTCTGAGGGTGAAAAGCAGTGCTGAACCTGATCTTAGTGCCCATGGCAGACTGAAAGGAGTCCCAGAACTTTGAAGTGAACAAACTTCCACGGTCTGAGGAGATGACTTGAGGAATGCCATGTAAGGACACAATTCTGGAAGTGTACAACTCTGCCAATTGAGCTGCATTGATGGATTCTTTGACTGGAAGGAAGTGAGCGACTTTGGTCAGCTTGTCGATCACCACGAAGATAGAATCATTCCCTCTCTTGGACTTAGGAAAGCCAGTGACGAAATCCATTTCAGTGTGGTCAAATTTCCACTCGGGAATAGGAAGAGGTTGGAGAAGGCCGGCTGGACGTTGATGCTCTGCCTTCACTCTTCTGCAAACATCACATTCGTTCATGAATTGGGCAATTTCCCTTTTCATGCGTGTCCACCAGTAAGATTGCTTGAGGTCTTGGTACATCTTGGAACTGCCATGATGAATGGAAAGGAGAGAATCATGTGCTTCTTCCATTATGAGCTTCCTGAGATCACCTTTGGGAACAACGAGTCTGTCCTCGAAGAACAAGGTATCTCTCTCATCAACACGATAACACTTGTATTTCGGAGTGCCCTTTGCAATACCATGTTTCACCTTCTGCACCATGGCATCACTGAGTTGGGCCTCACGGACCTGATCTTCCAAGGTAGGAGCAATTTGAAGATTTGCAAGAAAACCCTGCGGAACAACTTGAAGGTTGAGCTTCCTGAAAGCTTCACAAAGCTCAGGCTGGAATGGCTTGATAAGAAGGCTGTTGCAATATGCCTTTCTGCTCAAAGCATCTGCAATCACATTCGCCTTGCCAGGAGTGTATTCGATGCTGGGATCATACTCTTGGATCATTTCAACCCAACGAGTCTGGCGGAGGTTCAGATTCGGCTGTGTGAAGATGTACTTCAAGCTCTTGTGATCGGTGAAGATGTCGACTTTTCTACCCAACAACAGATGTCTCCACGTAATCAAAGCATGTACCACAGCTGCTAGTTCGAGATCATGTGTGGGGTAGTTCTTCTCACTTGGCTTCAGCTGATGAGAAGTGTATGCAACAATTCTCTTATCTTGCATAAGCACACCACCAAGTCCTTGAAGAGAAGCATCATAGAATACTTCATAGTGCTTGGACTCATCTGGAGGAGTAAGAACTGGAGCAGAGACGAGCTTTTCTTTGAGAGTTCTGAATACCACTTCACACTCTGGAGACCAAAAGTATTTGACATTCTTCTGAAGCAAGTTGGAAAGAGGTTTGGCAATCTTGGAGAAGTTCTCAACGAACCTTCTGCAATAGCTGGCAAGACCCAGAAAACTACGGAGTTGCTTGACGTTCTGAGGAGCTTCCCAGTTGACAATTGCTTCAACTTTCTCGGGATTTACCGCAATACCGTCAGCTGAGATGATATGGCCCAGGTACAAAACCTTATCGAGCCAAAACTCGCACTTGGAGAACTTGGCATAGAACTTATGCTCACGGAGTCGATCAAGAACCAGACGTAAGTGCTTTTCGTGATCTTCTTCATTCTTAGAAAACACCAGAGTATCATCCAGATACACAAGCACAAACTCGCCAGTATAGGGGTTGAAGATGTAGTGCATCATTCTCGAGAAGGTAGGAGGAGCATTGGCGAGACCAAAGGACATGACTGTATACTCATATGAACCGAAACTCGTTCTGAAGGCAGTCTTGGGAATGTCTTTCTCGCGAATGCGAATTTGATGATAGCCCATTCGGAGATCAAGCTTAGAGAACACTTTAGCTCCTTTGAGCTGCTCGAAGAGTTCGTTGATGTTGGGGAGCGGATACTTGTTCTTTATTGTCTTCTTGTTCAATTGACGGTAATCAACGCAGAGACGTTCCGTGCCATCTTTCTTCTTGACAAATAAGACACCACAGCCCCAAGGAGACGTACCAGGCCTGATGAGACCCATACGTTCCTTTTCATCAAGCTGTTTCTTCAATTCCTTCAATTCATCAGGAGTGAGCTTGTACGGACGCCGGCATGCTGGCTCAGTACCCGGCTCGAGTTCAATAACGAATTCCACCTGACGGTGTGGAGGCATGCCTAGAAGTTCTTCAGGAAAGACGTCTTGTTATTCGTTTACCACCGGAATTTGAGATATGGCATTAATTTCGCCCTTATCATTGAGAGAGAAAAGCCTGATAGTGTTATCCCTCGAGGCAAAGATAATCACATCTTCATCAGGATGAGTCATCTTGACTTCCTTCTGTGCACAATCAATGTGAGCATCATGCTTAGAAAGCCAATCCATCCCGAGGATGAGGTCAATATCAGAACTACCAAGAACCACCGGATTAGCCAGAAAGCGATAATCACCCATGCGAATGGATACATTCGGAGCCATCAAATTTGAAGTCCTGCACTTGCCCCGAGAAATAATTTGCAACTTCTTATCAAGAAATGCCGAATTGAAATAATGCTTGGTAAAGAATGGCCTTGATATGAAGCTGAGAGAAGCACCAGAATCAAATAACACTTTAGCAGGTATAGAGTTAACTGAAAGGTTACCCAAAATCACATCAGAAGAATTCTTCGCTTGCGCTGCATTCATCAGATTGACCCTTGCTTGCTTGGGATTATGCTTGACAATAGCTGAACTCACAGGTGGAGGAGGTGGAAGTCGCTTCGGGTTGGGGCACTTGTTAGCGTAGTGACCTTTCTGAGTGCATTTGTTGCAAGTCACTTCTTAGAGAGGACGGAAATGAGAACCACTTGACTTGGAGCCTTGAGACTGAAACTGGTTCTTCGACTGGTTGCTCGGGTTGGGTGGGTGGGAGAAACCACGTCCACTAGAGTTCTTGTTGTTGTTGGAGTTGTTGTAGGGAGCTCGAATCACTGGAGGAGGAGGAAGCCAAAATTTCTGCTGCTTTGCGACGACTTGAGAAGATGAGCAGGAGTGAACGGCATCTCGAATCCTCTTTTTGGAAGCCTCCATCTTAAGCTGAGTTGCCTCTTGTTTCAAAGCCATGTTATAGAATTTGTCGAACTCATCGGGCTCGAACAAGGTGAGAGCAAGTTGAAGTTCATCTTTCAGACCACCACGAAACTGGTAGATTTTGCTCTTGGCATCCGGAATGTCTTGCTTAGCATAGCGGGCGAGGTTTTGGAACTTGACATTATACTGATAGACAGTCAGAGAGCCCTGCTTCAGGTTGCGGAATTGCTCACGCATACCCTCGATGACACTTGTTGGAATGTGGTGAGAGCGAAAGTCCTTGCAGAAATCCTCCCAAGAGATCACACGACCTGGTCTGGAGTCTTTGTACTACTGCCACCAGTCAGCTGCTTGGTCTTTGAGTTGGAAGGCTGCAAACTTCACGTAGTCCTCTTCTCTTACGTTACTGCACTCAAAATGCTTCTTTATATCGGTTAACCAATCTTCAGCATCAAGAGGGTCGACACAGTAACTGAAAGCTTTTGGATTATTGGCCAAGAACTGGTTGAGAGTAGCATGGTGCTGCTGGTTGAAGAAGTTGCCTTGATTCCCTGGAACACCCTGATTAGCTTGATTAGCTTGCATCTGCTGCATCATCTGCATCAACAACTGGGTGTTCTGATTTGTAGTCTGCATAATCGCTCTCCAAGCCTCAGACGGAGGAGGAGGGGAAGGAGGACGATCTGGGACCTCTTCACCCTCTGGGTTAGCATTGGGAACTCGTTCCGGAGCCATCCTGAAATAGATGACCACGAATCAGCAATTGATTGACAGAAGGTAAAGCTGAATCAATGGAATGAATTGCAACAAGTCTTCACAATAATCATTCGAACAATAGGAACGAATGAAATCATTTGAACAAGAGGAATGAATGAAATTCTCAGTTTAATGATAACAACAATCTTCACGAGAAGCCACATAGGGGACAAAAGGTAAAATAAGAAAAACACAAGGTACGGACGGAAACAAACACAAGATAGGAGCTTCGTTCTAACATCTTTGTGCTGAAAGCTTATGAACGCGTTACGAAAGGGTTTTGCAATCCCCGTATCAGCATAGCCAAGGACCCTTTAAGATGCAACTCCCGATCGGAACATCGGTCATAAAACCACTTCACTCAATGTAGAACCCCGAACTCGCTAACCTGCATTCGTTGGAAGAATGCCTATGATCTACTGGATAAACCCACCTATTAATTTCTGAAAGTTTCCAGTTATGCAATCAGGTGTTGGGGATACAGGGGAAGTACCGCGCAATCAACTCTAAACCTACATCCAGCTGTATCCATCCTTCAACACATAACCAGTCTTTCTCGGAAACTGTCTACCTCGGACCTTCGAAAAGCATCCACTATACCAAGTTATGGCAATACTCCCGAACTACCTCCCCAGTACTGGGTGATGTTGGGGTTATCTTACCACTAACCGTATAGGAGAGATTTTCGATGTCGGCCGTCTTAAGTATTTAGTACTGCCGCGATACGCTTGTGACGACAATACCCCGAAGCTCAACTCCCCGGGACACTGCCACAACCCCTAATGTCAGGAGGCATCGAGAACAATATTCTCGTCACAAGAACATCGAAACAATCCCACAATACTCGTGAGATTCCTAAAAAAAATTTGGTGCAATTTTTGAAAGTAGAAGAGGGAAGAGTAGTCGTCAGGAGTCCTCACCAGAGAGAAAGGGGATGAGAAGCAAAGAAATCCTACTCTCCGATATAATATAGGACTCAAAATATTTTCAGTGTGTGCCTAGACTCGACCGTCAACGATTCGATCAATCAGTGGGGGCTCCTAGGTCGGAGAAGGCTCTGAATACCAACTTGTAATGCCCAGGATGGGACTATATCTCCTACGTGTCGAGGCATGACTTAGAGACATAACCCCATGCTGGAATGATCGCAAGTTTGGTATCTTTGCACAACTCATGTAAAAGATGGGGATGGAAAACATAAAATAGTTGGCTTACACTCGCCACGTCACACAAAATCATTACATGTTTCAATCATCATACAATAAAACATCGCAGCCCATCTAAGGGTAAAATCCAAATGACAAGATACCAAACATAATTTAAATCCACAGGTCGGATCGAATCCTAGTAGAAGTCTCCACTACTGATCATCAGGATAACGAACATAGTATTGACTACGCTCCTCGTCGTACTCCCAGTCTAGCTCGGTGCCATCACCTGGATAACTCACCATGGGACCTGCATCTGGTGTGGTGAAGTAACTGTGAGCCACAGAGGACTCAGCAATCCCGTTCCCGGGTAACAAGACTATTTAAGCCTTGGGTGAGGATAAGGCTGAAGAAAAGAATAAGTGTCTGCAGCAGCAACTAGCACTAACTTACGTGAAAGAGTGCGAGAAGAGAAGTGCCTCGGTCGAGAGATGATCACGAAGTGATCCTAGCTAAATCTCAACAAACATAACCCCACCGTGTTCAACTCCCGAATCCCTATTCGGAAATTGATAGCCACGGTACACACGCTGGTAGTGTATTGGAACATGGTGTCAAGTTATCTACAACTGGATATTAACAAGCTCCCATCTGCCACATAACCGCGGGCACAGATTTCGAAAGTTCATAACTCTTCAGGGGTGTTCCAACTTGGCCCTTGACAAGCCCACGATCCGCGGAGTCGCAACTCCAAGGTGGGAAGAACCGAGTATTCTCGGAATCCCGTGCTCAAGATACTCCGAACTAAGGTAAGGCTAATCCAGCAAATCCTCCCGGCGTGCCGACACCCTGATAGTAGCCGCGCGTTGTTGGAGATATGCCCTAGAGGCAATAATAAAAGCATTATTATTATATCTCCTTGTTCATGATAATTGTCTGTTATTCATGCTTGAATTGTATTGTACGGAAACAGCGATACATGTGTGAATACACAGACCACAATGAGTCCCTGGTAGGCCTCTAGTTACCAGCTCGTTGATCAACAGATGGTCACGGTTTCATGACCATGGACATGAGATGTCAGTGATAACGGGATCACATAATTAGGAGAATGATGTGATGGACAAGACCCAAACTTGAGCATAACACGAGATCGTATAGTTCGTAATGCATAAGCTTTTCGGTGTCAAGTATTTATTCCTTAGACCATGAGGTTGTACAACTCCCAGATGCCGTAGGAATACTTTGGGTGTGCCAACCGTCACAACGTAACTGGGTGACTATAAAGGTATGCATCGGGTATCTCCGAAAGTGTCTGTTTAGTTGGTACGAACCGAGACTGGGATGTTGTCACTCCGTATGACGGAGAGGTACCTCTGGGCCCACTCGGTAAGACATCATCATAATGAGCTCAATGTGACTAAGTAGTTAGTCACGGGATGATGGATTACGGATCGAGTAAAGAGTCTTGCCATAACGAGATTGAACAAGGTATCAGGAATACCGACGATCGAATCTCGGGTAAGTACCGTACCGATGGACAAAGGGAATAATATACGGGATTGAGTGAATCCTTGACATGGCGGTTCATCCGATGAAGATCATCGAGGAACACGTAGGAACCAACATGGGTATCTAGATCCCGCTGTTCGTTATTGACCGGAGAGTGGTCTCGGTCATGTCTACGTGTCTCCCGAACCCGTAGGGTCTACACACTTAAGGTTCGGTAACGCTAGGGTCATAGAGATAAATGCACGTGGAAACCCGAAAGTTGTTCGGAGTCCCGGATGAGATCCCGGATGTCACGAGGAGTTCCGGAATGGTCCGGAGGTAAAGATTGATATATAGGAAGTCTACTTTCGGCCAACGGGTGATCTCCGGGGGTCACCGGGAGCGTCCCGGGACCAACGGAGGGGCCCCGGGGGTCCATCGGGTGGGGCCACCCATCCCGGTGGGGCCCCTAGGCCGCAAGGGGAAGTGTCCAGCCCTCAGGGCTGGCTCACCACTAAGGGGGCCCACCTCCCCTGCGCCTAGGGTTAAAACCCTAAAGGGGAGGGGGGCTCCACTTGCCTTGGGGGGCAAGGAACCCCCCCTGGCCGCTGCCCCCTTGCAGATTGGATCTGCAGGGGGTCCAGGCGCACCCCCTAGCCCCTATATATATGTGGGGAGGGAGAGGGCAGCTGCACCCAAGCCCTGGCGCCTCTCCCCCTCCCGTCACACCCCATACTCCCAACGCAGGGCGCCCGACGAAGCCCTGCTGCGATCTCCACTGCATCCGTCATCACGCCGTCGTGCTGCCGGATCTCTGACGACTTCTCCTCCCCCCTTGCTGGATCAAGAAGGAGGTGACGTTGCTGCACCGTACGTGTGTTGAACGCGGAAGTGCTGTCCGTTCGGTGCTAGATCATCGGTGACGAAGAACGTGAAGAGTACGACTACTTCATCCACACTTCGTTGAAAGCTTCCGCACGCGATCTACATAACGGTATGTAGATGCACTCTTACTTGCTCGTTGCTAGATGTCTTTATAGTTGGATCTTGGTGAAGACGTAGAATTTTTTTGAATTATGCTACGTTCCCCAACAGTGGCATCTGAGCCCAGGTTTTATGCGTAGCATCTTGCACGAGTAGAACACAAAGCAGTTGTGGGCGTATGATCTTGTTCAACTTTCTTACCGTTACTATTCAATCTTGATTCAGCGGTATTGTGGGATGAAGCGGCCCGGACTGACCTTACACGTACGCTTACGTGAGACTGGTTCCACCGACAGACATGCACTAGATGCATAAGGTGGCTGGCGGGTGTCTGTGTCTCCTACTTTAGTCGGATCGGATTCGATGAAAAGGGTCCTTATGAAGGGTAAATAGAAGTTGTGAAATCACGTTGTGGTTTTGGCGTAGGTAAGAAACGTTCTTGCTAGAAACCCTATAGAAGCCACGTAAAACTTGCAACAACAATTAGAGGACGTCTAACTTGTTTTTGCAGCATGTGTTTTGTGACGTGGTATGGCCAAGAACGAAGATGTGATGAATGATATATGTGATGTATGAGATTGATCATGTTTTTGTAATAGGGAATCACGACTTGCATGTCGATGAACTTGACAACCGGCAGGAGCCATAGGAGTTGTCTTAATTATTGTATGGCCTGCGTGTCACTGAATAACGCCATGTAATTACTTTACTTCATTGCTAAACGTTAGCTATAGTAGTAGAAGTAATAGTTGGCGTGACGACTTCTTCAAGACACGATGATGGAGATCATGATGATGAAGATCATGGTGTCGAGCCGGTGACAAGATGATCATGGTGCCCCGAAGATGGAGATCCAAGGAGCAAGATGATATTGGCCATATCATGTCACTTTAATTGCTTGCATGTGATGTTTATCATGTTTATGCATCTTGTTTACTCAGAACGACGGTAGTAAATTAGATGATCTCTCACTAAAATTTCAAGTATTGTGTTTCCCCTAACTGTGCGCCGTTGCTAAAGTTCGTTGTTCCGAAGCACCACGTGATGATCGGGTGTGATAGGTTCTAACGTTCGCATACAACGGGTGTAAGACAGATTTACACACGCGATACACTTAGGGTTCACTTGACGAGCCTAGCATGTACAGACATGGCCTCGGAACACGGAATACCGAAAGGTCGAACACGAGTCGTATAGAAGATACGATCAACATGAAGATGTTCACCGTTTTTGACTAGTCCGTCTCACGTGATGATCGGACACGGACTACTCAATTCGGATCGTGTATCACTTAAGATGACTAGAGAGATGTCATTCTGAGTGGGAGTTCATTAAAATTTGATTAAGATGAACTTAATTGTCATGAACTTAGTCTAAATTCTTTACAATATCTCTTGTAGATCAAATGGCCCACGCTCCAGTTTCGCTCAACTTCAACGCGTTCCTAGAGAAAACCAAGCTGAAAGACGATGGTAGCAACTATACGGATTGGGTCCGTAACCTGAGGATTATCCTCATAGCTGCCAAGAGAACATATGTCCTAGAAGCACCGCTAGGTGATGCACCCGTTCTCCCGGCAAACCAAGACGTTATGAACGCTTGGCAGTCACGTTGTGATGATTACTCCCTGGTTCAGTGCGGCATGCTTTACAGTTTAGAATCCGGACTTCAAAAACGTTTTGAGCACCACGGAGCATATGAGATGTTCGAAGAGCTGAAAATGGTTTTCCAAGCTCATGCTCGAGTCGAGAGATATGATGTCTCCGACGCATTCTATAGCTGTAAGATGGAGGAGAACAGTTCTGTCAGTGAGCACATCCTCAAGATTTCAGGATTGCACAATCGCTTGTCTCAGCTGGGAATGAATCTCCCAGAAGAAGCAATTGTTGACAGAATCCTCCAGTCGCTCCCACCAAGCTTCAAGAGCTTCGTGCTGAACTTCAATATGCAGGGGATGGAGAAGTCCATTCCCGATGTGTATTCGATGCTGAAATCAGCGGAGGTTGACATCAAGAAAGAACATCAAGTGTTGATGGTCAATAAAACCACCAAGTTCAAGAAAGGCAAGGGTAAGAAGAACTTCAAGAAGGACGGCAAGCAAGTTGCCGCTCCTGGCAAGCCTGTTGCCGGGAAGAAGCCAAAGTATGGACCCAAGCCTGAGACAGAGTGCTTTTATTGCAAGGGAACGGGTCACTGGAAGCGGAACTGCCCCAAATATTTAGCAGACAAGAAGGCCGGCAACGTCAAAGGTATATATGATATACATGTTATTGATGTGTACCTTACCAGCACTCGCAGTAGCTCCTGGGTATTCGATACCGGTGCAGTTGCTCACATTTGTAACTCAAAACAGGAGCTGCGGAATAAACGGAGACTGGCGAAGGATGAGGTGACGTTGCGCGTCGGGAATGGTTCCAAGGTCGATATGATCGCTGTCGGCACGCTACCTCTACATCTACCCTCGGGATTAGTTTTAAACCTCAATAATTGTTATTTAGTACCAGCTTTGAGCATGAACATTGTTTCTGGATCTCGTCTTATGCGAGATGGCCACTCTTTCAAATTAGAGAATAATGGTTGTTCTATTTATTTGAGAGATATGTTTTATGGTCATGCCCCGCTGGTCAATGGTTTATTTTTTATGGATCTCGAACGTAGTAATACACATATTCATAGTGTAGATGCCAAAAGATGTAAAGTTGATAATGATAGTCCCACATACTTGTGGCATTGCCGCCTTGGTCATATTGGTGTCAAACGTATGAAGAAGCTCCATTCGGATGGACTTCTAGAGTCTCTTGATTATGAATCATTTGACACGTGCGAACCATGCCTCTTGGGCAAGATGACCAAGACTCCGTTCTCCGGAACAATGGAGCGAGCAACCAACTTGTTGGAAATCATACATACCGATGTGTGCGGTCCAATGAGTGTTGAGGCTCGCGGAGGCTATCGTTATGTTCTCACCCTCACAGATGACTTGAGTAGATATGGGTATATCTATTTGATGAAACACAAGTCTGAGACATTTGAAAGGTTCAAGGAATTTCAGAATGAGGTTGAGAATCAACGTGACAGAAAAATAAAGTTCTTGCGATCGGATCGTGGGGGTGAATATTTAAGTCATGAATTTGGCACACACCATAGGAGCTATGGAATTGTTTCACAATTGACACCGCCCGGAACACCTCAACGTAACGGTGTGTCTGAACGTCGAAATCGTACTCTGTTGGACATGGTGCGATCTATGATGTCCCTAACCGATTTACCGCTATCTTTTTGGGGTTATGCTTTAGAGACTGCCGCATTCACTTTAAATAGGGATCCGTCAAAATCCGTTGAGACGACTCCGTATGAACTTTGGTTTGGCAAGAAACCGAAGCTGTCGTTTCTGAAAGTTTGGGGTTGCGATGCTTATGTCAAGAAACTTCAACCTGAAAAGCTCGAACCCAAATCGAAAAAATGCGACTTCATAGGATACCCAAAGGAAACAATTGGGTACATCTTCTACCACAGATCCGAAGGCAAAGTCTTTGTTGCCAAGAATGGATGCTTTCTGGAGAAAGAGTTTCTCTCGAAAGAAGTGAGTGGGAGGAAAGTAGAACTTGATGAGGTGACAGTCACCCCTCCTGGACCGGAAAGTAGCGCATCACAGGAAACTGTTCCTGAGGTGCCTGCACCGACAAGGGGGGAAGTTAATGATAATGATCATGAAGAAACAGATCAAGTTACTACTGAACTTTGAAGGTCCACAAGGGCACGTTCTGCACCAGAGTGGTACGGCAACCCTGTCCTGGAAATCATGTTGTTAGACAACGGTGAACTTCGAACTATGAAGAAGTGATGGCGGGCCCAGATTCACATAAATGGCTTGGAGCCATGAAATCCGAGATTGAATCCATGTATGAAAACAAAGTATGGACTTTGGTGGACTTGCCTGATGATAGGCACGCCATAGAAAACAAATGGATATTTAAGAAGAGGACAGACGCGGATGGTGATGTGACCATCTATAAGGCTCGGCTTGTCGCTAAGGGTTATCGACAAGTTCAAGGGATTGACTATGACGAGACTTTCTCTCACGTAGCGATGCTGAAGTCAGTCAGAATCATGTTAGCTATTGCCGCATTCTATGATTATGAGATATGGCAAATGGACGTCAAAA
Source organism: Secale cereale (assembly GCA_902687465.1). Classification (NCBI taxonomy): domain Eukaryota; kingdom Viridiplantae; phylum Streptophyta; class Magnoliopsida; order Poales; family Poaceae; genus Secale; species Secale cereale. The sequence goes on along the minus strand of LR738715.1, from coordinate 669,732,291 downwards.
CAACATTCCTTAATGGCTTCCTCAAGGAAGAGTTGTATATGATGCAACCGGAAGGTTTTGTCGATCCAGAGAACGCTAACAAGGTATGCAAGCTCCAGCGCTCGATTTACGGGCTGGTGCAAGCATCTCGGAGTTGGAATATTCGCTTTGATGAGGTGATCAAAGCGTTTGGCTTTATACAGACTTATGGAGAAGCCTGTATTTACAAGAAAGTGAGTGGGAGCTCTGTGGCATTTCTCATATTATATGTGGATGACATATTGCTGATGGGAAATGATATAGAATTCTTGGAAAATGTAAAGGCCTACTTGAATAAAAGTTTTTCAATGAAGGACCTTGGAGAAGCTGCTTACATATTAGGCATCAAAATCTATAGAGATAGATCGAGACGCCTCATTGGTCTTTCACAAAGTACATACCTTGACAAAATATTGAAGAAGTTCAATATGGATCAGTCAAAGAAAGGATTCTTGCCTGTTTTGCAAGGTATGAGATTGAGTAAGACTCAGTCGCCGACCACGGCAGAAGATAGAGAAAAGATGAGTGTCGTTCCCTATGCCTCGGCCATAGGTTCTATCATGTATGCCATGCTGTGTGCCAGACCTGATGTGAACCTTGCCATATGTTTGGTAGGGAGGTACCAAAGTGATCCCGGTACGGAACACTGGACAGCGGTCAAGAACATCCTGAAGTACCTGAAAAGGACTAAGGATATGTTTCTTGTTTATGGAGGTGACGAAGAGCTCGTCGTAAAGGGTTACGTCGATGCTAGCTTCGACACAAATCTGGATGACTCTAAGTCACAAACCGGATACGTGTATATTTTGAATGGAGGGGCAGTCAGCTGGTGCAGTTGCAAGCAAAGCATGGTGGCAGCATCTACATGTGAAGCGGAGTACATAGCTGCTTCTGAAGCAGCGCAGGAAGGAGTCTGGATGAAGGAATTCATCACCGACTTAGGAGTCATTCCAAGCGCGTCAAGCCCGATGACTCTCTTCTGTGACAACACTGGTGCTATTGCTATTACCAAGGAGCCCAGGTTTCACAAGAAGACCAAGCACATCAAGCGCTGTTTCAACTCCATCCGGAATTATGTTTAGGATGGAGACAGAGATATTTGTAAAGTGCATACGGATCTGAATGTCACAGACCCGTTGACTAAACCTCTTTCACGAGCAAAACATGATCAACACCAGAACTCTATGTGTGTTCGATTCATCACAATGTAACTAGATTATTGACTCTAGTGCAAGTGGGAGACTGTTGGAGATATGCCCTAGAAGCAATAATAAAAGCATTATTATTATATCTCCTTGTTCATGATAATTGTCTGTTATTCATGCTTGAATTGTATTGTACGGAAACAGCGATACATGTGTGAATACACAGACCACAATGAGTCCCTGGTAGGCCTCTAGTTACCAGCTCGTTGATCAACAGATGTTCACGGTTTCATGACCATGGACATGAGATGTCAGTGATAACGGGATCACATCATTAGGAGAATGATGTGATGGACAAGACCCAAACTTGAGCATAACACGAGATCGTATAGTTCGTAATGCATAAGCTTTTCGGTGTCAAGTATTTATTCCTTAGACCATGAGGTTGTACAACTCCCGGATGCCGTAGGAATACTTTGGGTGTGCCAACCGTCACAACGTAACTGGGTGACTATAAAGGTACGCATCGGGTATCTCCGAAAGTGTCTGTTGAGTTGGTACGAACCGAGACTGGGATGTTGTCACTCCGTATGACGGAGAGGTACCTCTGGGCCCACTCGGTAAGACATCATCATAATGAGCTCAATGTGACTAAGTAGTTAGTCACAGGATGATGGATTACGGATCGAGTAAAGAGTCTTGCCATAACGAGATTGAACAAGGTATCGGGAATACCGACGATCGAATCTCGGGTAAGTACCGTACCGATGGACAAAGGGAATAATATACGGGATTGAGTGAATCCTGGACACGGTGGTTCATCCGATGAAGATCATCGAGGAACACGTAGGAACCAACATGGGTATCCAGATCCCGCTGTTGGTTATTGACCGGAGAGTGGTCTCGGTCATGTCTACGTGTCTCCCGAACCCGTAGGGTCTACACACTTAAGGTTCGGTAACGCTAGGGTCGTAGAGATAAATGCACGTGGAAACCCGAAAGTTGTTCGGAGTCCCGGATGAGATCCCGGACGTCACGAGGAGTTCCGGAATGGTCCGGAGGTAAAGATTGATATATAGGAAGTCCAGTTTCGGCCAACGGGTGATCTCCGGGGGTCACCGGGAGCGTCCCGGGACCACCGGAGGGGCCCCGGGGGTCCATCGGGTGGGGCCACCCATCCCGGTGGGGCCCCTAGGCCGCAAGAGGAAGTGTCCAGCCCTCAGGGCTGGCGCACCACTAAGGGGGCCCACCTCCCCTGCGCCTAGGGTTAAAACCCTAAAGGGGAGGGGGGGGGCTCCACTTGCCTTGGGGGGCAAGGAACCCCCCCTGGTCGCCGCCCCCTTGCAGATTGGATCTGCAGGGGGTCCAGGCGCACCCCCCTGGCCCCTATATATATGTGGGGAGGGAGAGGGCAGCCGCACCCAAGCCCTGGCGCCTCTCCCCCTCCCGTCACACCCCATACTCCCAACGCAGGGCGCCCGGCGAAGCCCTACTGCGATCTCCACTGCATCCGTCATCACACCGTCGTGCTACCGGATCTCTGACGACTTCTCCTTCCCCCTTGCTGGATCAAGAAGGAGGTGACGTTGCTGCACCGTACGTGTGTTGAATGCGGAGGTGTTGTCCGTTCGGCGCTAGATCATCGGTGACGAAGAACGTGAAGAGTACGACTACTTCATCCACACTTCATTGAAAGCTTCCGCACGCGATCTACATAACGGTATGTAGATGCACTCTTACTTGCTCGTTGCTAGATGTCTCTATAGTTGGATCTTGGTGAAGACGTAGAATTTTTTTGAATTATACTACGTTCCCCAACACGCGTATCTCGTCTCAGGCCACGACCGGATAAGTCATCCTACGGGTTTTTACCAGACCTCGAGTTTCCTTGAGGTGGCCCCGCAGTCTGCTCATTTCGAACCAACACTCATGTGGAGCACTGGCCCGGGGTTGTTGATTAAGAAAAGAGGGTTAATTACTCCCTATGCATGTTTATTAGTTATTAGGCAAATAGTACCAATGTTGGGACTTGCTGGAAAAGACTTAGCACTTAGCGGTTTATCGAGGGGGCCCCATAAACCCCAACCGTGTGAGGAACGCATAATCAAGGAACATAACACCGGTTTAAACGGTTCCTAGCGGCATGAGTGGAACAAATCACCAAGCAAAAGGCTTAGCCTTCCACCCTTGCCAATATATAGATGATTTCATTTAAAACATTTATATAGTGTGATATAACCCAACAAAACTTCAACATGAAGCAAGCATCTTCAATCTTCACCTGCAACTAGCAATGCTATAAGAGGGGCTGAGCGAAGCGTACTTAGCCATTCAACGGTTTGCATAGGTAGGGTGGTTAAACATGGTCATGGTTACAAGTAGGAGTCTGACATGAAAGACATGGGCATCGAGGCAAAACTATAGATCGAGACTTCTAGCAATAGGCAAAAATAGTAATGGTATCCGGGTTCGGTCATCTTGCCTGAAGAGTTGTCGTTCGGATCGTAAGAGGGGTCCTCGTTCACAAGCTCGGTGGTATCCTCATTCTTGTACTCGTACTCGGTCTCAGCTTCCGGCTCTAAACAATACAATCACACAAGGCACGAATCAACAAGATGCAATGCGCACACCAAAATGATGGATGCATGATGGATGCACTAAGGAAGCACACGGAGCACGGAAAATAGCACTCAAGCAAAAAGCTCTAAAGCATGATAACAATAGGATATTATGAGTCTACACGGAAAATCAATCAAGTTTCATATAAGACTCGCTGAAATCAGAGCTACAGGCTAAAAGTTATGCACAAAACAATAAACATGCGAAAGCTGAAAATTACAGCAACATAGCAACTTCGGAGCACTAGATATATAAGCTACATCACTCAAACATCATGGCAAAGAGCATGAACATAAACTAGACATATCCTACAGCAAATAAGTCCAAAGGTGCACCCCCAAAGGAGCCACGGATCAATAGCAACAAGCTATGACATATTGAACTTGACAACAAAATCCTGACAGCAGTAATTTATTGCAACTTTGGAACAAAAGTTAAATATTCTACAGCCACTTAAATAAGCATGTGAAAGCATGAATGGAAAGCCAACAATATATACTACAAGTAACCATCAAGAGTCACCCAAAAACTATCATGGTTTGTCCTAGAACAACAAGCAAACATGACATCTGGAAATAACAGATTCAGAAGTTAGTGAAAATCCACTAAGTGTTAAAACAGCAGTTTCATCATGGCATCTTTGAGAGCAAGTTTAAGTCACCTCAAAACTAAACATGGCAAGTGGTAAACACCACATCAAAGTACACATGATGGTGATTCCGAAACATACAAGCATGCATCATGGAGATAATCACAACAATAGCAATGAGCTCAACAAGATGGCATCTCATAACAAGTTAAACAACTAAACAGCCACATGGCACTTTGCAACGAAGATAAACATGGCAAGATTAAATCTATCATGCAACCTAACTCAAACTACATGTAGAGCATGGCAAGACGAACACGTGGACATGTCATTTGCATCATTCGGATAAACGTGCTAAAAGATATCACTATGCAAAGATGGCATAAAAACAACACATAGCAGCAGTTTATATCGGGATGCACTTTTGAAACAGAAAAATAAGCACCTAGATGATCTCAAACATGCATGGCACAATGAAATGAAACGTAGTGCTAGTCACCACGAACGTCTGGACATGTCATTTGCGCAAAACGGAGCACCACACAAAAAGATATCACAGTTTGAATATTGCATCATAGATCAAGCAAACAGGGACTTAGATGATTTTAGGGGGGTCAATCTTCAGACCTGAAGGAAAACGGGCTAGGGCCCGCGGCGGAGGATCTGAGTAGATCGGCCCCGGCGGAGACTGGCGAGGCGACGCGGCTGGGGCGGCCCAGCCGGCTGGAGGCGATCTGGCGTTGCGGCAGAGGAGGCGAGCGCTGGGCCTGCGGATCTGGAAGGCCCAGCTGCGGAGGCGGCGCGGCCTGGCGGAGGGAATCGGCCCGCGGCCTGGCACGGCAGTTGGCCTGGCGGAGAGGCGGGACGGGCCGCGGGGAGGAGGCCCGGTTGGAGACCCGCGGTGGTGGCGGCTGGAGGGCCTTGGAGGAGGGAGGCCCGACGATGCGGTGGCCCAGGAGGCGACGCGCTGGGGCGATCGAGCCCAGGCGCTGGCGGCGGCGTAGACTGGATCGGGGTCGATGCAAGGGGAGGAAGGCGGCCCGGCTGCTGTACCGCTGCGGAGGAGGAAGCGGCGGATCGGGACCTGGGCCCCTAGGGTTCGGCGGAGAGGCCCACTGGCACGGCGCTGGTTGGATCCAGATCGGGGGCTGGCTCCCCGATCGAACTGGTCGTGGAGGGCGGCGGCCTCCCGATCTGAGCGTTGACCCGCCCGATCTGGTCGATCCCAGGAAGCGCAGCGGCGGCTGCTGCCCGGGGCTTCGGCCGGCCGGGCTGATGCAAGGGGAGGGCGGCTCGGCTGTGGAGAGGTGGCGGCGGTGGTGAGGTGAGGTGAGAGGAGGTGGCGTTTTCCGGCGAGGTGGAGGAGCTCCGGCGAAACTCCGGCGGGATTCCGGCGAACTCTCCGGCGAGGGGGTGGTGGCTGGAGGAAGAAGAAGGTGGGGGCTAGGGTTTCCTTGATTTGGGGCAAAAATTGGGGGAAGTGGACAAATATATAGGCACAAGGAGCTAGGGTTGTCCAAATGGAGTGTGCTTTTCGGCCACACGATTAGAATTAGATGGCCTAGATGATAGGAGGGGTTTGGAGGGGTTTGGTGGGCTGTTGGAGGGGTGTCTTGGGCCTCAAAGTGGAGGCACTTTGAGCCCACGAGAATAACTGTTGGGGTAGCAAACGGACTCGAAACGCGACGAGATTTGACAGGCGGGTTACACACACCAAAACAACAACACACGACAAGTCTCGCACCAAACCGGTAACGTTACACGGCCAAACACCAAAGTAGGCCTACGGGACGCCACGGACACGTGAGGGAGCTCCGGAACGCGAAACGGACAACGGGAAGGAACGCGTTGAACCGGATGCAAACGACAACACAAATGCAATGCGATGCACATGACTACACGATATGAATGAATGCCACGCACGCACACAACAAAACGACGAAAACCCGAAAGACAAAGAACCCGAAATGGAATAGATGAAGCCAGAGATATATTATATGCCCAAAAGGGAAAGTATTACATCCGGGGCATTACACTTCTTGGGGAGCATTGTGCCTCCACACCGCTCCAATGGAGACGTACTTCCCCTCACAGGGAAGGAACTTCGGTAACACATCCTCGTCTTCACCGGCTCCACTTTTGGTTATCTCTATCCTTTACTTGTGCAAGCTTTAGTGTGTTAGTATCTTGTGCTTGCTTGCTTACTTATCTTTGTTGCATCATATAGGTTTCTCACCTAGTTGCATATCTAGACAACCTGTTTTGTTCCTAAGTTTAATTTGGTCAAGAAAAGCTAAAATTGTTAGTTGCCTATTCACCCCCCTCTAGTCAACCATATCGATCATTTCAATTGGTTACAGAGCCTCGTCTCTTTATTAAGGACTTTACTGTCCAAAGAGTATGGGTGACAACATAGCCGAGACGGAGGAACACTCCGGTGGAATTCCGCCCTTGCCTACGTCCGATGGGGGAACTTCGGTATCTCGTGAGGAGTTCAATGTGGCTATGAACACATTGAAAGAATCATTGGCAACCGAGGTCAAAGGCATGTTCAAAGAATTTCTTGAGGGATTTAAATTATCCACCGCACTGTTGGAAGTGGTTCGTCCCGCTACCAACGTGTCGGATGCTATTCCTGACAAGGGAGAAGCTAGTAGTGAGCAAGCCCCGGTGACTAAGAAAGGGAGTGGGATCTTTGCCCACTCCGCGCCTCCTACACATTATGGAGGACCCGTTCCTACTCCACATTTAAATTCGGTTGGTCCTCCACCTAAATTTGTGAAAAATTCTGATTTTGCTACTTGGACGTTTCGCTTTAAACGTCATTTAAATCATTGTTCTACTAATCTTTGGAGAATCATTGAGAAAGGTTTCTACCCGCATGATCCCTACAACTTAACTCCAAGAGAAGCTGCAGATCCTCAATTCAACGAGTCCGTTCTTTGCATACATCAAGAAGCTATCCCTCCCGAAGACATTGCACATCTTTGACCCTTCTCCGTGGCCAAGGAAGCATGGGAGAATGTTGGTTCCACGTACAGGGGAAGCACAAGCATTAAACGCTCAAACTATGAAGTTGTGCAAGATGAAGCCGATGAGTTTGCCATGATCGAAGATGAAGATCCCCGTGAACTTTATCGGAGATTAACCACTCTTGCGGTTTCACTTCGAGATCATGGGAGCAAGGACACGGATGACAATTGGATCAAGCGCAAGTTTCTCAAGGCCATGACGCCTTATCACATGGCCATGTCCTCCGTCATCCGCCAACGACCGGACTTCCACACCTTGTCCTCAAGTGAAGTGTTGGATGAGTTCATTGAAATGAGGATCTTGGATAAGACCGCTGACAACGCGGTGTTGCGAGCTCAACGATCAAAGAAGCCCAACCTTGGTTTGAAGGCCAAGGCTTGTGTGGAAGATGAGGATGAAGGGGATGAAGATGAGAGTTGCCCCGAGGACACAAAATATGCTTATCATGAGCATATGGCTCTAGCGTCTCGGCAATTTTGGGGCAACAAGAAGAACTCTAGGCCCAACTTTAACAAGAGTAACTCAAGTGGTCTCAAGGGCAAGCAACGAGTGAGGACGTGCTACAATTGTGGCAATGTGAGTCACTTTGTTGTCGATTGCCCATATGAGAAAAGAGAAGACAATGGAGGCAAGCTTATTCGAAAGGACAAGGCCAAGTCCTATCCCAACAACAACTACTTCAACAAGAAGACTCCTCCGAGAGGTTTGGTGGCCCAAGAAGAATATGTTGAGGATGATGATGATGAAGAAGAAGATGAGATGGTCACTATGGCTGCCATTGCTATTGCAACAACTCCACGATCATCCCTCTTCGACTCACCAAAAGAGAACATCATCGCCAAGTGCCTCATGGATAAGGCCACCAACAAGGTAACCCCCAACATCAATTCTACCCTCTCCTCTAATCCTTCATTGATGGATTGTATTGATGAGAGTGAGGGGGCGGAGGAAGAGGAAAATGATTTTGAGTTGTTTATGAGTAAACTCAAGGGCAAACCCAAGAAGCACTTCTTTGCTCTCTTGGAACAACTCGGTGAAGCCAATGACATGATCGAGGCTCACGAGGAGACCATTTCTAAAATAGAGGGCCATAGTCGAGACTATGCCGATGAGATCTCGAATCTCTCTAATGCTCTTGAGGAAGAGTGTGGTCATCGTTTGGCTGTTGAGGAGTCACACAACGATGAGCATGCTAAATTAAGAAAAGATCTTGATCATGCTTTAGTTGTCTCTCGTGTGCTCAATTCCGAGAAGGCAAAGCTTGTGGTTGACCATGCTAGACTCAAGGAGGAGTTTGTTACACTTTACAAGGCTCACAAGGTCTTGAAGAGTGTACATATTAGCCTCAAAGAGTCTCATGATCAACTTCAAGTTTCGCTAACCAAGGAGAAAGCTACTTTTTCTCGCATGGTTTTAATTGATAATGCAAATGCTACTAACCCATGTTGCGAGCATGTGCATCTTGTTGAAGAGAATGCCAAGTTGAAGAAGCAACTTGAGAAAGGCCTTGTGTCGTGTATACAAGGTGAGAAGAACCTCAATGAGCTTTTGATCAATCAAAGGGAAGTTGTGGCGAAAGAAGGAGTTGGGTTTGCTCCCAATCCCCAAAAGTAGAAGAACGACAAGACCAAACAACCTATTCCTCTCAAGAAAACCTTTGTAAAAGAAGGAGAGGGTGCTCCTAAGAAGAAGAACATTGTGAAGAGTGGTGTAGTCAAGAAAAACATTGCCACGTTATCCACCAAAGCCGGCGACTTTAACCCTTCTTATGTTCTATGTCGTGCTAGTGATGGACATGTTTTTGCTAAATTTGTTGGTTCTTCTTATGATTACATTGAATGGTCTATTTGGGTTCCTAAGACCCTTTTTACTAACCTCAAAGGACCCATTACAAAATGGGTACCTAAATCCAAGCATTGATCTCTTGTCGGAGTTTGCTTCCGGTGGGGGATCATGGTTGCTCGATAGTGGAACCACAAATCATATGACCGGAAGAAAAGACTTGGCGATGGACGTGCACCAAGGTTTATCTATGGCCACCAATGTCGAATGGGGTGATGCTTCATCTTCTAAGGTATTGGGGATTGGCAAGGTTGTTGTTTCTCATGATCTCACGATCGAGAAAGTCATGCTTGTTGAGTCCCTTGCATACAATTTACTTTATGTTTGTGAACTTGCACTCATGGGCTTTGCCACTTTCTTTGATATTGACATCGTGGCCCTCTTATGGAGCAAGACTCTTAAAGTAGCCTATGTTGGGAATGTCGAAAACGGTCTCTATGTGGTTAACTTCTCAGAGCAACCCACTAAGACCACGACTTGCCTAATGGCTAAAGTTGATGTGGGTTGGCTTTGGCATCGCCGGCTAGCCCATGTCAATATGAGATCTTTGCAAAGTCTTCGCAAGGGGGACCACGTCCTTGGACTAACAAATGTTAGCTTTGCCAAAGATCGTGCTTGCAGTGCCTGTATTGAAGGAAGGTTACATGAGAAGGCTCACCCTCCCACGACTATCATCTACTCAAATAGACCGTTAGAGCTCCATCACATGGATCTCTTTGGGCCTCCATCCTTTGATAGTCTTGGGGGTAGAAAGTATTGCTTGGTGATTGTAGATGATTATTCAAGATACACTTGGGTATACTTCTTCAAGAAGAAGAGTGAGACCCAACAAACCGTCACCAACTTTGCAAATGAAGCTCAACGTCAACATGATGCAAATATCTTGATGATTCGAAGTGACAATGGCTCCGAGTTCAAGAACTACACCTTGGATGAGTTTCTTAGTGATGAGGGGATCAAGCATCAATATGACGCACCCTATACCCCTCAACAAAATGGCGTAGAGGAGAGAAAGAACCGGACTTTGATGGACGCCGCTAGAACCATGATGGCGGAGTTCAAGTCTCTGTACAACTTTTGGGCCGAAGCCATCAACACTCCTTTTCATGCATCCAATCGGATCTATCTCCGCAAAGGCTTGAACAAGACTCCATATGAAATACTTACCGGTAACAAGCCCAATCTCAAGTACTTCCGGGTGTTCGATTGTAAGTGTTTCATACTCAAGAAAGGTGCTCGTTTGTCTAAATTTGAAGCTAGAGCTCATGCGGGCATATTTTTTGGTTATGCTACAAACTCTCATGCTTACGGTGTCCTCAACAAGTGCAATGGAATCATTGAGGAGACGTGTAACATAGAGTTTGATGAGAATAACAGCTCCCAAGTGGAGCAAAGTGGTACTTGTGATGTAGGTGATGAAATTCCTCCCCAAGACGTAAGAAGAATGGGTGTTGGTTATATCCTACCCATTGAGGAACCCCTTGTGGCCGAAGGAGAAGGAAAATGTTCCACTCAAGTGGAACCATCGCCAACCCAAGACCCACACGCTTCCGAAGAACAAAGTGAAGGCCCTCACTCGGATGAACAAGGCCAAGTGCAAGGTCAACCACAAGATGGTGGTGAGCCACCAAGTGATGCACAAGGCCAAGTTCCCTCTTCCGAGCATGTTCAAGATCAAGAGCAAGCTCAATATCAAGATCAAGCTCATGACGACACTCAAGATGATCAACTCATAGCTCCTCAATTATCTCTTGAAGAGCAATTGGAGCGTCGTGCTGCCAAAGTTGCTTCCAGGCTTGCTTCTAGAGAGCATCATATGGAGAACATCCTTGGAAGCATCACAAAGGGGGTAAGCACTCATAGACAATTAGTAAACTATTGTGCCGTCAAGCTTTTGTCTCTTGTGTTGAACCTCAAAAGGTCTATGAGGCGCTCGAAGACCCCGATTGGCTTAATGCCATGCATGAAGAACTCCATAACTTCGAGCTCAACAAAGTGTGGCGTTTGGTGCCAAGACCTAAGGAGAACCATAATGTCATTGGAACCAAGTGGATCTTTAAGAATAAGGAAGATGCTCACGGAATTGTCATTCGCAACAAGGCGCGTTTGGTGGCTCAAGGCTACTCCCAAGTCGAGGGTATCGACTACGGTGAAACCTTTGCCCCCATCGCTCGCCTTGAATCTATTCGTTTGTTGCTTGGCTATGCTTATCATCATAACTTTAAATTGCAACAAATGGATGTGAAAAGTGCATTTCTTAACGGTCCTATTAATGAGTTGGTTTATGTCAAACAACCCCCAGCGTTTGAGGATCCTAAGTTCCCCAATCACGTGTATCAACTCGATAAGGCGCTTTACGTCCTTAAACAAGCCCCACGTGCGTGGTATGAGCATCTTACCGAGTTGTTGCAAGATCATGGGTTTGAAATTGGGAAAATCGACCCCACTCTTTTTATTAATAAGGTCAAAGGGGAGTTGTTTGTATGCCAACTATATGTTGATGATATTATCTTTGGTACACCTAACAAAGCTTTCAATGATGAGTTTGCCGCACTCATGACCGCACAATTTGAGATGTCCATGATGGGAGAGTTGAAGTTCTTCCTTGGGTTCGAGATCAAACAAAGAAGAGAAGGAATCTTCATCAAACAAGCCAAATACACTCAAGACATGCTCAAGAGGTTCAATCTAAGTGATGTCAAGCAGGCTACTACTCCAATGCCTACCAAGTGCGAACTTGACATTGATCCCAATGGTAAAGCGGTCGATCAAAAGGTATATCATTCTATGATTGGATCCGTACTTTACCTTTGTGCATCTAGACCGGATATCATGTTGAGTGTGGTAATGTGTGCACGGTTTCAAGCCTCACCTAAGGAAAGTCACTTTGTGGCAGTCAAGCAAATCTTTCGATATTTGGCTCATACCCCAAACTTTGGCTTATGGTACCCAAGAGGAGCAAACTTCAACCTTGTAGATTTCTCAGATTCGGATTAGGCGGGAGATAAAGTGAATAGGAAGTCCACTTCCGAAGGGTGCCAATTCCTTGGTTGCTATTTGGTGAGTTGGTCTTCCAAGAAGCAAAGTTGTGTGTCTCTCTCTTCCACTGAAGCAGAGTATGTGGCGACCGGCAGTTGTTGTGCACAACTTTTATGGATAAGGCAAACTTTAAAGGATTACGGTGTCACCTGTGAAAAAGTGCCTCTTTGGTGTGATAATGAAAGTGCCATCAGGATTTCTCTCAACCCGGTGCAACACTTCAAGACGAAGCATATTGAGATTTGGTATCACTTCATCCGGGACCATATTCGGCGAGGAGAAATAGATCTTCATTATGTCAACACTCATGATAACCTTGCAAATATCTTCACGAAGCCATTGGATGAAGCAAGATTTCGCGAGTTAAGGCATGAGCTAAATATCATAGATTTGAGCAATGTGGATTGAAGTTCTGCACACCTCCCATTCACACCATGGTATCTTGTTTAGATGTAGGCATGGATATAGGGGGATCATTGTTCTCTCAATGAACTCTCTCTCCCCCCGTTATGCAAAAATTGATTAAATCTTTCACATTCAACTTTTTTTTGGTACAAATGTGCTTAAAAGATGAGTAGTGGTCATGGGCTCAAGGTTAAAATTTTCCGTGCCATACCACTTCACTCAAACACAGGTGGCCTCGGCCACCGCCATCTCTCTCAAGAGATGTGTGTTTGTTATCATGTTTTTCTCTTTGTGTGCGTAGTTGTGTTTGTGTTGTTTCCTCCATTCTCCTGTGTATTTCTTCTCGTTGCTGTGGTTTTTCACGCTGGGAGGCTCTTGGGAGCAAAATACCAGTTTCGGAGACACCTTTTCTGAGTTGGGCGGTACTACCACTGGAGCGCATGGTACTACCGCTTATTAACCTAAGCGGTACTACCGCCCGCTCGAAGCGGTACTACCGCTGGAGCGCGAGGCTAGAGGGTTAAGTGGGGGGTCGGGAAGTTTTTCCTTACCCACACCCATTTACCCCTGTCTCTCATCTTCCTCTCCAACGAAGAACCTGCGACAAGGTCGCTGGTGGGGTGACTTCTCCGGGCGGTGGTTCACCTTTTCCTTCGGTGGGATCGATCCTCACCCCTTCCTGAAGCCATGGATGCCGGTATTGCCTCCCATTTCTCTCTTGTTGCCTCTAGTTTGCAGATCTAGGTTCTTAGGGGCAATGGGCATGCACCCATGATTTTAGGCCAAATCAAGGCTTGAGTAGGATGGTGAAATCCTCTATACTGCTAGGATTGAACTTTGATAGGACTATTTTTGTTCTTTGCCTCTCCGGTAGTACCGGATCTGACACGGTGTGGGGGAACTGATGTTCCTCCGCTCGGAGCGGTACTACCGCTTCCCGTATGCGGTATTATCTATCGCTTCCCATATGCGGTACTACCGCTGTGAACGGTACTACCACTTCCCATATGTGGTAGTACCGCGGAGAGGCCATCCTCCATCATATTCCTATCAAACTTTGATTCTGTTTTGCTCTTTGTCTCGTGTCTTATGCTTGTTCGTTCTCTGTGTCTCTTGTGTGTGTGTTTGTCTTCAGGAGATGGCCCAACGGAACACCCTGCTCGTCGCATCAACTCCGGGCGCGCCAGTTCAAAGCGTTGTCGCACCTCTGAGGCAGCAGGCGGGTCTACAAGAGGTTCTTTAGGGGCTCCGTCATCCAGTGCTCCTCCGTCTCAATCACAACAGCCGTCCAAGAGCACTGTAAAGAAGCCAGCTAAGAAGGCCAAGACTGTCACGGAGATGTCAAACAAGGAGTTCTGGGAGAGGCGTCGGCGCAATCCCTATGAGTTTGAGTAAGAGCCCACCCTTGTCAACCGGCCGTTCTGGAACCGGCTTCAGTATGCAACTTACTTTGATGTGATCAAGGCCAAGAAGAATCTCTTTGTTGATGTGCGCTCAATTGATATTGCTCATTTGGAGAAGGACATAGAGTATTTTGGAGAAGCCCTGGAGATGTGTAACCAGCTGAACATTGTCAACATCATAACATTCAACAAGGACTTTGATGCTGATCTGGTGGCTCGGTTCTATGCCACTGTTCACCTTGGCACCGATGCAGAAAGGACTTTGACATGGATGAATAATGGCAGACGTCTGGCGGCTAAGTGGAAAGCTTTTATGGAACTTATTGGTGTTGAAGATCTTGGTCTAGAGAGTTCGGTCGTCTTTCAACCTCATCACAATGCTACCTCCACTCACAAGCAGAATCTGTGGCCATACTACACTAAGAAGGTCAACCCTGAGATTCTGAAGGAGACGTATGAGCTGCCTGTGTTTCTGGACATCCTTCACCGCATCTTCAGGGAGACACTTTTTCCTCGCATTGGGAACCATGATATGGTCCATTCTTACCTTGTGGATATGCTTCTTTTCTGCCAGCATCAGAAGGAACGGAACACTGGAGAAACATTGGATATCTCTCATGTCATGTGGTCTTAAGTGTTGTGTGCCATCTCAGAGCGTAAGTGTCTCATCTATGCTCCATATATTATGCTCCTCAATGAGAAGGCTTGGGAGCACACCTACACTGGGTACGCCCTACAGACTGGCGAGTTGGTCTCTCACGAGGTCAAGAGGCTTAGGAGGAAGGATCTCTGGCACACTCCGGTCACTCAGCCTGAGATCCCGGCTGGTGCTGATGATTCTGAGGCAGAGGCCGGCCAGGGTGATGATGATGATGAGTATATGCCATCTGGAGCTGAGCTCTCTTGGGCCAAGAAGCTTAAGAAGAAGATGAAGAAGCTGTTCTGCATGGAGTCCCACGGTCAGTACATGGCCCATGTTTCTGAGAAGAAGACCAGGACTCGTCACAAGGAGCTTCTGCATCAGCTTGGTGCCATAGTTACTAGCGGTTCTGAGGGCCGGATCACTGATGAGGACGACTGGGTTCGGCAGCACTGTCACTAGACTGACTCTGACCCCGAGCAGCCCCCAGCCGATGATGGAGGTGCAGATGACCCTGCAGTGGTGTGATGACGTTGTGCCTTTCTCTGCCCCTTTTCGGTGTCTCTATGCCAAAGGGGGAGAGGTGATTTTCGTATTGGTGTCTTTACGTCTCGTGTGTTTAGGTGCTTTGCTTTTCTTTCTGGTTTGGTGTGTTCGTGAGACTCAGCTACTTTTCCTTGTGTGAGACCTATGCTATCTTATTTATGTCGAGTACTCTAGTAAGTGCTGCTTAATTCATGTTCTATCCTTTGCACCTAATTTGTTACCCGCTTATGTCTCCTCATTGATTAGATGTTTATAGGATTATAAAATGTAGGGGGAGCATTGATCCTAGAGTGTGTGCTTTGCATTCCACAAGCACTTCCTTTTTAGGCACACATCTAGGGGGAGCTCATCTATATTTTGTAGTCCGTGGGTTTGCTTACTCCTCATATATCTTTATATTATGTGCAAATCCCGTGTTTTCATCAATCCACCAAAAAGGGGGAGATTGAAAGGGCATGTCCCTTCCTTTGTGGTTTTGGTGATTGATGGCAATGCATTTGCGGACTAATCGTGTGTGCCAAGTATTTCAGATACGAATCCAGAGGCACGAGACGATTATCTACCCTCCGAGTTATCAGCTCAAGACGTGTTGTCATGCTAGGCTTTTGTTTTGGTGGACTTGAGTCGTAGGAGACACCGTACTATCAAGGGGGGGCATTGGAAAGGCTAGGGTGGAATCATCACGTACACTCTATTTTTGCACCCTCATCTTCTCTCTTTTCCTTAAGGAGCTCCACTTCTTTCTGTGGGCGCGGTAGTACCGTAGCCAGGGCGGTAGTACCGCCTGTATGCTTTAAGCGGTAGTACCACTGAGAAGGCACGATAGTACCGCTTGGGCTTATGCGCGGTAGTACGGCTGCGGCTACTCTCCACCTCCGCGTCGATTCGGGACGAGCTTTTCTCATGTCGGATTCTACGGTAGTAGCAGCGGTAGTACCACTTATAAGCGGTAGTACCGCTGCCACCATCGCGGCTACTACCGCTCCTTTCCTCTGAGCCTCGTCCCTAACACAGGACGGTAGTACCGCTGGCACCAGTGGTAGTACCGCTCGGCCCAGCGGTAGTACCGCTCTATGCGGGCTGAGAAGAGTGGAACGGTTCACTCTTCTCCTCCTCTATATAAAGGGTTCTTCTTCCTCTAGAAACCTTACCTCTTTTCCCCCAAGCTCCATTGTTGCTCCAAAAGCATATTTTCGCCCGATCTCTCTCCCTGGCCAATCAAACTTGTTAATTTTCTAGGGATTGGTTGAGAAGGCCCAGATCTACACGTCCACCAAGAGAAATTTGATTTCCCCCACTAATCCCTTGCGGATCTTGTTACTCTTGGGTGTTTGAGCACCCTAGACGGTTGAGGTCACCACGGAGCCATATCCATTGTGGTGAAGCTCCGTGGTTTCATTGGGAGCCTGCAATTCAGTTGTGGAGAGAGCCCCAACCTTGTTTGTAAAGGTTTGGTCGTTGCCTTCAAGGGCACCAATAGTGGAATCACATCATCTCGCATTGTGTGAGGGCGTGAGGAGAATACGGTGGCCCTAGTCGCTTTTTGGGGAGCATTGTGCCTCCACACCACTCCAACGGAGACGTACTTCCCCTCAAAGGGAAGGAACTTCGATAACACATCCTCGTCTTCACCGGCTCCACTTTTGGTTATCTCTATCCTTTACTTGTGCAAGCTTTAGTGTGTTAGTATATTGTGCTTGCTTGCTTACTTATCTTTGTTGCATCATATAGGTTGCTCACGTAGTTGCATATCTAGAAAACCTATTTTGTTCCTAAGTTTGATTTGGTCAAGAAAAGCTAAAAATGTTAGTTGCCTATTCACCCCCCTCTAGTCAACCATATCGATTCTTTCAACCACCTCCATAGAACGTCGAAGACCAGCCACCATGCTGCCCACAAGGCCATCACAACTAGTCGCTGAGCACCCAAGCTGCGAGCTCCGCCCACGAGCACCACAACTATAGCTAATAGAGCCACTGAGGAATCCAAGGTATGGGCGTTGAACCGAATGCCAGAACCCTACCACCAGCAGAGCCCCAGTGACCGGCCTGCCCCGAAAATCGTCCGATTTGGAGCCAGGAAGCACCACATAGGGGGGAGTGGGGAGAGGAAGGAGTGAAGCATGTCCGGACCGTCACCCCTCCCCCACGGGCTCTAGCCAGATACATGCGAGGCATCACCAGTCACCATTTACTGGCGAGGGCCACCAGACAGCCTAGACCATGCCACTGAAGAAGACCTCTAGAGGGGCAAGCACCCATGTTTTACCACCATTGTGATGACGAGATGCCCCACCACTCAAACTGCACACTGTCTGCCAGGCCCGCCTCGAACCAACTTGCCGCAACACGCAAAGTCAATACAATTGAGGTCGCCGCCGCCACCCCGACCACGCACCACCACCAACACCACGTCGCCCGTTGCGCGGACGCCACCATGAACGACCACCACCACGCTGCTGAAGGAAATATGCCCTAGAGGCAATAATAAAGATGTTATTTGTATTTCCTTATATCATGATAAATGTCTTTTATTCATGCTAGAATTGTATTAACCAGAAACTTAGTACATGTGTGGATACATAGACAAAACAGTATGTCCCTAGTATGCCTCTACTAGACTAGCTCATTGATCAAAGATGGTTATGTTAACTAACCATAGACATGAGTTGTCATTTGATCAACGAGATCACATAATTAGGAGAATGATGTGATGGACAAGACCCATCCGTTAGCATAGCACTATGATCGTTTAGTTTTTCTGCTATTGCTTTCTTCATGACTTATACATGTTCCTATGACTATGAGATTATGCAACTCCCGAACACCGTAGGAACACCTTGTGTGCTATCAAACGTCACAACGTAACTGGGTGATCATAAAGATGCTCTACAGGTGTCTCCGAAAGTATTCGTGGTGTTGGCATAGATCAAGATTAGGATTTGTCACTCCGAGTGTCGGAGAGGTATCTCTGGGCCCTCTCGGTAACACACATCACAATAAGCCTTGCAGGCAAAATACTAATGAGTTAGTCACGAGATGATGTGTTATGGAACGAGTAAAGAGACTTGCCGGTAACGAGATTGAACTAGGTATGAAGATACCGACGATCGAATCTCGGGCAAGTAACATACCGATGACAAAAGGAACAACGTATGTTGTTATGCGGTTTTGACCGATAAAAGATCTTCGTAGAATATGTAGGAGCCAATATGAACATCCAGGTTCCGCTATTGGTTATTGACCAGAGATGAGTCTCGGTCATGTCTACATAGTTCTCGAACCCGTAGGGTCCGCACGCTTAACGTTTGATGACGATCGGTATTATGAGTTTATGAGTTTTGATGTACCGAAGGTAGTTCGGAGTCCCGGATGAGATCACGGACATGACGAGGAGTCTCGGAATGTCCGAGACATAAAGATTGATATATTGGACGACTATATTCGGACACCGGAAGTGTTCCGGAAAAGTTTCGGATTTAACGGGATTGCCGGAGGGGGTTACCGGAACCCCCTACGAAGGGGGATGGTCCATAGTGGGCCTTAAGGGAAAGAGAGAGGCAGCCCATAGGGGCTGGCCGGCGCCCCACCTAGGGTTCCTAGTTGGACTAGGATTGGGGGGCGCCACCTCTCCCTCTTTTCCTTTCCCTCTCTTCCTTCTTTGGTAGTTCCTACTAGGAATAGGATTGCAATCCTATTCCTAGTAGGATTGCACCCCTAGCCGCACCATAGAAGGGCCGGCCGGCCTCCCCCCTTGCTCCTTTATATACGGGGGCAGGGGGCACCCAAAGACACACAAGTTGAATTGTTCCAGCCGTGTGCGGTGCCCCCCTCCACAGAAACACACCTCGGTCATACCGTCGCGGTGCTTAGGCGAAGCCCTGCGCCGGTGAATACATCATATCCGTCACCACGCCGTCGTGCTGACGAAACTCTCCCATGAAGCTCAACTGGATCAAGAGCTCGTGGGACGTCATCAAGCTGAACGTGTGCTGAACGCGGAGGTGCCGTACGTTCGGTGCTTGATCGGTTGAATCGCGAAGAAGTTCGACTACATCAACCGCGTCACTTGACGCTTCCGCTTCCGATCTACGAGGGTACGTAGACACACTCTTCCCTCTCGTTGCTATGCATCTGGTAGATAGATCTTGCGTGATCGTAGGAAAATTTTAAAATACTATGTTCCCCGACAGTGGCATCATGAGCCAGGTCTATGCGTAGATGATATGCACGAGTAGAACACAATGAGTTGTGGGCGATACTAGTCATACTGCTTACCAGCATGTCATACTTTGCTTCGGCGGTATTGTGAGATGAAGCGGCCCGGACCGACATTACGCGTACGCTTACGCGAGACTGGTTTCACCGTTACGAGCACTCGTTGCTTAAAGGTGACTGGCGGGTGTCTGTCTCTCTCACTTTAGCTGAATCAAGTGTGGCTACGCCCGGTCCTTGTGAAGGTTAAAACAGCACATACTTGACGAAACATCGTTGTGGTTTTGTATGCGTAGGTAAGAACGGTTCTTGCTAAGCCCGTAGCAGCCACGTAAAACTTGCAACATCAAAGTAGAGGACGTCTAACTTGTTTTTGCAGGGCATGTTGTGATGTGATATGGTCAAGACATGATGAGTTATACGGCTATGTATGAGATGATCATGTTTTGTAATGTTATCGGCAACTGGCAGGAGCCATATGGTTGTCGCTTTATTGTATGAAATGCAATCGCCATATAATTGCTTTACTTTATCACTAAGCGGTAGCAATAGTCGTAGAAGCAATAGTTGGCGAGACGACAACGATGCTACGATGGAGATCAAGGTGTCGCGCCGGTGACGAAGGTGATCATGAAGGTGCTTTGGAGATGGAGATCAAAAGCACAAGATGATGATGGCCATATCATGTCACATATTTTTGATTGCATGTGATGTTTACCTTATTATGCTTCTTATTCTGCTTAGAACGACGGTAGCATTATAAGATGATCCCTTACTAAATTTCAAGGTATAAGTGTTCTCCCTGAGTATGCACCGTTGCGAAAGTTCGTCGTGCCGAGACACCACGTGATGATCGGGTGTGATAAGCTCTACGTTCAAATACAACGGGTGTAAGCCATTTTTGCACACACGGAATACTCGGGTTAAACTTGACGAGCCTAGCATATGCAGATATGGCCTCGGAACACTGGAGACCGAAAGGTCGAGCGTGAATCATATAGTAGATATGATCAACATAAGATGTTCACCATTGAAACTACTCCATCTCACGTGATGATCGGACATGGTTTAGTTGATTTGGATCACGTGATCATTTAGATGACCGGAGGGATGTCTATCTAAGTGGGAGTTCTTTAAATTAATATGATTAAATTGAACTTTAATTTATCATGAACTTAGTCCTGATAGTTTTTGCATATCTATGTTGTTGTAGATCAATGGCCCGTGCTACCGTTCCTTTGAATTTTAATGCATTCCTAGAGAAAGCTAAGTTGAAAGATGATGGTAGCAATTACACAGACTGGGTCCGTAACTTGAGGATTATCCTCATTGCTGCACAGAAGAATTATGTCCTTGAAGCACCGCTAGGTGACAAGCCCCCTCCCGCTAATGTAGACGCTTTGAACGTCTGGCAATCGCGGTCTGATGACTACACGATAATTCAGTGTGCCATGCTTTATGGCTTAGAACCGAGACTTCAACGACGTTTTGAACGTCATGGACCATATGAGATGTTCCAGGAGTTGAAGTTAATATTTCAAGCAAATGCCCGAATTGAGAAATATGAGATTTCCAATAAAGTTCTACAGCTGCAAGATGGAGGAGAATAGTTCTATCAGTGAACACTTGCTCAGAATGTCTGGGTACTACAATCATATGACTCAACTTGGTTGCAAAGTTGACGAGGATAGTGTTATTGATAGAGTTCTTAAATCACTGCCACCAAGCTATAAAGGCTTTGTGATGAACTATAATATGCAAGGGATGCAAAAGACAATTCCCGAGCTCTTCGCTATGCTCAAAGCTGCGGAGGTAGAAATCAAGAAGGAGCATCAAGTGTTGATGGTTAACAAGACCACTAGTTTCAAGAAAAAGGGCAAGGGAAAGAAGGGGAACTTCAAGAAGAATAGCAAGACAGTTGCTACTCCCACGAAGAAACCCAAGTCTGGAGCCAAGCCTGAAACTGAGTGCTTCTACTGCAAGGGGACTGGACACTGGAAGCGGAACTGCCCCAAGTATTTGGCGGATAAGAAGGTTGGCAAGGTGAACAAAGGTATATGTGATATACATGTTATTGATGTGTACCTTACTAATGCTCGTAGTAGTACCTGGGTATTTGATACCGGTTCGGTTGCTAATATTTGTAACTCGAAACAGGGACTACGGATTAAACGAAGATTGGCTAAGGACGAGGTGACGATGCGCGTGGGAAACGGTTCCAAAGTCGATGTGATCGCCGTCGGCACGCTACCTCTACATCTACCTTCGGGATTAGTTTTAGACCTAAATAATTGTTATTTGGTGCCAGCGTTGAGCATGAACATTATATCTGGATCTTGTTTGTTGCGAGACGGTTATTCATTTAAATCAGAGAATAATGGTTGTTTTATTTTTATGAATAATATCTTTTATGGTCATGCACCTTTGAAGAGTGGTCTATTCTTATTGGATCTCGATTGTAGTGATACACATATTCATAATATTGAAACCAAAAGATACAAGGTTAATAATGATAGTGCAACTCATTTGTGGCACTGCCGTTTAGGTCATATTGGTGTAAAACGCATGAAGAAACTCCATAGTGATGGACTTTTGGAATCACTTGATTATGAATCACTTGGTGCTTGCGAACCATGCCTCATGGGCAAGATGACTAAAACTCCGTTCTCCGGAACTATGGAGCGAGCAACAGATTTGTTGGAAATCATACATACCGATGTGTGTGGGCCAATGAGTGTTGAAGCTCGCGGCGGGTATCGTTATTTTCTGACCTTCACTGATGATTTGAGCAGATATGGGTATATCTACTTAATGAAGCACAAGTCTGAAACATTTGAAAAGTTCAAAGAATTTCAGAGTGAAGTAGAGAATCATCGTAACAAGAAAATAAAGTTTCTACGATCTGATCGTGGAGGAGAATATTTGAGTTACGAGTTTGGTCTTCATTTGAAACAATGTGGAATAGTTTCACAACTCACGCCACCCGGAACACCACAGCGTAATGGTGTGTCTGAACGTCGTAACCGTACTTTATTGGATATGGTACGATCTATGATGTCTCTTACCGATTTACCACTATCGTTTTGGGGTTATGCTTTAGAGACAGCTGCATTCACGTTAAATAGGGCACCATCTAAATCCGATGATACGACACCTTATGAACTATGGTTTGGCAAGAAACCAAAGTTGTCGTTTCTTAAAGTTTGGGGCTGCGATGCTTATGTGAAAAAGCTTCAACCTGATAAGCTCGAACCCAAGTCGGAGAAATGTGTCTTCATAGGATACCCAAAAGAGACTGTTGGGTACACCTTCTATCACAGATCCGAAGGCAAGATATTCGTTGCTAAGAATGGATCCTTTCTAGAGAAGGAGTTTCTCTCGAAAGAAGTGAGTGGGAGGAAAGTAGAACTTGATGAGGTAATTGTACCTTCTCCCGGATTGGAAAGTAGTACATCACAGAAAATTGTTCCAGTGATTCTTACACCAATCAGTGAGGAAGTTAATGATGATGATCATGAAACTTCGGATCAAGTTTCTGCTGAACGTCGTAGATCAACCAGAGTACGTTCCGCACCAGAGTGGTACGGCAACCCAGTTCTGGAAATCATGTTACTAGACCATGATGGACCTGCGAACTATGAGGAAGCGATGATGAGCCCAGATTCCGCAAAATGGCTTGAAGCCATGAAATCTGAGATGGGATCCATGTACGAGAACAAAGTATGGACTTTGGTTGACTTGCCCGATGATCGGCAGGCCATCGAAAATAAATGGATCTTCAAGAGGAAGACCGACGCAGACGGTAATGTTACTGTTTACAAAGCTCGACTTGTTGCGAAAGGGTTTCAACAAGTTCAAGGAGTTGACTACGATGAGACTTTCTCACCTATAGCGATGCTTAAGTCTGTCCGAATCATGTTAGCAATTGCCGCATTTTATGATTATGAAATCTGGCAAATGGATGTCAAAACTGCATTCCTGAATGGATATCTCAAAGAAGAGTTGTATAAGATGCAACCAGAAGGTTTTGTCGATCCAAAAGGTGCTAACAAAGTATGCAAGCTCCAGCGATCCATCTATGGACTGGTGCAAGCATCTCGGAGTTGGAATATACGCTTTGATGAGGTGATCAAAGCATATGGTTTTATACAGACTTTTGGAGAAGCCTGTATTTACAAGAAAGTGAGTGGGAGCTCTGTAGCATTTCTAATATTATATGTGGATGACATATTGTTGATTGGAAATGATATAGAATTTCTGGATAGCATAAAAGAATACTTGAATAAGAGTTTTTCAATGAAAGACCTCGGTGAAGCTGCTTATATATTAGGCATCAAGATCTATAGAGATAGATCAAGACGCTTAATTGGACTTTCACAAAGCACATACCTTGATAAGATTTTGAAGAAGTACAAAATGGATCAGTCAAAGAAAGGGTTCTTGCCTGTATTACAAGGTATGAAGTTGAGTAAGACTCAATGCCCGACCACTGCAGAAGATAGAGAGAAAATGAAAGTCATTCCCTATGCCTCAGCCATAGGATATATCATGTATGCAATGCTGTGTACCAGACCTGATGTGTGCCTTGCTATAAGTTTAGCAGGGAGGTACCAAAGTATCCAGGAGTGGATCACTGGACAGCGGTCAAGAACATCCTAAAGTATCTAAAAAGGACAAAGGATATGTTTCTCGTGTATGGAGGTGACAAAGAGCTCGTCGTAAATGGTTACGTCGATTCTAGCTTTGACACTGATCCGGATGACTCTAAGTCACAAACCGGATATGTATTTTTATTGAACGGTGGAGCTGTCAGTTGGTGCAGTTCCAAGCAGAGCGTCGTGGCGGGATCTACATGTGAAGCGGAATACATAGCTGCTTCGGAAGCAGCAAATGAAGGAGTCTGGATGAAGGAGTTCATATCCGATCTAGGTGTAATACCTAGTGCATCGGGTCCAATGAAAATCTTTTGTGACAACACTGGAGCAATAGCCTTGGCGAAGGAATCCAGGTTTCACAAGAGAACAAAGCACATCAAAAGACGCTTCAATTCCATCCGCGATCTAGTCAAGGAGGGAGACATAGAGATTTGCAAAATACATACGGATCTGAATGTTGCAGACCCGTTGACTAAGCCTCTTCCACGGGCAAAACATGATCTGCACCAGGACTCCATGGGTGTGAGGATCATCACTTTGTAATCTAGATTATTGACTCTAGTTGAAGTGGGAGACTGAAGGAAATATGCCCTAGTGGCAATAATAAAGATGTTATTTGTATTTCCTTATATCATGATAAATGTCTTTTATTCATGCTAGAATTGTATTAACCGGAAACTTAGTACATGTGTGGATACATAGACAAAACAGTATGTCCCTAGTATGCCTCTACTAGACTAGCTCATTGATCAAAGATGGTTATGTTTCCTAACCATAGACATGAGTTGTCATTTGATCAACAGGATCACATCATTAGGAGAATGATGTGATGGACAAGACCCATCCGTTAGCATAGCACTATGATCGTTTAGTTTTTCTGCTATTGATTTCTTCGTGACTTATACATGTTCCTATGACTATGAGATTATGCAACTCCTGAATACCGTAGGAACACCTTGTGTGCTATCAAACGTCACAACGTAACTGGGTGATCATAAAGATGCTCTACAGGTGTCTCCGAAAGTATTCGTGGTGTTGGCATAGATCAAGATTAGGATTTGTCACTCTGAGTGTCGGAGAGGTATCTCTGGGCCCTCTCGGTAACACACATCACAATAAGCCTTGCAAGCAAAAGACTAATGAGTTAGTCACGAGATGATGTGTTACGGAACGAGTAAAGAGACTTGCCGGTAACGAGATTGAACTAGGTATGAAGATACCGACGATCGAATCTCGGGCAAGTAACATACCGATGACAAAAGGAACGTTATGCGGTTTTGACCGATAAAAGATCTTCGTAGAATATGTAGGAGCCAATATGAACATCCAGGTTCCGCTATTGGTTATTGACCGGAGATGAGTCTCGGTCATGTCTACATAGTTCTCGAACCCGTAGGGTCCGCACGCTTAACGTTTGATGACGATCGGTATTACGAGTTTATGAGTTTTGATGTACCGAAGGTAGTTCAGAGTCCCGGATGAGATCACGGACATGACGAGGAGTCTCGGAATGTCAGAGACATAAAGATTGATATATTGGACGACTATATTCGGACACCGGAAGTGTTCCGGAAAAGTTTCGGATTTAACGGGATTGCCGGAGGGGGTTACCGGAACCCCCTACGAAGGGGGATGGTCCATAGTGGGCCTTATGGAAAAGAGAGAGGCAGCCCATAGGGGCTGGCCGGCGCCCCACCTAGGGTTCCTAGTTGGACTAGGATTGGGGGGCGCCACCTCTCCCTCTTTTCCTTTCCCTCTCTTCCTTCTTTGGTAGTTCCTACTAGGAATAGGATTGCAATCCTATTCCTAGTAGGATTGCACCCCTAGCCGCACCATAGAAGGGCCGGCCGGCCTCCCCCCTTGCTCCTTTATATACGGGGGCAGGGGGGCACCCAAAGACACACAAGTTGAATTGTTCCAGCCGTGTGCGGTGCCCCCTCCACAGAAACACACCTCGGTCATACCGTCGCGGTGCTTAGGCGAAGCCCTGCGCCGGTGAATACATCATATCCGTCACCACGCCGTCGTGCTGACGAAACTCTCCCGTGAAGCTCAACTGGATCAAGAGCTCGTGGGACGTCATCAAGCTGAACGTGTGCTGAACGCGGAGGTGCCGTACGTTCGGTGCTTGATCGGTTGAATCGCGAAGAAGTTCGACTACATCAACCGCGTCACTTGACGCTTCCGCTTCCGGTCTACGAGGGTACGTAGACACACTCTTCCCTCTCGTTGCTATGTATCTGGTAGATAGATCTTGCGTGATCGTAGGAAAATTTTAAAATACTACGTTCCCCAACAGCTGCTACACCTAACGCCCACGCAGGTACCCAACCAGGTGGCATCCACCCGCTCTCGACCCGTTGAGCGAGGGGCGAGAGATCCTCATCATCTTCGGCCCAATAGGGTTTTGCCCGACCAAGGTCTCCACCGACGATGAGGAAGGATAAGGGAAGGAGAGGGCCAAGGCCCGGTGGCGGCTATAAGGTTGCCTCGCCATCACTCGTGGGAGCTAAGTAGGAGGGAAGACATTTTGCCCAAATGTAATTTGCAATCATATGAAACAAGAATCCCTTAGGGCATTGATAACCCACAAGTATAGTGGATCACAATAGTTTTCGAGGGTAGATCATTCAACCAAACTTTATTAATTCGACGCAAGGGGAGCCAGAGTATATTTGCAAGTATGAGCAGTTGAGTTGTCAATTCAACCACACGTGGAGAACTGAATATCTGTAGCAAAGTGATCAATAGCATAGTAGTATGATAGCTTGGTAATGGTAGTGGCAATAACAACACTAGTAGAAAAAGGCCCATTTGTCCCATTCCAGAGGCCCATTTGTCCCGGTTCTGGAACCGGGACTAAAGGATCGGGACTAAAGCCCAATACCTTTAGTCCCGGTTTGCCTACGAACCAGGACAGATGGCGATCCATGTGGCCATTGCGGCTTGCCGAGGCAGGAGGGCCTTTTGTCCCGGTTGGTAGCACCAACCGGGACCAAAAAGCATCCACGCGTCAGCAGTTCAGGGGCTGGGTTTTTTTTTGAATGGGGGAGGGTTGGGGGTCTTGGGGGTTTTGTAGGGTTAATTTAGGGGTTTCATATGTTGTGTTAGCTAGCTAATAGAGAGAAGTGTCCTCTCTTATCTCCGTGCTTGGTCGACGCTACGTACTATACGTATAGAGAGGACTTGACACGCTAGCTAGTAAGCAAATGAAGGAAACCATTATATAAATAAGATCGTCATGAACATATACTGAGATAAGTGATTGACCTCTCTTTCCCCTAGAGATTGGTCGAACAACAAGTTTTCGTATATCTATCCAACGCTACTGGCTACATATATACAATATAAGATCTATTACAATTCCCTAACATCTAATGTCAAAATCCGCATGGTATTCTCCGGCTTTATTTTTGACGTGGTCAAGAAAGAATCCCGCCAATTCCTCTTGAATTGCTCGTATGCGATATTGTGGTAGGAGTTCATCCCGCATCTACCACATCTAATTTGAAGAAGGGGGTCAATACATATATATGAATGAAACTCAACACAAATGATGGTAATAAAATAAAATTGTGAATATTATTGCTAACGCACTTCATGATCTTTTTTAGAGTAGCCCCGCTTAGAGGTCGTCACATTGTAGATGTACTCGCAAATGTAGTATCCAAAACAATTATTCCCTCCGTCCTGCCACAACCACTTTACGAGAAACAGAGGTCAATCAAACTGATAATCAAGCATTATAAATGGTAATGATGAAACTAGCTAGAATCAATGGGAGATGCGCGGAACTAGCTAGTAGTACTTACTCTCGGGTGTGTAAATCGTAGCTCTCTCGGCAGTCCCAGAGCTTGTGCGGTGAACTCTTTCCAAACCATGCAAGACAAATAAAATAATTAATTGATATCAAGAAATGAACAAAGTTGCCGATATGGTGCGATAATGATCGATTGAACTTACTTCTCGAGCATTTTAGTCATGGCCTCATACTCCTCGGGATCTTTTCGTCTCGAGTCTAAGACGGTTACTAGTCCCCGCTCAAGCTTAATTTCTAGGAGAATATAGTGGAAGCTGCGCACGCATGCATAACTCATCAATTACATTACTATAACCTCGAGTAATTAGGGAAACCGAATATGCACAAGACAGTAACACTCACTTGAAGTTGTAAGGAAAGAGTATTGTATCTTTGTTTTGATTTTTTAGCAACGATTGTAGCAAGTCGTCCTCGGCTTCTTTGGGATTAAATTTAACCGTCCATTCATCTATGAGATTTGTATTAATGAACCCAATGTCCTAGATTTGTGCTTTTCTGCATTTGACAATCTTCAATCTGCATAATATAGTGAGGATAATTATATATACATGCAATGAAAGAGTTGAGCTATATATAGAGACTTAATTACAGAAGTAGTACTTACGGACAGTAGCAAGTGATGATTATTTTATCGAGGGCCTTTTGATTGAAAAACTGGAAGAACTCCTCAAATGGAACAGATAATATCAATTCCAACGAGGTCGTGCTCCCCTTTAACTCTTAGCGTCAAAGTATCCTTTCCAGACTTTCTCCAGACTTCCGTGTACCACTCATGGAATTTACGCATCATCGTTGTTAGAGGAGGATGGCCAGGTTTGACGAGAGGCTTCCCGTGCCGGTATTTGTGTTCCTCCACCTCCATTATATCAAAATGTGCATCGTCTGGCAGGTAATCTGCAATATAGGTACCGGGCACCATCCTTGGATGATTAGCGACGATGTCGTTAGGCACCTTGAGCGGGAGGCAAGATTGGTTCGCTAGTTCGCCGAGCTGGGGATTTTTTCCCACTTCTTCATTCTGCTAACCTTCGATCACTGCAAGTACTTTAGGACCGCTCCGCTTCCAGATATGTCCTTTCAATAATGTGCACATAGTTGGTTTGTGGCGGACATGGCGGTGGTCGCTTTAGGGCATCGAAATTGCGCTTCAATTTCACTGGATCTATCTTCTCCTCCAGAGGTGGATGTTTCTTAGCTCTTTGCGTTTCAAAGAAGTCATTCACTTGGGCTTCACACATCTTCTTGTTTTCCTCCTCGCTCATCTCATATGGTAACTTCTCTAGAGGCTTGAGAGAAGGACCCAATTTGTCTTGCCTCCCGCCTCTTGCTGTACTGCTAGACGCCGGAGCGGCGATGCCTCTCTTCCCTTGTTGTTGACGACTAGTAGAAGGACCCAGAGTGCTTCGACGCGTCGGAGCAGCGGCTTCTGTCTTCCGCCATTACTGACGAGGCGGGCTGCTCGGATGTGCCAGAGTAAGCAGAGAAGGAGGCGGAGTGCCGCCCTCACGCGCCGGAGCAGCCGAAGAAGGAGGCGGAGTGCCCTGATCACTCGCCGGAGGAGGAGGCGGAGTGCCCTGACTCGCCGGAGGAGGAGGAGGAGGAGGCGGATGCGTCCAGTTCGCAGCTTGATGTGCTGCTTCCACCATAGACATGGAGTCTTCAGAGCAAGACCCAACTGAGTATTCCCTTCACATGTAGGGTGGTGAAGCTCGAGCTCCTCAAATACCTCCGTTACTTCATCCACCATCACAACAGCATAGCCTTGTGGAATCAGACGGCAGTGAAAAGTTGCGTCGCGATGAGGAGGCACAACAGAGCCGACAACCGCCTTGACTTTGAGGTGCTGCCATTGCGTCATAAGCTGGCAATGTTGAGCCTCCGTGATAGCATCCACGTGGTAGCTAGGAGCCGTGAAGTCAGGCTGCTAAAGGAGCTCGGTGGAAGCTACGCTGCTTCTCCGTGAGATGGCGGGGTAGCTTCTGGGGTAGCTCCGGCAGGTCGCTGGTTGTCAGCTGCTTGTTCCTCAAGCTTTCGTACCCTTGCATTAAGCTTCTGCAGTTCAGTCTACTCCAGCTTCCTCTTCCTCTCCTGGGTTTTGTAACCGCCTGCGTCGGGAAACCCAACCTTCCATGGAACAGAGCCTAGTGTGCCTCGTGTTCGTCCAGGGTGCTCAGGATTCCCGAGGGCCTCAGTGAGCTCGTCATTCTCTCTGTCGGGAACGAACGTCCCTTCCTGCGCTGCGGCGATACACTTCTGAAGCTTCTTGATGGGTATTTCAAGTTGATCCTCCGTCCAATGGCACTTCCCTGTTTCAGGGTCCAAGGTTCCCCCAACCCAGAAGAACCAAGTCCTTGAACGGTATGGCCAGTTCAATGTTTCTGGTTCGACCGCTTTAGCAAGCAAGTCTTGCTCAACCTTGTCCCACAACGGCTGGGCTTTGAGGTAGCCACCTGACCCCGTGCGATGGTGAAACTTCTTCTTTACAACATTCTTCTTGTTTGTCTCTGACATCTTATTAGTCATGTCTGATGTCTTGTAGGCCACAAATGTGGGCCAGTGATCTCTTATCTTCTCAAATCGGCCGATGAATTCTGGAGTCTTCCCTTTGTCGAAAAACTTTGTGTTCAACTCATTCTTCCACCTCCTGAATAAACCTGCCATCTTCTTAAGAGCATGATCCTTGACCAATTGCTCTATAACCGACTTATGCGGATCCTCCTCTGGCGGTAGGGTGAAATTTGCTTTTAGCGTTGTCCAAAGATCATCTTTCTCTCTATCGTTGACATAAGAAACTTGAGGGTCTACATTCTTCGGATCATTCCATAGCTGGATGCTGATCGGGATCATGTCCCTATCAATAGCCCCGCACTGAGCAGAAAATGCTTCCTTGGTCTGGTTGGGTTCAATCGTGCCATCGTTCGCGATATGTGTGATCGTGAACCTATCATCCTGGCACAACCTTTTCTTTGGGCCTCATCTCGTTACCAAAGTTTGGCTCGATCCGGAGGGCTATAAAAGAAGAAAGAAGAGAGTTAATATATGTACATACTAAAACAATTAATACATCAATTAGCTAGTCAGCACAGGCTTAATTAATATATATACCTCGCCGGACTTTGCAACACCTCCCTCCTCCGTTCCGTCACCGAAGATGTCATCATGGACATCATGATCATGTACTTCATCCTCCATTGTTCGATCACCGAAGCCTTCACCCTCTCCTTCCATACCATCGGTGTCGTTGAGATATGACAGGATATCACCTCCCCCGAGGATTATGTCCCCCAACAACTGTTCTGTTTTCAAGTCTCGGCGCTCCATAGTTTCTGCAAATATTACAACATGTCAATTAATATACAAACATGACAGATGGATATATTAGTGTCAAACATATACCTAGCTAGATCGACGCTTCTACGGTTTGGGGTGGCCTCGACAATGCTTCTAGGGTTTGGGGTGGCCTCGACACTTCTAGGGTTTGGTCGGGCGAAAGGGGGTTGATCGATGGCCCCCCTCATGTTGAAGAGTTACCGGAGTTCTCTCATGAATGTCCGACGTCCGGACCTCCGGACCTCCTCTCTCATGAATGTTAAACAAGGGATTTAACACAATGGCGCCATTCTAGATGTGCAGAAAATGGTCCTTATTTTCCTGATCTCATCTACTCTTATATATGTCACATTTGTCTAGTGTCAAAGGATTCAAGAAAATCATGGCTTCATCATTAGGTGAAAGTAACAGGCTCATGATGGTACGAAGCTCTCCAAAGTTATTTTGGAACGGAGTCCAAGATAAGATAATTCGCTTTTTGTTATGAAGTTCAGCAAGAGCCTTCCGAATATCGCTATTTGAAAGGCCTTTGCTGAACTTCGTAGCAAAAAGCGGATTATCCTATTAAGGACTCTGTTCCAAAATAACTTTGGAGAGCTTCA
The DNA here is from genome assembly GCA_902687465.1 of Secale cereale. Taxonomy (NCBI): domain Eukaryota; kingdom Viridiplantae; phylum Streptophyta; class Magnoliopsida; order Poales; family Poaceae; genus Secale; species Secale cereale. Next base: position 669,700,391 of record LR738715.1, on the reverse strand, counting down.
TACAATGCCCTGGTTACTTCCGACTAATGATCAAGCCATGGATTTCTTCAATACCTTGACACAAGGCAACGTGACATATAAAACGTTACGTAGATGAGATCAGAAAAAAATGGATCAAGTTGTCCACATACATAATGGGGGCATTCTTGATAAATCTCTTATAAATCTCGACCCCCCCTCATGTCGAAGTTATCTGGGAGGGGATATATCGACCCCCCCCCTCCTCATGTCGAAGTTATCCGGGAGGGGGTATATCGACAACGACGACACACATACATGGAAAAAATGTTATCGGGGAGGGAGTATATCGACCCCTACCCCCCTCATGTCAAAGTTATCGGGGAGGGGGTATATCGACAACGACATACCCGATAAAAAGAGGAGAAGAAGATATCAACAACGACATATCCTCTCTTTTTTTTTCTTCCTCTTCTTATTTTTTTCTCCTCTTCTTCTGCTTCTTCCTCTTCTTATTTTCCTTTTTCATCTACTTCTTTTCTTCTGAATATGAACATATACATAAATGAGTTTGATCATACACAATTGCTATGAACAAAAAAACATCATATATGAACATTTTCTATATACATCCATATCCATCCATCCATACATACATACATACATGATAAAAAATGCTATATACATCCATATCCATCCATCCATACATACATACATACATACATACATACATACATACATACATACATACATACATACATACATACACAGTTCTATAATGATTTAACCTCAAAAAATTCTTTTATTAGTATTTTCAAACTATAGAATGACCCTTTTGCACTACAACTATTACAAATAATTCTTTTCAAATGCCACAATTTTTTTTGAGAAGTCCTCTGATGCCTATCTATCATTTTTATGCAAAAACCCACTTTGGTCATTTGAAAATTTTGAGCACAACTTTCATTTTTCAATTTTGGTCCAATCTTGGCATTGAACTATGATACGTCCATTTTGCACCATGCTTTTATATTGATATTTATTGCATTATGGGATGTTATTACACATTATGTCACAGTACTTATACCTTTTCCCTCTTATTTTACAGGGTTTACATGAAGAGGGAGAATGCCGGCAGCTAGAATTCTGGGCTAGAAAAGGAGCAAATATTGGAGACCTATTCTGCACAACTCAAAAAGTCCTGAAACTCCACGAAAGTCAGTTTTGGAATATATATAAAATATCAGGCGAAGAAAGCACCAAAGGGGGGCCACCCACCGTCCACGAGGGTGGGGGGCGCGCCCTACCCCTTGGGCGCGCCCTCTGCCTCATGGGCCACCTGGCATCCCCCCAATGCCCATCTTATGGTATAAGGTGTCTTCTACCCAGGAAAAATCAGAAGGAAGTATTTGGGACAAAGCGTCGCTGTCTCGAGGCGGAACCTTGGCGGAACCAATCTAGGGCTCCGACGGAGCTATTCTGCCGGGGAAACATCCCTCCGGGAGGAGGAAATCATTACCATCGTCATCACCATCGATCCTCTCATCGGGAGGGGGTCAATCTCCATCAACATCTTCACCAGCACCATCTCCTCTCAAACCCTAGTTCTTCTCTTGTATCCAATCTTTGTCTGAAAACCTCAGGTTGGTACTAGTGGGTTGCTAGTAGTGTTGATTACTCCTTGTAGTTGATGCTAGTTGGTTTATTCGGTGGAAGATCATATGTTCAGGTCCGTTATGCATATTAATACCTCTCTGATTATAAACATGAATATGATTTGTGAGTAGTTACGTTTGTTCCTGAGGACATGGGAGAAGTCTTGCTATAAGTAGTCATGTGAATTTGGTATTCGTTCGATATTTTGATAAGATATATGTTGTCTTTCCTCTAGTGGTGTTATGTGAACGTCGACTACATGACACTAAACCATTGTTTGGGCCTAGAGGAAGGCATTGAGAAGTAATAAGTAGATGATGGGTTGGTAGAGTGATAGAAGCTTAAACCCTAGTTTATGTGTTGCTTCGTAAGGGGCTGATTTGGATCCATATGTTTCATGATATGGTTAGGTTTACCTTAATAGTTCTTTTATAGTTGCGGATGCTTGCAATAGGGGTTAATCATAAGTGGGATGCTTGTCCAAGGAAGGGCATCACCCAAGCACCGGTCCACCCACATACCAAATTATCAAAGTAACGAACGCGAATCATATGAGCGTGATGAATACTAGCTTGACGATAATTCCCATGTGTCCTCGGGAGCGCTTTCCTTTATATAAGAGTTTGTCCAGGCTTTTCCTTTGTTACAAAAAGGATTGGGCCACATTGCTGCACCTTATTTACTTTTATTACTTGTTACTCGTTACAAATTACCTTATCACAAAAATATATGTTACCGATAATTTCAGTGCTTGCTGAGAATACCTTACTGAAAACTGCCTATCATTTCCTTCTACTCCTCGTTGGGTTCAACACTCTTACTTATCGAAAGGACTACGATAGATCCCCTATACTTGTGGGTCACCAAACTACAACCCTATTTTTCCTTGCTCAAAAAATTCTGATTTTTTTACATGGTGTAGTCCTTCCAACTAAACCCTTAAGTCCAGAAGGGCAGCCCCAATTTCATCTAGCAAGTCCACCCAAAAAAATCATGTAGTTTCTGTCCAACACTAAATTTTAATAAAACTTGCACTAACAAGTTTTTCTTTTTATCAAACCAACTTGACCATCATCACTAACATCCAAGGAGACATCACCTTCCAAGTTTCACATAAAACAAAGTTCCCTAGCTAGCCCTAGCATTTCATCAAACACCTTGTGGATATGGCTAAAAACATGCAATTCTCTGAAACTTTGCACTGAGCCAACTTCACCATCATCACATATATGAAGGAAGGACAGAGGAGAGGGTGGGAGGGAGGAGGGAGTACCGGCCTGGCCGGCGGGCAGTGGTGCGGTGTCGTTGACGGCATGGCATGGGCGTGGCACGGCTTTGGGGCAGGGCACGGGCGCGGCGGCGTTGGCGTCGAGGTCGAGGCAGGGGCGCATGGCGGCGGCGTCGAGGTCGAGACAGGGGCACACGACGGCGTCGTCGGGGCATGGAAGGGGCGCACGACGTCAGCATCGAGGTGTTCGGCGGTTGAGAGGCAGGGCGTCAAGGTGTTCGATCGAACTGAATGAAAATTTCTAAGTGCTGCATATATAGACGAAGCATTGGTCCCGGTTCCCAGGAACTGTGTCAGGACCCCGATCCTAAGTCACACCGATCTAGCTGTAACACGTCATATCACTTTGCGGCCTCACGCACGGTAACCCCACGGGTGCCACCTTACCTGGCCCGGGACCGTTTGCGCATTTTGGCACACGTATATGACAGTGTCGCTAGCATCCATATGACAGAGAACCCGGGCCGACATGGCTAGTTATAAACCAAAAGTGGCACTCCATTACAGAGACAGGCATCCATGACCCAGCAACGAACATGTCGGTCATCAACGTATGAACCCAAGTCGTAGCAAGCTACATGGACTTAAAGGGACAACGTGTGACATTTCCCCTAAGGGACAGACACAGGAACGAAGAAGGACACATGCCGGCCAGCCTACGTGTTCCAAGCAGTAGCAAGCTACCAAGGCTCATTGGAATCACTAAGAGGCATTTCCTTGTAAGGTAGGCTACCAAAGGGAAACAACTAGGTGTCGGATCCCACACATACCAAACATTTCAACCATACACACAATATGCTCAATATGTGCAAATACAACATTGCATCACAACAGAACTCTATGACTCAAAGTACTTTATTTAAGAGGCTCCAAGAGCCATACATAACATATCCATACAGGTAGGGGTCACATGACCCAACACTCAAGTCATACAGTCATACAAGCAAAAGCGGAAGCTACATGTCTGAGTACAGACAACTTAGAAAATAAAACAGGCTTGGTGTAGCCTGACTATGTACAAGACCCTTCACAAGCTCCAGATCTCCGTCTGGGTGTCAAGCTACTCGTCGACGTCAACGTCTATGTAGAACCCATCAGCAGGGGCAGGGTTCTCCTCTGCAACAGTTATTAAGGAAACATGAGTACAAAGGTACTCAGCAAGTCTTACCACAGAACCTATCATACATGCAACATTATCAAAGGGGGTAGTGGAGTTCATAGCAGAAAGCTAGCTTTGACTCTTGGCTAACCTATACTACAACTCTCAACGGATTGCAAGATGTTATTACGAACACGAGTCCTCTACTCACCACAACAATACACCACCGAGGATCCTCTTCCGTCATCCTACGAAAGGGCCATCCACGGTACTCACACTTATCTTGAGGCTTTTAGTAGTATCCATCAACTTGTCTATGAATTGTAAGAGTAACCAAGTAGTCCGTACCGCGAACAACGGCTATTCGAATAGATTGATAACCCTGCAGGGGTGTACTTCTTCACACACGCTTTCACCACTTATCGCCGTTTACTCGACATGTACTCGGCAACCTTCAAGCGGAAGCCCGGCGAGGTTGTCGGCCACGACCTGACTAACTACTCAAGTCTCTCGTCCAGGTTTATCGCCTATTTGGGTTCCATCCATGGGGAGATCCGGCCGGGGTGTCGCTCACGGCCCCAAACGATGTGTACAGGGTTCCCGAGTCACCAAACGGGCAACCAGTACACCGTGACACGTACCTGTCGCATCACAACCCACCCCGAGGGTTAGCGCTGTGCACGACCTCCAGTAAACTATAAACACCAGAAACTAGTTGCAACTCCTGGACAGAGATCGAGGGTAATTAATAAGCCGAGAGGGTCCATTGGTTTCAGGCCCAATGGATGGTAGTAACTGGAACTTGAACCACACATACAGATCTCGGGTCCTATGTACGGTTCCAATGAAACAACCCACCACGTACTCCTACATGGCCTTTCATTGATACCTTAATCAAACGTGTTCCACACTTCTTTCTCTTTATCGAAATGATTGTTTCACTCTGATCCATCACCCAGATGAACCAGACCAGACACAACTCTAAGCATAGCAGGCAACATAAGCAAATAGCATGGTGGATCACACATCACATGGCTCAATCAACTCCTACACATGCTAGTGGGCTCAACTATTTACTGTGGCAATGACAGGTCATGCAAGGGAATAGGGTTCAACTACCGTAGCAAGTAGCAGTTCACACGCTGTTGCCTTAATGCAGTAAAAGAGAGCAGGAGTGAGAAGATTGGGTTTGTATCGGAATGATCAATGATTGCTTGCCTGACAAAGTGGTTGTCGGGTACTGCTCTTCAACTGGATACGCAGCAGTATCCTCGGGAGCAGGACCTAACACAGAGAATACCGGCGATACAATCATTAAACAAACAAATGCAACAATATGATGCATGCTCATGACATGGCAAGATGCATGTGTGTTGGGCTAATGCAACTATAACCAGAAGGGTTTGAGCCTATTTGAATCAAAGATTCAAATTGGCACTTTAGCTATTATTTAATTAAGTGCATTATCATGTTTTAATGTATACAGGAAGGTTAACTTGCTCAAACATGCATGAAACCAATGCCATTGGAGAGATTGTATTTTTCTGATCATTTTTCATATATAAATCTTTTCCATCTGAGCTACTGTTGAATTTATATGATTTTTTGAAGTTTAGGCATTTTCTGGAATTTCCTGAATTATTTTTAAATCTAAAAATCCCAGAAAATCCTTTACTGCGTCAGCATGACATCATGCTGACGTCAGCCAGTCAACAGGGCGGCCCAAGTCAAACCTGACCAGTGGGACCCACTGGTCAGTGTCACAGTTAACTAATTAACTAATTAGAATTAATTTAACACCTAAACTAGGTTTGACTAGCAGGCAGGGCCCACATGTCAGTGACCCAGGGGGGTCAAACCCGTGGTCAAACAGGCCCAACTCGCCGGAGTTTAGCCGCCGGCGAGGCCAAACACGGCGGTGAGGTGCGGGTATCGTGCTCCGGCTGCCAAAACGACGGCGGAGCACACCTACGGGTAGTTGGAGGCAAACCGCATCGAATGGAGGTGGTGGCTGGCCACGGGGTCGCCGGAGATGACGCCGGTAATGAGTCCAGCGGCTGCCGGAGTTCGGCGAAGTCGAAAACGACGGTGCGGTGCTCGTAGAGGAGCGTGGAGTGGTCCTACAGCACCTACGCGTGACGGTGAAGATGATAGGCACGGTGGCCGGACCATTGGATGGCCGGAGCCTCGTCAGCGACGAGCTCCGCGGCGGTGCGTGCAGGTGAGCTTCGTGTGGTGCGTTCCAGGGTAGTAGAGAGCCAACGGAGAGGGGGGGACGAAGCTGGGCTCACAGGGGTTGCAGCAGACGCCGGAGCGAGCTTGGGGGCGGTCTGAGCTGGGCTTCTCCAGGGCGGGCGAGCGCTCGGGGCTCGGCCTGCTCGAAGTAGTTGAGGACGGCGGAGACGACGGACACGGCGACGGGGCTCAAGGACGACGGTGGGCGCGGCTACTACGACAGTGCGAGCACGGCGGCGTCGGCCATGGTGCGGGGAGGGCGAAGGAGAGGAGCTGGGGAGAGTGGGGTGTGTCTGCGAGGTCGTGGGCGAGGTGGACGACCGATCCAAGCCTCCAGGGCGGCGAGGGGAGGAAGCAGGGCGGCGCGCAGCTGCGTGGCGCGCGCTGCGGCCGCCGTCGAGCACCTGCCTGCCTGCCTGGCCGAGCCAAGCAGCTCGCTGGAGCGGCAGCTGGGCTGGGCCGGCAGGTGGGCCGGGTGGGGCGTCAGGTAACCTTTCTCTCTCTCCCTTTTCCTATTTCTTTTATGTTTCATTTCTTTTGCAACTTTGTTCAATTAATAAAAATGCCAGAACATTTTTATAACTCATAAAACTTGTCATGCCCACTGTATATAATAAGAACAGCAATGAACATTATAGTTTATGATTATTTGAGCATTTAAAATATTTTATAGCATTTAAATGCCCAAATGCAAATACCATATGATTTAATCCAGAGACCTTGGATGTCCTAGAAAATTGTGCACCATTTTTGGCAGAGGTTTAAGACCAAGGCAGAAATGATGGACATTTTTGAAGGGCATTTTGGGTACATTGGAAAAGATTTTATCAAACCCTAGTTGTTAGAAGAGGGGTGCTGGGGTTTCTGTCATTCCCATTTCAAGTTTCTTTGATAAGTAAACATGATGCACACTCTAGCTAGTCCTAATGCAAGTACTAAACAAGGGATGTGACAACTCACCCCCACTTAAAAGAATCGCGTCCCGAGATTCGGGTTCCTCCGGAAAGAGGGTGGGGTACTCAAGTCGAAGACGATCCTCCCTTTCCCAAGTAGCTTCACTCTCGGAATGATGTGACCATTGAACCTTGAGAAACTTGATATTGTGGCGTCGAGTGGTGCGCTCGGTTTGATCAAGAATACGAATGGGGTATTCTCGATATGTGAGATTGTCCTGGAGATCAAGCGTTTCGTGGTCCACTCCGCGGATAGGATCCGAGATGCAACGCCTGAGTTGAGAAACGTGGAAAACATCATGAACTCTGGAGAGGTGCGGAGGTAGTTCCAATTGGTAGGCAACTTCTCCTCGTTTGGCAAGAATGCGAAAAGGACCGATGTAACGAGGGGCCAATTCGCCTTTGATACCGAAGCGATGGGTTCCCTTAAGAGGGGTAACCCGAAGGTAAGCCTTATCGCCGACTTCAAAAGTCACAGCCTTATGATGACTATCATATTGGCTCCTCTGGCGAGACTGGGCTATTTTCAATCTCTCACGAACGATGCGAACTTGCTCTTCTGCTTCCTGGATCATATCCGGGCCAAAGAATTGTCTTTCCCCGGTTTCTGACCAGTTAAGAGGTGTTCGACACCTTCGTCCATATAGAACTTCGAAGGGGGCTTTACCCAGGCTGGCTTGATAACTATTGTTATAAGCGAATTCGGCAAATGGAAGACACTTCTCCCGATCCATACCGAAAGAGATGACAGAGGCTCGAAGCATGTCTTCCAGAATTTGATTGACTCGTTCCACTTGACCACTTGACTGGGGATGGAAGGCGGTACTGAAGGAGAGATGAGTTCCCATAGCATTCTGGAAACTTTCCCAAAATCGTGAAGTGAAAAGACTTCCACGGTCTGAGTTAATCTCCAACGGCACACCATGAAGTGATACTATCCGAGAGACATACAAGTCTGCTAGCTGGCTAGCGGTAATACTCTCTCGAACAGGCAGGAAATGAGCTACTTTAGAGAGGCGGTCGATAACGACGAAGATAGCATTATTCCCTTTCCTGGTCCTGGGAAACCCGGTAATGAAGTCCATACCGACTTTGTCCCATTTCCATTCAGGAATTGCTAAAGGATGAAGGGTGCCAGCAGGCCGTTGATGCTCTGCTTTGACTCGACGACAAACGTCGCAGTTAGCAATGAATTGAGTGATTTCTCTCTTCATCCTAGTCCACCAGAATCTCTGACGTAGGTCCTGATACATTTTGGTACTACCGGGATGAATTGTGAGAGGAGATTCATGAGCCTCCTTAAGGATCAAACGTCTCAGGTTTCGTACTTTAGGAACCACTAAACGGTTGCTAAAGAATACAACTCCTTGATCATCAATTGAGAAACATCCTGCAACTCCTTTCTTGATGTTCCTCTTAATACGGGAAATTCCCGGGTTAACCTTCTGTGCTTTGATGACCTGATCCGTAAGGTTAGATTCCGCCACCAAGGTGGAAAGGAATCCTCGAGGAACAATGTGAAGGTTAAGCTTACGAAATTCCTCGTGGAGAAGTGGTTGTCCTTGTTGTAACATCAAGTTGTTACAATAAGATTTACGACTTAGTGCATCAGCCATGACATTGGCCTTTCCAGGGGTGTAAGTGATTCCTAAGTCGTAATCTGTGAGCAACTCGACCCAACGTCTTTGCCTGAGATTTAGATCCGGTTGGGTGAAGATATACTTCAAACTTTGATGATCAGTGAAGATTTCACAACGATTACCAAGGAGGTAATGTCGCCATGTTCTGAGTGCGTGGACTACAGCTGCAAGCTCTAGATCATGTGTAGGATAGTTATCCTCATGTGGACGCAACTGTCGAGATGCGTATGCAATTACTTGACGATCTTGCATGAGTATGCAACCTAGTCCTTGTCGCGAGGCGTCGCAGTAGATAATAAAATCCTTGGAAAAGTCTGGTGGTACCAGTACAGGTGGAGATGTCAGGCGTCTTTTCAGTTCCTGAAAACTGGACTCGCACTGTGGGGTCCACTCAAACTTTTTATCCTTTTTGAGGAGCTTAGTTAGAGGTTTAGCAACCTTGGAGAAATTCTCGACGAAGCGTCGGCAATAGCTCGCTAAGCCAAGAAAACTCCTAACTTGCTTGACCGATTCAGGGGAGTCCAATCAAGGACGACTTGAACTCGCTCGGGATTGACAGCAATACCCTTGCCAGAGATCACATGACCTAGATAGGTTACTTCCGGCAACCAAAATTCACATTTAGAGAATTTGGCATAAAGGCGATGCTCTCAAGTTTCGTCAATACCAGCCTTAAATGCTCGGCGTGATCTTCCTTGTTCTTGGAATAGATGAGTATATCATCGAGGTATACCACGACGAATTTATCCAAGTACTCCATGAATATAGAATTCATTAGCCGGGAGAAGGTGGCTGGGGCATTGGTTAATCCGAAGGACATGACGGTGTACTCATATTGGCCATAACGAGTAACAAAAGCCGTTTTAGGAATGTCCCCGTTCTTGATTTTGATTTGATGGTAACCCAACCTCAAATCCATCTTAGAGAAGACTGAGGATCCAGCGAGCTGATCATACAGGTCGTTGATCCTGGGGAGCGGATACTTGTTCTTTATGGTGACCAGATTGACAGGTCGGTAATCTACAACCATCCGCTCCGTTCCATCCTTCTTCTTGACGAAGAGGACGGGGCAAGCCCAAGGGGAAGAACTAGGACGGATGAAACCTTTTTGCAAGGACCATCGAGTTGTTTATTAAGCTCAGCTAATTCTAGGGGTGCCATCTTATAGGGTCTCCTAGAGATTGGGACAGTTCCAGGGATAAGATCTATCACGAATTCGACATCTCTGTCAGGTGGAATTCCTGGCAGTTCTTCTGGAAAAACATACGGAAAGTTACGGACTACCGGGATATCTTCGAGTTCGGGTAGAGGGCTGGCATTAAGAGAGTAGAGCTTACGCTTAGCCATTCGGGTCAAGACATTGACTATCTTGCCGGATGGGTGTGTAAGTTGAATGGTCCTAGTATAGCAATCAATCTTGGCGTAATGAGTTGTCATCCAATCCATACCCAAAATGATGTTTATGTCCGAGGACTTGAGAGCGATTAGAGATGCTAGGAAAACAAGTCTATCGACAAGGATTTCATTTCCATGGCTTACCCTAGAGGTTTGCCACTTGGAACCAGGAGTTTGAATAACCATGGAAGTAGGCATGTCACAAAAAGTCATGTTGTGCATTCGAGCATAGCTCTCAGATATGAACGAATGGGATGCTCCAGTATCGAAAAGAACAGATGCCGGATGGCAGTTAACGAGAAGCGTACCAAGAACGACGTTAGGATCCTCATAAGCTTCCTCGGCAGAGACATAGTTGACATGACCACGTGCAGTGGGGATTGGCTTGACATAATTCACCTTGCCGGTTGGCTTACCATGGCCAACAGGTTTTCCTGGTTGGTTCTGAGGACACTCACGCATGTAGTGTCCCGGTTCTCCACACTTGAAGCATGTCACAGTGCTAGTGCGTGGAGCAAGGTTGGAAGGTGGTCCTCCATAGGTCTTAGCAGGTGCAAACTGTTGAGTTGGGCGGGGCGCCTCATAGGATGGCCTCGGTGTGTACTTGGGTGGCAGAGCAGTGTTAGGAACCCACACACGGCGCTTGTGAAAGCCAGAGCCGGATGAGGAACCAAAGTCTCGAGGATGCTTGCGTGTGGCCTCGAAGTCGGTCTGGCCCGTTTCAGCACTGATAGCCTTGTTTACCAACTTCTGGAAGGAAGTGCACTCGTGCAGACGTAGATCTCGGCGGAGTTCAGGGCTGAGTCCCTTGTGGAACCTCGCCTGCTTCTTGGCATCGGTGGATACTTCTGTTGGGTTACGTAGCATAATTCAAAAAAAATTCTACGCTTTCACCAAGATCCAACTATGGAGACATCTAGCAACGAGCAAGTGAGAGTGCATCTACATACTGTTATGGAGATTGCGAGCGGAAGCTTTCGAAGAAGCGTGGATGAAGTAGTCGTACTCTTCGCGTTCTTCATCACTGATGATCTAGCGCCGAACGGACGGCACCTCCGCGTTCAACACACGTCTGGTGCAGCAACGTCACCTCCTTCTTGATCCATCAAGGGGGGAGGAGAAGTCGTCAGAGATCCGGCAGCACGACGGCGTGATGACGGATGCAGTGGAGATCGCAGCAGGGTTTCGCCGGGCGCCCTGCGTGGGAGTATGGAGGTGTGACGGGAGGGGGAGAGGCACCGGGGCAAGGGTACGTTAGCCCTCTCCCTCCCCACATATATATAGGGGGCCAGGGGGTGCGCCAGGGCCCCTGCAGATCCAATCTGCAGGGGGGGCGGCGGCCAGGGGGGTTTCCTTGCCCCCCAAGGCTAGTGGGGCGCCACCTCCCCCCTAGGGTTTCAACCCTAGGCGCATGGGGAGGTGGGCCCCTAGTGGTGTGCCAGCCCATTAGGGCTGGACACTTCCCCTCGCGGCCTAGGGGCCCCACCGGGATGGGTGGCCCCACCCGGTGGACCCCCGGGGCCCCTCCGGTGGTCCCGGGACGCTCCCGATGACCCTCGGAGATCACCCGATGGCCGAAACTGGACTTCCTATATATCAATCTTTACCTCCGGACCATTCCAGAACTCCTCGTGACGTCCGGGATCTCATCCGTGACTCCGAACAACTTTTGGGTTTCCACGTGCATGTATCTCTACGACCCTAGCGTTACCGAACCTTAAGTGTGTAGACCCTACGGGTTCGGGAGACACGTGGACATGACCGAGACCACTCTCCGGTCAATAACCAACAGCGGGATCTGGATACCCATGTTGGTTCCCACGTGTTCCTCGATGATCTTCATCGGATGAACCACCGTGTCAAGGATTCACTCAATCCCGTATGTTATTCCCTTTGTCCATCGGTACGGTACTTGCCCGAGATTCGATCGTCGGTATTTCCGATACCTTGTTCAATCTCATCATGGCAAGTCTCTTTACTCGATCCGTAATCCATCATCCCGTGACTAACTACTTAGTCACATTGAGCTCATTATGATGATGTCTTACCGAGTGGGCCCAGAGGTACCTCTCCGTCATACGGAGTGACAACATCCCAGTCTCGGTTCGTACCAACTCAACAGACACTTTCGGATATACCCGATGCGTACCTTTATAGCCATCCAGTTACGTTGTGACGTTTGGCACACCCAAAGTATTCCTACGGCATCCGGGAGTTGTACAACCTCATGGTCTAAGGAATAAATACTTGACACCGAAAAGCTTATGCATTACAAACTATACGATCTCGTGCTATGCTCAGGATTGGGTCTTGTCCATCACATCATTCTCCTAATGATGTGATTCCGTTATCACTGACATCCCATGTCCATGGTCAGGAAACTGTGACCATCTGTTGATCAACGAGCTGGTAACTAGAGGCCTACCAGGGACTCATTGTGGTCTATGTATTCACACATGTATCGCTGTTTCCGTACAATACAATTCAAGCATGAATAACAGACAGTTATCATGAACAAGGAGATATAATAATAATGCTTTTAGTATTGCCTCTAGGGTATATCTCCAACAGTCTCCCGCTTGCACTAGAGTCAATAATCTAGTTACATTGTGATGAATCGAACACCCATAGAGTTCTGGTGTTGATCATGTTTTGCCCGTGAAAGAGGTTTAGTCAACGGGTCTGCTACATTCAGATCCGTATGCACTTTACAAATATCTATGTCTCCATCTTGAACATAATTCCGGATGGAGTTGAAATGCCGCTTGATGTGCTTGGTCTTCTTGTGAAACCTGGGCTCCTTGGTAATGGCAATAGCACCAGTGTTGTCACAGAAGAGAGTCATTGGGCTTGACGCGCTTGGAATGACTCCTAGGTCGGTGATGAACTCCTTCATCCAGACTCCTTCCTGCGCTGCTTTAGAAGCAGCTATGTACTCCGCTTCACGTGTAGATGCTGCCACCACACTCTGTTTGCAACTGCACCAGCTGACTGCCCCTCCATTCAAAATGTACACGTATCCGGTTTGAGACTTAGAGTCATCCAGATCTGTGTCGAAGCTAGCATCGACGTAACCTTTTACGACGAGCTCTTCGTCACCTCCATAAACGAGAAACATATCCTTAGTCCTTTTCAGGTACTTCAGGATGTTCTTGACCGCTGTCCAGTGTTCCGTACCGGGATCACATTGGTACCTCCCTACCAAACTTATGGCAAGGTTCACATCAGGTCTGGTACACAGCATGGCATACATGATAGAACCTATGGCCGAGGCATAGGGAATGACACTCATATTTTCTCTATCTTCTGCCGTGGTCGGCGACTGAGCCTTGCTCAATCTCATACCTTGCAAAACAGGCAAGAATCCTTTCTTTGACTGATCCATATTGAACTTCTTCAATATTTTGTCAAGGTATGTACTTTGTGAAAGACCAATGAGGCGTCTCGATCTATCTCTATAGATTTTGATGCCTAATATGTAAGCAGCTTCTCCAAGGTCCTTCATTGAAAAACTTTTATTCAAGTAGGCCTTTACATTTTCCAAGAATTCTATATCATTTCCCATCAGCAATATGTCATCCACATATAATATGAGAAATGCCACAGAGCTCCCACTCACTTTCTTGTAAATACAGGCTTCTCCATAAGTCTGTATAAATCCAAACGCTTTGATCACTTCATCAAAGCGAATATCCCAACTCCGAGATGCTTGCACCAGCCCGTAAATCGAGCGCTGGAGCTTGCATACCTTGTTAGAGTTCTCTGGATCGACAAAACCTTCCGGTTGCATCATATACAACTCTTCCTTGAGGAAGCCGTTAAGGAATGTTGTTTTGACGTCCATCTACCATATCTCATAATCATAGAATGCGGCAATAGCTAACATGATTCTGACTGACTTCAGCATCGTTACGGGAGAGAAAGTCTCGTCGTAGTCAATCCCTTGAACTTGTCGATAACCCTTAGCGACAAGTCGAGCCTTATAGATGGTCACATTACCATCCGCGTCTGTCTTCTTCTTAAATATCCATTTGTTTTCTATGGCGTGCCTATCATCAGGCAAGTCCACCAAAGTCCATACTTTGTTTTCATACATGGATTCTATCTCGGATTTCATGGCTCCAAGCCATTTATTGGAATCCGGTCCCGCCATCGCTTCTTCATAGTTCGAAGGTTCACCGTTGTCTAACAACATGACTTCCAGTACAGGGTTGCCGTACCACTCTGGTGCGGAACGTACCCTTGTGGACCTTCGAAGTTCAGTAGTAACTTGATCTGTTTCTTCATGATCATTATCATCAACTTCCTCCCTTGTCGGTGCAGTCACCTCAGGAACAGTTTCCTGCGTTGTGCTACTTTCCGGTCCAGGAGGGGTGACTATCACCTCATCAAGTTCTACTTTCCTCCCACTCACTTCTTTCGAGAGAAACTCTTTCTCCAGAAAGCATCCATTCTTGGCAACAAAGACTTTGCCTTCGGATATGTGGTAGAAGGTGTACCCAATCGTTTCCTTTGGGTATCCTATGAAGACGCATTTCTCCGATTTGGGTTCGAGCTTTTCAGGCTGAAGTTTCTTGACATAAGCATCGCAACCCCAAACTTTTAGAAACGACAGCTTCGGTTTCTTGCCAAACCAAAGTTCATACGGAGTCGTCTCAACGGATTTCGACGGAGCCCTATTTAAAGTGAATGCGGCAGTCTCTAAAGCATAACCCCAAAAAGATAGCGGTAAATCGGTGAGGGACATCATAGATCGCACCATGTCCAACAGAGTACGATTTCGACGTTCGGACACACCGTTACGTTGAGGTGTTCCGGGCGGTGTCAATTGTGAAACAATTCCACATTTCCTAAGGTGTGTGCCAAATTCATGACTTAAATATTCACCCCCACGATCAGATCGTAAGAACTTTATTTTTCTGTCACGTTGATTCTCAACCTCATTCTGAAATTCCTTAAACTTTTCAAAGGTCTCAGACTTGTGTTTCATCAAATAGATATACCCGTATCTACTCAAGTCATCCGTGAGGGTGAGAACATAACGGTAGCCTCCGCGAGCCTCAACACTCATTGGACCGCACACATCGGTATGTATTATTTCCAACAAGTTGGTTGCTCGCTCCATTGTTCCGGAGAACGGAGTCTTGGTCATCTTGCCCAAGAGGCATGGTTCGCACGTGTCAAATGATTCATAATCAAGAGACTCTAGAAGTCCATCTGAATGGAGCTTCTTCATACGTTTGACACCAATATGACCAAGGCGGCAATGCCACAAGTATGTGGGACTATCATTATCAACTTTACATCTTTTGGCATCTACACTATGAATATGTGTATCACTACGTTCGAGATTCATCAAAAATAAACCATTGACCTGCGGGGCATGACCATAAAACATATCTCTCAAATGAATAGAACAACCATTATTCTCTCATTTGAAAGAGTAGCCATCTCGCATAAGACGAGATCCAGAAACAATGTTCATGCTCAAAGCTGGTACTAAATAACAATTATTGAGGTTTAAAACTAATCCCGAGGGTAGATGTAGAGGCAGCGTGCCGACGGCGATCACATCGACCTTGGAACCATTCCCGACGCGCATCGTCACCTCATCCTTCGCCAGTCTCCGTTTATTCCGCAGCTCCTGTTTTGAGTTACAAATGTGAGCAACTGCACCGGTATCGAATACCCAGGAGCTACTACGAGTGCTGGTAAGGTACACATCAATAACATGTATATCATATATACCTTTGACGTTGTCGACCTTCTTGTCTGCTAAGTATTAGGGGCAGTTCGCTTCCAGTGACCCGTTCCCTTGCAATAAAAGCACTCTGTCTTAGGCTTGGGTCCATACTTTGGCTTCTTCCCGGCAACAGGCTTGCCAGGCGCGGCAACTCCCTTGCCGTCCTTCTTGAAGTTCTTCTTACCCTTGCCTTTCTTGAACTTAGTGGTTTTATTGACCATCAACACTTGATGTTCTTTCTTGATGTCTACCTCCGCTTATTTCAGCATCGAATACACCTCGGGAATGGACTTCTCCATCCCCTGCATATTGAAGTTCAACATGAAGCTCTTGAAGCTTGGTGGGATCGACTGGAGGATTCTGTCAACGATCGCTTCATTTGGGAGATTCATTCCCAGCTGAGACAAGCGGTTGTGCAATCCTGAAATCTTGAGGATGTGCTCACTGACAGAACTGTTCTCCTCCATCTTACAGCTGTAGAATGCGTCGGAGACATAATATCTCTCGACTCGGGCATGAGCTTGGAAAACCATTTTCAGCTCTTCGAACATCTCATATGCTCCGTGGTGCTCAAAACGTTTTTGGAGCCCCGACTCTAAGCTGTAAAGCATGCCGCACTGAACCAGGGAGTAATCATCACTACGCGACTGCCAAACGTTCAAAACGTCTTGGGCCGCATCGGGAGCAGGTGCATCACCTAGCGGTGCTTCTAGGACATATGATCTCTTGGCAGCTATGAGGATAATCCTCAGGTTACGGACCCAATCCGTATAGTTGCTACCATCGTCTTTCAGCTTGGTTTTCTCTAGGAACGCGTTGAAGTTGAGGGAAACCTGAGCGTGGGCCATTTGATCTACAAGAGATATTGTAAAGAATTTAGACTAAGTTCATGATAATTGAGTTCATCTTAATCAAATTTTAATGAACTCCCACTCAGAATGACATCTCTCTAGTCATCTAAGTGATACACGATCCGAATCGACTAGCCCGTGTCCGATCATCACGTGAGACGGACCAGTCATCAACGGTGAACATCTTCATGTTGATCGTATCTTCTATACGACTTGTGTTCGACCTTTCGGTCTTCCGTGTTCCGAGGCCATGTCTGTACATGCTAGGCTCGTCAAGTGAACCCTAAGTGTATCGCGTGTGTAAATCTGTCTTACACCCGTTGTATGCGAACGTTAGAACCTATCACACCCGATCATCACGTGGTGCTTCGGAGCAACGAACTTTAGCAACGGTGCATAGTTAGGGGAAACACAATACTTGAAATTTTAGTGAGAGATCATCGTATTTACTACCGTCGTTCTAAGTAAACAAGATGCATAAACATGATAAACATCACATGCAATCAATTAAAGTGAAATGATATGGCCAATATCATCTTGCTCCCTGGATCTCCATCTTCGGGGCACCATGATCATCTTGTCACCGGCTCGACACCATGATCTTCATCATCATGATCTCCATCATCGTGTCTTGAAGAAGTCGTCACGCCAACTATTACTTCTACTACTATAGCTAACGTTTAGCAATGAAGTAAAGTAATTACATGGCGTTATTCAGTGACACGCAGGTCATACAATAATTAAGACAACTCCTATGGCTCTTGCCGGTTGTCAAGTTCATCGACATGCAAGTCGTGATTCCCTATTACAAAAACATGATCAATCTCATACATCACATATATCATTCATCACATCTTCGTTTTGGCCATACCACGTCACATAGCACATGCTGCAAAAACAAGTTAGACGTCCTCTAATTGTTGTTGCAATTTTTTTTACGTGGCTTCTATAGGATTTCTAGCAAGAACGTTTCTTACCTACGCCAAAACCACAACGTGATTTGTCAACTTCTATTTACCCTTCATAAGGACCCTTTTCATCGAATCCGATCCGACTAAAGTAGGAGAGACAGACACCCGCCAGCCACCTTATGCATCTAGTGCATGTCTGTCGGTGGAACCAGTCTCACGTAAGCGTACGTGTAAAGTCGGTCCGGGCCGCTTCATCCCACAATACCGCCGAATCAAGATTGACTAGTAACGGTAAGAAAGTTGAACAAGATCAAACGCCCACAAATGCTTTGTGTTCTACTCGTGCAAGATGCTACGCATAAAACCTAGCTCTGATACCACTGTTGGGGAACGTAGCATAATTCAAAAAAATTCTACGCTTTCACCAAGATCCAACTATGGAGACATCTAGCAACAAGCAAGTGAGAGTGCATCTACATACCGTTATGGAGATTGCGAGCGGAAGCTTTCGAAGAAGCGTGGATGAAGTAGTCGTACTCTTCGCGTTCTTCGTCACCGATGATCTAGCGCCGAACGGACGGCACCTCCGCGTTCAACACACGTCCGGTGCAGCAACGTCACCTCCTTCTTGATCCAGCAAGGGGGGAGGAGAAGTTGTCAGAGATCCGGCAGCACGACGGCGTGATGACGGATGCAGTGGAGATCGCAGCAAGGCTTCGCCGGGCGCCCTGCGTGGGAGTATGGAGGTGTGACAGGAGGGGAGAGGCGCCAGGGCAAGGGTACGGCAGCCCTCTCCCTCCCCACATATATATAGGGGGCCAGGGGGTGCGCCAGGGCCCCTGCAGATCCAATCTGCAGGGGGGGCGGCGGTTAGGGGGGTTTCCTTGCCCCCCAAGGCTAGTGGGGTGCCCCCTCCCCCCTAGGGTTTCAACCCTAGGCGCATGGGGAGGTGGGCCCCTAGTGGTGCGCCAGCCCATTAGGGCTGGACACTTCTCCTCGCGGACTAGGGGCCCCACCGGGATGGGTGGCCCCACCCGGTGGACCCCCGGGGCCCCTCCGGTGGTCCCGGGACGCTCCCGGTGACCCCCGGAGATCACCCGATGGCCGAAACTGGACTTCCTATATATCAATCTTTACCTCCGGACCATTCCGGAACTCCTCGTGACGTCCGGGATCTCATCCGGGACTCCGAACAACTTTCGGGTTTCCACGTGCATGTATCTCTACGACACTAGCGTTACCGAACCTTAAGTGTGTAGACCCTACGGGTTCGGGAGACACGTGGACATGACCGAGACCACTCTCCGGTCAATAACCAACAGCGGGATCTGGATACCCATGTTGGTTCCCACGTGTTCCTCGATGATCTTCATCGGATGAACCACCGTGTCAAGGATTCACTCAATCCCGTATGTTATTCCCTTTGTCCATCGGTACGGTACTTGCCCGAGATTCAATCGTCGGTATTTCCGATACCTTGTTCAATCTCGTCATGGCAAGTCTCTTTACTCGATCCGTAATCCATCATCCCGTGACTAACTACTTAGTCACATTGAGCTCATTATGATGATGTCTTACCGAGTGGGCCCAGAGGTACCTCTCCGTCATACGGAGTGACAACATCCCAGTCTCGGTTCGTACCAACTCAACAGACACTTTCGGAGATACCCGATGCGTACCTTTATAGCCATCCAGTTACGTTGTGACGTTTGGCACACCCAAAGTATTCCTACGGCATCCGGGAGTTGTACAACCTCATGGTCTAAGGAATAAATACTTGACACCGAAAAGCTTATGCATTACAAACTATACGATCTCGTGCTATGCTCAGGATTGGGTCTTGTCCATCACATCATTCTCCTAATGATGTGATTCCGTTATCACTGACATCCCATGTCCATGGTCAGGAAACTGTGACCATCTGTTGATCAACGAGCTGGTAACTAGAGGCCTACCAGGGACTCATTGTGGTCTATGTATTCACACATGTATCGCTGTTTCCGTACAATACAATTCAAGCATGAATAACAGACAGTTATCATGAACAAGGAGATATAATAATAATGCTTTTATTATTGCCTCTAGGGCATATCTCCAACAACTTCCTCAGGTGCATAACGTGCCAAGTAGCCAAACTCGCGACTATAGCCATCCACAGTTAACCGGCCCTGGGTGAAATTGCAGAATTCCTCCCGCTTGCGATCCATGAGACCTTCCGGGATGTGATGTTCACGGAATGCCTCACTGAACTCAACCCAAGTAGTGATTTGGCCAGCAGGACGCATAGCTTCAAAGTTTTCCCACCAAAGACTGGCAGGGCCATCAAGATGGTAGGCGGCGTAGGTAACCTTGTCAGCTTCGGCCGCACGGGCAGAGTGTAGCTTGTGGGTAATACTACGTAGCCAGTCATCCGCATCCAGAGGTTCAGTGGAGTGATGGAACTTCGGTGGGCACATCTTGATAAAGTCATTGATTGACACCACGTCATTCCTCTGGCGGAATCCAGTGTTCTGCTCTATGCGTTCCAGCAGACGGTTGGTCTCTCTCTTGTTCCGTTCTGCCTCAAGCATAACTTCCGCCAAGGAGGGTGGCTGGGGTAGATTCCCATCTCTAGCCCCACTAGCCTCACCCTGCTCCTGGGCAGCAGGAGTGTTGCGAGTGTTGACCATCCTAAGAAAACAAAACAACGGTTTAGACAAGGATGGCAAAAATTTGACATAGAAGTGCAGAATGTAATGGATGGCACGGAATGCAGAGATGTTCATCTGTACGACATGGTAATATAGAAACTGCTATATGTACACCAGTGGTCATACACACCATACATAGTTTAGTACAAGCCAAGGCTAAAGTACAACTGCGGTGAAAGACGATACATCCCATCAGAGGCATTCCAAGCTCCTATACATTATTTAACTACACCTCCAGAACTCAGTACACACTAAGTCATATTCCACAAGACGCGCAGAACTGTGGGAATACAACTACTACAATACTACTACTACCACGGTCTAGCTCAGACATTCCCGTAGTAATCTTCGTAAAGATTACCACCGTAGCCTGGAAGTGGAACAGACGGATCTTGAAACTCGCGAGCACTCGAAGGCTGTGGACCATAGGGACATGGATGTGGCCTCGGTCCCGATGCTGGTGGTAACCGACGCCCACGTGGAGGTGTAATACCCCCAACGTCACGCCAATCCATGCGATCAGGCAGACGAGTCCGCACGGGGTACAAATCCCGCATGTCCAGATATCCGGCGTGCACAGCAGGTGCAAGCCGTGTCAAAGTAGTCAAGTGGGCGGCTCGAGTGTTATACAGCTCCATTCGGAGGGCACGGACCTCGCGGTCCCTATCCTCCAGCATCTGAACAGTAGTCTGAAGCAGTGGCTCTTCATGAGCAGCATCAGTATACAGACCAGTGTAGTAGCCTTCCTCTCCGGGAAGTGAGGCTGGCATGTAACAGAACTCAGTGTTCAGCAACAGGGCATGCCTAGCCCGGAGAATGGTCATCATCGAATAGGCGGCATCCTGCACTGCCATCTCGATTGTAACCCCGAGTCCATAAGACCAATGGATGGGGTCGTTAGCTCCGGGATATGAGGGGTATATCCGGACTGTGCAGAAATACTGACTCTAATTGAAATCCCGGTACTGTTCCTCCACAGTGTACTCAGGATACCAGCGATAACCGGTCTCAGTCAGCACACGGACTAGCATGGCCGTGTGACCGGGCACATTAATGCACCGATTCAAACGAACCACTTGGTGAGGGGTGCGGCCAGACATCTGAAACACGAAGTAATGCAAAGGCATTAGTGTTTCTGGAAGAAATCGAGCAGCATAACAACTGTAAATGCTCAAACAAAGATTTGAGACATCATACAAATGATAGCATAGCCACTCAACAATTCCATATCAAGGTTTCGGGTCCAACAATCATCATACTAAAAGGATAGAAACTGAACTGAGGCTTAAAACCAACAATCCTAAGGGTCTACGGATTAGTAACACGTGAACCTAGCAAGGATAAGAGGCCTAGTCCTAAATCCCCGTAGAAAGAATAGACTGACTCAGATCAGAAGGGCATAAGGTAAAGGAGTAAAAAGAGCCTTACGTTCCCTTCCACAATCAATTACCCTACATATAACTAAGAATTTTTCTAGACTCAACATCGACCAGTTTGGCTTGAGAAACCTATAGGCAGTCCAGCTCTGATGCCAACGCTGTCAGGACCCCAATCCTAAGTCACACCGATCTAGCTGTAACACGTCATATCACTTTGCAGCCTCACGCACGGTAACCCCACGGGTGCCACCTTACCTGGCCCGGGACCATTTGCGCATTTTGGCACACGTATATGACAGTGTCGCTAGCATCCATATGATAGAGAACCCGGGCCGACATGGCTAGTTATAAACCAAAAGTGGCACTACATTACAGAGACAGGCATCCATGACCCAGCAACGAACGTGTCGGTCATCAATGTATGAACCCGAATCGTAGCAAGCTACATGGACTTAAAGGAACAACGCGTGACATTTCCCCTAAGGGACAGACACAGGAACGAAGAAGGACACATGCCGGCCAGCCTACGTGTTCCGAGCAGTAGCAAGCTACCAAGGCTCATTGGAATCACTAAGAGGCATTTCCCTGTAAGGTAGGCTACCAAAGGGAAACAATTAGGTGTCGGATCCCACACATACCAAGCATTTCAACCATACACACAATATGCTCAATATGTGCAAATACAACATTGCATCACAACAGAACTCTATGACTCAAAGTACTTTATTTAAGAGGCTCCAAGAGCCATACATAACATATCCATACAGGTAGGGGTCACATGACCCAACACTCAAGTCATACAGTCATACAAGCACAAGCGGAAGCTACATGTCTGAGTACAGACAACTTAGAAAATAAAACAGGCTTGGTGTAGCCTGACTATCTACAAGGCCCTTCACAAGCTCCAGATCTCCGTCTGGGTGTCAAGCTACTCATCGACGTCAACATCTATGTAGAACCCATCAGCAGGGGCAGGGTTCTCCTCTGCAACAGTTATTAAGCAAACATGAGTACAAAGGTACTCAGCAAGTCTTACCACAGAACCTATCATACATGCAACATTATCAAAGGGGGTAGTGGAGCTCATAGCAGAAAGCCAGCTTTGACTCTTGGCTAACCTATACTACAACTCTCAACGGATTGCAAGATGTTATTACGAACACGAGTCCTCTACTCACCACAACAATACACCACCGAGGATCCTCTTCCGTCATCCTACGAAAGGGCCATCCACGGTACTCACACTTATCTTGAGGCTTTTAGTAGTATCCATCAACTTGTCTATGAACTGTAAGAGTAACCGAGTAGTCTGTACCACGAACAACGGCTATTCGAATAGATTGATAACCCTGCAGGGGTGTACTTCTTCACACACGCTTTCACCACTTATCGCCGTTTACTCGACATGTACTCGGCAACCTTCAAGCGGAAGCCCAGCGAGGGTGTCGGCCACGACCTGACTAACTACTCAAGTCTCTCGTCCAGGTTTATCGCCTATTTGGGTTCCATCCGTGGGGAGATCCAGCCGGTGTGTCGCTCACGGCCCCAAACAATGTGTACAGGGTTCTCGAGTCACGAAACGGGCAACCGGTACACCGTGCCACGTACCTGTCGCATCACAACCCACCCCGAGGGTCAGCGCTGTGCACGACCTCCAGTAAACTATAAACCCCAGAAACTAGTTGCAACTCTTGGACAGAGATCGAGGGTAATTAATAAGCCCAGAGGGTCCATTGGTTTCGGGCCCAATGCATGGTAGTAACTGGAACTTGAATCACACATACAGATTTCGGGTCCTATGTACGGTTCCAATGAAACAACCCACCACGTACTCCTACATGGCCTTTCATCGATACCTTAACCAAACGTGTTCCACACTTCTTTCTCTTTATCGAAATGATTGTTTCACTCTGATCCATCACCCAGATGAACTAGACCAGACACAACTCTAAGCATAGCAGCCAACATAAGCAAATAGCATGGTGGATCACACATCACATGGCTCAATCAACTCCTACACATGCTAGTGGGTTTCAACTATTTACTGTGGCAATGACAGGTCATGCAAGGGAATAGGTTTCAACTACCGCAGCAAGTAGCAGTTCACATGTTGTTGCCTTAATGCAGTAAAAGAGAGCAGGAGCGAGAAGATTGGGTTTGTACCGGAATGATCAATGATTGCTTGCCTGACAAGTGGTTGTCGGGTACTGCTCTTCAACTGGATACGCAGCAGTATCCTCGGGAGCAGGACCTAACCCAGAGAATACCGGCGATACAATCATTAAACAAACAAATGCAACAATATGATGCATGCTCATGATATGGCAAGATGCATGTGTGTTGGGCTAATGCAACTTAACCAGAAGGGTTTGAGCCTATTTGAATCAAAGATTCAAATTGGCACTTTAGCTATTATTTAATTAAGTGCATTATCATGTTTTAATGTATACAGCAAGGTTAACTTGCTCAAACATGCATGAAACCAATGCCATTGGAAATATTGGATTTTTCTGATCATTTTTCATATATATATCTTTTCCATCTGAGCTACTGTTGAATTTATATGATTTTTTGAAGTTTAGGCATTTTCTGGAATTTCCTGAACTAGTTTTAAATCTAAAAAATCCCAGAAAATCCTTTACTGCGTCAGCATGACATCATGCTGACGTCAGCCAGTCAACAGGGCGGCCCAAGTCAAACCTGACCAGTGGGACCCACTGGTCAGTGTCACAGTTAACTAATTAACTAATTAGAATTAATTTAACACCTAAACTAGGTTTGACTAGCAGGCAGGACCCACATGTCAGTGACCCAGGGGGGTCAAACCCGTGGTCAAACAGGCCGAACTCGCCGGCGTTTAGCCGCCGGCGAGGCCAAACACGGCGGTGAGGTGCGGGTTTCGTGCTCCGGCTGCCAAAACGACGGTGGAGCACACCTACGGGTAGCTGGAGGCAAACCACATCGAAAGGAGGTGGTGGCTGGCCTCGGGGTCGCCGGAGATGACGCCGGCGACGAGTCGAGCGGCTGCCGGAGTTCGGCGAAGTCGAAAACGACGGTGCGGTGCTCGTAGAGGAGCGTGGAGTGGTCCTACAGCACTTACGCGTGACGGTGAAGCTGATAGGCACGGTGGCCGGACCATTGGATTGCCGGAGCCTCGTCGGCGACGAGCTCCGCGGCGGTGCGTCCAGGTGAGCTTCATGCGGTGCGTTCCAGGGTAGTAGAGAGCTAACGGAGAGGGGGAGGACGAAGCTGGGCTCATAGGGGTTGCAGCAGACGCCGGAGCGAGCTTGGGGGCGGTCGGAGCTGAGCGGGACGACGAGGGGGATCTCCGCGGCCGGAGTTGGGGAAGAAGGGGTCGGGGCGTATCCAGGGCGGGCGAGCGCTCGGGGCTCGGCCTGCTCGAAGTAGTCGAGGACGGCGGAGACGACGGACACGGCGACGGGGCTCAGGGACGACGGTGGGCGCGGCTACTACGACGGTGCGAGCACGGCGGCGTCGGCCATGGTGCGGGGAGGGTGAAGGAGAGGAGCTGGGGAGAGTGGGGAGTGTCTGCGAGGTCGGGGGCGAGGTGGACGACCGATCCAAGCCTCCAGGGCGGCGAGGGGAGGAAGCAGGGTGGTGGGCAGCTGCGTGGCGCGCGCTGCGGCAGCCGTCGAGCACCTGCATGCCTGCCTGGCCGAGCCAAGCAGCTCGCTCGAGCGGCAGCTGGGCTGAGCCGGCAGGTGGGCCGGGTGGGGCATCTGGTAACCTTTCTCTCTCTCCCTTTTCCTATTTCTTTTCTGTTTCATTTCTTTTGCAACTATGTTCAATTAATAAAAATGCCAGAACATTTTTATAACTCATAAAACTTGTCATGCCCACTTTATATAATAAGAACAGCAAGGAACATTATAGTTTATGATTATTTGAGCATTTAAAATATTTTATAGCATTTAAATGCCCAAAAGCAAATACCATATGATTTAATCCAGAGACCTTGGATGTCCTAGAAAATTGTGCACCATTTTTGGCAGAGGTTTAAGACCAAGGCAGAAATGATGGACATTTTTTAAGGGCATTTTGGGTACATTGGAAAAGATTTTATCAAACCCTAGTTGTTAGAAGAGGGGTGCTGGGGTTTCTGTCATTCCCATTTCAAGTTTCTTTGATAAGTAAACATGATGCACACTCTAGCTAGTCCTAATGCAAGTACTAAACTAGGGATGTGACAAACCGGGACCAATGCCCCCCTTTAGTCCCGGTTGGTGCCACCAACCGGGAGCAAAGGTTAGTTTTCGCCAGCCCAAAGGGCGGGAAACAAGGACCTTTGGTCCCGGTTGGTGGCACCAACCGAGACGAAAGGGGGGCATTGGTCCCGGTTGGTACCACAAACCGGTACCAATGCACCCCTATAGTCCTGGTTGGTGCTACCAACCGGGACCAAAGGCCTTGTGCTGCCCCGCGGCCAAAAAATTTAGTCCCACCTCGCTAGTTGAGAGGGGCTCGGAGTGGTTTATAAGCCCCACTATTGCTGCCCTCTTGAGCTCCTCTCAAATGCAGGCTTATGGGCCTAAACACACCATATCTGCCTGTGGGCCTAATGGGCCTTCTGCGAGCCTGAATTCTCGCCCAACTACCTTGGTTTCTAGTCGTATTCAGGCTGTGGTGGCCCAGTAGGTGGCATTTTTTTTCGAGTTTTCCAGTGATTCTTTTTGCTGTTAGGTCACAAAAATAAAAGACTTTGTGTTAGTGCCATTAATTTGCAAATTTGAATAGTTTAAAATTGAATTTATTTAGGTTATTTTCAATGTCTGTTTTAATCAAGAACAAATTTTGTTATTTTAGCTTGCTATTAAAGTTTCTAACAAAAAATTCTTTATGAAAATTCTTTTTACCACTAATGTTTTGAACAGAAAATACTTTGATAATTTTAGTTTGCATGAATTTTATATAATTTTAGTTTAAAAAATACTAGAGGTTTATAAAAGCTTTTTAGCTGATTCCTTTTGCTATTAGAGTTTTATAAAAGCACTTCAAATGAACTCTGATGAGGTTGAAAGTTGGCATTGTATCTATCATCATTTCACCCACATAGCATGTGCTAAAAAGTAGAAATGGTTACAGCGAAAAATGGATGCACTTTGTGAACAAAACGGGCAATCTCTTTCAAAGTATCATGTTTCGAACGAAAACTCATCTGTTACAAAGGGATTTCATTTTTTTGAACTTATTTGAACTCCAGACTTTTTGTGTGTTCAAAATTCACCATTCAAAGTCACATCATCAATTTTCAACCCTTTCTGACTTCATTTTTTCATGCATTTACTAATATTTTTTGAGCTAAATGGCCCTGAAGTTGAAAAGCACTTCAAATGAACTATGAAGAGGTTGAACGCTGGCATGGTATCATCAGTTCACCCACATAGCATGTGCTAAACAGTTGAGAGTGTTACGACAAAAACTGGATGCACTTCGTGTACAAAATGGGCAATCTCTTTCGAAGTGTGAGGGTTTCATACGGAAACTAGTCTGTTACAAAGGGATTTCATTTTTTGAACTTAATTGAACTCCAGAATTTGTGTGTGTTCAAAATGCACCATTTAAAGCGACGTCATCAATTTTCAACCCTTTCTGACGTCATTTGTTATATTTCATGCATTTAGTGATTTTTTGAGCTAAATGGCCCTGAAATTGAAAAGCACTTCAAATGAACTCTGAAGAGGTTGAAAGTTGTCATGGTATCATCATTTCACCCACATAGCTTGTGCTAAAAAGTTGAGAGGGTTACGGCAAAAACTGGATGCACTTCGTGTACGAAACGGGCAATCTCTTTCGAAGTATCAGTGTTTCATACGGAAACTCGTCCGCTACAAAGGGATTTCATTTTTTTGAACTTATTTGAACTCCAGATATTTTTGTGTGTTCAAAATGCACCATTCAAAGCCACATCATCAATTTTCAGCCCTTTCTAACTTCATTTGTTATTTTTCATGCATTTACTGATTTTTTTAGGTAAATGGCCTTGAAACTGAAAAGCACTTAAAATGAACTCTAAAGAGGTTGAAAGTTGGCATGGTATCATAATTTTACCCTCATAGCATGTGTTAAAAAGTTGAGAGAGTTACGGCAAAAACTGAATGCACTTCGTGCACAAAACGGACAATCTCTTTCGAAGTATGACGGTTTCATACGGAAACTCGTCTGTTACTAAAGGCATTTCATTTCTTCACATGTAACTATAGTGATATTCTAGATCAAAGGCATCATCATAATAGTTGTGGAGATCAAGTCTTCACTTTTTCTTCGCTTGTGTCCTTTGCTTATTGCGCCGTAACCATGGATAATCTTCATCGTTTAATAGGGTGCTTGGATCAGCCTTGAGTTTGAAGGGTGTAATTTCATGAAACTTTTCATAATCCCCAAACATGTTTGTCTTGCCCTCCACACCCATGATGTCTCTTTTTCCTGAAAAGAACTATGTGGCGCTTATGCTCATCGTATGATGTATTCGCTTCCTTGTCTTTTCTTTTTCTCTTTTTGGTAGACAAGTCCTTCACATAGAAAACCTACGCCACATCATTGGCTAGGACGAATAGTTCTTCTGTGTACCCAAGATTGTTCAGATCCACTGTTGTCATTCTGTACTGTGGGTCTACATGTACCCCGCCTCCTGACAGATTGACCCATTTGCACTTAAACAAAGGGACCTTAAAATCATGTCCATAGTCAAGTTCCCATATGTCCACTATGTAACCATAATATGTGCCTTTCACCTCTTGGTTGCTGCATCAAAGCAGACGCTGTTGTTTTGGTTGGTGCTCTTTTGATCTTGGGCGATCGTCTAAAATGTATTCCCATTTATCTCGTACCATTTGTATGTCAATACAGTCGATGATGGCCCCCTGGCCAACGAGTACAGCTCATCAGAAACAGTGTTGTCACCCCTGAGACGTGTTTGCAACCAACTGCCAAAAGTCCTGATGTGTTCACATGTAATCCAGTCGTCACACTACTCTGGGTGTTTGGAGCGCAGAATGTTCCTGTGTTCATCGACATACGGGGTCACCAAGGTAGAGTTCTGTAGAACTGTGTAGTGTGCCTGAGACCAAGAATGCCCGTCCCTACATATTATTGAGGCCCCTCCTAGCGTGCCTTTTCCAGCCAGTCTCCCCTCATACCGCGATTGAGGGACACCAATCTTCTTAAGGTCATGAATGAAGTCAACACAAAACCCAATGACATCCTCTGTTTGATGGCCCATGGAGATGCTTCCTTCTGGCCTAGCGCGGTTAGGGACATATTTCTTTAGGACTCCCATGAACCTCTCAAAGGGGAACATATTGTGTAGAAATATGGGGCGTGGAACGACAATCTCGTCGACTAGATGAACTAGGACGTGCGTCATGATATTGAAAAAGGATGGTGGGAACACCAGCTGGAAACTGACAAGACATTGCGCCACATCACTCCTTAGCCTTGGTATGATTTATGGCTCGATCACCTTCTGAGAGATTGCATTGAGGAATGCACATAGCTTCACAATGGCTAATCAAACGTTTTCCGGTAGAAGCCCCCTCAATGCAACCGGAAGCAGTTGCGTCATAATCACGTGGCAGTCATGATACTTTAGGTTCTTGAACTTTTTCTCGGCCGTATTTATTATTCCCTTTATATTCGATGAGAAGCCAGACGGGACCTTCATACTGAGCAGTCATTCAAAGAAGATTTCCTTCTCTTCTTTGGTAAGAGCATAGCTGGCAGGACCATGATACTGCTTTGGAGGCATGCCATCTTTTTCGTGCAAACGTTGCAGGTCCTCCCGTGCCTCCAGTGTATCTTTTGTCTTTCCATACACTCCCAAGAAGCCTAGCAAGTTCACGCAAAGGTTCTTCATCACGTGCATCACGTCAATTGAAGAGCGGACCTCTAGGTATTTCCAGTAGGGTGGGTCCCCAAATATAGATTTCTTCTTCCACATGGGTGCGCGTCCCTCAGCGTCATTCGGAACAGATAGTCCGCCAAGACCCTTTCCAAATATTACGTGTAAATCATTGACCATAGCAAGTACGTGATCACCGGTACGCATGGCGGGCTTCTTCCCGTGATCTGCCTCGCCTTTGAAATGCTTGCCTTTCTTTCGACATTGATGGTTGGTCGGAAGAAATCGACGATGCCCCACGTACGCATTCTTCCTGCATTTGTTCAGGTATATACTTTCAGCATCATCTAAACAGTGCGTGCATGCGTGGTATCCCTTGTTTGTTTGTCCTGAAAGGTTACTGAGAGAAGGCCAATCATTGATGGTTACAAACAGCAACACATGTAGGTCAAATTCCTCCTGGTTGTCCTCATCCCACACACGTACACCTTGTCCATTCCACAGCTGTAAAAGTTCTTCAAGTAATGGCCTTAGGTACACATCAATGTCGTTGCCGGGTTGCTTAGGGCCTTGGATGAGTACTGGCATCATAATGAACTTCCGCTTCATGCACAGCCAAGGAGGAAGGTTATAGATACATAGAGTCACGGGCCAGGTGCTGTTATTGCTGCTCTGCTCCCCAAAAGGATTATATCCATCCGCGCTTAAACCAAACCATGCGTTCCTTGCGTCACCTACAAACTCCTCCCAATACGTTCTCTCGATTTTTCTCCACCGCGACCCGTCAACGGGTGCTCTCAACTTCTCGTCTTTCTTATAGTCCTCTCTGTGCCATCGCATCAACTTGGCATGCTCTTTCTTTCTGAGCAGACGTTTCAACCATGGTATTATAGGAGCATACCACATCACCTGAGCAGGAACCCTCTTCCTGGGGCGCTCGCCGTCAACATCACCAGGGTCATCTCGTCTGATCTTATACCGCAATGCATCGCATACCGGACATGCGTTCAAATCATCGTACGCACCGCGGTAGAGGATGCATACATTAAGGCATGCATATATCTTCTTCACCTCCAATCCTAGAGGGCATACGACCTTCTTTGTTGCGTACGTACTGTTGAGCAATTAGTTATCCTTTGGAAGCTTCTTCTTCAATATTTTCAGTAGCTTCTCAAATCCTTTGTCAGGCACACCATTCTCTGCCTTCCACCGGAGCAATTACAGTATGGTACCGAGCTTTGTGTTGCCATCTTTGCAATTGGGGTACAACCCTTTTTGTGATCCTCTAACATGCGATCGAACTTCAGCTTCTCCTTTTCACTTCTGCACTGTCTCTTTGCATCAACAATCACCCGGCGGAGATCATCATCGGGCACAGCGTCTGGTTCCTCTTGATCTTCAGCTTCCCCCGTTGCAGCATCACCGTATTCAGGGGGCACGTAGTTGTCATCATCCTCTTCTTCTTCACTGTCTTCCATCATAAACCCTATTTCTCCATGCTTGGTCCAAACATTGTAGTGTGGCATGAAACCCTTATAAAGCAGGTGGGTGTGAAGGGTTTTCGAGTTAGAGTAAGACCTCGTATTCCCATAGCTAGGGCATGGACAACACATAAAACCATTCTGCTTGTTTGCCTCAGCCACTTCGAGAAAATTATGCATGCCCTTAATAAACTCAGAGGTGCGTCTGTCACCGTACATCCATTGCCGGTTCATCCGCATGCATTATATATAATTAAGTGTGTAAAAAACCATTATATAACATCATGAATAGATAAGTGACCAAATTAATAGAAGTTCATCATCACATTAAAACCAAAGTACATACATAGTTCTCCAGAGCATCTAATTAAACCATACATTGAAACTATGTAAAACATTTCAATGCAACAACAAATGTGATCATAATCGCAACCAAGATAACAATTGATCCAACGGCATAATGATACCAAGCCTCACTATGAATGGCATATTTTCTAATCTTTCTAATCTTCAAGCGCATAGCATCCATCTTGATCTTGTTATCATCGACGACATCCACAACATGCAACTCCAATATCATCTTCTCCTCCTCAGTTTTTTTTAAAATTTTCCTTCAAGTAATTGTTTTCTTCTTCAACCAAATTTAACCTCTCGACAATACGGTACATCTTGATCTTGTGATCATCGACGACTTCCGCAACATGCAACTCCAATTCCATCTTCTCCTCCATAGTTTTTCCAATTTTTTCTTCAAGTAAATGTTTTCCTTTTCAACTAAATTTAACCTCTCCACAAGAGGGTCGTTTAGAATTTCCGGTTCACATACCTCCTATATAAAAACATCTATGTCACGTTGGTCGGCATAATTGTCATAAACACTAAAAAAATAGTTATAAATTAAAAATAATATACCACATCTGAATCATAGACAGGACGAGGGGCGACGTGGGCGGATACCAAAACCATCGCACTATATAATAACAAACAATAATAAAAGTAAGAAAATTATACAAATATCTTTCTAAATCATACAAGTAAGAATTTTTTTCTTGTAGAAAGAACGTAAGAACAAGAGGCTCACCACGGTGGTGCCGGCGACGAGATCGGCGTGGGCGAATAACGACAGTGAGGACAGCGACGGGACAGGAGGGACCGGCAAACCTAGACAAATCTTGAGGAAAATGGAGTTTGGACAAGGAGCTTAGAGAGGAAAAAGCTTAAGTAGTGTGGCTCAGACATTTCATCGAACACCTCATGTGCATAGGAGGTGAGCTAGAGCACCACAAAGCTCCCCCCTCGCCGGCCATAAAAAACAGAGCAGTGGAGTGGTCTGCTCGCAGGCGAGGGGGTATATATAGGCACCTCATTGGTCCCGGTTCATGGCTGAAACCGGGACTAGAAGCACCCCTTTGGTCCCGGTTCCAGCCACAAACCGGGACCAATGGTTGTGGGCCAGGAGCAAGGCCCATCGGTCTCGGTTCGTGTCTGGAACCGGGACCAATGGGGACAGATGAACCGGGACCAATGCCCCACGAGGCCCGGCCGCCCCCTGGGCTCACGAACTGGGACCTATGCCCCCATGGGTTCCGATTCGTGACTGAACCGGGACTAATGGGCTGGCCAGGCCTGGACCAAAGCCGTGTTTTCTACTAGTGCAACAGTAACAATTTTGTAGTGATTGTAATAGCAGTAGCAGTAGTAGTAACTTTAGCAAAGATCAATATGTGAAAAGCTCGAAGGCATTGGATCAGTGATGGATAATTATGTCGGATGACATCCATCATGTAACAGTCATAACCTAGGGCGACACAGAACTAGCTCCAATTCATCAATGTAATGTAGGCACATATTCCATAAATAGTCATACGTGCTTGCGATAAGAACTAGCATGGCATCATTTGTCCCACCCTCCCGTGGCTGTGGGGTCCATAAGGAAACTAAGGGATATTAAGGTCTCCTTTCAATAGAGAACCGAAACAAAGCATTAACACAAAGTGAATACATGAACTCCTCAAACTATGGTAATCACCGAAAAGAATCCCAATTATTGTCACTTTGGGGTATGCGGGTCATACCACGTAATAGGTGCGTGTAACTTGCAAGATAGGATCAAGAACACAAATATATTCGTGAAAACGTAAAGGGTTCAAATCTAAAATCATGGCACTTGGGCCCTAGTGACAAGCATTAAGCATAGCAAAGTCATAGCAACATCAATCTCACAACATGGTGTATACTAGGGATCAAGCCTAACGAAACTAAGTTGATTACATGATACATCTCATCCAACCTGTCATCGTCCAGCAAGCCCACTAAGGAATTACCCACTTCTCGCGGTGAGCATCATGAAATTGGTGATGGAGGATGGTTGATGATGATGACGTCGTCAAATCCTCCTCTCTGGAGTCCTAAACGGACTCCAGATCAGCCCTCCCGATGAAGAATAAGAGTTGGCGGCGGCTCCGTATCATAAAACGCGATGATTTCTTCTCTCTGATTTTTTTCTGGATGAATAGATACTTATGGAGTTGGAGTTAGGGTTGCAGGAGCTGCCAGGGGCCCACAAGCCTACCAGGTGCGCCCTTGGGGGTAGGCGCGCCCCTGGCCTTCTGGCGCCCTGGTGGCTCCCTCTGGTAATTTCTTTCGTCAATATTTTCTATATAATGATTCTTCGTAAATTTTTAGCTTAATCCGAGAACTTTTATTTCTGCACAAAAACAACGCCATGGTAATTCTGCTGAAAACAATATTAGTTCACGTTAGTTCATGCAAAGCATCCAAATTTGAGTCCAAAATAAAAGCAAAAGTGTTTGAAAAAGCAGATACATTTGGGACGTATATCAAGCATCTCCAGTGTCGACCCCCAAATCGGCTCCCGCACCCGTCCGTAAACCGGGAGGGACCAGTCCACGGACACTGTTGCGGGAGCCGACCATCCAAAGTGAGCCACATATTTCAAGTTACATTTCAAGGCAATTTATTGAAATTGATCGAATTTGATGCAAACTCAAACAAACCGAATGATATTTTCATCTATACTTGGATTTTTTTTACATATAACCGAATGATATTTTGTCTTGTGCACTAAGAACCTTAAAAAACATAACGCCATACTACCTTATACTTGACCGTGACCTCGTAGGCCATGTCGTGTTGGCCGGCGGCTCATCCTTCATCGTCGCCATCGCCGTTGGCGGAGTCCTCGGCGTCGGGCTTCGCGCGGCGGAAGGGCGCGATGTCACAGTGAGGCTTCTTGGTAGTTGCATGTCGCTCGCTGATTATCTTCTCGGCTTGATGCTGCACCGTGCGCAGTGCGGCCGTGGTCACCGCTGACGTGGGCAGGGTGAGAGGGCGGCGGACCTTGAAGGTGGCGGTGGACACGCGAAGAGACTACCCCTGGCCGTACTTGTCGATCTCCTCATCGAGGCGGCGGAGACGACACTTGCTCGTCTCCGCCGTCGTCTTCGAGCGGTCCAGGACCGAGGCCGTGGCCAACTCCGGGTCCACTGGGATGCATGGTGGCGGGACGTCGGAGTCCGTGAACTCTGACCGACGCGCCGTGTTGTGCCTGTCCCATCAGCGCCGCTCCCTATCGGTGTATTCCTCCGCCGTTAGGGTGCTTTTTGGAAGGACGAGCTAGTACCTCTGATGCTGCCACCGCCATCGAGGTAGTGGCGAATATAACCGCACGTCCTCGGGAAGCTGCGTCCGCAGTGAAGCAGTGGCTCCTGAGAGGTCGAGTCGATCAGCGCAGCCCTCCCGTCTGGTCACATCATGCGGCATCAATGCCAGCCGCTACGTGCTCTGGGAAAACATTGATGCGGCATGAGGAGCGGCGCGTGCAGCGGACGAAAAGCACAGGAGAGATGGGTGTTTTTTTGTGTGAGGGAGGGGGGCAGGTCAATCAGACGCGAGCGTGGCAGCGGTCCAGACTCCCCAAAATCTCCCTCTCCCTCACGTTGTTTCCAGTTTGTAAAAAAAAAAAAAAAATTTACGTTCTAACCGGTCGACGAACCGATGCAGGGTTGTTTTGGATGGTCAAACATGTTCAAACTAACGAAGTCCGAAAGGTTACAGATGGTTTGAGGGTGCACGTTGGCAATTTGGACGGTAAAACACCGGGCCGGTACCACTGAAATATTTTTTTGTTACACGAGAGAGAGAGAGAAGGAAGGCAAAGAAACACCGGGCACGA
Organism: Secale cereale; assembly: GCA_902687465.1. NCBI lineage: Eukaryota > Viridiplantae > Streptophyta > Magnoliopsida > Poales > Poaceae > Secale > Secale cereale. Next base: position 669,665,059 of record LR738715.1, on the reverse strand, counting down.
TCCATCACTTCACCGTGGTAGACTAGCTAGGCCAGTGTTATTTGTAAAGGAAAAGAAACTAGCTAGGGCATGCAGAGGTGCAGGCCGATTGCATATAGGGAATGATTAGGGAGTATCCGGTTTCATTAAATGCAAAGATACGAAAATCACTCCTGGTTCACTCTACAGAAGACATTCACGCCTGAATATACGGAACACGTTCTTCTTACGTAGCACAGATTTTATGACGAGGGATAATGCACACATGTCATCCTAAATTTATTTATTTAATTATTATTTATACCCCTACACTACCGCACCGATTAGTTTCACTTCGCATGACATACACCATGAAAAACCATTCGCTGCCATGAGTTTTCCCAAGTGCTGCAAGCCTCCGCTGCCTCCTCAGCATACCCGGCAAGCCCTAATCCTAGAGGTTAAGCACGCCATGTGGAGTACTCAAATTTCTTCACGGATCGTTCAATCCAAACAGACCTACTCATGCATGGGCTAGTTGACGCATGCATGGGAGGACGAGCTGGAAGCCTGGAATGCGTGCGTAATGATAGGCTCGCCTGCTGCAAGTTTGATTTGATATCACTGAAGCATGTCACTAATTTGACCGCTGGCCGCAAAAGATTTTCGGAAAAGAAGAGACGTCCGATTCCGACCCGACGAGGAACGCAACGAGCGAGCAGCCTATCTTTTGCAGCCTAGCACGGCAGAACACACTGTAGTATTCTTATATCAAGGAAAAGACAAACAGAGAGTACGTACTGAGATCAGTTTTAGCTATGCATGATCCTGATCCCTTCGACTCCAAGCTTTCCACGGTTCAGCGGCCTGTCGAGCCTCTACGGGTACTGTACAAGGGTACTGCAGCAAGCAACCTATGCTGCCGTATCGGTGTCGACGGAGAGCATGCAAGACGGGGGTTCTGAACCCTGCCGCGGGCTTCATTAACTATCTGCCGGTGCCATGATTATTCTGCCAGTGCCATTAAGGCCATGGATACATCATCGAGCCTCTGGTGCAGGGACAGATTAGTTTCATGGCAGACAAACTACGTAGGGCAGTTCCAAGTGCAGCAACGAAAACGGAAGAAACACACCTTCAGGTGTGTTCATCTGCGCGTTCGTCAGGTGTACTACTGCTCGGTTTCGGCGCGTGTTGTCCAGGTGCCAAAAGTTGCACTGCACGCCAATCAAACTACTAGGAGCAATGCTGGTGTGAGATGCTTGCTCTTGCAACAGCCAAGCCGATTCCTCTCCCTCTTGGCACTTCCCGTTGATACACTTCTCTTTTTTCCAGAAGTAGCTTTGGAAGATCTCGGGCACGCTTTCTTTTCGACGTTGATCATTACATGGCGTCTCCTGAGCAAGGAGGTTCTTTTCCATAGTGCTTTATTACAGTCCGGATACGCATTGCCTGCGAGAGTATCTTCTTTCGCTAGCCACGAAGCGGCAGACAGAGAGGAAGCCCTGCATGCAGGTGCAGATGCCCGACTAGTGTACATCTCGCTTGTCTCTGGTTGGTGCAGCCTCTCGCGATAAAGGAGTGCTACGACGGGTGGACGCAAATCCGCAGTAGATTTGAATTGCTATCGGGCACGCACGCGAGATCCAGAGCGACGAGCCTAGTAGTGGCAGTAGCTATAGCTACATGAACGGAAAACTCGCCTGAATTCCATTCCACGGAGCATGTCAGCATGGCCTCGCAGGCTCGCACACGCAGTCCTCGGAACATTCTCGCTGACCTGACTGCCGTGGCAAATCCAGAAAAATAAATAGACGATGGACTCAAAGTTTACCTGAAAAAACTAAATGCTCTTTTGAAGAACAAATTTAATTACTCTCTTGTAAAGAAATATAAGAGCGTTCAGATCATCAATTTCTTTACTGAGGGAGTATCTCTTAATCCTTTTGTGCAAATAAACTGAGTTTTTCTCAGATTACTACCACAAACATATACCCGCTCTGTTCGAAAGTACTTGTCACACAAATGGATGGATCTAGGCATATTTTATTTCTAGATAGATACATCTATTTTTATCCATTTCTATGACAAGTAATTCCGGACAGGGGTTTTCCTCTGAAAAACATTAAATTTTAAACAAAAAACATAACAATGTTTAACGAGATAGCCATTATCAACAAATCCATTCATCCAAATAAGCTCAAAATTTCACCCATTACAAATGGAAACATGTGTATTCACTAGAACTTTTTGGATTTCTATGCCCATTTGTTTTATGTTCGTTTATTTCATTGATCATCAACGTAAGTTCTTTCATGTTGTATGTATAGTACCTCTCCCTCTGGAATTACTTATCACATAAATGGATGTATCTAGATGTATTTTAGTTCTAGATACATCCATTTTTATCCAATTACACGACAAGTAATTCGGGACGGATGAAGTACGAATTTAGGGTAAGCATCTACACGCGTGGTCATGAAATCATGCCCCTCAAACACCCATGGACGCGTCCGGGCACTGACCGGTCAGTCCTCAAATTGCGTTGTCCGCATCCATGTACCTCATATCCGGTACCCTATATCGATACTAAAGCATGCAACATGAATAAAACTATGTCGATCATCAAACAAACATAGAATCGAACATAGAAATGCTCGTTCCGATCATCAATGGATCTCCAAAAGATCGCCAAAATTCACATAACCCACAACCCTCATAAACGACAGAGAGTTTAACTACACTACTAAAAACTTGAAATAAAATGTGGAGACGGTGGATCTTCACCACTTCCTCGCTGGCCCTTTTCCCTTTTGATCATCGGCGCCGCTGTAGGCGTCCGAGTAGACGTCCGTGGCAGGAAGCGGGTTGTCAGAGTTGGAGTCGTCGGAAGAAGAGGAGATGACGATGTATCCCTTCAAACATCGGACCGCCTAGTCCTGCTTGTGCTTGAGCTTTGCCACCTCTGCCACCTCACGCACGGACTGTTCAATGGCTAACAAGAGTGCCTTTGTGTTTTACCTCGAGAGTTAGTGAGCGTTCGTCTCCGCTGTCATAAGTGACCGGCGGTAGACCCAAGTGAGGAGCCGCTCCTCCTCGCCGGGTAATGCTGGCAACCCATGGCGACGGCGACTGGATTGCTCAACCGCCCCCTCTCCCTTGCCCACTACCTCTTGTGGCAGACAACATGCTTCCGATTTCAGCGTGCGCGTCCGCAACGATGGTGGAGCAGGCACTAGAACCCACTGCTGTCCTTGCACAATTGTAGCCGACGGTGGAACAGGCACTAGAACCCACTGCTGTCCATATTAGGGTTTTTGTGGGAACAAACTTGAGGCAATGGTGGTTGGGCCAACGTGGCGGGCGCGCTTGTAATGCCCCGGATGTAACACTTTTCCTATATGGCAATATATAAACTTTGGCTTCATCAGTTCCATTCCGGGTTCTTCGTCTTTTCGGGTTTTCGTCGTTTTGTCGTGTGCGTGTGTGCATTCATGCATGTCATGTTGTCATGTGTATTGCATTGCATTTGTGTTATCTTTTGCATCCGGTCTCACTCGTCCCTTCCCGTTGTCCGTCTCGAGTTCCGACGCTCTCACACGTGCTCGTGGCATCCCAGAGTCCTTCTTTCGTGTTTGGCCGTGTAACGTTTCCGGATTGGCGTGAGACTTGTCGTGCAATGTTGTTTTGATACGTGTAACCCGCCTGTCAAGTTTCGTCGCGTTTGGAGTTCGTTTGGTACTCCAACGGGTAACCTCGTGGGCTAAAAGTACCTCCTCTTTGAGGCCCAAGAACCCCTCCACAACAGCCCAACAACCCAGCTCAACCCTTCCCATCATCTCGGCCGTTGAATTGTGATCGCGTGGCCGAAAACCGTTCCCCATTTGGAGTCTCCTAGCTCCTTGTGCCTATATAAACGTCCACCCCTCCATTTTTTCTCGCCCAAACCCTAAAATTCTGCCTCCTCCCGCAGCGCCGGACGTGTCCGTCCCTGGCCGGACGTGTCCGCCGCCGCCTCCGGCCTCTCCGTAGCCGCCACATGGCGCCGCCGCCATCCCGCTGCGCGGGCCCGCCCGGCCCGACGCGGGCCCGCCGCCGCCGCGTCCCGGGCCGCGCCTCCGCGGATCTCCTCCTCCGTAGCCGGCCGCCGCCGCCGCGCCGAAGGGAGCCCGCCGCCGGCCCGAGCTTCGACCCCGCCGCCGGGAGCCCACCGTCGCCCCGAGCTCCTACCTCGCAGATCCGCCGCCCGACGCCGGTGCGCTTCCCGCGCCGCCCCGTGGCCCTCGCCGCAGGCCCTCGGCCGCCGGTCGCCGCCCGCCGTCCTCAGGCCTCCCGCCGGCCGATGCCAGCACCGCGGAGCCTTCCCGCCGGTCGGGATCGAAGGGCCGCCGCGCCGATCAGATCGATCGCCCGATCCAGCGCCAGGCGCCTGGAACCCTAACGGGTTGAACCGCTTCCTCCACCGACCCGCGGACCCGCGCGCCCGCAACCCGCTTCCAGAACCGCTCCGCGTTGAACCCAGCAGGTTGACCTCGTTTTTTTTGCCTAAGTCCTTTTTAGTTTTCAGTGTCTGATGCATTCTTTTGATAGCAATATCTTTTCGCGTGCATGTCCGTTTTGTACATATAATATGTCAAAATGATCGTGGTGACATGTACTATGTTTTGTTCCATTGTGCCATGCATGATTGAGTCCATCTAGATGTCTTAATCTTCATGAGAAGAGTGCTACTTGTTATAAACTGCTGCTATTAGTTGTTTTCATGCCATGTTGGATATGTGATAACTTGATGCATGTTTATACAAATGAAGCAAATGATATGTCAAAATGTTCATCATGAGATGCTCTACATGTTGGGTGCTATAGCATGCTTGTTAGAGTTCATATTGCCATGTTTATCCCCATTGCAAAAGTGTATGTGGCTGTTAGGTTTTTAAACTTGTTACGAGATGCCTAGTTGAGGAGCTCGTTGCTATTGATGTGGTTGTCCCCATGTGGCATGCTTATATGTTTTGGATTCCCCATCATGTGTACTTTGATGTGGTACAAACCACCTGACATGTTATGCTTTGAGGTGACTTAAACTTGCTCACAAACATGCCATGATAATATTGATGTTTTAACACTTAGTGAAATTTCACTAAGTCTGGAATCTGTAATATCCAGATGCTATGTTTGCTTGTTGTCCTAGGCAAATCCATGTTAGTTTTGGGGTGGCCTTTGATCATTCCTTGTTGTATATGTTGTTGGCTATCCATCCATGCCCTCACATGCTCTTTTGGATTGCTGTAGCATATTTAACTCTTGCTTCCAAGTTGCTATAAAATATTGCTGTCAGGTTTTTATTGTCATGCTCAAAATGTTGTAGCTTGTTGGTATTGATCCATGCCTCCTTTGGAGATGCTCCAATGGAATTGTTTGCTGTAGGATATGTCTACTTCATGTCCATGCTTCTTGTCACCATGTTTGAGTGATGTAGAGTATATATTTCTTGCTCCGAAGTTGCTATGTTGCTGTTAGTTTCAGCTTTGCATTGTTTATTGTCTCGGGTGTATCTTTTAGCCCGTTGCTCCGTTTTGAGCAAGTCCTATATGAAACTTGTGTGGTTTTGCATGTAGATTCATAATATCTTCTTGTTAACATGTTTGGAGTATGTTTGCTTGATGTTTGGGTGCATTTTGCACCGTTGCCATGCTTATCTTGTCTTGATCATATCTTCTAGACCGTAGCTCCGTTTTGAACAAACTTTATATGAAACTTGACTAGATTTTCGTGTAGATTGTCATGGTGCATGTTAACTTGCTGTTTATCAACTTTAACTTAAGGCTTGTTCAGATCTGGACTAATTTCAAACTATGCTCATGAGGACTTATCGGTTTTGTCTTAAGTAGTTTCCGGCCTCATTAAACCTGTTGTTTCTTGTGTTGTTTCTCTGAGCTTCCTACCCTGCCATGTTTTGCATCCTAAATAGACTTGTATTGCATCCTACTTGCTAGAGTAAATTGTCTTGTTCTTGTACTGTTTCTCTGTGTTTCCTATGTTGGCTTTCTGTGCATCCTAAGTGCATCTGCAGTGCTTCCTTAGTGCATCAGCCATGCATCCTGTAGTTTGCGCATTGCATCTTGTTTGATTTCGTGCCTCGTGTGTTCTTGTGTTGAGTAGAGCCGGAAGCCGAGACCGAGTACGAGAACAAGTTTACTACCGAGGATGAGAACGAGGAGCCCTCTTACGAACCCATCGACGACTCGACAGGCAAGATGACCTGACCCAGATATCATTACTATCTTTGCCTATTGCTAGAAGTCACGCTCTTTAGCTTATTGCCTCGATGCCCATGTTTGTCTGTCAGCCTCCTATTGTAACCATGAATCTGTCTATCCACCCTACCTATGCAAACCTTTGATTGGCTACGTAGGCTTCGCTCAACCCCTCTTATAGCATTGCTAGTTGCAGGAGAAGATTTGAAGATTCTTGCTTCATGTTGAAGCTTGTTGGGATATCACACTATATAAACTCTTAAATGAAATCATCTATATATTGGTAATGGGTGGAAGGCTAAGCCTCTTGCTTGGTGATTTGTTCCACTCATGCCGCCCTAGGAACCGTATAAACCGGTGTTATGTTCCTTGATTATGCGTTCCTCACACGGTTGGGGTTATGGGACCCCCTCGATAAACCGCTTAGTGCTAAGGCTTTTCCAGCAAGTCCCAACATTGGTACTCCATTTGCCTAATAACTAAAAACTTGCATAGGGACTAGCTATCTCTTTTTATTAATCAACAACCCCCGGGCCAGTGCTCCACATGAGTGTTGGTCCGAACCGAGCAGACTGCGGGGCCGCCTTGGGGAAACCCGAGGTATTTGGTATTCACCTGTAGGATGACTCATCCGGTCGTGGCCTGAGACTAGATACGCGCGGCTATTGTCAGGGTGTCGGCACGCCGGGAGGATTTGCTAGATTAGTCTTACCTTGGTCGGAGTATCTTGAGCACGTGATTCCGAGGATACTCGGGCCTTCCCACCTTGGAGTTGCGACTCCGCGGATCGTGGGCTTGTCATGGGCCAAGTTGGAACACCCCTGCAGGGTTTTGAACTTTTGAAAGCCGTGCCCGCGGTTATGTGGCAGATGGGAATTTGTTAATATCCGGTTGTAGAAAACTTGACACCATGTTCAGAACACACTACCAGCGTGAGTACCGTGACGGTCATTTTCCGAAAGGGGTACGGAAAGTGAACACGGCGGGGTTATGATTGTCGTGCTTAGTTAGGATCACTTCGTGATCATCTTGTCGCTCGTGGCACTTCTCTTCTCGCTCTCATCACGTAAGCTAGTGCTAGTGCTGCTGCAGCCTTTTATTCTTTCTTCAGCCTTATTCCACACCCAAGGCTTAGATAGTTCTGCTACCCGGGAACGGGATTGCTGAGTCCTCTGTGGCTCACAGATTCTACACCACACCAGATGCAGGTACCATGGTGAGCTACTCAGGTGACGGCACAGAGCTATACTAGGAGTACGACGAGGAACGTAGCTGTTACTATGTGCACTACCCCGATGATCAGTAGTGGTTTCTACTAGGGGCGATTCAGACCTGTGGCTTTATGTATGTTTGGTATCTTTCATTTGGATCTTCACCCGTAGACGGGTTGTGATGTTATTTGAATGATGTTTTGCTATGTAATGATTTGTGTGACGTGGCGAGTGTAAGCCAACTATCTTTTTCGCTTTCATCCCTATTTTTACATGAGATGTGCAAAGATACCGAACCTGAGATCATTCTAGAATGGGCTTATACCTTTAAGTCGTGCCTCGACACGTAGGAGGTATAGTCCCATCCTGGGGATTACAAGTTGGTATTCAGAGCCTTCTCCGACCTAGAAGCCCCCACTGATTGATCGAATCGTTGACGGTTGAGTCTAGGCACACACTGACATATATCGGAGAGTAGGATTTCTTTTGCTCCTCATCTCTTTTCACTCTGGTGAGGACTACTGACGATTACTCTTGCCTCTTCTACTCTCAAAATTGCACAATTTTTTTTAGGAATCTCGCGTGTATTGTTTGGATTGTTCCGATGTCTTTGTGACGAGAACATTGTTCTCGATGCCTCCTGTCATTTAGGGGTTGTGGCAGTGTCCCAGGGAGTTGAGCTCCGAGGTGTTGTCGTCACAAATATATCGCATCAGTTCTGGGATACTTAAGACGGCCGACATCGAAAACTCTCCTATGCGGTTAGTGGCAAGATAACCCCGACATCACCCAGTACTAGGGAGGTAGTTCGGGAGTATTGCCATAGCTTGTATAGTAGATGCGTTTCGAAGGTCCGAGGTAGACGGTTTCCGGAAATAACTGGTTATGTGTTGAAGGATGGATACAGCTGGATGTAGGATTAGAGTTGAGTGCGCGATGCTTCCCCTGTATCCCCAACACCTGATTGCATAACTGGAAACTTTCAGAAATTAATAGGTGGGTTCATGTAGTAGATCATAGGCATTCTTCCAACGAGTGCAGGATATGGAGTTCGGGGTTCTACATTGATTGAAGTGGTTTTATGGCCGTTGTTCCGATCGGGAGTTGCATCTTAAAGGGTCCTTGGCTATGCTGATCCGGGGATTGCAAAACCCTTTTGTAACACGTTCCATAAGCTTTCAGCACGAATATGTCGAACGAAGCTTCTATCTTGTATTTGTTCTGTCTGCACCTTGTTGTTTTATTTACCTTTTGTCTCCCAAGTGGCTTCTCGTGAAGATTGTTGTTATCATTAAACTGTGAATTTCATTCGTTCCTCTTGTTCGAATGATTCTTGTGAAGACTATGTTGCAATTCTAGCCATTGTTTCAGCTTATCTTCTTTCAATCAAATGGCTAATAGTGGTCATCTCTTTCAGGATGGCTCCTAAAAAGGTTCCCAACGCTAACCCAGAGGGTGAAGAGGTTCCTGATCGTCCTCCTTCCCCTCCTCCTCCGTCTGAGGCCTGGAGAGCAATTATGCAAGTTACGAATGAGAACACCCAGATGCTTATGCAAATGATGCAGAATATTCAAGCAAATCAAGCAAATCAGGGTGCTCATGGGAACCAAGGCAATTTGTTCAACCAACCCCACTTTGCTACGCTCAACCAGTTCTTGGCAAATCAACCAAAGGCATTCAGTTACTGTGTGGACCCTCTCGATGCTGAAGACTGGATAACAGATATCAAGAAGCATTTCGAGTGCAGCAACGTTGGACTATGTGAAGTTTGCAGCCTTCCAACTCAAGGACCAAGCAGCTGATTGGTGGCAACAGTACAAAGACTCCAGAGTAGGGCGTGTAATCTCCTGGGATGACTTCTGCAAGGACTTTCGTTCTCACCACATTCCAACAAGTGTCATCGAGGGTATGCGTGAGCAATTCCGCAACCTGAAGCAAGGCTCAATGTCTGTCTACCAATATAATGTCAAGTTCGAGAACATTGCCCGCTATGCCAAGCAAGACATCTCAGATGCCAAGAGCAAGATCTATCAGTTTCGTGGTGGTCTGAAGGATGAACTCCAACTAGCTCTCACCTTGTTCGAGCCTGATGAGTTTGATAAATTCTATAACATGGCACTTAAGCAAGAGGCAGCCCAGCTCAAGATTGAAGCTTCCAAAAAGAGGATCAGAGACATTGTTCACTCCTCCTCTTCTTCTCAAGTGGTCGCAAAGCAACAAAAGTTTTGGCTTCCACCTCCTCCAGTGATCTGAGCTCCCAACAACAACAACAACAAGAACTCTGGTGGCCGTGGTTTCTCCCACCCACCCAACCCAAGCAACCAGTCAAAGAATCAGTTTCAAGCTGCGAAGTCAAGTGCTCCTCATTACCGTCCTCTCTCAGAAGTGGTTTGCAACAAGTGTGGCAAGAAGGGTCACTATGCCAACAAGTGTACTCAAAGGCGCCTTCCGCCTCCTCCACCTGTCAGCACTACTATTGTCAAGCATGATCCCAAGGTTGCAAGAGTGAATCTGATGAATGCAGCTCAAGCAGAGAATTCTTCAGATGTGATACTTGGTAACCTCTCAGTTAACTCTATTCCTGCAAAAGTATCGTTTGATTCTGGTGCATCTCTCAGTTTCATATCAAGGCCATTCTTTACCAAGCATAATTTCACTTCGGCCTTTCTGGATAAGAAGTTGCAAATTATTTCTCCGGGCAAGTGCATGACTTCAAATTTGAGGGCTTCGAATGTATCTATTCGTATGGGTGATTACCGCTTTCTGGCTTCTCCGGTTGTTCTCGGCAACTCCGACATTAATCTTATTCTCGGGATGGATTGGCTTTCTCAGCATGATGCTCACATTGATTGTACAAATAAGGAAGTCAAGATTACTCATCCTAACGAAGACGTGATTATCTTCGCCTCTCGAGATAACACAATCAGGCTATTCTCTCTCAATGACAAGGGCGAGATTAATGCCATCTCTCAAATTCCGGTGGTCAATGAATATGAAGACGTTTTCCCTGAAGAACTTCCAGGCATGCCTCCGCATCGTCAAGTTGAATTTGTCATTGAACTCGAGCCTGGTACTGAGCCAGCATGCCAGCGTCCGTACAAGCTCTCCCCTGAAGAGTTGAAGGAGTTGAAGAAACAACTTGATGAACAAGAGCGTATGGGCCTGATCAGGCCTAGCACGTCTCCTTGGGGCTGTGGTGTCTTATTTGTCAAGAAGAAGGATGGCACAGAGCGCCTTTGCGTTGATTACCGGCCATTGAACAAGAAGACAATAAAGAACAAGTATCCGTGATACGTCCCAAACGTATCTATAATTTATGCTTGCTCCATGCATGTTTTGGATGATATTGCTATGCTTTTGATACACTTTCATACACTTTTGATCATATTTGGACTAACCTATTAACTCAGTGCACCCCAGTGCCAATTTTTGTTTTCTGCTGTTTTTCTATTTCAGGTTTTCCCATTACTTAAATTGCCAGAAAAAATCCGGGAAAAATATATAAAAAATCAGCGCTCCAGAAGCTTCCATGCGCCAGAAGTGGGGTCAGAGGGGGCCAGAGGGGCCCCAGGCGCCCTGATGGCGTGGCCCCACCCCTGGCCGCGCCGGGGGCCCGCCTGGGGGGCTCCCACCTCCTCTGGTGCCCTACTTGGCCTCCTATTTATTCTCCCGTCGCGAAAACTTTGATTCCGGAACCCTTTTCTCCAGAAGCAATTCCGATCTCCGCCGCCATCGCCACCAAGTTTCGGGGGACCAGAACTCCTGTGACAGCATCCTGTCGGGACGGGGAAGTGCCCCCGGATTCATCTCCATCGACGTTGCTTCCTCCCTCCATGATGCGGGAGTAGTTCCTCCTCGGGGCTGAGGTTTCTACCAGTAGCTATGTGGTCAATTCTCTCTCCCATGATGTGATCTTCGTTGTGATCATAGGCTATGTTAATCTAGGGTGATCCCATGATATTTCCCCTTCCTCTATGTATTGAATTGATGTACTCACTTGTCTTTATCTAGTATAATCCCCGAGACCAAGGTGACAGCGGTCTATTGGACATGGATTAGAAGAATATTTTCATGAGTGATTTCCTCTTTTGTGTGTTGATTGAAGATTGAGAGTCTCTTGGTGCTTGTCTTTGACTATCCTGGAGATATGTTGTGGTGATTGTGGTACTCTCTTTGGATGGCCGCGGTGACATTGGGAAATCCATAGATTGAGAACTACGAACTTTGAGGTGTGCTTTTGTAGC
>LR738715.1:669604563-669653379 GCA_902687465.1 Secale cereale | reverse complement strand
CTTTTGTAGCCCTACATAATTCTCGTCCTCTCTTGACCACAAAGGAATGACCTCCGAGTGCGTCTCCATTGCATGTTTTATGGGAAATATCATGTGATTAGACTATGATAATGTTGTTGGGAGTTGCCACTAGTGAAAGTATGAAGCCTAGGCCTTGTTTCCACCATTGCAATACCATTTGTGCTCACGTTTACCACTTGTTTGCTTGCTGCACTTTTTATTACAGATTTATATTACTTTGCTTTGCCACTCCTATCATCCATATTTTACCATCTCTTCGCCGAACTAGTGCACCTATACAACTCCTAGTTGTATTAGGTGTGTTGGGGACACAAGAGACTTCTTGTATCTTAGTTGCAGGGTTGCTTGAGAGAGACCATCTTCAACCTCTACTTCCCTGAGTTCGATAAACCTTAGGTCATCCACTTGAGGGAAATTGCTGTTGTCCTACAAACCTCTGTGCTTGGAGGCCCAACATAGTCTACAAGAATAGAAGCGTGTGTAGACATCAAGCTATTTCTGGCGCCGTTGCCGGGGAAGTAAGTGTTTGAAGGTATATCTTTAGATCTTGCAATTAAATCTTTTCATTTCTTGTTTTTAGTTTCACTAGTTATGTTTATGGAAAACCGCACTCTTAGTTCGCTGCTTGGGGAAGGCCGCTTTACCACACCCGTGGTAGAGAAGTTTCCTCCACATACTGAATGTATCCCGTTCCAAATACCACTTGGGATAATTGAAATAATTAGGAATGATTGTTATGATGGGACAGTCAATCCTAGTATTCATTTGTTGAAACTTACAGAACTTTGTGAGTTGTTTAAGATTTCAGGTTTGACAAGAGATGGAGTCATGAGGAAATTATTTGCCTTGTCACTGAAAGGAAAAGCATTGGAATGGTATAGGCTACTAGATGACTCTCACCTGCTGGATTGGGAAGAGAGCATAGCTCAAGCTTGGGGGAGACTGAAAATGTTAATGCTAAAATGTCCTAACCATGGGCTCCCCAAAGATATGATTATTACTAATTTCTATGCGAGGCTCTCTCGACAGGATAAAGATTTGCTCGATGCTTCCTCTATGGCTTCTTTCACAAACGAAAAGATTGATGCTAAATGGGAACTCCTTGAAAGAATTCAACGCAACACTGAAGATTGGGAGATCAACAAAGGTAAAGAGTCAGGTATAATTTATGAGTATGATTGCATTAAGTCCTTTGTTGAAACTACAAGTTTTAATAAGTTTAGTGCTAAGTTTGGGCTTGATTCTCAACTCCTTGTTGATTTCCTCAAATCTTTTGCTTCACATCTTAATATGCCTAAGGAGGATTGGATCAAGCATCATGAACCTTTTAAAGAGATTTGCAAAGAAAATGAATTTGTTCATGATGATTGCAACATGCATGATCCAATTCCTAAAAATGAAGTTTTATATAAGCATGTTAATTTTTGTGGAGTGGTGTGACGCCCGAGACCGACGTCCCAGAAGATTCCAGAAGATTCCAGATGTTCCGGGTTGCCCGTGTGTCCTTTTGTGCTTGTGTTATTTATTTTGCATTGCATCATGTCATCATGCCATCATGTCATATTTATTTTTGCATCTCAACTTAAATAAATCGTGTGGACCTTCGGTCCATTTAAATCGAGGGAAGATGTCTTCTCTTTATAACTTATAAAAGCCTCTTAATAATTATGGAGCTATATTAATAATTATTCCGTTGTTTGGAATTACCGCAACACACTTGCAATATTTTTTCCCCATGCTTTCACTTCGAGCTTCTCCTTCCAAACCTTGCAAATAATTCTTTTCCGTTGTTTCGAGGTTCCTCCAAAAATTTGAACATTTTTGGACACTTCAATAATCTCGTCTTAGTTCAAACCTATTTGAATTAAATTCAAATATGTTTGAATTATTTCTCTCGTTTTTGCCTTTTCTATTTTTTTTCTCGGACCGTGCTATTTTATGATGCCCGAGAAAAATACTTCCTTGTGTTATCTTTTCCCTAACCGTCCTCCTCATTCTCTTTTTCTCTCTGTTGTTTTTATCTGCTAAGAAATAAAAGAAGGAGCCCAGCAACCAGGCCTCCTTTCGGCCTGCTCTTCTTCCCCTCCAGCCTCCAAGCCCCCTGGCCATCCTTCCCTCCAGCTGGCCTCAGGCCTCATCCCAGCCTCAGGCCCAGCTAGGCCTAACCTAGCCCGACAGCCAGCGACCGACCCCTCCTCTCGCTCGGCTCCCTCTTTTCCCTTCGACCGCCGCCACCCCTCGTCCCCATCGCCCGCTCGCTCGATCCTCTTCCCTCGAGCCCGATCGACCCGATCCCCGTTTCCCTCTCGTCTCTGCCTCGCCGCAACCCTCGCTCGATCCTTCTCCATCCCGTCGCCCCTCGAGCAGGCCGTGCCCATGGCCTCTCTCCTCCGCTCCTGAGGCCGCCATGCCTCCTGCCTCCAGCGCCGGCCAGGGGATTCGCCTCCAGCCAGGCCTCCCGTCGCCAAGGCAGGGCGCCGCCCCTGCCTCGTCTCCCCCAGCGCCATCGACCACCGAGGCCGTCTCCAAGCTCGCGTGGATGCGTCCAGCAGCCGCCGGCCGCGGCCTCATTCCTCCAGCGCGCGGCCTCCCCGCATCCCGGCACCCTCCTCCGTTCCCGCGGCCAGGGGCCCTCGCCTCCAGAAGTCGGCGTCCCGAGGCTCCAGCGCCGGCCTCCCCTCCGTCCAGCGCGCGGCCCCTCCAGTTCGAGCCTCTGCAGGCCGCGCCGGTGCGCCCGCCTCTGCCTCGGGTGCCTCCTTCCCCCGTCGAACTCCAGCAAGACAGCGCCGCGGCCATGAGCAGCGCCGAGCCGCGACCCGCACCTCTCCGTCGCCCGCTGTTTTCCCTTGTTTGTTGGTTTTGTTGCTGTTTTTGTTAATCTCAGTTAACCAGGAAAACAGCAAGTTTATCTTCTTTTGGACCCTTGTACGACTACGGCTACCTTCGCCGAGTACGACTACACACGATGACCGTCAAGTTCGACTACACGGTCGCCACGAGTACCCCTACGACCAAGTGCCACGACGACCGAGTACATCTACGGCCCGAACGTCTACCGTCGCCGAGTACCACTACTTACTCTACCGTCACCGCGAGTACCACTACCGTCGCCCGGAAACGAGGAATTCGCCAAGTACCACGACACGATGACGTGAACAACTACTTCCTCTACGACCGCGAGTACCACTACTTCCACTACGATCTCGAACCGCTCGAGAGAGAACGCTTCGAAGGTATAACCCCGAGACGTGACCCGTGTGATGCTTGTTGTGTTGTATGAAATGTCTTCCGTGTGTGCTCCGTGTCCGTTTCGTCCCTTTTGTTGTTCCTCGGTTGCCTCGTCGCCGACCCGTGGGAACCCGGTAACGGGATCACCCCACCTCTTTCATCTCGTTCAACTTGCTCCGCCGTCTTTCCTTTTGCACCGGTCTCTCAACGAGATACCGGAAGCGAGATGATGTGTTGCATCATTTTCGGATCGTTGCCGTGGCACCCTTTTCATTCCACCACGGTGACAAATGCTTCCTATCTCTTTTAAGTCAACCTTTTAATTAATTGCATAAACTTGATCATATCATCCGCATCATGTTAACAACCTTGAATGTTTAAATGTTGTTGCTTTATAATTATTAAACATGCTCATGGGGTTTTCCGGACATGTTGTTGTTATTTTCCGGCCTCATTTAAAATGTCTAAATAGTGTAGTTTTATTATGCTTCACCTCTTGCCATGTTAACAAACCTTTAATATTGTTTTGTAAATAACGAGATTCAACTAAATAATTAAATGGGGTGTTTCGTCAATATGCAACTCGTTGCATATTGATCTCCACTTAACTTGTAGTTATGTTTGTGCACTTTGCCATGCCTTGCATATTTAAACCGGACATGCATCATACTTGGATGTGCATCGTATGCCATGCTTATGTTTGTGTGTTTACCGTGTTGTTTCCTTCTTTCCGGTTTGCTTCTCTTGATAGCTTCGGTTTCGTTCCGGAGTTGTGAGGATTCGCTCGACGGTGTTGCTTCGTCTGCTTCTTGGATCCGTTCTTCTCCCTTGTGGAATTCCAGGCAAGATGATCATACCCTTGGATACCTTTACTACCATTGCCATGCTTAGTTGTCTCGATGCTATCGTTACATGTCGCGATACCCATCTTTTATGTCAGCCTCTCCTTGTTGCCATGAAACCTCTAACATTTGAAACCTTCCTAGCAAAACCACTGTTTGGCTATGTTACCCGCTTGCTCAGCCCCGCTTGCTCAGTCTCTCTTATAGCGTTGTTAGTTGCAGGTGAAGATGAAGTCTGTTCCAGGAGGGAACTTGTTGTTGGATATATCACAATATCTATTAATATTATTAACACACCTATACACTGGGCATGGGTGGAAGGCTTGGCCTTTTGCTCGGTGTTTTGTTCCACTCATGCCACCTTAGGCGCCGATAAACCGGCATTATGTTCCTTGATTTTGCGTTCCTAACACGATGGGTGTAATGGGGACCCCTTGACAGTTCTACTTTGAATAAAACTCCTCCAGCAAGGCCCAACATTGGTTTTAATTTTGCCCATAATAACAACTTAATTAAATAATTAAATTTGCATAGGGAGTTAGCGCTACCCGAGGATTCTTAATTCTACATAGCAGGGGGGGCCAGTGCTGATGGTGTTGGTCCCAAACGGGGGTCCTGCAGGGCCGCCTTGGGGAAACCCGAGGTATCTGGTATACCTGTAGCATCACCCATCCGGTAGTGTCCTGAGACGAGATACGCGCGGCTACTATCAGGGTGTCGACACACCGGGAGGTCTTGCTGGACTTGTTTTACCATTGTCGAAATGACTTGTGCTACCGGGAAGCCGAGCCTGATCGGATTTTCCCTAAGATAAGGGGTGATGATATTATATTTATCACTTCAGCTAATCGTGAGAGCTTGTGATGGGCTAAGTTGGAACACCCCTGCAGGGTTATGAACTTTCGAAAGCCGTGCCCGCGGTTATGTGGCAGATTGGAATTTGTTAATGTCCGGTTGTAGAAAACTTGACAGATGATCCGAAGTAAAACACACAACTGTGTGAGTAACCGTGACTGTCTCTTTTCACTTTGAGAAGAGAACACGGTGGGGTTATGTTTGACCGTATGTAGTTAGGATCTTTAGCGATCACCTCTTTTGCGACCGTTTGCGTAGCTTCTCATCTTATTCTGGTACTCGTAAGTTAGCCACCATATTATGCTTAGTCGCTGCTGCAACCTCACCACTTTACCTCTTCCTACCCACAAGCTTTGCTAGTCTTGTTACCCATGGTTATGGGATTGCTGAGTCCTCGTGGCTCACAGTTACTACAACCCCAGATGCAGGTTCAGCCGAGTTTGAAGCAGGAGTTGGATCAGTTCTTCACCCGGGAGTCCGATGAAGATCGTGGCTGTGTGCTTGTGACGTTTCGATGTTCAGTAGTGGTTTCTACTAGCATTCGATCCTGACCTGTGGCTTTATGTTGTTTTGGTATCTTTCTTTTGGTTCTTCACCCGTAGCCGGGTTGTGATGTTTTGAATGATGATTTATTTATTTATTGTATTGAGTGAAGTGGCGAGTGTAAGCCAACTATCCTCTTTTGCATTTTAATCCCTCTTTTACATGAGTCGTGCAAAGATACCAAACTTGAGATCATTCTAGGATGGGCTTATACCTTTAAGTCGTGCCTCGACACGTAGGAGGTATAGTCCCATCCTGGGCATTACAAGTTGGTATTCAGAGCCTTCTCCGACCTAGAAGCCCCCACTGATTGATCGAATCATTGACGGTTGAGTCTAGGCACACACTGAAAACTTTTTGAGTCCTATATTATATCGGAGAGTAGGATTTCTTTGCTCCTCATCTCTTTTCTCTCTGGTGAGGACTCCTGACGTCTACTCTTACCTCTTCTACTTTCAAAAATTGCACCAAATTTTTTTTTAGAATCCCGCGAGTATTCTGGGATTGTTTCGATGTTCTTGTGACAAGGATATTGTTCTCGATGCCTCCTGTTACCGAGGAGTTGAGCTTCGGGGTATCATTGACACAAGTATATCGCGGCAGTACTAAATACTTAAGACGGCCGACATCGAAAATCTCTCCTATACGGCCAGTGGCAAGATAACCCCGACATCACCCAGTACTGGGGAGGTAGTTCGAGAGTATTGCCATAGCTTGTTATAGTGGATGCTTTTCGAAGGTCCGAGGTACACAGTTTCCGAGAAAGACTGGTTATGTGTTGAAGGATGGATACACCTGGATGTAGGTTTAGAGTTGATTGCGCGGTGCTTCCCGTGTATCCCCAACACCTGATTGCATAACTGGAAACTTTCGGAAATCTATAGGTGGGTTCATCTAGTAGTTCTAGGCATTCTTCCAACGGATGCACGATATGAAGTTCGGGGTTCTACATTGAGTGAAGTGGTTTTATGGACTTATTCTGATCGGGAGTTGCATCTTAAAGGGTCCTTGGCTATGCTGATCCGGGGATTGCAAAACCCTTTTGTAACACGTTCCATGAGCTTGCAGCACAAAGATGTCGAACGAAGCTTCTATCTTGTATTTGTTCTATCTGATCCTTGTTCCTTTTTATTTATTTACCTTTTCCTTCTCCTAAGTGGCTTCTCGTCTAGTTGATGTACCTGCGGAATTCATCCGTTCAATTCTCTGTTCGGATGATATTGTGAAGATTCTTCTGCAACATTCTATCCTTTGTTTTGATTTGATTCTGGTATTCGAGTTGCTTCGATGTCAAATGTTGATTCCATACCTTTCCTAATCGGTGTTCTCATATTTCTATGGGAGTGCTAATTCTTCTTGACCATCGAGATATTCATGTTAATCCTTTTCAACCGGTGTGCCTTCTCTTCAAATTATTCCATACAGACGCCGTCGAGAAATCTGACGATTTGTCTGTTTCATTCATCCCAAGTTGTCTTTGTTTTCCCGCCCTCCCACCCTTCTTCTTCTTGGAGCCAGAAATTCTCAGATGAAGTATCCATTTTATTCATGTGATATTTCTTCATTCTTTTCCTTCAATGTTCTTATCCGGTGATTTTTTCGTGAAGATGCTCAAGAGCTTCAAGTTCATCATTCTTTTGTTCTCTAATTCTGCCGGTGGTTGTAATTCAAGATTTCAGTGTTGATCTTATCCTTTTCCTCTTTCCATAATGCTTTCTTATTCCGGTGCACCAATTAATCATTCTCCTCTTGCTATTCATATCCGGAGTGCTGAAGATTCATAATTCCATTCTTAACCCGTTCAAGCTATTTTGAGGATTATCATCTTATTCAAGCCATTTAATTCAACCGGTGCAATATCTCTTAAGCAATCTTTTCAACGGTGATTTCTTTGAGTGGGCCCTAACCCACAGGTCTTTTCCCAGGATCTTACCTGACTCTTCTAATTATTCCGGAGATATACTTAAATTCTTTTCAAAGTGTGACGTAAGAATGATTTCCATCAGTCACATGCCTTCCCCAAGATCGTTTTCAAATTCTTTTCTTCATTGGTTCAACCTTTTTAATTCTTCATTCCGGAGTGCTCAACAATTCTTCATGGCATTTCTCGTCTTCATTCTCAACATTTGGAGACCGCAGAAGTGTTTCTCTTAAATATTGGCCTGTCTTCTTGAAGATTCATGGTTCTAGCTTCATGCCATCCTCATTATTGTTTTGATTGTGAGGAATTCTTTTATAACCATCCGAAGCATTCTTGAATTCTTTTCCTTGTGTTCCCCCGAAGGCCATCATTTCAGAATATTTCTTCGTTCTCAGTTTTCAACTTCGTCCTCCAAATATTCTTCATTGATGTCTCTTCGTTCGTCTCCATATTCTTCCCGGAGATTCATTCTCTTGTTTTCACTCGATTCATTTTCTTACGGTGGCTTGTCCTCTTGCAATCGTTCAATTTCATTCCTTACGGTGGTTCTTTCAAGTTTACTCTTCCGTTGTTATCGTTTTAATTCATTTGTTCTTTCATAATCCTACCGGTGCTTTGTTGAAGATTTATTCAGCTTGTGCGAGATCTCTCTTTAATTCTTTCCAACGAGAATAAGTAGTATGCCAAATCCTTTGGTTTTCATCAATTTAAATTGGTGAAGGAGATGCATGACATAATTCTTATTCTTGTTCCTTCCAAGTGTTTAATTCTTTTGTCTGGAGCTTGTTCATCATATCATATCCTTGGTTCTAAATTCTTCATCTTGTTTTCCGGAGTTTCAAGTTATTTCAATTGTATCATTTCAACCTCAATCTAATTCACCGCAGGCCTTGAATCTTATTCTTTTCATCTTTAACTTCTCATGCTTTCTTTACCGGAGTTCTTCATGGTGGTTCATCATCATTTAATTCATCCTTGAAGTTTTCTTCAAGATTCTTGTTGGAGCTTAAGCATTCTTCATCATGCATTCCAATTGCAATCCTTTCTACCTTATCTTTTCAGATGGTGTTATGTCATTCTTGTCAATTCCTTCATGTTTCATGATTCACGAGTATCAAGAATGGGATATTTAAACCCATCATTTTTCTTGGTTCAGAAGATCCTTTTCAACCCCTCAATTATTCGTTGGAGTTATCTTGGGTTGTATTTCACCAAAAGCTTTCCTTGAGAATTGTTACTATTATGGTGCTTATAAATGACCCAAGTTCGTCATTTATCATTCCGGTGAAATAAGTTTATCGTCTCCTTGTTGATCTCAATCAAATCAATTGTTTAAGTTAGTGGCTGGTTGTCACCTCTTAATTTTTAGATGTTTTCCATAAGCCCACATCAAGCTTATTCGTTTTCGTTGTTGATTTTTCCAACAACTCCGTTCAACCCTTCTTCGTAAGGATGCTCTTTCAAATTCAATTTTGAGAGAAGTTGTCATTTTCTTCTCCGTTCATTTCTTTCGTTGATCTATATGCTATTCTTTCATTCCGGAGGCATTGTGATGTTGCTCTCTTTGACCATCATCACGCTTTTTATCAAGATCATGTTCTTTCCCTTGCTTATCTTGTAACCGGAGTGTTGTATTCTTCATTCTAGTTCCCTCATCTTATCTAGTTTTGCCTATCTTTTAACCGGAGTGCTGTCAAAATCTTTTCTTACCCTTGTACCATTCTTTTATTGTTCCGGAGGCTGTGTGTTCTTGTTTTCTTCAAGTATCATCTCAACTTGGCAAGTTCTTGTTCAATTCCTTCCATTTTCAAACGGAGTGCTGTCCAAATTCTGTCATTCTTATTCCTTGGCCATACCCTTGCAGTTTCATATTCTTTTGGTTCGTGAGCTCTTGTTTCATGTCTTTCAACCTACAAGGTTCTTGTTATGTTCCTTGTTCCTCCTGCTTACCGGAGGGCTCCTAACTTCGTTCATCTCCGTTGCTTTCTTCTTTCAACTTGTTTAACCTCTCAAGGTTCTTGGTTTCACTCGTCTGTCAAAGAAGCAACTTTGTTTTACCTCTTCCTCTTCCGTTTTACCCGGTGATATCTCTAGGATCTCGGGTCGAGATCCTCTGTTAGTGTGGGAGAGTTGTGACGCCCGAGACCGACGTCCCAGAAGATTCCAGAAGATTCCAGATGTTCCGGGTTGCCCGTGTGTCCTTTTGTGCTTGTGTTATTTATTTTGCATTGCATCATGTCATCATGCCATCATGTCATATTTATTTTTGCATCTCAACTTAAATAAATCGTGTGGACCTTCGGTCCATTTAAATCGAGGGAAGATGTCTTCTCTTTATAACTTATAAAAGCCTCCTAATAATTATGGAGCTATATTAATAATTATTCCGTTGTTTGGAATTACCGCAACACACTTGCAATATTTTTTCCCCATGCTTTCACTTCGAGCTTCTCCTTCCAAACCTTGCAAATAATTCTTTTCCGTTGTTTCGAGGTTCCTCCAAAAATTTGAACATTTTTGGACACTTCAATAATCTCGTCTTAGTTCAAACCTATTTGAATTAAATTCAAATATGTTTGAATTATTTCTCTCGTTTTTGCCTTTTCTATTTTTTTTCTCGGACCGTGCTATTTTATGATGCCCGAGAAAAATACTTCCTTGTGTTATCTTTTCCCTAACCGTCCTCCTCATTCTCTTTTTCTCTCTGTTGTTTTTATCTGCTAAGAAATAAAAGAAGGAGCCCAGCAACCAGGCCTCCTTTCGGCCTGCTCTTCTTCCCCTCCAGCCTCCAAGCCCCCTGGCCATCCTTCCCTCCAGCTGGCCTCAGGCCTCATCCCAGCCTCAGGCCCAGCTAGGCCTAACCTAGCCCGACAGCCAGCGACCGACCCCTCCTCTCGCTCGGCTCCCTCTTTTCCCTTCGACCGCCGCCACCCCTCGTACCCATCGCCCGCTCGCTCGATCCTCTTCCCTCGAGCCCGATCGACCCGATCCCCGTTTCCCTCTCGTCTCTGCATCGCCGCAACCCTCGCTCGATCCTTCTCCATCCCGTCGCCCCTCGAGCAGGCCGTGCCCGTGGCCTCTCTCCTCAGCTCCTGAGGCCGCCATGCCTCCTGCCTCCAGCGCCAGCCAGGGGATTCGCCTCCAGCCAGGCCTCCCGTCGCCAAGGCAGGGCGCCGCCCCTGCCTCGTCTCCCCCAGCGCCATCGACCACCGAGGCCGTCTCCAAGCTCGCGTGGATGCGTCCAGCAGCCGCCGGCCGTGGCCTCATTCCTCCAGCGCGCGGCCTCCCCGCATCCCGGCACCCTCCTCCGTTCCCGCGGCCAGGGGCCCTCGCCTCCAGAAGTCGGCGTCCCGAGGCTCCAGAGCCGGCCTCCCCTCCGTCCAGCGCGCAGCCCCTCCAGTTCGAGCCTTTGCAGGCCGCGCCGGTGCGCCCGCCTCTGCCTCGGGTGCCTCCTTCCCCCGTCGAACTCCAGCAAGACAGCGCCGCGGCCATGAGCAGCGCCGAGCCGCGACCCGCACCTCTCCGTCGCCCGCTGTTTTCCCTTGTTTGTTTGTTTTGTTGCTGTTTTTGTTAATCTCAGTTAACCAGGAAAACAGCAAGTTTATCTTCTTTTGGACCCTTGTACGACTACGGCTACCTTCGCCGAGTATGACTACACACGATGACCGTCAAGTTCGACTACACGGTCGCCACGAGTACCCCTACGACCAAGTGCCACGACGACCGAGTACATCTACGGCCCGAACGTCTACCGTCGCCGAGTACCACTACTTACTCTACCGGCACCGCGAGTACCACTACCGTCGCCCGGAAACGAGGAATTCGCCAAGTACCACGACACGATGACGTGAACAACTACTTCCTCTACGACCGCGAGTACCACTACTTCCACTACGATCTCGAACCGCTCGAGAGAGAACGCTTCGAAGGTATAACCCCGAGACGTGACCCGTGTGATGCTTGTTGTGTTGTATGAAATGTCTTCCGTGTGTGCTCCGTGTCCGTTTCGTCCCTTTTGTTGTTCCTCGGTTGCCTCGTCGCCGACCCGTGGGAACCCGGTAACGGGATCACCCCACCTCTTTCATCTCGTTCAACTTGCTCCGCCGTCTTTCCTTTTGCACCGGTCTCTCAACGAGATACCGGAAGCGAGATGATGTGTTGCATCATTTTCGGATCGTTGCCGTGGCACCCTTTTCATTCCACCACGGTGACAAATGCTTCCTATCTCTTTTAAGTCAACCTTTTAATTAATTGCATAAACTTGATCATATCATCCGCATCATGTTAACAACCTTGAATGTTTAAATGTTGTTGCTTTATAATTATTAAACATGCTCATGGGGTTTTCCGGACATGTTGTTGTTATTTTCCGGCCTCATTTAAAATGTCTAAATAGTGTAGTTTTATTATGCTTCACCTCTTGCCATGTTAACAAACCTTTAATATTGTTTTGTAAATAACGAGATTCAACTAAATAATTAAATGGGGTGTTTCGTCAATATGCAACTCGTTGCATATTGATCTCCACTTAACTTGTAGTTATGTTTGTGCACTTTGCCATGCCTTGCATATTTAAACCGGACATGCATCATACTTGGATGTGCATCGTATGCCATGCTTATGTTTGTGTGTTTACCGTGTTGTTTCCTTCTTTCCGGTTTGCTTCTCTTGATAGCTTCGGTTTCGTTCCAGAGTTGTGAGGATTCGCTCGACGGTGTTGCTTCGTCTGCTTCTTGGATCCGTTCTTCTCCCTTGTGGAATTCCAGGCAAGATGATCATACCCTTGGATACCTTTACTACCATTGCCATGCTTAGTTGTCTCGATGCTATCGTTACATGTCGCGATACCCATCTTTTATGTCAGCCTCTCCTTGTTGCCATGAAACCTCTAACATTTGAAACCTTCCTAGCAAAACCACTGTTTGGCTATGTTACCCGCTTGCTCAGCCCCGCTTGCTCAGTCTCTCTTATAGCGTTGTTAGTTGCAGGTGAAGATGAAGTCTGTTCCAGGAGGGAACTTGTTGTTGGATATATCACAATATCTATTAATATTATTAACACACCTATACACTGGGCATGGGTGGAAGGCTTGGCCTTTTGCTCGGTGTTTTGTTCCACTCATGCCACCTTAGGCGCCGATAAACCGGCATTATGTTCCTTGATTTTGCGTTCCTAACACGATGGGTGTAATGGGGACCCCTTGACAGTTCGACTTTGAATAAAACTCCTCCAGCAAGGCCCAACATTGGTTTTAATTTTGCCCATAATAACAACTTAATTAAATAATTAAATTTGCATAGGGAGTTAGCGCTACCCGAGGATTCTTAATTCTACATAGCAGGGGGGGCCAGTGCTGATGGTGTTGGTCCCAAACGGGGGTCCTGCAGGGCCGCCTTGGGGAAACCCGAGGTATCTGGTATACCTGTAGCATCACCCATCCGGTAGTGTCCTGAGACGAGATACGCGCGGCTACTATCAGGGTGTCGACACACCGGGAGGTCTTGCTGGACTTGTTTTACCATTGTCGAAATGACTTGTGCTACCGGGAAGCCGAGCCTGATCGGATTTTCCCTAAGATAAGGGGTGATGATATTATATTTATCACTTCAGCTAATCGTGAGAGCTTGTGATGGGCTAAGTTGGAACACCCCTGCAGGGTTATGAACTTTCGAAAGCCGTGCCCGCGGTTATGTGGCAGATTGGAATTTGTTAATGTCCGGTTGTAGAAAACTTGACAGATGATCCGAAGTAAAACACACAACTGTGTGAGTAACCGTGACTGTCTCTTTTCACTTTGAGAAGAGAACACGGTGGGGTTATGTTTGACCGTATGTAGTTAGGATCTTTAGCGATCACCTCTTTTGCGACCGTTTGCGTAGCTTCTCATCTTATTCTGGTACTCGTAAGTTAGCCACCATATTATGCTTAGTCGCTGCTGCAACCTCACCACTTTACCTCTTCCTACCCACAAGCTTTGCTAGTCTTGTTACCCATGGTTATGGGATTGCTGAGTCCTCGTGGCTCACAGTTACTACAACCCCAGATGCAGGTTCAGCCGAGTTTGAAGCAGGAGTTGGATCAGTTCTTCACCCGGGAGTCCGATGAAGATCGTGGCTGTGTGCTTGTGACGTTTCGATGTTCAGTAGTGGTTTCTACTAGGATTCGATCCTGACCTGTGGCTTTATGTTGTTTTGGTATCTTTCTTTTGGTTCTTCACCCGTAGCCGGGTTGTGATGTTTTGAATGATGATTTATTTATTTATTGTATTGAGTGAAGTGGCGAGTGTAAGCCAACTATCCTCTTTTGCATTTTAATCCCTCTTTTACATGAGTCGTGCAAAGATACCAAACTTGAGATCATTCTAGGATGGGCTTATACCTTTAAGTCGTGCCTCGACACGTAGGAGGTATAGTCCCATCCTGGGCATTACAAGTGGATAGACCTTGTGAAAGGCCTATGATTGAAGAAGAGAAGTATTGTAAGCAACATAAGCATGAAAGAACAATCACTTGGGTCAAAGATTTAAATGAAATTGCTAGAGAATTGTGTGACCTTTATCCTTTTACTTGTGAACTTTGCTGTATAGAGGGTCACTTTAATTTTCAATGCATGCACTTTCAAAACATAACTGTTAACCAGTTGTGTGATAACATGATCACCCCTGATCTTTATGATGAGCTTATGTTATTTTTGATGTGTGAAGAGTTATCAGAAAAGACTTCTTGGCTAGACGTTAATGCCATAGGAATAAAAAACACTTTGCAAAATTGCCATCTCTATTGTGTTGTTAATTGCCATAAAAATGATTACATAAGTAAGATTAGAAAGGAGGGAACTTTACCAAAGTATAAAAATGTCTCTTATATTTCTGCTAATAAAAAGGAGAGTTTCTCCCAAGTTTCCCCTGTTGTTTCTAATGATAAACCATGATATGTGGAGAAGCTTCATCTCCAACCACTCCCTCCTAAGGTGAAGAAGAAGAAAAAGAAGAGGAGGAGGAAGAGGAGCAAGAAGGAAGAAGAATGGGTATCAACCTGGCCTGAGCATATTCCTCCCATCAACTTTTATCCTAACGGTTGTAAGTTTAAAGAAGAAGGTGAAGTTTATTGCCTTAATTATCATCTTGATGATACGTCCGTAGGTACTATTGAAGATGATTTTGATTATGATATGCATGTTACTTATTGTGATTGGGAAAATGATGATAATGCTACTTATGATCTTGAAAATCTTTTTGGTACCAACTCTGAAAGTGATGATATGGAAAGCTCTAAGCTTGGGGATGATAGGATTGCAAATCCTTTACCCACTAGTGATGTGATAATTGATAATTCTTTTGCTAGTAAGAATAAAGACAACGTGTTTACAAATATAGTTGCTAGCAATGATAATGCTCTTCTCTACTATGATGATGTTATAACTCCAATCTATAGTGATTATAAAGGTACCTATGACATAAGAAGAAATTATCCTTATGAAACTTGTCATAATCATGGAGGGAATTACTCCCTTGTTGAACACCATCTTCCTAATACACAATTAATCTATAGTGTTCAAGTTGTTTATGATAGTCCTACTCCCACTATTACCAATGAGAAAGATTATGCTTATGTGGAGAGTAAGAGTACCTTTTTGCATGTGGATCATGGTAACAATGCTTTATGTGATGCTTATATTGTTGAGTTTATTCGTGATCCCACTGAAAATTATTATGAGAAGGTAACATATGCTTATAGATATTTCAATAATATCAAGTTCCATCTCTTTATGTTGAAGGTTTTGAAGCTGCACTTGTTTTGTCTTCCTATGCTTATTGCTTTGTGCTTCAATGAATTATTCTATTGCAATATTCCTATGCATAGGAAGCATGTTAGGCTTAAATGTGTTTGGTATTTGCTTCTTGATGCTCTCTTTTGTTCTTCAACTCTTATTCCTACGAGAGCATCATTAAAGTCTTAAGCCTATCTTTATGGCTATAAAGAAAGAGCTCTAGGGAGACAACCCTTGTTATCTTTGCTTTCAGTTTGTTCTTTCAGTTTTTAGTGGTCTTGATGTTTGTTACTACTGTAGCAACATCATTGTATCTTTATTTTTTAGCTTTGTGCCAATTTTAGCCTCTGATTGTAAGAAAGTTCAAAAGTTGTGACATGCTGTCCAGAAAACAGATTCTGTCCTTAGAAAGAAAAATTCGAATAAAATCACCAGATCTTCTTTTTTATCTGATTTTTTTTGACAGCATGCTCTATACAATTGGCTTTCGAGCGTCCGTTCTGAGTTATTTGATTTGAGTTGCAGAAGTACCCCAAAAAAATTATTTACTACCTGATGGTCTGTTTTTCACAGATTCTGCCCTGTTTTGCCTTTTCTTCGTTTTGCAGACCTTAAGCTTGCTTTTTCTTTGCAAAAACTTTTTGGCGATCTTGAGAAACAGTAGACCTTCAAGAATATCTTTGTTTCCAGTAGAGAAAAATTATTTTATTGTGGGTACTAACCTCTCTAATCAGATTATGATGAGTTATGTATGAAGGGAGTTTTCAAGTGTGCGAGGGAAGATGATAAAAGAAGATTCAGGAGTGTCAAACGCTCAAGCTTGGGGATGCCCCCATGCACCCCCAAGAAATATCCAAGGAGACTCAAGCATCTAAGCTTGGGGATGCCCCCGTGCATCCACTTCTCCATCAACAATTATCAGTTCGTCCTTCGTTCCACTATATTTATCACCTCATGCGTTATGTGCTATGCTTGGAGCGTCTTGCTCTTTTCTTTTTAGTTTATTTAGTTTCATCCTTACTAGGCAATTCTTTATCATGGGACCGTTGCAACCTTCTGTAACCGTGAGATCCCATCTGGAGGCCCTTTCCGGTACTATGGCATAGACTAATAATAACATGATATATCTTCTTTTCATCAAGATAAGCATACTTAAGAGTATCAAGTAATGGTTTGAGCTCAAACACGGGATCGCCCTTGGGTGGAGGAGGATCTCCTAGGATTTCAACAGGTATGTTGTGTTTCAAAATGGGTCCCTGTTTAAAGAATACTTCATCTATTTCCCTTCTTTCATTCATAAACATATCAATTTCATGGTCTAGCAAATATTGTTCTAAAGGATCGTTAGGAGGCACGGCAATAGAAGCAAGACCAATAATTTCATCCTTACTAGGCAATTCTTTATCATGGGGTTGTCTATGAAATTTAGCAAAGTTAAAATCATGAGACATATCCCATAGTCAAATAGTAACAACATCCTTTTGCAATCTATCTTAACATTAACAGTATTCAAGAAGGGTCTACCAAATATAATGGGACAAAAATCATCTTGTGGAGAACTGAGAACAAGGAAATCAGTAGGATATTTGACTTTCCCACACAAGACTTCAACATATCTAACAATCCCAACTGGTGAAATAATATCTCTATTGGTAAGCTTAATTGTAACATCAATACCTTCTAGCTCAGCAGGTGCAATATTGTGCATAATTTCTTCGTATAAAGAATGAGGTATTGCACTCGCACTAGCACCCATATCACATAAACCATGATAGCAATGATCTCCTATTTTAACAGAAATAACATGCATGCCTACAATAGGTCTATGTTTATTTTTAGTATCGAGTCTAGCAATTCTAGCAGCTTCATCACACAGGTAAATAACATGCCCATCAATATTGTTGACCAAGAGATCCTTAACCATAGCAATACTAGGTTCAACTTTAATTTTCTCAGGGGGTATAGGTGTTCTAGTATGACTTTTTTTTACCACAGTTGAAGCTTTAGCATGACCCTTTATTCTAGCAGGGAAGGGTGGTTTCTCAATATAAGCGCCAGGAATAATAGGATCAGCATTATAAGTGATAGTCTTTTCTTCAACTTTAATAGGTTCAACTACTTTTACGTCAATGGGAGGATGATACTTAAACCACTTCTCCTTAGGGAGATCAATATGAGTAGTAAATGATTCACAGAAGGAAGCTACTATCTCAGAGTCAAGTCCATATTTAGTGCTAAGTTCGCGGAAAGCATCGGTATCCATAAAAGATTTAACACAATTAAACTTAGGCGTTATACCTGACTCCTTACCTTCGTCAAGATCCCAATCTTCAGAGTTGCGTTTAATTCTTTGCAATAAATCCCATTTGAATTCAATAGTCTTCATCATAAAAGAACCAGTACAAGAAGTATCGAGCATGGAGCGATTATTGAGAGAAAGCTGAGCATAAATTTTTTGAATAATAATTTCTCTTGAGAGCTCATGATTGGGGCATTAATATAACATTGACTTAAGCCTCCCCCAAGCTTGAGCGATGCTTTCTCCTTCGTGAGGCCAAAAATTATATATATAATTATGATCACGATGAACCTGATGCATAGGATAGAACTTATGATGGAATTCCAATTTCAGTCGGTTGTAGTTCCATGATCCAATATCATCGCATAGCCTAAACCATGTCAATGTCTTTCCCTTCAAAGATAAAGGGAAGACCTTCTTCTTGATAACATCCTCGGGAATACCTGCAAGCTTAAATAATCCAAAAACTTCATCCACATAGATTAGGTGCAAATCGGGATGCAATGTTCCATCTCCTGTAAAGGGATTAGCTAGCAGTTTCTCTATCATACCCGAAGAAATTTCAAAGTAAACATTTTCGGTAGGTTCAGTAGGTTGAGGAGCAACTCTTTGCTCTACTAGTCGGGGTGAAGATACCCCGAACAAGCCCCTCAAAGGATTATTTTCCATAGTAACAAGTGACAATAAATTTCAGCACACTATATAAATTTATCCTTACCAAATTCCACTTACCAAAGGCGCTTTACTCCCCGGCAACGGCGCCAGAAAAGAGTCTTGATGACCCACAAGTATAGGGGATCTATCGTAGTCCTTTCGATAAGTAAGAGTGTCGAACCCAACGAGGAGCAGAAGGAAATGATAGGCAGTTTTCAGTAAGGTATTCTCTGCAAGCACTGAAATTATCAGTAACACATAGTTTTGTGATAAGGTAATTTGTAATGAGTAACAAGTAATAAAAGTAAATAATGTAACACCCCAGATGTAAACTCCTTATATGGCAATATATGCAATTACCATTTGGTCCTTATCCTTTCCTTGGGGGTTATTTTCCATTTATGCCTTGTCATCTCATTGCATTGTCATGTTTTCTTTCATTATGCATTCATGCATTCGCTTCATCACCATCATTGCATCATGGTCAAATCATATGGCATTTCATCTCGGCATTGTGCATTTCTCATTGTTTTATGTCAAGTGAGTTTTCCTTGCTCATGTTGTGGTGGTTGAGGCAAGGACATGATCATTCCACTAGCACCTTTCAATTTCACCACTCCCCCTTCT
Organism: Secale cereale; assembly: GCA_902687465.1. Lineage (NCBI taxonomy): Eukaryota > Viridiplantae > Streptophyta > Magnoliopsida > Poales > Poaceae > Secale > Secale cereale. Next base: position 669,634,619 of record LR738715.1, on the reverse strand, counting down.
TTCTTTTCCCTTTCTTTAAATTTTGCAAGTGCCATCTAGCCTCTTCCTTAAATGTTCATCTTCTCCCAACTTCTATGGCACCTTGTCCTAAGTCACTTTGCAAAACCTCACCCTATTTTAAAATGTTTTGGTCAGGTTCAAAAATGACAGAAGTTTGAATCCAATTCAAACTTGTTTTGTTTTTCTACATATAAAAATGTCCAACTCATTTTTATAAAATAGGGCATAATTCCAGGAGCTCAAGGATATTTTCATATCTCTTTTACACATCTCCCACCTCCCTGGCATTTTCCTTTTTCTGCAGCTGTGTTTAAATATACAGAAAGAAAAAGAAAAAGGAGACAACATGCAACAGTAGAGCAATGCAGCCCAGCTCCACCGCCTGGGCCTTGGCCTTCCCCTTCGGCCCAGCAGTTGCTCGCGCTCTAGCCAGCCCACCAGCGCCAGCAACTTCCCTCTCTCTCCCTCTCGCCGGGCCCGCCTGCCAGCGACCCAGACTCTCACGGTCACCTGCTCCGTTCCCCCCTCGCTTCAGAGCAGAGCCCGCACCGTCGTGCCGTGAGCCTCACGGACATCGAGGCCAGCTCGACCGCGCCCTTTTAACCCGAGCCGCTCCCTAGGGTTCCTCCTCCTTCCTTTTCCCATCTCCGCCGCCGCCCAAGAGGGGATCTCCCCTGCTCTCTTTCTCCTACCGCTCGCCCCGAGCGCAATCGGGAGCACGCCAACGTGTGCCGTCCCTCCGGTCACCTCCAGCTGCCTCCGTCGAGTCCGTCTACTTCCCTGACGTGCTCGCCGTCATCCGCGCCTCTACTTCGCCAAAGGAGGACACCAGGAGCCCTGAACGCCCCGCCTCTGCTTCCTCTTCCTCTGTCGACATCAAGTGACGTGGTTCAGAGCTCGACCGCGACTTCTCCGGCTCATCTCTGACGATCTATCCGTGTCTTAGGGTAAGCACGTATACCCACCTCCCTTCCTTTCTCTTCCAGCAGCGTTTCGGTCACTGGAGGCGTCACTAGATCCATGCCACCTTCGCGCTCTCGGTGCTCCCGTGATATCTGAAACCTTCAGAGTAGCGCCATGCCCTGTCTAAATCTTGTCGACGCCGCCCCGCTTATGATGTTGCTTCGATCGCGTGCATGCACTGCCATAGTACAACAGCCCCAGGAGCGCCCCCTGCCTGTCAGCTTGGCCGCAACGCCATCCTCTCGTCGCTCGCCGCGGATGTCCTGGCCCGAGCAGAGCCAAGCTCGAGCTCGAGCGCCCCTGCCTCCCCTACCGCCGTGCCTTCCTAGGCCGCTTCACGCCACATTTCCGCACGCCCACCGCCATACGCCTGCGCTCACCTCGCTCCGCCTGTGCCACGTCAGCGTCATAGCTGCCACCGTCGTCTTTGCACGCGTAAAGGAGCTACCCCGCTCCGGGTTAGTTCAAAAGGGGCCAAGCCCATCCCCTAGAAGACGCACGCATCCTAGCCCAATGGCTCGCCGCTCGCTCCCTTATCGCGCAGACGCGGTTTCGAATCCCCGCAGGGCCGTGGAAAATGCCCATATTTTTGCTCTGCTTCCCTCACTGACATCCAGGCCCCCACCTGGCAGCCTCGCTGCGTCCTCACACCCTTTTCCACACCCCATGCTGTCACTTCAGCACGCCCTAGCCCACTTGTCATTGACAGTGGCTGGCCTAGGCCATGTCCCTTTTGTTCTGGAGTATTAGTTTAGTTTTCAGTTTTTTTTTAAATTACGTTTGCATTTTTGAATCATCATATCTTTTAAACTATGTATCTGTTCAAAATGTTTTATATATGAAAATTGTTCAGTTTTTAGTGTAGATTAGTTATATGCATTTTGCTGCCATGTTAAAAACATTTAAAATGTTGTTTGAATATATTTTGTTAATAACATGTTCAAACTTGTTTAATTCATAACTAATTAACCATAGCTCCAAATTTGACAAACTTTATATGTATTTGGGGTGGAAAATGTGTAGAATAGCATGGTGTTGTTACTTTACATGCTTAAAAACTCTAAAATATGGTTACCACAGATCTGTTCCATATTTATTTTTATGCACATGGGAGTTTTCAGAATTGTTGTTTGTTCCTTCCGGCCCATTTAAAATGCTTGCATGATGTTGTTGGTCTCAAGTTGCATTCCTTGCCATGCTAAGCAACTCTTAAACTTGTTGGGTGCTTGGATAGTTCAACTAAATAACTACATATGTGACTATGGTTGTTCTTGCATTCTTTTGTATGATGTGTTCCTTACATGTTTTGTGTTCTTGCTTAATGCCATGCCACATGTGCACTCATCATGTTCCTTTGAGATGCATCCTGTCATGTCCATGCACACATGCATCGTGTGTTTAAGCATTGCATGGTGATTGATTGTTGTTCCGGTGTTTGTATTGTTGTGTTGGTTAGAGCCCGGTGATGATTCGGAGTTCGAGGTTCCTATCGAGACTGAGTTTGAGGAGCAAGGTTACGATCCCTCCATGGACTTAACAGGCAAGATGACCATTCCCCTATATCACCTCTATCTTTGCCTTGCTAGTTGTCTCGCTCTTTAGTTATGCCTCGATGCCTATTCCTGTTTTTGTCAGCCTCCTATGTTGCCATGAAACACTCTAACCGCCTTCCTAGCAAACCATTGATTGGCTAAGTACGCTTTTGCTCAGCCCCTCTTATAGCGTTGTTAGTTGCAGGTGAAGTTTGAAGATTTCTCCATGGTCGGACTTGTTTATTGGGATAACACAATATATATCTTATTTAAATTAACGCACATATATATTGGTAATGGGTGGAAGGCTTGGCCTTATGCTTGGTGTTTTGTTCCACTCATGCCACCTTAGGACCCGATAAACCGGTGTTATGTTCCTTGATTTTGCGTTCCTAACACGGTTGGGGTTTATGGGCCCCCCTTGATAATTTGCTCTGCTTAAAGCTTTTCCAGCAAGACCCAACATTGGTTCTACATTTTCCTAACAACTAAAACTTGCATAGGGAGTTATAAACCCGAGTTCTTAATCAACAACCTAGACCAGTGCTCCTCATGAGTGTTGGTCCAAACTGGGCAACCTGCGGGGCCGCCTTGGGGAAAGGTATCTGGTATATACCTGTAGCTTGGCCCATCCGGTCGTGGCCTGAGACGAGATACGCGTGGCAGCTATCAGGGTGTCGGCACACCGGGAGGTCTTTCTGGATTAGTGTTACCTTTGTCGAAATATCTTGAGCACGGGATTCCGAGGATACTCGGGTCTTCCCAATTTGGAGTTGCGACTCCGCAGATCGTGAGCTTGTGATGGGCTAAGTTGGGACACCCCTGCAGGGTTATGAACTTTCGAAAGCCGTGCCCGCGGTTATGTGGCAGATGGTAATTTGTTAATATCCGGTTGTAGATAACTTGAAACCATATCCTTAAGAATACACTACCTGTGTGAGTACCGTGAAGGTCTCTTTTTGAAGGGGTTACTGAAAGTGAACACAGTGGGGTTATGCATGAACGTGAGTAGCTAGGATCATTTCTTGATCATCTTTGGCGATCGTTGGCACATATTCTCATCTCGCTCTGAACTCGTAAGCTAGTTGCTTAGTGCTTGCTGAAAACACTTTATTACCCCGCTCCACACCTAAAGGCTTTGTTAGTTTTGATACCCGGGAATGGGATTGCTGAGTCCTTGTGGCTCACACTTTACTACACACACCAGATGCAGGTACAGCCGAGAACAATACAGGAGATGGATCAGAACTTCACCGGGAGTTCGATGAAGAGCGTGTCCGTTTCTATGTTACGTATCCCGACGATCGGTAGTGGTTCCTACTAGGAGCGATCCGGGCTTGTGTTTGTGGTATCTTTTCTCGTTTGGATTTCGTCCGTAGTCGGACCCTGTGTTATTTGGATGAATGTATGCTATTGTATTCATTGTGTGACGTCGCGAGTGTAAGCCAACTATTTTACTTCCATCCCTGATCTTTGACATGAGTTGTGCAAAGATACCACGCTTGCGATCATTCCAGAATGCACTTATGTCTCTAAGTCGTGCCTCGACACGTAGGAGATATAGTCGCATCCTGGGCATTACAAATAAGGTGTAGCAAGATGGACCAATCCTTTTTGTAGCAAAGGACAAGCCTGAACAAACTCTTATATAAGGAAAAGCGCTCCCGAGGACACATGGGAATTATCGTCAAGCTAGTTTTCATCATGCTCATATGATTCGCGTTCATTACTTTGATAACTAGATAACACCCCGCGCGTTGCTGCGGGATGTGTGCATGAATAAAATTAGTCAAATATTGAAACCTAATAAGAATGATTGTCACGGTGTAGTAAACATGATATGTCCTTGACAAAATATTAGGTACAAATAATGAGCTGCACTTGAACCGCAAAATCATGTTTAGTAGGACAATACTGGCATCCGACAACAACACAAAATGGGAGGTAATGCAACACTAATCTGATTCATTGTACTCCGCGATCCAAGAAACTTACTCATTAGAACATGTGTGTGCGTGCGCGCGCGCGTGGACCATCCCTGTCAAACATAACCCAAGGTAGGATCAAGAGGAGAAGAAAGGTTTTGTAAAAAAAGAGACACACAACAAATCTCTGAAGGTGATAATTTGTAAGGAGAAAACCCAAAACAAATACAGAGAATATACTTATGTGTGAAAAATAGACACACAACAAATCTCTGAAGGTGATAATTTGTAAGGAGAAAACACAAAGCATATACAGAGAACAGACCTATCTTTGACATTCGTGAATGAACTTGTGTGTAAACAAATAAGAAAATATATTGTTGACGTATTTGGTATATACCATATTGTTTTTGCCAGATTTCAGATACACATACAATGAGGTATAAGAGGTTTATTGATCAGTCACATACATTAAAAAACAACATTAATTCTCTGATCTTTTTTCTCTCTAGATTTCTAAAAGGAGAAACATAAAATCGTTGCAGTTCAATTTCTACCAATACCCATATACAATGTGTAAGTGTATAAATATTAAGGCAAATAGAAATGAGCATACCATACCAATTCTATGTCTGCTCACATAACACGTACCACATGCATCTTGTGAATTTGAATTCTTTATTCTTGCTTCCAGCATCTGTAAACATTTGTCGATTCCTGATTTCGTATGAAGTAAAAAAGATAAAGGTACCAAGTGGGAGGCTGGGATGTCTTGAACCAATATCATTTCCTGAAAGTAAAATACTCTCCTCCTCCAAAAGATAATATATTGCATAACTGATAGTATATGAGGTTGGAAAAGATATATGGAACTTGTGAAAAAGACAGACCTTTTATAATATTGTGGTAGTTTATTTTTCAGTGAACCCCTTCTGCAATGAAATTCCAAGTCACATTTGCTGCAGCATATGACTTTTGTCTCTTTTGATGTTGTAATGATTTAATGGAACCACGTCACCGGCAAAATTGCTCTGTCGTTCACCAAAAGTCTGACGAATCAGATTTGGTAATTCATATTACCAATTAAAGACTCTCCCCAGACTTCATATTAGATGATCTACACGTAGATGCCATGGAGTAGTTAAGCTATCTGATCAAGTAATGTCCACGTTTTATCGAAAGAAAAAGAATAAATATTATGTAAAAGTGAAAGAAAGAGGCAATCCTGAATCCTTGTTACGTTGGCCAGCTATACGTACCATGAGTCTGCCTTGGAGGCAAAGCGTCAGCATTGGTAAAGGCGCAAAAGAACACGGGGGTGGCGTTGGTGTGGGAGGCATCTTACACACAGGCCATAGCAAAGGCGGCATGCCGGTGATTGGTGCCATGCGGGATTCATCCGGCAGGGAGTTACAGCGAGCTTCATGTTGCGGAGTAATCTCGCCGTGTACGGTGAGCTCCTTGTGGTGCAGATGCTTGTGACTTGTACCGCGCTCCGTTTTTCAATGTTCTTTGAATCTTTGATGCCATACCATCTCGGAGATATGGAGCAAAGCATGTGCCTCGTCTGTGCTTGCAGCAGAGGTTGCATGAGGCTGCACCGCTGCAGTATAGCGTTGTAGCCTCCAACTGCAGGAGAAGCCCAAGGGGATGGAGCTGTGAGGATCGGTGGAGAAGCTTGGGAGATGTGCCGTGAAGGGGAGGAGACGCATTGGACATGGAGGTGGTGGGATTTGAAGGAGATTAAAGAAGCCGAAGAGGAAAAGGCGTGCAGAACACATGAAGCACCACACGGGAAAAGCCGAAGAGGAAAAGGCGTGCAGAACACATGAAGCACCACACGATGGTGAACTTGGGAAACGTCAGAGATGGATTCCTCTCGGGAAGATGGGTTGATCGAGAGTTGAAACGAAAATGCTCAATCTACATGCTAGTAACGGAAGGCACGCACGACATGACATCATGCATGGGCAAAAGTTGCTCATGTGGCACTCGACTGAGGATGTGTCTAGACAGCTGAGGTGGGGTGAGGTGGTTGGTTGCATGGCAATAGTAATGTGGATAGGCTGCATGTCAAGAGAAATAAGATAGTGGGGATGAACTATTTAGGTATTATAGATTTGATATGTGGGTGAATCGGTGCTTGGGTGCTGCCCTTCCTTGGACAAGCATCTAACTTATGATTAACCCCTATTGCAAGCATCCGCAACTACAAAAGAAGTATTAAGGTAAACCTAACCATAGCATGAAACATATGGATCCAAATCAGCCCCTTACGAAGCAACGCATAAACTAGGGTTTAAGCTTCTGTCACTCTAGCAACCCATCATCTACTTATTACTTCCCAATGCCTTCCTCTAGGCCCAAACAATGGTGAAGTGTCATGTAGTCGACGTTCACATAACACCACTAGAGGAAAGACAACATACATCCCATCAAAATATCGAACGAATACCAAATTCACATGACTACTTATAGCAAGACTTCTCCCATGTCCTCAGGAACAAACGTAACTACTCACAAATCATATTCATGTTCATAATCAGAGGGGTATTAATATGCGTAAAGGATCTGAACATATGATCTTCCATCGAATAAACCAACTATCATCAACTACAAGGAGTAATCAACACTACTAGCAACCCGCAGGTACCAATCTGAGGTTTTGAGACAAAGATCGGATACAAGAGATGAACTAGGGTTTGAGAGGAGATGGTGCTGGTGAAGATGTTGATGGAGATTGACCCCCTCCCGATGAGAGGATCGATGGTGACGATTTCCCTCTCCTGGAGGGATGTTTCCCCGGCAGAACAGCTCCGCCGGAGCCCTAGATTGGTTCCGCCAAGGTCCGCCTCGAGACGGCGGCGCTTCGTCCCGAAAGCTTCCTTCCTACTTTTTCCAGGGCGAAATACTTCATATAGCAAAAGATGGCATCAGAGGCCTGCCAGGGGGCCCACGTGGCAGGGGGCGCGCCCTCCGCCCTCGTGGATAGGGTGTGGCCCCCCTCTGGTACTTTCTTAGAACAATATTTTTAATATATTCCAAAACTGACTTTCGTGGAGTTTCAAGACCTTTGTAGTTGCACATAATAGGTCTCTAATATTTGCTCCTTTTTCAGCCCAGAATTCCAGCTGCCGGCATTCTCCCTCTTCATGTAAACCTTGTCAAATAAGAGAGAAAAGGCATAAGTATTGCGACATAATGCGTAATAACAGCCCATAATGCAATAAATATCGATATAAAAGCACGATGCAAAATGGACGTATCAGTATGCAAGCAAGATTGACTTGCAAAGTCAAGAGTGTTCATCTATCCTTTTTTAAATAGTGTTGATCTATCTTTGTATACTCGAACGTCCCTCCCTGCGTTGTCTCGCGCAGGCGACTCGGGGGCGATTAGGTTTTCCCCCGAGCGCCGCCACCCTTGCTACCTCCCCTCGCCGCCGTTGTCGGCGGCCTTTGGCCGGCCCATGGCGGCGACACTCCTTCCACCTCCTCCTCCGTCCATCCCCACGCTGGCCTCCTCCTTGCTTGCCCGCTTCGTCCTCGCTGGCGCGGGGCTGCGTGGAGATCGTCGTCGCTGGATTTCGTCCATGTGGCCTCCCCATAGGCTGGGGCCTTTCCTCCTGCCGTTGGCCGGCCTTGGGAGTAGGCATGGCCGTTGCTGGTTGCTGCCCCGTCCGGTGGGCGCTTCCTCTGCTTGGAGTGGCCAGATCTGGATCCTGGCGTTGGGGTGCTTGAAGGAGGTCGTTCTGGGTGGGGCCTCGGAGTGGTGCTCATTGTGGTGGCTGGAGTGGCCAACTTCGCGCGAGATGCTCGTTTCTTTGGAGATGGGTGAGCGTGGTTCTCTGGATCTGGGACAGCGGCCCTTCCGACGAGACTCCATTTGCTCTGTGATGAGTGATGCAGATGGCGGGCTTCCGGTGGACTGGGGCCTCGGCGTGCAGCCCTGGCAGCCGGCGGCGTTGTTCTGCCTGCTGCTCATCTTCCCCTTGTTGGTGTGCTCCCTACCCTCCGGATTGATGTCACGCTGGCGTGCTAGTTGGCCTTCGTCCGGGTTGCGGTGGGGATCGAGACCGGGAGAAATCCCTGGTCGGCTTTGGCCGACCGCGCCGCCGTCACCCGAGGGTATCATAGTTCTTCCTGGAGACGTCAGTCAAGTATGGTCCCCCTCTTCCCTGCCCAGAGCCTCCTGAGTGAAAACCCTAACTGCGGTGGGCGACGACGGCGCTCTGCGTCGTTACCTTCTTGAAGGCGACGCCTTGGGAGCTTTGCGGTGGTGGGCGCTATTATGTTTGTTGGCGGCGGCAACTGGTGTGCTCTACTTCGTCCAAGCTTACGCTTTTCCTCCGACGTGGCCTCTGCTTGCTCTCGGAGTGCCAAGACGGTGCATCATGTGTGCGCTAACCCTCTCTAAGTGATCCTCCGGTGGCATTCATCCATGTGCCTGGAACATTCCGATCTTCCTACGATGCGGCGCCTTGCGATCCAGGCGAGGAGGTTGTGGCCTCCTTCGGAGATGGATTTGGATGAAGGGTTTGCGTTGGGGTCCTTATTGTTTGGTGATGGCACGACATGTCGATGCTTACTCATTTCTACTCCAGTGTCGGCATGCTACTTGTTATGGTTCAGCTGCGAAAGAGAACCTCGACGTTTTCGGCTTTTAGTTTCTTTGTATATCCTTCATGTGCGAAGCGTTTGAGGCCTTGTTAGCTGCTTTCCAGCGTCTTTGTATTATACCGCTTTCAATTTGCTCTTATCATTTGTATGCTGCAGTTGTATCCTGGTCGGTTGATGGCTTTGTTAATTCAAAGTCGGGCAAGGTGCGAGTCATTCTCGGACTCTGCTGCGTCTTTTCTCTACGAAGTATACTCGAACGTCACATGTACATACATGATAAAGATGAGCTATATATGTGGAATGTTACTTTCTTTGTCGTAATTTTACTTCTATTAGTTTTCATCATTGTTCTAGAGAGGTCAATATGATGGCAGATTTATTGGCTACAAAGCCGGAGCCCTCACTGACAATTGTTTGGAATGATACTCCTGATTTTTTGCTCGATATACTTACAAACGATGTAGCCCTTTTTTACATGAAATATAAACCACGATGGCTTTTCCCTGAAAAAAAAAAGATGAGCTATAATCTCAGCTCGAGCGTGAAGTTGGATACGGCCACATATACTGTCGTTTCCATCCAGGTTAGTTTCTTTATCTAAAAAAATCCAGGTTAGTTTTTCCCAACTTCAATCAAATACGCATCTTGGAGAGTTCCCATCAAATATAATCTCAGCTATAATCTCACTATAATCTCAGCTCGAGCCTATGTCTCGGAGAGTTCCCATCAAATATGCATATCTTCGTGATTTATTTGTAGGCTAATCAGTCCGATACAAACTAAACTCGGTGTTCTCCCCTTCTCTCCGATCTCATCTGGAAAATTTCAGAGCACAGGTTGCGGTCCCCCAAATTCGAGCTTTCACACATGGCCTCGATCCCGCTCGGCACCTTATGGTCACCCCCCGCGGCCGTCGCCGTGGCCGCCGCATCCCGTATTGCGCGGCCGGTTCATGTCCAGCTGCTGGACCGGCGAGGACCCTCGTCGGCGCGGGTCAAGATTCAGGCCCGCACGCGTCACGCGTTTCGCTCACACTGTGACAACCGTGCCGATCACCTCCCCGAGCCAGAGCCAGAGAACAACGATCCCAACAATGTAAGGCATACATATCCATCTGAGAAGTAATATTTTTTTTAGTTTCGCTGTTTATCTGACAAATATTTTGTTCGAAAATTACGTCTAATTTTTGGAACACAAATATGCTATTATCATTATTGTTGTTTGTTTCATTGGTCTGTCCTTAACATGTGTGTGCTGGCGAAATCGGATTTGATGTGGTTCAACCCATGGAAGAATCTGTTATACTCCCTACGTTCCAAATTATTCTTCGTCGTACCTTTGTCCTAAGTCAAATACCACTGATTTTGACAGTTTTTGGGGAAGTGTATTAACATTTGTAATACCAAATAAATGTATTATCAGGGCATATTCCATGGTATTTAATAAAACTAATTTGATGTTGTAGATGTTGGTGCATTTTTCTCTAAAGTTGGTCAAACTGCTATAATGAAATATAATTTTGAGTGGAGAGACTTTAATGTTCATGACAGTTTCTATTTGTTCTGATGTATTATTGAGATGACCTATTTGTTGGTTGATATGTTATGCTCGTTTTTATATTACCTTTCTTTCCTAACTGTAACTAGATGTGTGTTTCTTTGATTCGTATCAAAAGGCCATCTTTTATCGTGGAGGCTTCTCCTAAATTTATCTTAGCTTCAGATGTTTGTTATAGTTTAGCTGTTTTTTCCTTTATGATTGCTATGTACTGTAAGTGGAGTCCATATCTACTTGAAGTTCTTAATATTTTCTCTTGTTCTTTTTTCGCTTCAGCTTCTTTTTGAAGATATGTGTATTTTTGTCATTGCAGCCTAACGTAATGGGTTATGATAAGTTACAGTTCACTTCAGTTGGATTTATATATTCTTATTAATGTAAGTTTTGTTAGGATGAACCATAGGTACTGTCATTTTAATGTTGGTTACAAGTTCTATAGCAGCTTGTGCTTAGAGCAACTCTAGTCCGTCCCCAAAACTAAGTGCCCAAAAAGCCACCCCAAAAACTTAAAATCCCAAAATACTGGGTGTTTGGAGTGAATTCTAACCCATCCCCAAAATTTAGTTTCCAATAAGAAAACTGCGCTAAATAATAGCTCAACAACATACATGAGTCATTATCTACACAAACGTCAACTAATTGCAATCATAGCAAAAATGATGACAAACAATCCAAATATAGTAAAGCAGCAAAGCCAAGCATCTTATACCTATAATTCATCTGCTCTTTGTGCCCTCATCTTCCTATCTTGTTGCTGCCTCAGATTTTTAGCCTCTATTTCTTTGATTCTCCTCTCAAGGTTGTTGTTCTTCATGACAAGACCTGGACGATATCTTTTTCCCTGCCTTCTCATTCACTATCAATACACTTCACATATGAGCAAGCTTCAAAAGCCTCCAAAGGCAAGCTAGAAACCTCCTCCCAGTGTCGCCTCCGTCCTTGCATGCCGAGCAGGGCTGATCCAATGTCTGCATCCCTTGTGTTTCCTACCTAATACTTTAGTCCATCTATCCAAACTGAGGGAGCCCAAAATCAAAATTCTGGCAACTCTTACGCCCCACTCAAAATAAACGATGGCCGACATAGGTGACCTTCGCACACGACTCGTCAACGACTTGCCTGCTGCTGAAACCTACACACACCTACACAGCCCTCCCGCATGTGGGGAGAAATCCCATCAAAACTCCTAAGTTGCTGACGCACATGAAGTGCGCGACTTGTCAGCACGAGGAGATGGGAAGTAACCTTTGCAAAAGGTACCCTTAACTAGTGATTTTGTTAGTTTGCAGCAATTTTGGTCTTTGTTCTGTTCAATTAGTTTATCGTCTCCTTGTGCCATGGTTTTGCTACCTGTCAAGTTTTGATCCTATATGTATGTGGGACCTCCCGTGTTTTACTTTTTTGCTCAAGTTACTACTAGTAGCATAACTTGGCAAATTTTGCTTGGCTCATAATCTGACAAATTCTTAACATCAAAATCTGTTGGCAGATGACTAGGGGTCCATTAATTTTTCCGATTTATGTTGCTCCTCTTACCTCAGGCTGCGACCTCAGAGAACGTTCCCTTGGTGGAGGAGCTACTCAAGCGCTATAAGGCTCTTAAATCTGAAATGTGTGTGGTAAGTTTTAATTGCAATGAGTAACCACCTTTAAGATTATTAGATTTGATGTTATGCTTTCTGACATATCGGTTGTCTTTTAAAGCGGGAGCCCCCTGATATGTTCCTTAAAGAGAAGGGCCAAATTTCTAAGTACAATATGAAGTTGTCTTCTTCAAATAGCAATCTGGTTAGTTCATTTTTATTATGCGGGCAACATATTTACCAAATTCCCTTTTTATAACACATAAAACCGTTCAATGCAAAAAGCTAATTGCTAAGTGTCCTACTTGTTTTGAATTTGATGCCATTTTATTTTAAAATGGCTATGTTGCTTTACTTGTCATTTGTGATGGAAGTTTCGCAGGCATGCCAAACATATAGTAAAGAGAAAAAGAGAGTGAATCCTACTTATCCTGCATGTTGTTGGAGCTTTCTGTTGCCCACCTGACTGGGATTCCTATACTAGTTACCAATTCCACCGAATCAGTTGTTCTATTTTCCTTCTTATTAATCTTAATGATTTAGCCTTGGTTTATTTTTCTAATCTTTTCTTAAGTATTTGCCATGTTTTTTTATATGTCATTTTTACATGTTGCACTTTATGTTTTTCCTGTTCTTCGCTTTGCATACAAATAATGCCATTTCTTATGACCTGGTTATAGGAATGATGTATTTTCATCTTGCAGTGGAATGTGCGTCCATAAGAAAAGTATAATAATGCTTAAAGTAATGCAAGATTGCGCACAATCTAGTGGAGCACTATGAATGAATTAGTGTGGTTCTTTTGAAATAGTTAGATACGAGCATATAAAATAGACACCAACAATGAACCACTGGAAACATCGTTGACGAAGTAGCAATGTGCCTCCTAAAATAGTACGAGTATGATGTACTGGTGAACAAACTACTCATCAACAGAATTGACGACTCAACCCTACATACTTTTATGAATTGCTACTCTAGGTTGTTTTGTTATTTCCGTGGTAATTTTTCGAATGTTTGGTAGGAGGTGTGTTCTTGACATCTGTAGCATCTTGGGGTTATTCATGTAGAATATATAAGTTGTCTTGTAGACCCAGTCATAAAGAATACATTGTTTCAAACAATCGTAAATCAAACAGCTCATATAAAAACTTATCTGAATCTGAGTATCAAATATCTCATCTCCAAACTCATGCACAACTTACAGTTTTTTAGTGATCTCTTTCTTATACCTAAGTCTGATGGTCTCACTAGTTTTTTCTATTTGTTTGGTGGTTGTAGAATGTAGACGAAAAGGTACAAGCACAATTAGTTTACGAAAGTGCACAAAAAGCTCTGGATTTGGCTTCCACGGTCATGGTAAGTGAGTCCAGTTCTATCGTGTTGCTCATTTATGTCTAAGGTATTGTATATCAATTGTGCTTGCAACGTCAATTGTCGTTAAACAATCCAGGATATTGCGAGCTTAGGGTGTGGCATGGTAGGAATTTCTAAACATACAGTAGACCAGGTAACTTTCACTATCAAGGTCATGCTACTTTAAATCATACTTGTGAATATAATGATCATTTTTCCTCTAAATTATAGATGGTTAGGACATACGCAACTATATTCTGTAATGTTGCCGAGGCTGCATACCATCAGAAGATCGAGATGGAAACCACTCTCTCGTTTCTTGGTGCCCTTAGAGGCTTAGGGGCAATTGGTCATATCATGGTTCAAGATACAATTGCTAAGCTCAAAGATGGTCATTTTAAAAACACTATCATCTGTTACATGAATAAACATTCTGAAAAGTTTGTCAAGATGGTGAAGAACTTGGAAGATGAAACTGCGGAGAACAAGTCCTGGCAGGTACAACTTTTGTCCTTATATTTGCTTGCCATAGTCTATAATTGAAAAAAAAAGTTGATGATATGATACATATCCCTATGGTGCATTCTAACATGTGTAGAGATTCAACAGGCGGCGATAGGTATACTATTATCTTGTCAGATTGATGCGGAAGTGTATATTTTAAAGCTTAGCAAATGTCACAGGGCTGCACTGGACTGCCTTGCACAGAAGGTTAACAGTCTTCCATTTTGCGCAATTTATTTCTCTTGTCAATTGACTACCAATGTTGTTGTTGTGATGTGGAATGACTTGCGTTATCTCTTGTTTGTAGGATTAACATATCCAAAAGAGGTTTAGATTTCCTTCACGACAGAACAACGGCCGCGGAGAAGTATGGTCCGGGTATAACACGGGGTTTGATTTATATATATGAGTAATGTCTAGTTCTTAGAAGACATTGTTAGGTTAGATATTTCCGAGTAGCATGTGAGCATGGACCTATTTACTGTGAGCGACCAAACAACATTCTCACATTTTACATTATACTCCCTCCGTTCCTTCATATAAGGTGTATTTGTTTTTTTCAAAAGTCAAACAAGTGCATGTTTGACCGAGTTTTTAGAAAAATATATCAGTATCCACAATATGAAATGGGGCGTGCTACGCGTCCGCCGGCTGATTTTTTTAAAAGATGACCGGGTGGCTAGCCGCCAGATCTGGTGTCATCAAGCGGCTGACGGACATCCTAGCTTTTGCAACATAGATTATGTTGCAGAATTTTTTGCAACAGATATCATGTTGCGGAAACGCCTGTAGAATTATTTTTTTTCAACAGAGTTTATGTTACAGAATATATTCTGCAACAGAGATCGTGTTACAGAAACATTTGTAGATTTTTTTTACCACAAATGTCATATTGCAGAATTTTTTGCAACAGAGTTCATGTTGTGGAATTGTCTGTAGATTTTTTTTTGCAACAGATGATTTTTGCAACAGAAAGCATGTTGCAAAGACGAACAGCTCTTAGTCGTTAGTGTTTTTCTAGCGTGACACATTATTTTCTTAAAGCGTTATTTGTGCAACAAAGGTCATGCTGTAGAAAAATATTTGCAGCAGAGGTCGAGTTACAGGTTTTTTTTCCGTCTTTCACCTTTCTTTAACGGAAGGATTTTTGCAACAAGAATGATGTTGCAGAAAAAATAATGAAAAAAACGCTCAAGTTGGCTACTTGTTGGTGCTTCATATGTTTGTGGGCAGCGCTACACGTCGGCCGGTGGATGTATCAGAAACATCTGCCGCATGAAGCGTTGTTGGATGGTTGCGCTATCAGCCGTTGGAGCCGTTGGATCTAACAAACCGCGTCCGGCTGACCCTTACTTGCTTCCTGCAACAACTGCTCTGTTTCAGAAACAGAAGGCCATCGCCGCCCGGTCCCGACACAGCTGCCACCAGCGCGGCGCCGTCCCCAACCACCGCAAAAATCAGCTGCCTCTGGCGCGCGCGGCTAGAAATCGATCGCCGACGCTCCTCTCCGCAACACCATGGCGCACCATATCGCTGGGCAGATGGTTTGATCCGACTCAAATCGACCTCCCCGAGGTGCCCTGCTTCGAGAACAGCCGCGGCAATCGTTCTCAGCTCCGACCTCCACCGGGGGACTTCTGCCGCGAGATGGAGTTTCAGCCTGGTTCACAAACCCTCCGGTTGTGTTTCCAGAAGCTCCTACGACCAGATCGCATCAGGGGAGCTGGGTGAGTACCTCTGAAACTTGAAGCCCTATGTACAGAAACAGAGCTATATTATTTTCGTGTGTGTGGTACAAACAATGCACATCCCCCTTTCCAGTCTGTTCCTTGTGTATCTGAAACATGGCCTCTATTTTTAGTTGAATTTGTCTCCTGTTTATTACTTGTTGATCACCATATTTGATTAGAAAAAGAATAAATGACTCATGTTACAATACCTCTGATATCAGTTGATTGTGTGTGCTTATGTGAGAAGAACCACAATGAGTGGATATTTATCTAAATGCAGCTGATCCCAGGCAGGAAAAAAGCTGCATGTTAATTGATACCTGAAACATGACAGAAACTGGGAACTGAAACATTCCCACATGCTTATCCGGGCCATGTCTCTAGTGATCTAAGAAAATGAAAGGTACTCAAACTAGTACCCTCCAGTGGTAGAACAAGGAAACAATGTACATCCCCTCTTCCAGTCTGCTCCTTGTGTCTCTGAAACATGGCCTCTATTTTTAGTTGCATTGTCCCATATTTGTTACTTGCTGTTGATCAACATATTTGATGAAAAAAGAAAGAAAATAAACGACTCATGTGACAATGTCTCTGATATTCATTTGATTTGTGTGTGTTTATGTGAGAAAAATCAGAAATGAGTGAAAAATATTGACTGATGCAGCTGATTTCATGCAGAAAAATGCTTCCTGTTAAAAATGACCCCTGAAACATGAAATAAACTATTGACTGCTTATGTCTCTGTTTACCTGAATTCTGAAAATAATATAAGAACTGTTGATTCCATGGAGATGGAAATGATTGTTGCACAACACCTCTATGATTCTCTCTCTAAAAAAAGACATGTGGCTTGTTGCGGGAAGCTGGGACTGAAGGAGAAGAGAGCTATGTCCAAGGAAACTTTTCTGTTGTTGGTGGTGAAGATTCAGAGGATTTGCTGCATGCTGATGATGCAATGCAAGATGATTCGGATGATGGAGTTGTTTCATCGTAACCATTGCCACCCTATGTTGGCATGGTGTTTAACACACTTGACGATGCGCAAAAGTTCTACGATGACTATGCATTCAAGTTGGGGTTCAGGACGTAGAACATGACCCTGACAAAAAGGTTTGTTATACAGTTAAAAGAAGAGGGGAATGTTACAGGAATGGAAGTTCTGTACCGGAAGCATTGATAGACATCCGCCAACGAGGAATTTCCCTTTACCATCATTCCTCTTATCCTGATACTTTTTAACTTCTCTCATTACATAGCTAATGGTAGGCATGAAAATATACTGAAACTAGTGGAAAATTGCATAGATGATACAAATTTCAGGATTTTTTTTTAACTAATCCAAGCAGGCCCAGCTGAATTTCAGAAACTAAAAATTCAGAAAGCATAAAGCTAAACCCTCTGCTACAAGCTACAGGAAATGCACCATAGCTAAAATTCAGAAACATCAATCAAGTAGTATGAGCTACAGAGACTATGAGCTACAAAACAGGTAGTATGGAGCTACAGAAACTATGAGCTACAAAAATACAGAAACAACAAAATCCTACGGCATTAAGTTCCTGCAGCACACCAAAATTCAGTGCAAAAATTTCATCAGCACGTCTGAAAAACAAATAAAAACTCATTGAAACATCCACTTCACAAATCCTGCTGCACATCAACTCAAATTCACATAAAAAACAAAAAAGAAACTCTGCTCGCATTTTCTCTTGAACACATGTACAACAAATTACAAAAAATTCAGTACCAAGACATCAAAAACTAGTTTTCACAAACCATTACAGAAACTCTGCTACAAACATGACCCCCTAGCCATGCTACATCAGCGACATTCACACGCCGCACATCAAAATCTACGCCGGCGACCATTCTCCTACCAGGCCGCGCCCACTCTCCTAAGGCATTGCCAAACAGTCACCATGAAAAAGCTACAACTAGGAGTGCGCACTGCCATCCGGCAGAGAACCGCCATGAACGCATACCAATAATAGCCCAGAAATGGGGGATGGGGATGGGGGCATCTCAGATCCATATCTGCTTGTGTCGCCGACGGCCACAGCCGATCCCTAACCCGTCGTCATTGCCACCGCGGTGGATACGCTCCGGTCACCCAACGTCCCTCACCGTTGCCCTCCCAGCCACACGAGTGGACGGAGCTACGAGGATGTTGCCCAGTTGCATAAATGGATGTCTGAAACAAACGCTCTGTTTCAGAAACAGACGCGAGTGACGCGGAAGCGGGGACACACTCGTCCGTCCGATCAACAGACGATCCGAAGGACGCAGAGCCGGCGGACGCGCGCGCGTGATCGGTCGGCTGAAGGTAAGCTTTTCCCTTGTAACATAGCCTGTGTTATAAACTTGTGTGTGCAACATGCCCAATGTTACAAAATTTGTTGGACCGTCTCGCATAGCGCTATGTGTCGTATGATTAAAATTAAATCGGATGGTCACAGAGGTGGTCCATGTCGGAATGGGGGCTCCGGGGACTCAAGAGGTTCGAACACTGGGGTGCACTTGTTCTCCATCCATTCTACTCTACTCCCCCTGTCTCATGGCGAGCACGAGCTAAGGAAGAAGAACACAACGCATAAGTTTACCCAGGTTCGGGCCACCTTGCGGTGTAAAACCCTACTCCTGCTTGGTGGTTTGATTGCCTCGCGAGGGAGGATGAACACCTGAGAACAAGGAGCGTCGACCCCTCTCTACGGTGGCGCTCCACCCTCTTTTATACTAGCCTCGGTCCTCTTCCCCCGGAAACACCCGGCGGGAAGGGTTGCCACAACGGCGAGTTTGAAGGGGGACAGGGGCTCAATCTATCCTGACAAAAATAGTCTTCGCCTGCAAAGCCGTTGTCCATGACGCGCTGGTGGGCTCGGTGCTGATCTCCGTCCTTGCATGCCCACCATCCTGGTCTTTGTGCGCCGAAATGGCAACCTTTGGGGATTGCCTCGGGAACCGGCGAATGGCCTTGCTCCCTTAGCACCAAAGGAGAAACTCTCTTCATCCATACCCGCTGGCACTCCTCTGGCTTCGGTCGCCGCCATGCGCGTCACCCACGTGAAGACGCAGGGCCGTGTGACTCTACTGAGTTGCTCTTAGCTCGTACGCCTACGCGAGGGGCCTCGGCAGGCAGCCTCGCGAGGCTCCAGATGGCTTTATGACGTGAGCCTCGCGAGGCAGGATCCTCACGAGGGCTCTGCTTGTGGAGTTCTGGCAGTGGGCCAACTTTGGGCCTCCTGGCAAACGTCGTGTGCTGGGGCGCAGGCAGACGGGCCTAGGTACCCCCAATCCCACGGGCCCGATAGTAGCTCTCAGGCCCGCATCGATCACGACTCCGCCAGTTGAAGGGGGTGAAACGGCGCGGGGCCCAACCGTCTGCGGGCTAGGCTCAACGTGTGGTGCACGACAGGGCACGGGACTGTGACGCCCGGGTAGTTAAGCTACAATAACCCTCTGCTAATGACGACACGTCACCGCAGTTACTGTTGATAACCTCGTGTTAGTTCAGAACCGACCCAAATTCTAATTTGAATTAAAGTCAAACGTTAAAAGTTTTCAAACATCAAAACTAAAATGTTCGGGTTGTGCCAAATAATACGTAAGTAATTATGGTGGAGAAAACATCTTTTTATAGAATATTTAAATGCACTAAACTAATTAAAACAACAGTAAAACTAATATTTAAATGCCTTTTAAATACTAAACAAGTATAAGCTGATTGACTAGGGTGCCAAATTAATTGTGGCAGTGTCATAATTAATAGTATTAATTTAGGGGCTAGGTTTATAATTTATAAAACTAAGTTAAAATAAAACAACCAATGAATAAATTAAATTAAAGAAAACAAAACAAAGAAAAGTTAGATAAAAAAATAGGAGAAGCAAACCCACGGCCACTGGGCCAACCGGCCCAGCTGGCCGCCCACTAGGCCGGCCCAACCTAGGGCCTACCTAACCCCCACTCCATCGTAACCCTAACTGCACGCCTCCACCACCCGCTCCCCTCTGCTCGATGCCCCAACTCCCTCTCGACCCCCTCCTCGCGCGCCGCCACCCACAGGAGGACGACCTCCCGCGCGACCCTGCCGTGCCGCGCGCCCGAGGTCCTCCTTGCCCCTTCGCCGCCACCTCGAGCCGCTCCGGTCGCGCCGCCGGCAAGCCCTAACCGCCGCCTCTCCCCACTGTCCTCGCGACACCGCCGCACTGGAGCTCCTGCCATGGCCGCCGTCGCCTGGTTCTTCGCATCCGCGCCGCACCACGCCGCCTCCTCGCCGGAAAGGGACGAATCCCGGAGGCCCCATCACGGATCCGGCCTCCCTCGCCTTCCTCCCCCTCGTCGACCCACGCCCCCTCATCCAATGCCGTCGGGCGTCGCCACGAACCGCGCCATCGAGTCGCTCGGCCCCGACCTCCTCCAGCTCCAATGAGCACCCTACCGCTTCCATTGTGAGCCTCCGGCCCTCCATGGCCTTTCCCCTCTCTTCTCCGTGCCCCGTAGATGCCCTGCCGACGAAGCCGTGCCTCTGCCGCCGCTCGACGCCGATGTGGTGGTCGATTCCGACCGTCCCATTAACTGCTAGTAGTTCCATTGGGTGCGTGGCGAGGCCCTCGCCTGATCCATGTCGACCACCGCTAGAATGTTCGCCGGAGGCGAGTGCACGGTCGTCGCCGGTGCGCTCTGCCTCGCCGCCGTTACCCTGCTAACGTGGAACCACGTTTAGCCCTTAATTACCATGCTAATCGACCCCTGTGACATTGACCAGTGGGTCCCCTGCTAATTCCCACTATTTAATAAACCTGTTAACTATGCAGTCTATGACATGTGGCCCCCAGCGCTCAAATAACCCTTCACTTAAAACATGCCCCTGACAGTAGGCCCCACTACTTAATTAGAATAACTAAAACCGTTTAAAACTTTGTTTAACAAAATGTCCCACTGACATATGGGTCCCACTGCTAAATAAATCTAGTTAGTTAAATAGTTGAACTAGTAGTCTATGACATGTGCCCCCCACATGTCAGTTGGACCAGTCAAACCAGTCAACAAGTTGACTGTTGACTGTTGACTAGGCAGTCAACAGGGCCCACCTGTCAGTCAAATAGTCGTGTCTCTGGGTACACTTCTGTGTACCCATAACATATAGTATTTAATATAATTTCGAATTAAATTAACTACAGAATTTTCAGAAAATGATTAAAACTTTGAAAATTAATATAAAATAATTCATAAATCAGATGAAAATAATTTATATACGAAAGTTGCTCAGAACGACGAGACGCATCCGAATACGCGGTCCGTTCGTCCGCCACACATCTCTATCATACCGAACATGCAACATTCCCCCTCCGTTTCACCTGTCCGAAAATACCTAACATCGGGAATACTTTCCCGGATGTTTTCCCCCTCCGCCGGTATCACCTATCCCTGCGTTAAATTACCCCTGGCACCGCATGTTGCCTTGTTATATTTTGTGATGCTATTATTTGCTCTGTTATTTATTTGTTTCCCCTTCGTTGCTTCTTTTCGCTAGACTCCGTATCACGATAGACCTCGAGACCATTGATGCTTTGGTGTTCGACTACGACTACGCTTCCGAAGATTCCTTTCGTCTGCAGAGCTTCCAGGCAAGACCCCCCCCCTTGATCACCAGATATCGCCTATTCTCCTCCCTCTTACTCTTGCATTAGTTTACTACTGTTGTTGATTCGATAACTCCTATTCTGATGCATAGCCTGTCATTGTTGCTACCACTGTTGATACCTTTACCTGTTATCCTAATACTTAGTATAGGATGCTAGTATTCCATCAGTGGCCCCACATCCTTGTCCGTCTGCCATGCTATACTATCGGGCCGTGATCACCTCGGGTGGTGATCACGGGTATATACTTTATACATGCTTTACATGACACATGATGTGACTAAAGTCGGGTCGGCTCATTGAGTACCCGCAAGTGATTCGATGTGGGGGCTGAAAGGACAGGTGGCTCCATCCAGGTAGTGGTGGGCCTGAGTTCCTGACGGCCCCCGAGTGGATCTTTGTGGCGGAGCGACAGGGCAGGTTGAGACACCCAGTGGAGAGGTGGCCTGGTGATAACCCTCAACCGTAAGGGATCGAGATAGTCTTCGCGGGTAAGAATAACCCAATTTATAGATTCGACACACGGGGAGCCAAAGAGTATTTATAAGCTTTGACAGTTGAGTTGTCAATTCAACCGCACCTGAAATATACTTACTTGCAACAAAAGATAAGTGGTAACGGTGATATGATAGTGATGGTGGTGACAGCAAAAGTAAACAGCAAAAGTAACAACTAATAATCAGCAGGATTGAAACACTGTAGGCTAGGGAGATGGATGGTTGGGCGCTGCATGGATGAGATACATCATGAATCTAACTTGGGGCAAGGCACACAGAAAAGTAATGATCATCTAGGCAAATATCAAACATTAGGCATGTATCCCACAGGTAGTTGTACGTGCTTGCAATAAGAACTTGCACAACATCTTTTGTCCTACCATCCCGCTACGAACGGGGCCAAAAGGAACTTATGGAGATTAAGGTGCTCCTGTCAAAGAGCACCGAAACAAAGCAATAAACTCAATGGATACATGGAATCCTCAAATTATGGACCATCCCCTTTGGTGTCCCAACCTGTCACCTTTGGGATCGCCGGTTCCGGACCATAATAGGTGCAAACAACTCATAGATAGGATCAAGAACACAAATATATTCATGCAAACACATATGGTTGAGATCTGAAATTATGGCACTCGGGCCCTAAGTGACAAGCATTAAGAGCAACAAGTTGAAGCAAAGATGATAAACACCAAAGTAGATGATAGGCAACATGCCCCCAACAATCTGATAAACTATTACATGATCTAACTCATCCAATCCCTACCATCCCCTTTGCCTACAGCAGGGAATTACTCACACATGGAAGGATAAGTCATGGAGGGAGGATGGAGTGGTGATGATGATCACGATGGCGACGATCTCCCCTCTCCGGAGGCCAAATCAGCCTCGAGATTAGCCCTCCCGAAGAAGAACAGAGGATGGCGGCGGCTCCGCGATGGAAACTAGAAAAATGACTTCTGTTCTGGGGTTTTCTCGTCACGGGAATAAATACGATCCAAGGTAGGGCACCAGAGGGGGGAGGACCCTCCCAGGCGGCCTCCCGGCGCGGCCAGGGGTGGGGCCGCGCCAGCAGGGCGCCTGGGCCCCCCCTGGCTGCCCTCTGGCCCCACTTCTGGCACAATGGCCCTTCGGGTGCGTGGATTTTCTGTGATTTTTCTCGGAATTTTCTGAGACACCTAAAAATCCGTTTTCCTGCACACAATAAAACCATACAGGCAGCTCTGCTGAAAACAACGTCAGTCCGGGTTAGTTTAGTTCAAATCATGCAATAATGAGGTCAAAACAATAGCAAAAGTGTTTGGAAAACTAGATACGTTTGAGACGTATCAACTCCCCAAGCTTAGCATATTGCTTGTCCTCAAGCAATTCAGTTCAACGAACTAGACGCGACAAAGAAAACTTTGACAAACTCTTTTGCTTCATTAGATGTATATAAGCATGTACTACGAAAAGAGTCTAGCAAGTATTGAAACAATGCTATGAGGACAATGCACGGAGCAATCCTTCTTTCAAGTGACCAATCACAAATACCTAAAAGTAAATAATATACTACTGAAAATCAAGACAAGATTACATTGCACATAGCTTGAACATACTAGAGTGGTATCTCGCTAGCCTCCATGAGTGAAGCAAAACATAAATGCAGAAACTCCTCCAGAGTTTTAAAGGAGACTAGAACTAAGAATTTCAGAATAAATAATACCACAAGCATGCAGAAGACAATGTAATACTTTGGGACAATGCACATTACACTCAGAATGACAATTATGCTCTCCTAGTTGGTGCTTTGAAGAAAGAAGGTGGAGACTCTCGAACCGTGGAATTTGATGGCGAGGTTGAAAACCCGTGGTTGGAAGCAAAGACTAAACATGTACCAGAGCTCTTGGTTTTGAAAACAGAGGTAAAAATGATTTTGGGAGTTGCATATTTCGTCAACGAATGTTAGTAGACAACCCAATCACTTCTCGAACTGGACAAGTTTCGAGGAACGACTCTTGCACGGGGACGATCACATCCCCTTAATCTCCTTTGTTTATCACTGCCAAAAGTTTTCTGATTTCTCATGAACAAAGCGTGAAGGAGGGTTTGTTTGTTGTATTATCTTTTATGAGCCGGGCGCACTCATGCCAGTTCCTCCTTGTATTAAGGGTTTGCAGATTAGACATGCAATCCCGGGATAAAACTTGTCCAACTTAAAAAGATCATGAATTAACTACTACTTCCTCATGAGCTAAAACAGGGGCACAAAATAGAAGATTTTGAACAATTTCGAGATGGTACAAGAAAGTCTTCGTTAGGATGGCCGGTAAATACCACATAGGAAGGTATGGTGGACTCATATGGAATAACTGGTTTGAAAGGATTTGGATGCATAAGTAGAATTCCGCTTAGTGCGAGCGAAGGCTAGCAAGAGACTGGGAAGCGACCAACTAGAGAGCAATAACGGTCATAATCATGCAGAGCGACAAAGCAACATTGAATTGGGCATGAAAGTGATATAACTATTCTGAAACTCAAAGATCATCAAGGCAAAGCAGACTTTTTAGTCTTAAACATGTGTAAACATGTGCCAAGTCAATCCAAGAATTCTCCAAAAGGAAATACCACCTTAGTATACCAAACTATGAACAATGCAATGCATGTAAATCATTTCATTAACACATTATATACTCTAGCTATTTGAGACTAGCCACAAGGAAAGCATGAACCACTGGGAAAGCATTGTAAACATAGCACTATGTCGCTACAAGCTGGTCTCTAGATCATAAGTACAGGCATATGTACAAAAGTAGAAACAAGAAGAGTTCATACCGGTTTCCTTGTTGCTTCCCTTCCGTCGATCTTCGTCATTACTGCCTTGTCACTTGCACGATCGAACGTAGGAAATATAATTAAATGCCATCACGGACTCGAGCTGAACTCTGAAAACAAAGCAAACTAAAGAGAGACAGGAAATCTTTTTGTTGTTTTTGCAAAGAAAGAAACAAAGAAGAACGGGCAAAAACTTCGAAAAGATCAAAGCGAACAAAAATAAAATGGATAATACAATGGAAAAGTGAGAAGGGCACGTACTCCCCCAAGCTTAGGCTTTTGGCCTAAGTTGGTAGTAGCTACTGCCCCCAGGAGCCTCCTGCTCCGGGGTGGTACTGGTGAGTCCAAGGGTCGTAAAAGGATTCCGGTGCGTACACCGAAGTCCTCGGATCCTCCCACGAAGAAGGGTCCGCACTCCAAGGAGAGGAAGACCCTTCACCAAACTGGGTGACGGTCTCCCCCTGAAAAGGTGGTAACTCATCGTGCTCCTCCTCGTCGGGCACAACCCCCTCCATGGGGTTATGAAACTGATGCTGGACCATGAACTCATCGAACTAGATAACATCAAAGGACCATCCGTTCCTGCGAGAAAAATCAAACAAAAGAGGTGCAGGTAGACGGATCTTGCGTTCCGCGGTAGTTTCGAAACGCAAGATATAAACAAGGTTACCAAACTCAGAAGTCATGGTAACAAACTTATGCCTTTTCATAGCAGCAAGATCAAAACTTAAATAAGTAAAAGGCTTATCATCAGGGTGTGGGGTGCCTTTAAGATACTCTAAGATAAGTGTGGCATAAACGCCACCAAATAAATCTCCCCTGTTACCGTTCATAGCAAGGCGTCGAGCAATTAAGGCACCCGAATTATAATCAAACCTCCCTGAGAGGGCGGTTGCCAGGATAGCAATATCCGGCGCAGAAATGTTGCTCGTGTTGTCACGAGCTAATACCCCTCTAGCAACATAATACGCAAAATACCTGAGGTGAGGGAATAATATGCTGGAGATTTTTGACCGATGAATATCCCTCGTATCCATGCTGCAGAGAGAGTTGAAGATGATTTTCTGCTCGGAGGGCTGAGAGGTCATCTTCGCCGTCCGCCCAACGTTTGGCACACCTATTATTTCACAAAACTTTTCCAAGGGCATGGTCAAAAGATCATTGTAAATTTTAAACTCAATAGAATCAGTATCAAGGTTATATCTAAAACTGTTAATGAAGCCGGAGGTGAGTTTTTGATACTGAGTAACACGGCACGTGACGAGCCGTGTCAGACCTGCATTAGCACAAAGATTATAAAACTCATCCTTAATTCCTGCAGCTTCAAGGAATTCATCACATGGGAACATCATCGCACGTGCTGGATTTGTGTCTTCCAACAACTCTAGGGGCACATGATCTTCATTGTAGCTCACCCTAGCAGTCGAGGGTGAAGCTGCGGCTCTAGTAACTCGATCGGAGCGCGCGGGCTTCTTCTTCTCAAGCCACCCCTTTGCCCTTCCTAACAAACTCATTTATGATTTTTTTGGAAAATTACAAAAACAAGGATTTAAACAAAGTGGGTTAAGGCAAACTACTCAACTTACTTACCTAAGGCATAAACTTGCATCAAAACTTGGAAAATAAATTTCTACACATGCATGCAAGCTCATCTACATAGCACCAAGAACTACTAAATACTCACAAATGAAGCCACCAACCAGAAATCTAATTGGAGGGGTGGAGGAGTTACATACCAGGGAGTATTTGTTCACAATCTCAGCTCGAATGATAGGCTGTAGAGAGAGATCGAAAATTGCCTCCAAGAACAGCAAGAACGCAAGAACATGTGCAGAACTCGTGTTTTTGGAGAGAAAAAGAGAGAGAGAGGAAGAAGACTCACCTGGAGGCGGGACCTGTGGGCCCCAGGCGCCCTATGGGCACGGCCAGGGGGCAGGCCACGCCAGCTGGCCGCCTGGGCCACTGGTGGCCCCCCGTGGTCAGCCCCAGGTGCCTCTGGGTCACTCCCAGCATAGAAATTTTAATTTTAATTTTTCTGGAATTTTTCTGAAAACTTCACTGTTGAATTTTTTTCGAAGTTCAAAAAGCTGCAAGGCTTTCTGAAAACTTAAAGCAGTGATTAGTATTGTGAAGCTTCAAAAACATAAACACTTGGTACAACAAGGAGAACAAAATCTAAAACAAATGAAAACATAACAAGCTCAACTTTTTACTTATATAAAACATGCTCACTAGTAAGGTTGATCAAGTCCTACCAACAAACCGGCGATATATAGAGCAAAAAGTCCCACCTCTTACGAAGTGATCATTGCACCTTTACTTTAATGGACATTGTCCCCACCATAATAGTTTTGTATTTGTGGTGCACATGTAGTGGACAGTCCCATTCTCCAATCTTCACGGTCTCAATATTTTCTACAGAGTTGAGGCCATGCCTCTTGTCGATCTTCTTTGGAAAATACACCGTGTGTTCTTTATCATTCACATTGAAGGTAACCTTTCCTTTATTGCAATCAATAATAGCACCTGCGGTGTTAAGAAAAGGTCTACCAAGAATAATGGACATGCTCCCATCCTCGGGCATGTCAAGCACGACAAAATCAGTAAGGATCAAACAATTAGCAACTTCTACGGGAACATCCTCACAAATACCTATCAGGACGGCGGTTGACTTGTCAGCCATCTGAAGAGAGATATCTGTAGGGATTAGCTTCTCTAAACAAAGCCTCTTGTAAAGAGAGAGATGCATAACACTCACTCCTGCTCCAAGATCACATAAAGCAGTTTTGACATAATTATTCTTTATGGAGCAAGGAATGGTGGGTATACCTGGATCACCAAGCTTCTCATGAATCTTGCCACTGAAAGAGTAATTAGCAAGCATAGTAGATATTGCTTCATTAGGAACTTTTCTTTATTAGTAACAATATCTTTCATATATTTTGAATAGGGAGGTAACTTAATAGCATCAGTCAAAGGGATTTGAAGAAAAAGAGGTTTCATCCACTCACAAAACTTATTGTAATGCTCTTCTTCTTTAGATTTGAGAGACTTACCTGGAAAGGGCATGGGTTTCTGTATCCATGGTTCTCTTTCCTTCCCATGTCTTCTTGCGACAAAGTCTTCTCTAGTGTACTTCTTGCGTTTGTCGGGTGCTTCTTCTTCTCGAACTTCAGGCGGATCATTCTTCTCCTTATCCTTATCTTCAGGTTCGGCACCGTCTTCAGTCTCAGCATCGGAGGTAGATATACTGTTGGGATCAACAGCTGGCTCTTCACTTATAATAGGATCATTTTAATTGTCAGCCTCCTTATGTTTCTTCTTCTTCTTCTTTGGAGAGCCAACAATTTCTTGTTCCTGCATTTGAGAATCTTGCTCGATTCTCCTCGGATGCCCCTCTGGATAGAGAGGATCTTGAGTGCTAGTTCCTCCTCGGGTCTTAATCCCGAAAGCCTGTAAATCATCTTGTTTGGTATTGTTAGCAAGCAAATCTTTTTGCACATTAGAAATTTGTTCAAGCTGAGTTTGAACCATATGAAAATGCTTCACAAGACATTTAACATCATTAACTGTTCTACCTAGAACATCAAGCAAACTTTTGATAGCAAGGGAATTATCATGCAATTGACTTTGTATCCTCTCATTAAAATGACTTTGCTTCATAATAAAATTATCAAGCTCATCTAAACATTGATCAAGAGGCTTACCATGAGGGATGTCACTTGCGTTGAAATCTAAAAGAGAGTGTACCTCTACCATAGGAGGGTGAGTGGTAGGATCACACAACTTCTCAATAGGGGGTAGATTCTTCACGTCTTCAGTTTTAATACCCTTCTCTTTAATAGACTTCTTTGCTTCTTGCATATCTTCGGGGCTTAGAACAAACATGCCCCTCTTATTTGGTGGTGGAGGTGGTTCGGGGGCGGACCAATCTTCATGGTTTTTGGCAATCCTGCCCATCAAATCCTCTGCATCGTCCGATGTTCTTTTCCTGAAAACACAACCAACACAACTAACCAGATAGGACCTGGATTCATCAGTTAGACCAGCATAAAATATATCGATTAATTCATTCTTAGGGACTCCATGTCCTGGTCTAGCCTGGATCAGACTACATTACCTCCCTGATGGGCCTCGAACCCCTCGTTGGTTACCCCAAGTGGAAGGTGTAAGATGCAGTAAGTAGAAGTGTTTTCCCCTAGCAAAGATGCCAAGGATCGAATCCCCAGAGACTCCTAGGTTCAACAAGTAGGTGTCAATTGCTAACGGCGCAATTAGCAATCAACGTGGACCTGCACACAGATACAAATAACTTTGCTCCCAATGAGTACAGAGAGGTTGTCAATCTCTCCGGCCTTGTAGTTCACAAAGGGTTAAACGCAATATGATAGTAGTGATAGATAGTGTTTTTGCAATAGTAAGTAAATAACGAAAAGTAAATAGTGGATGTGATCAATGATGGTAATATGGACCAGAGTCTCATGATGTTCACTAGTGAAGTCTCTCTCCCAAAAGACGATAAAACATCTATGTGAGGTAAACAAATTACAGCTGAGCAATTGACAGGACCCACGAGCGCATACAAATGCTGATTACATTGCAAGAAAGGTTGAGGTTCAAAGCATGGGCGGTACGCCAAAGTAAGTAGACCGAAATCCATCAATATCTACTACTAATCATCCACCTTATCTATCCAGAACATCTCGCTGGTATTAAGTTGCGAGTCCCACCCATAGTGTAAACTCAATGCAACAGACAACTGCATTAAAAGAACTTTGCGTAAAGTAAACAATCCTTGCACCCGCGGGCACAAGCACCGTTGTTTTCCCCCTTGTGGCAACAGCACATCCCCTAGACTCATGTTTCTGTCACTCAAGCTAGTCATCGAGGGGCATGAACCCACAATCGAGCATAACGTTCCCTCTTGGAGTCACTACTTACTACTCGGCCAAAGCAATAAATAACAACGGAGAACATGCAAGAATTACTTATGAACTAAAATATAAAAGAGGTGAATCAAATATATTACTCAAGATCAATCTGAACATAATCTCATAATCCATCGGATCCCAGCAAACTCA
Source organism: Secale cereale (assembly GCA_902687465.1). Taxonomy (NCBI): domain Eukaryota; kingdom Viridiplantae; phylum Streptophyta; class Magnoliopsida; order Poales; family Poaceae; genus Secale; species Secale cereale. The sequence continues at coordinate 669,604,816 of LR738715.1, read as the reverse complement.
ACATAGCAACAACATAAGGATTACATAGGTTCCTCGATCATGTAGGGCAGCTCACGAGGACTAATTAGTGAAGCACAAGAACGGGAGGAGAACATCACATAGCTACTGGTCATGGACTCATGGTCCAAGGGAGACTACTCACGAGTCATCCGGGAGGCGTCCATGGTGGTGGAGAAGCTCCCGGTGGTGATCCTCCCCTCCGGCAGGGTGCCGGGAAGAGTTCTCCTGGTGCTCCCGATCTTGGAAGCGGCGG
>LR738715.1:669420465-669604385 GCA_902687465.1 Secale cereale | reverse complement strand
GGGGGGGGGGCGCCCACAGGGCGCCTGGAGCCCCTGTGGCCCCCCCAGGTTGCCCTTCGGACGCAGTGTTGTTTCCGGAACGCTGACGTTTTATATATTTTTTCTGGATTTTTCTGGGCAGTTCTCGAAACGTGAAAACCTGAAATACAAAAACAGCCGAAAACAGAAACTGGCACTGGGGTGCACTGGATTAGTAAGTTAGTCCAAATATGATCAAAAGTGTATGGAAGTGTATGAATATCATAACAATATCACCCAAAAGTGGCATGGAGCAAGCAGAAATTATAGATACGTTTTGGACGTATCAACATCCCCAAGCTTAATTCCTGCTCGTCCTCGAGTAGGTAAATGATAATAAGAATAATTTCTGTGGTGACATGCTATTAACCATATAGGACTTTCTCATAGTCATATGACAAAAGCCTACTGAGACAATGATTCTATAGTAATTAAGTTGTCTCAAGAGAAAATCACAAATGACTGAAAGTTTTACAATATGAAACTGAAACATCAAAAAGATTTGCAATGAACATGATGTGCAAATATGATAAAGTGATATCTAGCTTGCCCCCTTTAGTGATGCAAAACATAAATGCAAGGGCACCTTCAAGGTTTAAGTGATGACTAGATACAATCATTTCAGAATAAACGATATCACAATCATGCAAAAGACAATGCTACTTTGGGACAATGCACATTACACTCAGAATGACAATCATGCTCTCAGTAGTTGGTGCTTCAACATAAAGGTAAAAGAATGGTTAAGTGCTAGAGCTTTTTATTTTGAAAACATGGAAGCAATTGTGTCAACGGTAGTAGTACTTCATATGTGTCATGTATAAAACATCTTATAAGTTGCAAGCCTCATGCATCAAATACTAATAGTGCTCGCTCCTTGTCCTAATTAGCTCGGATCCCCATGGGTTATCATTGCATTGCATATGTTTTAACCAAGTGTCACAAAGGGGTACCTCTATGCCACCTGTACAAAGGTCCAAGGAGATAGATCGCATTTGATTTCTCGTTTTTGATAGATCTCAACTTGAGGACATCCATACCGGGACAACATAGAAAATAGATGATGGACTCCTCTTTAATGCATAAGCATATTCTCATGAGAGATTGAGGATTAAGGTCCAAGCTAAAACTTCCACCATGATGCATGGCTTTGGTTGGCGGCCCAATGTTCTTCTCTAACAATATGCATATTAATTCAACCCACGGTAAATCACCCTTACTTCAGACAATACGAACATGCATAGCAACTCACATGATATTCAACAAAAGTGTGACAGTTGATGGCGTCCCCAGAAACATGGTTACCGCTCAGCAAGCAACTCATAAGAAATAAGATACATAGGCAACATATTCTTTACCACAATAGTTTTTAGGCTACTTTCCCATGAGCTATGTATTGCATGGTTAGTTTGCTTAGTGCAGGTGGAGGTTAGCAAAAGACTGGGAGCGACCAACTAAGAGAGCAATGACGGTCATAATCATGCAGAGAGACAAAGCAATATTGAATCAGGCATGGTAGTTATATCGCTACTTAGAAATAAAAGATCATCAAGGCTTGACAGACTTTCTTTACAGTCTTGAATATGCGTGAGCATACGCCAAGTCAATCAAAATAAATTCTCGAAGGAAGATATTACTAAACCATACCACATCATAGGCAAACAAACCAAGTTGGTACTCCAATAGCACATTGGGAACCCCCCCAGCTATTTGAGATTAACCAAAAGAAAACCTGAACTACTAAGCACCATCATGAAAGTAGCATCTTTATCATAGACACATTAACCCATGCAACGGAAGCAAACTCTCTTAATAAGGTGAACATGGTAATTAAAGAGAGTTCAAGCAACCAACTAAATAAAAGCTCTTAAAAAGATAAGCATGAATACTAAGAGCAGAGCACGATAGTAGCTATTAAAAGACAAAGAACACACACAGCATAGATAGACATGAAAATTCTATGTAATGTTCTAGGTAGAGGTGGAGCGTGTTTCTCTCCCACATAAAGGAATGCTGAGTTCCGACTCGTTATGAAAAACTAAAAAGAAAACTAAAAGCAAGACGCTCCAAGCATAGCACATAACATATGAAGTGATAAAAATATAGCGAAACAAAAGACGAACTGATAATGTTGATGGAGAAGGGGATGCACGGGGGGCATCCCCAAGCTTAGACGCTTGAGTCTCCTTGAATATTTCTTGGGGGTGCACAGGGGCATCCCCAAGCTTGAGCACTTGACACTCCTGAATCTTTTTATCATCTCCCCTCGCACACTTGAAAACTCCCTTCATACACAACTCATCATAATCTGATTAGCGAGGTTAGTACCCTTAATAAAATAATTATACCTTGCTGGAAATAAGGATATTCTTGAAGTTCTACTGTTTCTCAAGATTTCCAAAAGGTTTTTGCAAAGAAAAAGCAAGTTCTCAATTTGCAAAGTGAAGGTAAGGCAAAACAGGACAGAATCTATGAAAAACAGAACAGCAGGCCGTAATTGACCTGTTCGGGATACTTCTGCAACTCAAATAAAAAAACTCAGAACTGACGCACGAAAGACAATTATATAGAGAACGCTGTCGAAACAATTCAGACCAAAAAGATGATCTGGTGATTTTATACGAATTTTTCTATCCAAGGACAGAATCTGTTTCCTGGACAGCACCTCACAACTTTTGAACTTTCTAGCAATCGGAGGCTATACTTGGCACAAATATGAAAAGCAAAGATACAATGATGATGCTACAGCAGTAAACAACATCAAGACACAATAAAAGCAAAAAATTTATTCATGTGGGCTGCCTCCCAAAAGCGCTTTCTTTTATGCCTTTAAGCTAGGCATAATGCATAGATCAAGTTTTATCAAGAGTAAAAGAATAGCTAGCCCGTACAACGGACTCAAAAGGTAACTTGACCTTCTTACGAGGGAAGTGTTCCATCCCTTTCTTGAGAGGAAACTGAAATTTTATATTACCCTCTTTCATGTCAATGACAGCACCAACGGTGCGCAAAAAGGGACGTCCCAAAATAATTGGAAATGAAGGATCACATTCAATATCCATAATAGTGAAATCAACGGGCACATAATTATCATTGACAACAATAAGAACATCGTCGATCCTCCCCAAAGGTTTCTTTATGGAAGAATCAACGAGACAAACACCAAAATAACAAGAATCATAAGGTTTCAATTTAAGCATATCATATATCCTTTTGGGCATAACAGAGGTACTAGCACCAACATCACATAATGCATAACAAGAGAAGTCATTCAAATAAATTTTTATCATAGGATCCCAACCATCTTCTAGCTTTCTAGGTATGGAGGCTTCTACTCTAAGTTTCTCCTCCCTAGCTTTGATGAGAGCATTAGTGATATGCTCTGTGAAGGCAAGGTTAAGCGTGCTAGTGCGGGGATCTCTAGACATCTTGTGAAGGAAATCAATAACTTCTGTAAGAGTGCAATTATCAAAATCAAGGTCACGAGCATCAAGTAAAGTGGTAGTGGTGTCCTTAAGGTTCACCTGTTTGGTAGTTTCTATAGCATCACCATTAATAGGTCCATTGGGACCAGGAGTACATTGGGTGCTAAGAGTGTGAACATCCTCAATAACTTGGATAGTAGCAACAGTGTGGTGGGTAGGAAGGCTCTTAATTCTCTCTTCTTCCTCCCTTTCTCTAGCCCATCTTTCTTTTAGCTTAGCCATCATCCTAATATTTTCATTAATTTGTATTTGAGTAGCATTAATAGGGATGACTTCCCTCTCCTTAAGAGGAGAAGTTTTAATTTTTAGCAATTTTACCTCATTGGCTAAGTGGTCTACCTTAAAAGAAAGATCATCTAGCTTATGTAGTTTCTCTTCTACATTCTTATTAAAGGCTTTTTGGGTAGTGATGAAATCTCTAAGCATGGTCTCTAGTTCAGTATTGGAGTTCTTGGTACTAGGATAAGCATTGTTGTTCCCATAAGAGTTAGAGGGGAACGGTCTAGGATTGTTACCAAAGTTACTCCTATAAGCATTGTTGTTGAAATTATTTCTAGAGATAAAGTTAACATCTACTTGTTCTTGAGCAATCAAAGAATTTAAAGGAACATCACGAGAATCAATAGTAGATTGCTTCGAAAGTAGAGACATGATCAAGTCAACTTTTTCATTGAGGGAGGAAATCTCCTCGACAGAGTTTACCTTCCTACCTGTTGGAGCGCGTTCGGTGTGCCATTGGGAATAGTTGGTCATCATCTCATCGAGAAGCTTTGTGGCAGCACCAAGTGTAGTTGACATAAAGGTTCCTCCCGCGGCCGAATCTAACAAGTTCCGCGAGGTAAAGTTCAAGCCTGCATAAAAAGTTTGGATAACCATCCAAGTAGTCAAACCGTGAGTAGGGCAATTTTTGATAAGAGATTTCATATGTTCCCAAGCTTGGGCAACGTGTTCATTATCCAATTGTTTAAAATTCATGATGTTACTTTTAAGTTGGATAATTTTAGCAGGTGGATAGTATTTTCCAATAAAAGCATCTTTGCACTTGTCCCATGAATCTATGCTATTTCTAGGCAAAGACTGAAACCAAATTTTAGCTCCTCCTCTCAAAGAGAAAGGAAAAAGCTTAAGCTTAACAATATTACCATTTATTTCTTGGTACTTTTGCATATCACAAAGTTCAACAAAGTTGTTCAAGTGTAAAGCAGCATCATCTCCAGCACCGGAGAATTGTTCTTTCATAACTAAGTTCAGTAAAGCAGGTTTAATTTCATATGAAGGTGCTGAAGTGGCAGGTGTAGTGATAGGTGTGCTGATAAAGTCATCGTTGTTGTGACTAGTGAAGTCACACAACTTGGTGTTCTCGGTGGAACCCATAGTAGCAAGCAAGCAAGATAACTATTTTTGTGATTTTCGATAAAAGGGACTAAAGCAAAAATGAAAAGTAAACTAACAAGACTAAAAAGCAAAGGTAAAAGATAGCATGCAACTCCCCTATCCTGAAGAGTGGAGTCCCCGGCAACGGCGCCAGAAAATACTCCTTGATGGGCCTCGAACCCCTCGTTGGTTACCCCAAGTGGAAGGTGTAAGATGCAGTAAGTAGAAGTGTTTTCCCCTAGCAAAGATGCCAATGATCGAATCCCCAGAGACTCCTAGGTTCAACAAGTAGGTGTCAATTGCTAACGGCGCAATTAGCAATCAACATGGACCTGCACACAGATACAAATAACTTTGCTCCCAACTAGTACAGAGAGGTTGTCAATCTCTCCGGCTTTGTAGTTCACAAAGGGTTAAAAGCAATATGATAGTAGTGATAGATAGTGTTTTTGCAATAGTAAGTAAATAACGAAAAGTAAATAGTGGATGTGATCAACGATGGTAATATGGACCGGAGTCTCATGATGTTCACTAGTGATGTCTCTCTCCCAAAAGACGATAAAACATCTATGTGAGGTAAACAAATTACAGCTGGGCAATTGACAGGACCCACGAGCGCATACAAATGCTGATTACATTGCAAGAAAGGTTGAGGTTCAAAGCATGGGCGGTACGCCAAAGTAAGTAGACCGAAATCCATCAATATCTACTACTAATCATCCACCTTGAGATATCTATCCAGAACATATCGCTGGTATTAAGTTGCGAGTCCCACCCATAGTGTAAACTCAATGCAACAGACAACTGCATTAAAAGAACTTTGCGTAAAGTAAACAATCCTTGCACCCGCGGGCACAAGAACCGTTGTTTTCCCCCTTGTGGCAACAACACATCCCCTAGACTCATGTTTCTGTCACTCAAGCTAGTCATCGAGGGGCATGAACCCACAATCGAGCATAACGTTCCCTGTTGGAGTCACTACTTACTACTCGGCCAAAGCAATAAATAACAACGGAGAACATGCAAGAATTACTTATGAACTAAAATATAAAAGAGGTGAATCAAATATATTACTCAAGAGCAATCTGAACATAATCTCATAATCCATCGGATCCCAGCAAACTCAACATAGCAACAGCATAAGGATTACATAGGTGCCTCGATCATGTAGGGCAGCTCACGAGGACTAATTAGTGAAGCACAAGAACGGGAGTAGAACATCACATAGCTACTGGTCATGGACTCATGGTCCAAGGGAGACTACTCACGAGTCATCCGGGAGGCGTCCATGGTGGTGGAGAAGCTCCCGGTGGTGATCCTCCCCTCCGGCAGGGTGCCGGGAAGAGTTCTCCTGGTGCTCCCGATCTTGGAAGCGGCGGCGGCGGCGGAACAGAGATGGGATTGCGAAAAGAAGTCCTGTTCTGAGGGTTATGGAGGACCCTTTAAATATATGCCAAAGTAGGGCACTGGGGGAGTCTCGGGGGGCCGAGGCGCCCCCCCGGTGCAGCCCAGGGGGGGGGGGGGGCGCCCACAGGGCGCCTGGAGCCCCTGTGCCCCCCAGGCTGCCCTTCGGACGCAGTGTTGTTTCCGGAACGCTGATTTTTTATATATTTTTTCTGGATTTTTCTGGGCAGTTCTCGAAACGTGAAAACCTGAAATACAAAAACAGCCGAAAACAGAAACTGGCACTGGGGTGCACTGGATTAGTAAGTTAGTCCAAATATGATCAAAAGTGTATGGAAGTGTATGAATATCATAGCAATATCACCCAAAAGTGGCATGGAGCAAGCAGAAATTATAGATACGTTTTGGACGTATCACTCCCCCAAGCTTTAGGGAGGTGCTCATCCTGCAACTGTTTAAAGTTATAAATTCTTTGTAAAGCAGCATGTTGCATATGAGCAGGAAAGTACTTATCAACAAAAGAGTGAGCTAAGTCTTGAGGACTCTTAATGGAACCACATGGTAGTGCATCATACCATGTTTTAGCACCTTCCTTCAAAGAGAAAGGAAGAAGCTTAGTCACATAAAAGTTTCGTATCTTTTCATTCGTGGTAAACAAGCCACCCAACTCAGTGAGTTTGGTCAGGTGTGCAATAGCATCATCATTTTCTCTGCCATAAAAGGGGTCAGCTTCAACCATAGATATAAGTGAAAGATCAACAGAGAAATCATAATTAGGATCATTGATGCATATAGGAGATGTAGCAAATTCAGGATCAGGAACAGTCTTGTTCTTCAAGGAGTGTTTTTCAAGCAGCTTCTTAACAGCTTCAGGGTCAGAGTCGGCAAACTCTGTCAGTTCCCTGCATAAATCATCATCAAGCATAATGTAATCATCATCAAGGAGTCTCTCCTTGAGTTTACTCAAATCAGGATAATCATAAGTTCCACCAATAGGGTAGCGAGTAACAGGAATTTCAATTCCAGATTTTTTTGCAGCGGCAGCGATCTGTTTCTCAAGAGCATAACCAAGTGAACCAATATCATCAAGAGTAGTAGAAGCATCATCAAAAGTATCGGACATAGTAACAGATTCAGTAGAAGCATCATGTGGTGGTGGTGAGGCAAACTTACTCATAACAGAAGGTGAATCAAGTGTAGCACTAGTGTTCAGAACATTACCTCTTCTTGTAGTGGATAGTAAGATCGGAACCTTGGGGTCTCCTTTCTTACCCATAGCGGATGAAGTGCAGCAGGTAGGATACTTTAAGTAGACTTGTAAATATTGCTATGCTCCCCGGCAACGGCACCAGAAAACGGTACTTGATAACCCTCAACCGTAAGGGATCGAGATAGTCTTCGCGGGTAAGAATAACCCAATTTATAGATTCGACACACGGGGAGCCAAAGAGCATTTATAAGCTTTGACAGTTGAGTTGTCAATTCAACCGCACCTGAAATATACTTACTTGCAACAAAAGATAAGTGGTAACGGTGATATGATAGTGATGGTGGTGACCGCAAAAGTAAACAGCAAAAGTAACAACTAATAACCAGCAGGATTGAAACACTGTAGGCTAGGGAGATGGATGGTTGGGCGCTGCATGGATGAAATACATCATGAATCTAACTTGGGGCAAGGCACACAGAAAAGTAATGATCATCTAGGCAAATATCAAACATTAGGCATGTATCCCACAGGTAGTTGTACGTGCTTGCAATAAGAACTTGCACAACATCTTTTGTCCTACCATCCCGCTACGAACGGGGCCAAAAGGAACTTATGGAGATTAAGGTGCTCCTGTCAAAGAGCACCGAAACAAAGCAATAAACTCAATGGATACATGGAATCCTCAAATTATGGACCATCCCCTTTGGTGTCCCAACCTGTCACCTTTGGGATCGCCGGTTCCGGACCATAATAGGTGCAAACAACTCATAGATAGGATCAAGAACACAAATATATTCATGCAAACACATATGGTTCAGATCTGAAATCATGGCACTCGGGCCCTAAGTGAGAAGCATTAAGAGCAACAAGTTGAAGCAAAGATGATAAACACCAAAGTAGATGATAGGCAACATGCCCCCAACAATCTGATAAACTATTACATGATCTCACTCATTCAATCCCTACCATCCCCTTTGCCTACAGCAGGGAATTACTCACACATGGAAGGAGAAGTCATGGAGGGAGGATGGAGTGGTGATGATGATGACGATGGCAACGATCTCCCCTCTCCGGAGGCCAAATCAGCCTCCAGATTAGCCCTCCCGAAGAAGAACAGAGGGTGGTGGCGGCTCCTCGACGGAAACTGGAAAAACGACTTCTGTTCTGGGGTTTTCTCGTCACGGGAATAAATACGATCCAAGGTAGGGCACCATAGGGGGGAGGACCCTCCCAGGCGGCCTCTCGGTGCGGCCAGGGGTGGGGCCGCACCAGCAGGGCGCCTGGGGCCCCCCTGGCTGCCCTCTGGCCCCACTTCTGGCACAATGGCCCTTCGGGTGCGTGGATTTTCTGTGATTTTTCTCGGAATTTTCTGAGACACCTAAAAATCCGTTTTCCTGCACACAATAAAACCATACAGGCAGCTCTGCTGAAAACAGCGTCAGTCCGGGTTAGTTTAGTTCAAATCATGCAAGAATGAGGTCAAAACAATAGCAAAAGTGTTTGGAAAAGTAGATACGTTTGAGACGTATCACCCGGCCCTGGTCGTTGTCCGCGGTTATTTCATAATAACACGCTTAACGATTTTGGATATTTGATCTGAGTCTGGCCGTTGGCCTTTACGCACTAACTAGCTGCGTGGGAACAGTTATGGGCACTCGACGTCGTGATATCAGCCGAAGCCTTCTTGACGTCAGCGGCTTAGCGGCACGCGCCGGGTTGGACCGCATAACATAACTTCCTTAGTAATGGAGGTTGCTAGGTCTGCTCACCGGCCGCCCTCGCAACGTACAGGTGTGCATTGGGCGATGGACCCAGACCCCTGTGTGCTTAGGACTTAGACCGGCGTGCTGACCTCTCTGTTGTGCTTAGGTAGGGCTGCGACGTGTTGATGTTCCGAGGCCGGGCATGACCCTGGAAAGTGTGTCCGGCCAAATAGGATCAAGCGTGCTGGGTTATGTGGTGCACCCCTGCAGTAAAAGGACGACCCGGAGTTGTATTCCGACCTCATGACAACTAGAACCGGATACTTAATAAAACACACCCTTACCAGTGCCAGATACAACTCGGTGGTTGCTCTCTCACAGGGTGATGTGCGGGAGGATCGCCGAGTAGGATTATGCTATACGTTGTTACTTGGTGAACTTACCATCTATTCTATTCTACTGCTGCAAGACAGAGGCTGCCAGAAGCGAGGATACTTGTTACTTCCAGCTACTCTCTTCTTCTGCTGCAAGATGGAGGTGGCCAGAAGCGTAGTCTTCGATTGGATTAGCTATCCCCCTCTTATTCTGGCATTCTGCAGTTTAACCCACATATATTATCCCTTTACACAGATACCATTGCATATGTAGTGTAGATCCTTGCTTGCGAGTACTTTGGATGAGTACTCACGGTTGCTTTTATCCCCCCTTTTCCCCTCTTGTTCCTTCTTCTCGGATGATGCAACCAGATGGTGGAGTCAGGACCCAGAGGATCCTGAGGATGTTGCTACGTGGAGTTCGGCTTCGAGGAGTAGTTAGGAGGTCCCAGGCAGGAGGCATTGCCTTTTCGATCGTTGCTATATTTGTGCTAGCCTTCTTAAGGCAACTTGTTTAACTTATGTCTGTACTCAAACATTATTGCTTCCGCTGACTCTTGTGTATTCGAGCTTATGTATTCGAGCCCTCGTGGCCCCTGGCTTGTAATATAAAGCTTGTATTATTTTAATTTGTGTCTAGAGTTGTGTTGTGATATCTTCCAGTGAGTCCCTGATCTTGGTCGTACACATTTGCATGCATGATTAGTGTACGGTCAAATCGGGGGCGTCACAAGTTGGTATCAGAGCCGACTGCCTGTAGGAATCCCCATTTCCAACTCCTTGGCCGAAGTTGAGTCTAGTCATTGCAAAACTTAACTAACATGGCTGTGTGGCCTACAGGCCCACGTCGCCATTGGGTGGTATTAGGATCTTTTACTCCTTGTCTATACTCTGGGACTCTGATCTCTCTTCTATTCGGGTAAAAAGAATTTACTAACTCTGACTCTAGGTTCTCGTAACTATTTCTCCCGGAGAGTCCCCATTCCGGAAGATCACCTGCTTCATCAGAAGATTCTGAGGATATATACCTCGACATATTTCCGAGACCCTTGTGCTCATCGCCTTTGCAAATCACTGCCACCAATATATCCCTATGGATATCTATGTGCATTTGCCATTCTCATGATCGATCCTCGTCGCTCTTGTTATTAGAAGATGCCTCGAAATATTCTCCATTGTCCCGAGAATCCTTTGAGTTTACTGTCTTGCAGTTTTATTTCGCATGAAAACCCTTACGGTTATTTCCTCACATTTCTCGAGGATCCGTTCTTCTCAATTGTTCCCGTGTCTCACAATATTCTCTGAAATACTTTTCGATCTTCGAAAATCCTCTGCAGCATGTTACTCTTGAAATTCTTGCCTGCTTGCATTATGGTTAATTCCATATGGCTAATAGTCTTTGTCAACATCCCTTGTCTTAGCCATTTTGAGCCTATTGATTCAATGTGTGCGTATGCACGCAGTCATCAGGTTATCCTTTCTAAAATTATCTTTCTGGCTCAGACGTCATTCTGGACATGAGTTGGTTCTCGACAATTCAGACCTTTATTCATTGTCCAACTAAGTGTTTTCAACTTATCCATCCTTGATCAGAGCGTATTCTTCCGATCCTTCGTTTTGGAAAACCATAACTTCTTTCTATTTAAGCATCAGACTATTCATGATATTCTTGAATCTGATGCCTCTGCATTCTTTCTTCTTCTGAGAGAGTACCGATACTCACATCAGCTCCGTTGTGGATCGCCCGATCCATTGTTGGATTGTTATCCGACAGTGTGCTTCATATTCTATCAGCTTGTGAGTTCTTCCCCTGATACATCATGCCTTTGGTAAATTGTATCATCTGCTTTTGTCAACCATGCTCTGCTTTCGAGCTTGTATTTTTACTTTTGAAACTTGTGGTATATGTTACTAAGATGCCTGATGGGTTGAACCTATGCCATCCCCTAATTCGTGAGAACCCGAAAGTTTTCACAAGTCATACCCTTCCGGTGTTCTGCCAAATAAAATTCCAACACTACAGTTTTATCAAAGCGAGAGGTGAATGAAATGATTTGCATTAAAGAAGTGGGAGTCGACCTTGAACTTTAGTTCATGCCCATGAAAATGATGTAGACCGTCTCACGAGCTTCTTGCAAAATTTATCCAGCTGTATGATTCTTTCGGTATTCTTGAATTGATTCCTTATAGTTATGGTTCTGACCATGTTGTCCCGACCTGATACATCTGATGGGAATTCATTCCAGTGCCTTGTCTATTTTGGCAAGGTTGAAGTATCTACTGTCATAGGTCAATGACTTGGTTCTACCACTATCATGTTCTACCTTCAAGTATTACCCCCTGGTATCTCGAAGATGTCTTGCCACTGCACCACATCTTACGAACGTTGTCAAAATAATGTCTTTCCTTGTCGTAATCACTCTACGGGTTCTGGGTTGTTGTCAACCGAGGACACCGACTAGTGAAATTATTCTGCACTACCAATCAAATACCGCTAGTATTTTTACTGGGAAATTTCAAACTCAATCTGGTTTATTCCTAGACTATCGGGTACATCCCTTGTCTAGCTATCTTTGACTCTGCTACCTCGTCCTTCTTTGGTGCACGAATTCTTCAGAGATTGAGCACAACTTACGTCGCGCTTTCAACATCTGGTTGCTTGTTCAGTAAGGCAACTTTGATTCCGAGCTTGCATCTTTTATATTGATCCAATAACTTGCCACTTTGTCATTCCCTTGCTTGACGCAGCCGATCTTCGATAGCATCCTCTTGAAACCTCCCGACAAATGTGTCGGATCACCTTCAACATTTTTGACTTCTTCCAAGATGTCAACGGTGTTCATGATGGGAAATACCCTTCTTGCCCTCGATGATTTTTATTATCATCGACAACACCCTTGACTTCTTTTCATCACGAACTTGTCCACATTATGAATACAACTTGCTCTCCAGCTAGTGTTATGTTCTCCATTGAAGTATTACTGTCTTTTATGTCAAGAATGTTGAGGGGATTGCTCCACCTCTTAGAAATTCTCGGTATGATGATACTTCTCACCATCACCATTCTTCCTTGGTCCCTGTGTTGTTTTTAACCGGGATACCAATATGCTAACGACGCTGTTTGAATTCTGTACTTCTAAAATCCCTATTGCTTTGAAGTTAACGATCGACAGCTCATTCTTAGACTGTTGGTTATTGAGTCATCACTCTAACATTGATCTTGCTGCCTAAGGTCATATTTCGGACACACCTTTCAACTGATGATTAATGGTGTATGTTTTCCTCGAGCGTACAACATTATTATCAATTGAATTGTCAAGTGTCATCTTCTTGTTCACATTATTGCGGAAATCCATTTGTTTGGAATTCTCGATGATTTGTCGCTGAGCCCATCAGCCACCTCCTCATCATCTCCTTGGTTTAATGATGAACTATTGTTTCAGGAACCCGCTCCCATAGTTCATTTCCCGAGAATCTTGCAATGTCATTTCGCCGATTTGTGTGGCACCTTTTCTTTTTGAACATCCTGAGTCTGAGGTATCATGACACCAATCGGATCTGAATCTCGATCAGATATGATGGCTGGGGCCACTTTCCAGGAGGTATAATGTTGGTCCTTTGATGACCCGGTAATATGATGTCATGCCCAGCACCCCTGGCTGGAGGACCTATCATTATATTTTCTTCTGCAAGGATAACTATTCTTCCAGGAGGAAATTGTAAGACTTATTTTATAACTTGCTCATGATGGATCATTTGTGTATCCAAAGTCTGGCCCTTGCTTGAAACACCATATCATTGTACCCTGAAGCATGATTATGATACCCCGCTCATCAATAAGAACATTTGGAGGCGCGATGCTAAATGTTTTTGGTCAGTTATCCAAACACCGTTGTATGGGTAACATCTTGATTAATCCTTGCCTCTTTATCTGAATGGTTGGGTACTTGCTCTCCTAACCTGTATGCCATGTTCTGCTTGTTCATGGGAAGGATATACTCCTATTAATTGTGTGTAATCACAATTTCCTTTCCATTTGTTTGTTTAACCTTTCTTTGATCTACATATAATCTAAGCAGTAATAATTCTCTACTTATGTAAACACCTTGTTGTACGACTCTGTCAGTAAGACCTTGATTCTATTGTTGATAGCATTCCGGTACTGCCGGTGGACGAGAACCTTACCTATGGGCCCGCCTCGTTTTAACGAGCGGGGAAATGGTTCTCTTCGTTCCCCGTCCTTGGTATCGACATTGTTGCCGACATAGCTGACAAGCTACCCACTGACATGCCTCCCTGTCGTGGCTGTGCAAGATGTCACCACCCTTCCTAATTTCAACCCACATGGTGGGCCCATAACCCGCAGGTCCACTGGATCGAAACCTGACTCTTCTTTACAACCCGGATGCTAACGTATCCTTTGCACCTCGCTTCATATGTGATTCATTCTATACCATTATTTGACCTGGAATCAAACACCATGTTATTTTCGTTGTTCAAGCCCCCATTCCAGCTTCTGTCTAGGCATCGAATGATTGCCTACACATTTAAAAATTTGGTACCATCGTATATTGCACTCAACGAATTCACTGGAATACAACTCGTGGGGTACCTCGTGTAATGCCCATTGAGTTCACCGTCAGATGCCCAGCTTTGTGGAGATGCGTTCTTCCGGAGTTTTTCCCCCTGGTCGCGTTCGTAGGACGATGGAGATCCCGGAGAAAGGATGTCGACTTGATCACAATGACTTAAAGCAGAGAGATGAAGACATGAACGAAAGTGATCAACCTCTTCGAGAAGGGCAGCCAAGACCGAGAAGACTCGTTAGGTTGCGCTACCAGCACCCCCCCACCTTACTACACCGCTTAAATCTCGGGACGAGATTTCTTGTAGTAGAGGAGAATTGTGACGCCCGGGTAGTTAAGCTACAATAACCCTCTGCTAATGACGACACGTCACCGCAGTTACTGTTGATAATCTCGTGTTAGTTCAGAACCGACCCAAATTCTAATTTGAATTAAAGTCAAATGTTAAAAGTTTTCAAACATCAAAACTAAAATGTTCGGGTTGTGCCAAATAATGCGTAAGTAATTATGGTGGAGAAAACATATTTTTATAGAATATTTAAATGCACTAAACTAATTAAAACAGCAGTAAAACTAATATTTAAATGCCTTTTAAATACTAAACAAGTATAAGCTGATTGACTAGGGTGCCAAATTAATTGTGGCAGTGTCATAATTAATAGTATTAATTTAGGGGCTAGGTTTATAATTTATAAAACTAAGTTAAAATAAAACAACCAATGAATAAATTAAATTAAAGAAAACAAAACAAAGAAAAGTTAGATAAAAAAATAGGAGAAGTAAACCCACGGCCACTGGGCCAACCGGCCCAGCTGGCCGCCCACTAGGCCGGTCCAACCTAGGGCCTACATAACCCCCACTCCATCGTAACCTTAACTGCACGCCTCCACCACCCGCTCCCCTCTGCTCGATCCCCCAACTCCCTCTTGACCCCCTCCTCGCGCGCCGCCACCCACAGGAGGACGACCTCCCGCACGACCCTGCCGTGCCTCGCGCCCGAGGTCCTCCTTGTCCCTTCGCCGCCACCTCGAGCCGCTCCGGTCGCGCCGCCGGCAAGCCCTAATCGCCGCCTCTCCCCACTGTCCTCGCGACACCACCGCACTGGAGCTCCTGCCATGGCCGCCGTCGCCTGGTTCTTCGCATCCGCGCCGCACCACGCCGCCTCCTCGCCGGAAAGGGACGAATCCCGGAGGGCCCATCACGGATCTAGCCTCCCTCGCCTTCCTCCCCCTCGTCGACCAACGCCCCCTCATCCAACGCCATCGGGCGTCGCCACGAACCGCGCCATCGAGCCGCTCGGCCCCGACCTCCTCCAGCTCCAATGAGCACCCTGCCGCTTCCATTGTGAGCCTCCGGCCCTCCATGGCCTTTCCCCTCTCTTCTCCGTGCCCCGTAGATGCCCTGTCGACGAAGTCGTGCCTTTGCCGCCGCTCGACGCCGACGTGGTGGTCGATTCCGACCGTCCCATTAACTGCTAGTAGTTCCATTGGGTGCGTGGCGAGGCCCTCGTCTGATCCATGTCGACCACCGCTAGAATGTTCGCCGGAGGCGAGTGCACGGTCGTCGCCGGTGCGCTCTGCCTCGCCGCCGTTACCCTGCTATCGTGGAACCACGTTTAGCACTTAATTACCATGCTAATTGACCCCTGTGACATTGACCAGTGGGTCCCCATCTAATTCCCACTATTTAATAAACCTGTTAACTATGCAGTCTATGACATGTGGCCCCCAGCGCTCAAATAACCCTTCACTTAAAACATGCCCCTGACAGTAGGCCCCACTACTTAATTAGAATAACTAAAACCGTTTAAAACTTTGTTTAACAAAATGTCCCACTGACATATGGGTCCCACTGCTAAACAAATCTAGTTAGTTAAATAGTTTAACTAGTAGTCTATGACATGTGGCCCCCACATGGTAGTTGGACCAGTCAAACCAGTCAACAAGTTGACTGTTGACTGTTGACTAGGCAGTCAACAGGGCCCACCTGTCAGTCAAATAGTCGTGTCTCTGGGTACACTTCTGTGTACCCATAACATATAGTATTTAATATAATTTCGAATTAAATTAACTACAGAATTTTCAGAAAATGATTAAAATTTTGAAAATTAATATAAAATAATCCATAACTCGGATGAAAATAATTTATATATGAAAGTTGCTCAGAACGACGAGATGCATCCGAATACGCGGTCCGTTCGTCCGCCACACATCTCTATCATACCGAACATGCAACATTCCCCCTCCGTTTCACCTGTCCGAAAATACGTAACACCGGGAATACTTTCCCGGATGTTTTCCCCCTCTGCCGGTATCACCTATCCCTGCGTTAGCTTACCCCTGGCACCACATATTGCCTTGTTATATTTTGTGATGCTATTATTTGCTCTGTTATTTATTTGTTTCCCCTTCGTTGCTGCTTTTCGCTAGACTCCGTATCGCGATAGACCTTGAGACCATTGATGCTTCGGTGTTCGACTACGGCTACGCTTCCGAAGATTCCTTTCGTCTGCAGAGCTTCCAAGCAAGCCCCCCCTTGATCACCAGATATCGCCTATTCTTCTCCCTCTTACTCTTGCATTAGTTTACTACTGTTGTTGATTCGATAACTCCTATTCTGATGCATATCCTGTCATTGTTGCTACCACTGTTGATACCTTTACCTGTTATCCTAATACTTAGTATAGGATGCTAGTATTCCATTAGTGGCCCCACATCCTTGTCCATCTGCCATGCTATACTATCGGGCCGTGATCACCTCGGGTGGTGATCACGAGTATATACTTTATACATGCTTTACATGACACATGATGTGACTAAAGTCGGGTCGGCTCATTGAGTACCCGCAAGTGATTCGATGTGGGGGCTGAAAGGACAGGTGGCTCCATCCAGGTAGTGGTGGGCCTGAGTTCCTGACGGCCCCCGAGTGGATCTTTGTGGCCGAGCGACAGGGCAGGTTGAGACACCCAGTGGAGAGGTGGCCTGGCCCTAGTCGTTGTCCGCGGTTATTTCATAATAACACGCTTAACGAGTTTGGATATTTGATCTGAGTCTGGCCGTTGGCCTTTACGCACTAACCAGCTGCGTGGGAACAGTTATGGGCACTCAACGTCGTGGTATCAGCCGAAGCCTTCTTGACGTCAGCGGCTTAGCGGCGCGCGCCGGGTTGGACCGCGTAACGTAACTTCCTTAGTAATGGAGGTTGCTAGGTCTGCTCACCTGCCGCCCTCGCAACGTACAGGTGTGCATTGGGCGATGGGCCCAGACCCCTGTGTGCTTAGGACTTAGACCGGCGTGCTGACCTCTCTGTTGTGCTTAGCTAGGGCTGCGACGTGTTGATCTTCTGAGGCCGGGCATGACCCTGGAAAGTGTGTCCGGCCAAATAGGATCAAGCGTGCTAGGTTATGTGGTGCACCCCTGCAGGGAAGATAATCTATTCGAATAGCCGTGTCCCTCGGTAAAAGGACGACCCGGAGTTGTATTCCGACCTCATGACAACTAGAACTGGATACTTAATAAAACACACCCTTACCAGTGCCAGATACAACTCGGTGGTTGCTCTCTCACAGGGTGATGTGCGGGAGGATCGCCGAGTAGGATTATGCTATACGTTGTTACTTGGTGAACTTAGCATCTATTCTATTCTACTGCTGCAAGACAGAGGCTGCCAGAAGCGAGGATACTTGTTACTTCCAGCTACTCTCTTCTTCTGCTGCAAGATGGAGGTGGCCAGAAGCATAGTCTTTGATTGGATTAGCTATCCCCCTCTTATTCTAGCATTCTGCAGTTTAACCCACATATATTATCCCTTTACACATATACCATTGCATATGTAGTGTAGATCCTTGCTTGCGAGTACTTTGGATGAGTACTCACGGTTGCTTTTCTCCCCCCTTTCCCCTCTTGTTCCTTCTTCTCGGATGATGCAACCAGATGGTGGAGTCAGGACCCAGAGGATCCCGAGGATGTTGCTACGTGGAGTTCGGCTTCGAGGAGTAGTTAGGAGGTCCCAGGCAGGAGGCCTTGGCTTTTTGATCATTGCTATATTTGTGCTAGCCTTCTTAAGGCAACTTGTTTAACTTATGTTTGTACTCAGATATTATTGCTTCCGCTGACTCTTGTGTATTCGAGCTTATGTATTCGAGCCCTCGAGGCCCCTGGCTTGTAATATAAAGCTTGTATTATTTTAATTTGTGTCTAGAGTTGTGTTGTGATATCTTCCAGTGAGTCCCTGATCTTGGTCGTACACATTTGCGTGCATGATTAGTGTACGGTCAAATCGGGGGCGTCACAGGGACGCCCCCACTCCCCCCCGATGCTTCAGGAACTGCACAAGTGACATAAAGCCTGCCACGCGCGGTGCGCGACCCTCATTGCCTCCCTGCAAGCGCCTTCCTCGATTCACACGCCTCTTCCTTCTTTCTCTGAATCCTCATCGCCCTTGCCCAAACCGCGCCTCCATGGCTCCACCTAGCAGAAGGAGGGGACTGTTACAGTGGCGGCCGGGGATGCTACACTAGATCCCGCCTTGGGCGTGTCTACCGTCATCAACGTCGAGGGTTCGACAAGGTCCGCTCAATGATCGCCGCCACCTCCAATGAGTGGGGGGTCACCCGAATCTGGCCGACTTCGTGCTCGGTCACCGAGCTTGACGCCACTACCATCACCATTCCCCTCCACTCGCTCTTTGCTGGCATGCTACCGCCGTTCTCTGACTTCTTCAACGCCACGCTTTCGCACTACAGGTCCATGCGCTGCACCTCGACCCGACCTCCATCCTTCTTTCTGCCTTCACCTTCTTGTGCGAGGCATTTGTGGGTGTGCCCCCTTCAGTGGCACTATTCCGCCATTTCTTCGATCTACGGCTGACCGTGGCCAACCAATGCTCTGGTTGCGTCTCGCTTCGCATAGTGGAGGGCACGAAGATGGCATCAACATGGAGATCGCTCATGAAGCCGAGGGCTTCAGACGGCAATGGGAGCACGAGAGACTTCAGACGGCAATGATCAACATGGGTGTTCGTGGACGCTGCCCAATTCAGCCCCCTCCCGTTGATTCCGATTCTCCCGCGGTGAAGAGCTCCGGATGGGAGCACGAGAGGCTTGACGACCCGAGGCTATCTCGAGTGTGGAAAAGGCTCCGCCCTGCCTCCGGAAGTGTTACATGATGTACTCCGCGTCCTGACTGGCGCGGACACGGACGAACCTCCCATGTCAAGGATTCCCCTGTACCGTTATACGAATAAGAGCATCTCCAACAGCGGCGCAAAAAGGCGCGCGCGCGCTAAACTTCTGTTTTCGCGCGCGTGGGGCAGAATGACGCGCTCCAGCGGCGGCGGGAAAACCGCGCGCGCGGGAACCGCTTGCTCGCGCGCGCGAAATGGCGGCTTCTCGCGCGCCATTTTTCCGGCGCCTCCTCCCGCGCGCCTATAAAAAGCAGCGCGCGCCGCTCCCTCGCTCCACCTCCACCGCTCCCTCTCTCCTTGCCTCTCGCGCCGCCGCTGCCCCAGAGCGCCGCCACCGCTCCAGAGCGCCGCCGCCGCGCCACCGTTCCGCGTCGGGCTACCGCGGCGTCCGCGAGCGCCCGAACGGCGGGTTCTACGCCGAGATACGCTCCGGCGATCTTCGCCTTAGTCCCGGAACCTACGAGACGGCGCACGAGGCCGCCCGCGCGTTCGACGCGGCGGCGTGGCGCCTAGGCAGGCCGCGCCGCCAAATGAACTTCCAGGACGTCCACACGCTCCAGCAGGCGTTAGACGTCGCCCCGCCGCCTCGTCTAAACTTCGCACAAGACCGTGCGGAGCACGCTGCGCTGCAGCGCCGCCTCCTCGTCGCCCAGGAGGACGAGCGGCGCATGGCGGAGTGGCACCGGCTCCACCCGGAGGACGTCGCCTACGAGCAACAATATTGGGCAAGTCGCCGCGAGGAGGACACACGCGGGCGCCGCGAGGAGCGGTTGGACAGGCGTCGTCGGAAGGCATTGGCATGTCAGCAGTCCGCCCTCGTCGATGCAGGCAGGAGGTCCTTCTTCGCTCCAGAAGATGAGCGTTGGTTGGACATCTGGCTGTCAACCTCTGACGACACCTACGACGAAGATGACGGGAGCGACTAGGATTAGTTTTTTATGTTTTCGAACTATCTAGTGCCGAACTATCTATCTATGTTTTCGAACTACCTATCAGTTGCAATATATATGTAAAATAACTTTGTATCCTTTTTATTTTAATGCAATCTACTCCCTCCGTCCGAAAATACTTGTCATCAAAATGAATAAAACGGGATGTATCTAGATGTATTTTAGTTTTAGATACATCTCTTTTTGTCCATTTTCATGACAAGTATTTTCGGACGGAGGGAGTATGTATTAAAAAATATTGTGCGCGCGCTGCATTTTTGGGCACTGCTGTAGCGGCGCGCGCGTGCTGCATTATGGCGCGGCTTTTGGAGCCAGCGCCTATCCCCATGCTAAACCTACCGAAGCGCGCGCGGCAAACGCTTTTTTTGCGCGCGACACATAGCGCGGCTGTTGGAGATGCTCTAAGGAGCCATTCGCTAGCGGAATTAGGGCTGGACCAATAGCTCGAAGCTCGCGAGCTTAATGAGCGCTCGATAGTTCATCTTATTAAACTCGTGGCTCGCTTCTTAATGAACAGAGTCAATCATTGATTTCAGCTCGTTAAGCTTAACGAGCTTAACGAACGAGCTAACGAGTTTCACGAGTAGCTCGTTAAGCTCGTTAGTAACAACATAACACATATTTTTATCTTACCTCACAAATTTTTCGTAGGATCTCGTCTCATCCACTCAATCTAATCCACATAGGAGGCAACAAAATAGTGCATTTTATTTTGTAGTCACCATCTTCCTTTTTAAAACCAAATCTACATGCTTATCGTGTGGCCCGTAACACATCAAAATCTGTTAACGAGCGCTCGCGAGCGCTCACGAGCTTAACGAGCTTTAAACGAACCGAGCCGAGCAGGATTTTCTGCTCGTTAATCTTAATGAGCTTAACGAGCTGAGCCTTAACGAGCACGAGCTTAACGAGCCGAGCAGCTCGTTAATTCACCCCTAAGCGGAATGTCGCGCTTCTCGGAGGGCCACACGGGGCCTCGCGACAATCCCTTTCTGGTGGCCCTTAGTCCGAGGACCACGGCGACAATGGGGCACTGGCGGACGCCGTGAGGGGAAGCGGCGACTCCCTTCGAAGGTCCACCAACCAGTCCGCCCCACGCCCGGGGATCCCAGCGACCCCGCTCCGCCCGAGGCCGGGCCTGTCTTCCTCGCGGCTCCTGCAGATGCGGGCAGTCATCGAGCTACGGCTGCCAGGTCGCGGGCTCCCAAGGGCAGCGCCAGGGGAAGTCCCCTAGGCTCCTCCGTGAAGGAGCCTCGCGCTGACGTCCGGGCCGCGGAGCTTCCTAGCCCCTCTCCCAGAGAGCCGGTCGTAGAAGGGAGCCATGCACGAGTGACGATGACGGCGTCATGCCAAGGGTGCTGAAGAAAAGGGAGTGGATCGCAAGAGACGAGTAAGAGCAAGTCTAGTAGAGCCCTCAAACCCCCAAACCCTTAAAAATAACCGCTTTTTTACAGTTTTCGTCCGAAAAACGGCGTAGACTAGAACCCTTAAACCCTTAAACCCGTAAATATTTTTAGAGGTCCAACCCTCAAACGCCATCGCAGCCTGTAGAAGTGAGGGTTGGGGGGAGTTTCTCCCCCCGACCTGCACTCCACTTCAACGCGAGCGCGGGAGGGAAGTTTCAGCTCCTTCCCTCCCTCCGCAGCGCCACCGCCGCCGCTCCCTCGATCCGCCGCCGCCGCCCCGCCCTCCGCCGCCTGCGCCCCGCCCCGGCCACCCTCCGCCGCCTGCGCCCCGCCCCGGCCGCCCTCCGCCGCCGCCGCCCCGTCCTCCACCGCCTGCCCCATCCGCATTGCGCGGCCGTCCCGCCGCCGGCCCGCCCTCCGCAGCCTGCCCCGGCCGCCCTCAGCAGCGCCTCCGCCCCGCCCCGGCCGTCCCGTCGCCGCCGCGCCCTCCGCCGCCAGTCCACGCCGGCCCTCCGCAGCGCCCCGTCCCGGCCGCCCCTCCGAGCGCCGCCGCCCCGTGCCGGCTGCCCCTCCCAGGGCCGCCGCCACGCCGGCCCTCCGCCGCCCCGTGCCGGCCGCCCCTCCCAGCGCCGCAGCGCCCCGTCCCGGCCGCCCCTCTGCAGGTTCGAATTTTTGCTTTTTTTCTTCATTTTTACATTTTTGCTTTTTTCTTCATTTTTACATTTTGGCACTCACATTGTAGATGGAGTTGAACAACGCCGACATGGATTCGTTGTCCGATGCGTCGGATTGGTCGTCATCCGACGATTCGGACATTGACGAGTTGTTGCAGATGACGACGTTGAGATGATGAGCCTCCTCGTCGATGTGCAAGCGTTTGAAGACCGCGTGAAACTTATGGATCAGAGGAGAGGGTCGACGATGGGGCGACTCACCATCTACCGGAACCGTGCTCTCGGACACGAGCATTTGATGCAAGACTACTTCGCGGAGGTACCTACATACCCTCCGGGATGATCTAGTAGAGCACCACTGGCAGTTGGATGGGCGGCGTATTGGCCCATGATGTATCTTTATTTTACTTTTCTATGTCCTATTTGATTCGAACAATTGTTGTAATTTGCTGAAACATTGTTTTATATTGTAATTTGCTCAAACATTGTTGTAATAATTTGAATGATTATTGTTTTATTCGGTGCTGTAATAATAACTAGAATGATTATTGTTTTATGTCAAATGTGATTGAATTTGTGATATGTCATATGATGAAATGTGTGATATATGAAATGACAGTTTTAAGGGTTGGGGTTGGGGCAAAGACTAGAACCCTCAAAACCCAACCCTTATAACGGAATATTCGGATATAAGGGTTGGGTTTGAGGGTTCTAGTCTTTGCCCCTGTTTTTCAACCCTTAAAAGTGTCAAAAATGAACAATTCTCAACCCTTAAAACTGATTTTACATTTAAGTGTTTGAGGGTTCTACTAGAGATGCTCTAAGCGCCCTGTCTTTACTGTTCTCGTCACCTCCTGGCCCCTCAGGCATGACCTTTGTCCTCGTGCTGGCTATCCTCAAGCAAGAAACAGAAGGAGTCCCGGGGCCTAGATGGGGTCCAATCACCGCACGCCGGGGGCCCATGGCGCGGGGCGATTGAGCACCTCCCGGTTGTGGAAGACAGGCCGGCGCGAGGGGAGGGGATGGCGATCCCCTCAGAAGCGCCCTTGGGAGGCCATTGCTCGGTCTCCGGGGCACCTCTCGCCGAGGCAGGTGTTGGACTGTTGGGCCAAAGAAAGTGGAACTGCCAGCCACTAAGCCCCTCAAGGCCGGCTTCATGGGCGGCATCAGAGGCTTGACCGCTCCTGAAGGGGCATCGGGCCCGCGGGGCGCATCGCGTTGTCTAGGAGGGACAGAGGGGTCGACGGCGAGCCCCCTGTCCCCGTTGGAAGAGGCCGCGGATGCGCAGGCTGCTACAGTGGGCATGGGCGAGGGGCCTAGCTCGTACTAGACCCTGGCGCCCGTGAACTGCCAGACCACGATCCGGCGCTGCCTTTTGCAAAACGCGGTGGGCACGCTGAACCAGCTCGGGGCGGAGCTCCAGGACGTTGAAGCACGCCTCGCCGAGGAGCGCTTGCACCTGGCGCAAGGGTGGCATCAACTGGAAGTCACCGTCAAGCTAGGCCGCTTTCAGAACGAAAGTGCTCGCTCGAAGGATGAGAAATCCGCCACCGAAGCGAAGGAGGCCCGCGAGCGTGCGTTCCAGGAAGCCGAGGCAGTAGAGCGGCAGCATGAATCAGCGGAGGCCCGCGAACGAGAACTTCTAACCTCGAATGCCGCTCTGGAGCGGCAAGCCCAGACGCAAGGGGATGCCATCTCTGCTCGCGAGAAGGAAATATCTCTGCGCGAAGCGGTTCTCAAGACCCTCGAGGAGGAGCTCATGCTAATGGCATCCGAGCAGAGCCTGGAACGCGAGCAGTTGGAAGTGCTCGATCGTGACGTGGCCGCCGCTCAAGCTTATCTTTCCTAGCATGTGGAAAAGGCCAATGCTTCCCTGGCATCGAAGGATACGGATATCCAAGCGAACACCGACGCGAAAATTGCACAGGCCCGTCTTGCGCTCACCATGGAGCATGGCAAGAAGCTGAAGCAATAGGAGGCCCGCTTGTTATTTTATTGTGTTTCGAATCCTATACAAGTGTTGTACTGAGTTCTACCGGACTACGGCATGCCAACCGTGCTAGACGTAGCATGACTACAAATCTGTTTCGTGTCCATCAAGAAAGAGAGTTGTTTGACCCTTTATATAGTACAGCTAGTCATAGAATAGATGAGAGAGAGAGCTCCACCAGATTAGCACGTAGAGGGTTTGTCCTCTCGTATAATGTAATACTACTCCCAAATTATAGTGATACGCCTCCGTGCTTTCCGTGGTTTTCTATCATAAAGGGTTTCCACGTTAAATCCGTGTCTCTCGTGTCTCGTTTATTCTCGTTATTATCTAACAAGTGGTGTACAGAGCTGATGTTCGTATACGAGATTGAAGATCGAGAGATTAGATTACGTGCGCGGTGGCGGCGCACGGCTGGGCGATTCGACGAATCCGAGTGGAGATCGATCTACGATACTGCAGCCGACCAGTCGCACGTCACCGAGTCCGATCACAAGTTCTGCCGAGTTGCCGCTGCTGCTGGTCTCCACGTACTGGCTTCAAGCCCCGAGGTAATCTGCCCTCCGCCGAGTCCTACGAGTGCAAGGATCAAGTCCCGAGGCTCTCGTGTTCAAGCTGCTACATCTCCACCCGAAGACCGAGTCAATCAATCTTTGGTACTCGCTTCTAGTACGTGAGCAATTCCAACAAATCAGCTCGTTCTACGAGATCAATTGATTTCAAGTCCTCCGTGATAGTACTACTGCTGTTGTCCATCACATGAAGTTAAAAAATCACACTTTGTTTTTCGTCCGCTTCGTCTACCCAGCGCACCAGGTGCTATCAGCTTAGTTCTTTGCTTCGCATATTAGTTCTGTCAAGAATTTTCTATCGGCTTGTAATACTTTGTGAACACAAATTTAATCTACTCATGGCATCCATGAAGTACGATGTTCCGCTGCTGGATCATGACATAAGGTTTACCCTATGGCAAGTTGAGATGCGAGCGTTGTTGGCGCGAGCCAATTATCAGGATGCACTCAGTTTTTCTTCAAGGTGAAGTTTTGGGGATTATAGCCCGTCGGGATAATGGATGCAATATTGCTGCAGTTATTTGAAGAACACAATTCAGTTATCAAGAAAATAAAGGGTATGGAGGAGGTAACTATTAAGCCTGTTGGCAGCCAGCATATACTCTATTCTCTCCATAGTTTTTTGCTGTTATGCATGTGAAGGTTTTGTTTTGATATTCATGTTCGTGATGAGAATCAGTTGAGGTGCAAGGAGATTGATTTGTTTCTGCTAGATACTACAACATTTAGCGCTGTTAAGTTTCAAGTGCAACTCAGTTGTCTTTGCTTTTTCAAGAGGGGTCTATTGCAGAGTTGAAACTCCGTTGCATGTTAAGATGGTTCCTTCATCCAACAGTTGTTCTACAAGGACAGTTTATGACCATGTCATGGAATTTTCATTAATCACTACAGGTCGGCAATTTTTTGGGTGCACGCGATGCCATCCGTACCATATGCTCTTGCATGAGTATTGTTTGCCGAGGTTTGTGCTTTCTATTTTGAAGCACGTTCAGATTTCATGAGATGAGTTCTTCACAATGCGATGTGCACCAAGATGTTGCACTATGATCTATGCGCTCGTTCAGGCACCACAGGAGATATGATGACTTATGTCATTTGATGATTGAGCAGTTTCAATTTTTGAGGTCAGTGGCACATACCCAGACTTTTATTGGGAGACCAAGTTTTGTTAGTTTGCTTTGTTGATAGTTGTGTTGTTTTCTGGACGACCTACTGATTGATTTGCTCAATATGACTTCATGAGAAGTTTATTAGTCCTATAGACATTTCCAGGCACAAGGTTTACTTGTGATGACTTTAATTGAGGAGTTGATGCTATCTATGATTATTGCAAGGGATTTCGTCTCAAGGTGGAGTGTTATTTTATTGTGTTCCGAATCCCATACAAGTGTTGTACTACAAATGGAGTCCTACCGGACTACGGCATGCCAACCGTGCTAGATGTAGCATGACTACAACTCTGTTTCGTGTCCACCAAGAAAGAGAGTTGTTTGCCCCTTTGTATAGTACCAGCTAGTCATAGAATAGATGAGAGAGAGAGCTCCACCAGATTAGCACGTAGAGGGTTTGTCCTCTCGTGTAATGTAATACTCCTCCCAAATTATAGTGATACGCCGCCGTGCGTTCCGTGGTTTTCTCCCATAAAGGGTTTCCACGTTAAATCCGTGTCTCTCGTGTCTCGTTTATTCTCGTTATTATCTAACACCGCTTATGTGCAAAGCGAGAGGAGTTGAAGGGCAAGATAGATGATCTCAAGAAGGCCCTAGTCGAGGCGGAAGAGCAACGAGAAGCCCCGCTGGAAGCCAAGGCCGGCACCGAGGTTGAACTGGCTTCGCTTCAGGAGCAAGTGGGGAGCGTTACATCCCTCATAGAGCGAACGATGGACGAAGCGAACCAAGCTCAGGGGCGACAGTATGAGCGCTGCAAGATGTTCTAGGCCCTAGAGTTGTGGGCTCGCCGCGCTCTAGGCTCCATCTTCAAGGAGGACGTCTCTAGTCCCATCGTGCCCGACGATCCCGACCATCTCGATTTTTTCACCAAGGTTGTGAAAGCGGCTCGAAGAGGTCTCCAAGAACATGGGCAAGATTATCGAGGAGGAATGTCGCGACCTTCTCGCCCAGGCGTCGATGCGCGTCTTCTGCCAACTCCTTCGCGCCGACCCCCACTTCGACTTCGAGGCCGCGATAGCCCCGGTCCCGGCGAAGCTCCGTGGCACCCTTGAGAAGGCACTTGAGGACCATGTGAACGCGCTGAGCACGTAGTTTTCCCATGACGGCAACGCGGGCCAGGGCGAAGACGATGGCGGTGATGGCGATGTCCCCTCTTAGGTTTCTCCTTCATTCTTCAGTTGATAGTTAATAGTGGCCCCGTGAGGGCGTGAAGACAGTAACTTTTACTTGAACCTTCCATGCTGTAATGATAGTTCCAGCTCTCAAGGGCTTCCTCCTGAGGCTCATTTTTTCTTTGCACTCGCTTTTATGCTTTTCTTTGTTGGGATTCAGACCCCACATGGAACTTAGCCATCGCCGGTATGCACGGTCGTGATGCCTGGGCGAGACCAGGAGGCGATGAGCGCCGGGAACTAGTACGGGCTCCTGAGGCGCGATGCTTATGAAGCCACCTCTTGTCGTGCGAGAAGTTCGTGTGTATGAAAACACATGGACCCGAGGAGCTGTCACGGAGGCAAACCCTGGAAAGACGAGGCTGGCTCGCGGGGCGGCTTGACTTAGCTTTTACGCGGTGCAGCCCTCGGCTCCACACACGCTCCTCGGCCGCACTCATGGGCATCACGTGAGGAGATTAGACACCAAGATCCTTGATACGTCTCCAAGGTATATATATATATAACTTTTTTATTGTTCCATGTTATTATATTATCAATCTTGAATGTTTTATATACAATTTTTAGCAACTTTATATCATTTGGGACTAACCTATTGACATAGTGCCGAGTGCCAGTTGCTATTTTCTACTTGTTTTTTACTTTGCAGAATATCAATACCAAAGGAAGTCCAAATGTAACGAAACTTGGAGATTTTTTTCAGGACAGAAGACACACAAGGAGACAAGAGACCACATTGGGCTGGCCCGTGGGGCCCACTAGGCACCAGGGCGCGCCAGGAGACCCACGCACGCTCTGGTGGGTAGTGGAGCCCACATGAACCTTCTCCATCGACCTCCAGCTCAATAAATATTATAATATTCCAGAAACCCTAGGGGAGTCGATGAAATACTTTTCCAATCGCCGCAAGTTCCAGAACCACGAGATCCAATCTAGATGCCTTTTCCGGCACTCTGCCGGAGGGGTTAACGATCACAAAGGGGTTCATCATCCTCATTAGTGCTCCTCTGATGATGCATGCATCGTTTACCGCAATCATACGTGGCCGTAGTTAGTAGCTAGATGGCTTAATCTCTCTTTTTTATCTTCAATACAATGTTCTCCTCGATGTTCTTGGAGATCTATTTGATGTAATTCTTTTTTGCGATGTGTTTGTTGGAATTCGATGAATTGTGAGTTTGCGATCAGATATATCCATACGTGAAATGTTATAGCCTCGTATTTCTTCTTCGATAGTTTGGTTTGGTTTGGCCAACTAGATTGATTTATCTTGCCATGGGAAGAGGTGCTTTGTTATGGGTTCGACCTTGCGGTGCTCAACCTCAGTGGCAGAAGGAGACATGACACACATGTATCATTGCTATTAAGGATAACAAGAGGGGGTTTGTTCATATTTGAGTTTGCCTTGTCTACATCATGGCACCATTCTTATTGCATTACTACGTACTTACATTGTAGGATCGAAAGTATGTCTAGAGGGGGGGGGGGTGATTAGACTACTTGACAATATAAAAAATCTGCCTTTTGATCATGCAATGTTTTTGAAAGTTTCACAATTAAGATCAATTCAAGTATCACCCTACACATGCAATTCTAGAGTAATAGCAGCGGAAAGTAAATTGCACATGTAAAAAAGAGGTGGAGAAGATCAAACGCAGTTTGGTGACACGAAGATTTTTGTCGTGGTTCCGATAGGTGGTGCTATCGTACATCCACGTTGATGGAGACTTCAACCCACGGAGGGTAACGGCTGCGCGAGTCCACGGAGGGCTCCACCCACGAAGGGTCCACGAAGAAGCAACCTTGTCTATTCCATCATGGCCTACGCCCACGGAGGACTAGCCTTACTCGGGGTAGATCTTCACGAAGTAGGCGATCTCCTTGCCCTTACAAACTTCTTGGTTCAACTCCACATCTCAAAGACGGAGGCTCCCAAGCGACACCTAACCAATCTAGGAGGCACCACCCTCCAAAAGGTAATAGATGTGGTTGATGATAATGAACTCCTTGCTCTTGTGCTTCAAATGATAATCTCCCCAACACTCAACTCTCCTCACTGATATGGCTGTGGTGGAAGAAAGGATTGAGTGGAAAGCAACTTGGGAAGGCTAGAAATCAAGTTTCATATGGTAGGAATGGAATGGCTTGATCTCAACACAAGGGTAGGTGGTTCTCTTCTCAGAAAGTGTATGGTAGGAGTGATAGACTTTCTGATGGCTCTCCTCACGAATGAAGAGGGGGTGGAGGGGTATATATAGCCTCCACAAAAAATCCAACCGTTACACACATATTTGACCAATCTCGGTGAGACCGAAAGTTCAAATATAGTGAACGTTGGGATTTTCGGTGGGACCGAAAATACCATCTCGGTGTGTCCGAAGTGAGTCAAAGGTTGGAGCTTGCCATCTCGGTGGGACCGAAATTAACAACTCGGATATTCCGAAGTGATGTCAATTGGTTACAGAAGGTTGGCAGTCCATTTTCGGTGAGACCGAAACTCAAAATCGGATGGACCGAGAAATTAGGGTTTGGAAGAATAACTGAGGTGGTTCATCTCGGTGGGACTGAGTTTGCAGAATCGGTTTGTCCGAGATTACTTATGAGTGTGTTAAGTAGTGAAGAGTGCTGATAGTTGAGGGAGCTAGATCACCAAGCACTTGAGCAACCAGATCATTAACACAACCTCATCCCCTTTTAATAGTATTGGCTTTTCCTATGGACTCAATGTGATCTTTGATCACTAAACCAAAAATAGAGTCTTGAGCTTTTGACAATGCTTGTCTTAGCATTTTGAGGGGTCCACTTCTTCAGACATTTCCATACCCATATCATCGAACTTCTCCGAAATGATTCTCAAGTAAATATTAGTTCAATGATATATATGTTGTTATTAATTACCAAAACCACCCGGGGATTAGTTGCACTTTCAATCTCCCCCTTTTTGGTAATTGATGACAACATATAGATCAAAGCTTCGACAGAGGATATAATCAATGAATAATATCGTCGCTTTGAGAAGTATGTGATAAACAAGAGCTCCCCCTAAATTTGTGCATTATTTAAAATTTGCGTTTGAATGCAAATGCACAATCGATTAGGATTATGGGTCACTCTTCCATGTCACATACATCTTGGTGGAGCGCACAAAATGATAAGAATGAATAACATGCACTCAATCACCAAGACAAGAGTAAATAGCCATACAATGAGGAATAGCATATGATAAGCATTAAGCACACATTAAAGCATAGTATGACCAAGCACTCATTAAGGTAGCATCAAACGAAGTAGCAAGCACACTTAAAGTTTCGAAAGACCAAAAGAAACCAATGTATCTCAAAGAAACCGACAAAAGAACAAAAGACGAAAGAGCACTCTCTCTCTCGAAGCCCTATGATCTATAACAATTTCTCCCCCTTTGGCAACAAGTTACCAAAAAGTTCGAAAAGGTATAGAGCTAAGCGTCACTGCGGGCTCTGCTGGCGGCTCCCGTCTGGGTAGATGTCGGTGTAGAGATAGCTGCATCGGCGAAGACTTCTGCTGATGTCTGCGCTGGAGGAGTGGATGCTGGAGCTGGAGCAACTGCTGGAGCTGTAGCTGGTGCTGAAGTGGTAGCCCTGGAGTCAGTCACTGGGATAGCTGCAGATCTGGATCCTCTGGGAACCTGAGCAGTCTGGCGATGAGAGTCCTGGACTAGATCATCCTGCATGAGCTCTGCTCTCTCCTGCCTTGTTTCCTCCATGTCTGCCTCAAGCTTGTTGACGGACACCTGAATCTCTGTCAGCTTCACGTCCAGAGCGTGGATCTTGTCCTCAACAATCCTCTCTAGGCTCTCCTGAGATTGCTCAATGCTGGCCAGGCGTTGTTCAATTCTCTGGGTAGCTTCAAGAATTTGTTCTCGAAAGCTCTTTGTCTTAGCTGCTGCTGCTGCTGCCTCTTTGTCAGCTTTAGCCTTCTTCGCAGCTTCGATTTTGGCCTGTCCTTCAACTGAGGTAGGATCCTCTTCATCCATCACAACTACGTTGTCCTCATGCTCTGGCTGCAGTGGCAAGTGCTTCCTATCCAACATGAATTTGCATGTGCCAAACTTGGCGTTGATGAGCATCTGTATTTGCGGGGCAAACCCACACGACCTCTTCTGGTCAGCTGCAGTCCTCTTAATGGTCTCTACCATTAAGTCCATCACCTTGAAAGGTGCCTTCTCATCGAGAATGTGCAGCATGTTGATAGAATAGCCTCGAATCATGCGGTGGTCTCCAGACTTAGGCATTAATGTATGCCTCAGAATAGTGTTAGTGGTGGTCAGACCTGCCTGGAGATAGTACACTGAGCCAAGCTTCCATCCTTCCAAGTCAGCAGCGGGGATCTCCTTGTACATGTTCTTCATGGAATCATGACTCTTCTTAGGAATCCCATAGACATCAGTGTCGTCCTCTCTCTGCACTGGAGCGTTCAGAAGTTCTGCCCATTCTTCAACAGACGAAGAAAACATTTGACCTTCAGTCATCCAGGTGATCTTGCCATCAGGATAGAAGTGGGCTGTGGCGTAGAACTGCATGATCATCTCGTCATTCCAAGCTGTCAGCTCTTGACCCACAAAATCAGCAACTCCACATGCAGTAAAGCTCTCATGCACATGGGGAAAGAAGTCCCGGTGCTCTTCACTGTCAATATACTTCCAGTCAACATACCTGGTGTCAGCAACAATGGGCTTCTTATCCATCAGCACGGTCTCATAGAAATCCTGCTGCTCTCTGGTGTGGAATCTGGGGTCCACAGCAGTCCTTCTCCTTACAGCATATGGATCAGACTGTCTCCATAGCCTGAGACCTTTATCCTTCCTTGCCTTCATGTCCTCAGCTTGAGGATGAGCATCATTGTGGAGTGGCAACTTGGGACGGAGCTTAAGCAACACATGCTCTTCATCTGATTCAGACGGTGGCATCTCACCTTTGTTCTTCTCAGAAGCTGGAATGCTTCTGGTTGTTCTCTTGGGCTTGGCTGGAGCTGCCTTGGCTTGAGCAGGCTTCTTGGGCTTAGAGGAGGCTTGAGCCCGAATAGCATCACCCATGAACTTAGCTTTCTGAGGAGGAGGCTGGGGTGCATCTTCTTCTTCTTCTTCTGCAGCATCAACTTGAGGTTCAGCATATACTACCCTCTTCCTCTTGGAAGTCTTCTTCACCTTACTTGGAGCTGGCTCTTCCAAGTTGAGCTTCTTTGCAACAGCTGATTCTTTACTTTGCTTGTGCCTTTCCTTGTCTGCTGCCCTTGGTGCTCTTTGGCAACCACATTCCTCTTTGGCTTGGAGGTAACTTCCTCAGCAACAAAGTCAGAGTCCTCATCATCAGAAGTTCTCTTCTTCCTGGTTCTGGTGGCTGCAGGAGGCAAACCACTAGGGGTGCTCCTCTCACCATCATCACTGGAGCTGCTAGCAGGACTTGTATCTGCCTCTGGAATCTCAGCAAAAGGTGACTCAGACCTGTTCTGGCTGTCACTGACATCTGACATGGCTGACAACCTGTGAAAAGATAAGGTATAGGCAGAGTAGAAGAGTTATCACAACTGCAGAGGTTTTTGCAAAAAAAAAATGAGTTCAAAACTTAGTTTTGAGTTTTCACAGAATGTATTTCGGTCAAACCGATTTCAAGTTTCGGTGAAACCGAAGTGTTCAACAGAAACCTACACACCACTTTCGGTCAGACCGAAATGGGTTTCGGTCCTACCGATAACTTAGGGTTTCACTGAAACTACGTTTCGGTCATTCTGATTTGCACAACTCGGTTAAACCGAATGATGCAGTGCAATGGCCAGAGGCCAAATCGGTCATTCCGAGTTTCAAAATCGGCTTCACCGAGATGCGTTCCGTGGAAACCTAAACCTAAGAATTTCGCTCGAAACTAGAGGATCTGAACTAATGTATAGGGAATATCTCAAACGTGGATTGAATCATGGCAAGCCTATCGTGCAAGAATCGGATGGGGAGCACGAAAGGGATCGGGACACACCCTAACTTGGTGGAGTCCCTCTACGGCGGCAACGGTGGAGATGATTACCGTTGACGGCGGCGGAGACCTGCGGCGAGGGCGCACAGGCGACGACGGCGACGATCCGTAGACCAGGGCGACGGCAGCAGGGGTCTTGGGGGCGAACGGTTTGAAGAGTTAAATCGCGCGCAGCCCTCGGGTATATATAACCCCATGCTGTCGGTGGGACCGAGTTGAAAAACTCGGTGTCACCGAGATGTATAACTGCTGTGCAGTTACGCATATCGGTCAGACCGAGATTTTGAACTCGGTTTCACCGAGATGAAACCTAGATCAGTCTAAGCGTTTCGGTTGGACCGAGATTGAGAAACCGGTCAGACCGAAATGGACTTAGAAGGTTTTGGAAGTCATCCTTAGACGAATCGGTGGCTCCGAGTGCTCCCCACTCGGACTGTCCGAAAAAGACTTGTTCAAAGTTGTGATATGAGCATGAATAGAATTTGAGACAAGAAAGCATAGATAGCTAGGGAAGGTGCTTAGGCATTCTTGTCCATCCATTTGGCCAGAAAAATCAAAACAACCAAAACAACAAATGGATGTCCTTGAATGGATAAAATCATGCATTCAACATGCTCACACAATAAGATAGCAACTGAAATATGTGTCAAACATGCACAACCAACACTCTAGCTACTAGCACACAATTTGTCGATGACTAGGTCATCTATATATGAGTATATTGACTTAGGAGCCAAATGAGAACATTTGATCATAGGTCATACTCATCGTTTAAGCACAAGTGGGGTTACCACTTTTACATAAAGCATTTATGTGTTCACATCATTTGAAGATGCTTTAGCTCAATTTTTTTGAGTAAAGCTCCCCCTAGATGTGAGAACCCCTTTTAAAGGGTCAAACTAACCTTGGGTTGTCGTAGAAGACTTCATGTAGATGTTGAAGATGTGGATGCTCAATGTTGATGTAGATCATCATGAGTTAGGAGCAATCCTTTGGATTAGGGCACTTTCAATACCTACATGGGTTAGTCCCACAAGGAACAGACAAGAATATCCATAGACATAGAGTGAAGTACACAAAAGATGATGTCCATGAAAGCAATGATTACCTTGTCCCTTGACTTACCAACAAGAGGGTTTGTGACTCCATGAACAAGTGCATGATGTGGAAGTTGATTGCACAAGTTCTTGCCAAATTGAATATGAGTGAAGTTTGTTGGCGGAGTCACCCTCAAGAACCTACTAGTTCTTCTTCTTTGGGATCCACATCATCTTGATGGGAATCCTTGGTGTTGTAGTTGAGCTTGACGAAGTAGAACTTGATGTGTCCTTGGGAACCCACTTGACCATGGCTTGAGGTGCTTCAATGAATGCATCAATCTCCTCTTGAAGCTTGTCCTTGGCCTTTAGCTTGTGGTCTTGTGGTGGAAGGTCATCTTGAGCTTGTTCCACATTGGAAGAAGTAGGATCATACTTCTCCTTTTGTGAGACAAACTGTGGAGTAGGGTATTGACCTTCTTCCCACTCAACACCTTCGGCGTTGAACTTTCGCTCAAAACCAATCCCTTGATTCTTCCGGTGTCTTCCTTGTTTGCGAACAATCTCCTCAAAGTTCTTGCTTCCGGCAAGACTCTTGTAGACACCTTTCTCTATGATTTCCTTCAATAAGCTACTCCCTCCGTCCCAAAATACTTGTCATCAAAATGAACAAAAATGGATGTATCTAAAACTAAAATACATCTAGATACATCTTCTTTTATTCATTTCGATGACAAGTATTTCCGGACGGAGGGAGTATTTTCTTGCTCAAGTGTAACTTGGCTTGAAACATTGTTAGTGGAATCAAGAGAACTACTAGAAGTAACAACATTTGATTTAACATTGTTATTGTTACTACTAGAGGAAGAATTTTTCTTATGCTTGTCATGCTTAGTCTTAATAGGTGGCAAGAAATTAGACAAGAGAAGTCGTTTGGCAAGATATGAAGAACTCTTCTTTCGAAGATCGTCATTGATCGCTTTTAGAAACTCATGTTCTTGCTCTAGAGTGAGCTTCTCGAAGCGTAGCTTCTCATGAGATCTTAGGAGCTCTCTATGATCTTCTTGAGTTGTTTCATGAGCTAACTTAAGAGTGTTTAGTTCTTTAGTTAGACGCTCAATCTCCTTCATAGCATTGTCATTCGACTCTTCTCGACTATAAAGACTACTAGCATTTTCATCATTACTAAGCTCACTAGATTTATCATGCAAGAGCTCATCTTCACCAAGCAAGTCATCCTCATCACTATCAAAGTCAATGAATTCAGGGTGTGTTACCTTGGGGCCTTTAGCCATGAAGCATCTTCAAATTCCCTCATTTGGTGAATCAAATAAGTCGTAGGAGTTGGAGTTGGAGGATACAAGTGCAAGTCCGGCAACACCTTCATCTTGACTATAGTCGGAGTCGGAGTGATAGCTTCCATCGGATTGATTGTCGGAGTCGGAGCCGGAGACCCATTCACCTACATGAGCTTGATGTCTTCTTCTTGTGTAGCTCCTTGATGACTTGTCTTTCCTCTCCGAATTCTTGCTTCTCCGAGAGGGTCTTCGTTCATAACGATCATCTCTACTCCTTCTCTCTCTCCGAGGTGACTCATCTCTTGCTCTTCTTCTTGGAGATTCTTCTCTTCTCTTGTGGGGAGCCGTACACTCATTTGAGAAGTGTCCGGGTCTTCCACAATTGTAGCAGTTTCGATCACGACTAGAAGATCTCTTTTCATCATATGATCTAGACTTTGAGCTTCTTTCTTTGCCTCTATTCTTGTAGAACTTGTTGAAGTTCTTGACCATTAGGCTTATCTCTTCATTGGAAATTAGCTTGTCACTTGAGGTAGTAGGAGCATCACTTGTAGCTTTGTAAGCACCACTTGACTTATTGTGAAGCTCTTCCTTATCCTTAAGTGTCATCTCATGAGCAACAATTCTTCCAATGACTTCAGTTGGCTTGAGAGTCTTGTAGTTTCGCATCATTTGGATCAAAGTGCATACGGTGTCATACTTTCCATCCAAAGCTCTGAGAATCTTCTTAATGATGAATCGGTCAGTCATTTCTTCGCTTCCTAAGCCGGCAATCTCATTTGTGATGAGAGCAAGCCTAGAGTACATTTCAGCGACTCCTTCACCATCCTTCATCTTGAACTTGTCAAGTTGACCTTGAAGAATATCTAGCTTTGATTCCTTCACAGATTCAGTACCTTCGTGCATTTCAACCAAAGTATCCCAAATCTCTTTAGCATTCTCAAGACGGCTGATTTTGTTGAACTCCTCGGGACACAAAGCATTGAAGAGAATGTCACAAGCTTGAGCATTGTTTTGCAACATCCGCAACTCTTCCGGTGTAGCTTCGCGATCCGGAACTTTTCCTTCTTCGAAGAAATCACCTTGCATACCAACACAAATAATGCCCCATGCGGCTGGGTTATGACCAAGAATATGCATTTTCATTTTATGCTTCCAACTGGCAAAATTTGTACCATCAAAGTAAGGACCTCTACGATAATTACCCTCACTAGACGCCATACTCTCCTAGGTTGTGAAACCAAGCTTATGGAGTCCAATGTAATGGAAACCAAAACAATGGAGACCAAAGCTCTGATACCACTTGTAGGATCGAAAGTATGTCTAGAGGGGGGGGGGGTGATTAGACTACTTGACAATATAAAAAATCTGCCTTTTGATCATGCAATGTTTTTGGCAGTTTCACAATTAAGATCAATTCCAGTGTCACCCTACACATGCAATTCTAGAGTAATAGCAGCGGAAAGTAAATTGCACATGTAAAAAAGAGGTGGAGAAGATCAAACGCAGTTTGGTGACACGAAGATTTTTGTCGTGGTTCCGATAGGTGGTGCTATCGTACATCCACGTTGATGGAGACTTCAACCCACGGAGGGTAACGGCTGCGCGAGTCCACGGAGGGCTCCACCCACGAAGGGTCCACGAAGAAGCAACCTTGTCTATTCCATCATGGCCTACGCCCACGGAGGACTAGCCTTACTCGGGGTAGATCTTCACGAAGTAGGCGATCTCCTTGCCCTTACAAACTTCTTGGTTCAACTCCACATCTCAAAGACGGAGGCTCCCAAGCGACACCTAACCAATCTAGGAGGCACCACCCTCCAAAAGGTAATAGATGTGGTTGATGATAATGAACTCCTTGCTCTTGTGCTTCAAATGATAATCTCCCCAACACTCAACTCTCCTCACTGATATGGCTGTGGTGGAAGAAAGGATTGAGTGGAAAGCAACTTGGGAAGGCTAGAAATCAAGTTTCATATGGTAGGAATGGAATGGCTTGATCTCAACACAAGGGTAGGTGGTTCTCTTCTCAGAAAGTGTATGGTAGGAGTGATAGACTTTCTGATGGCTCTCCTCACGAATGAAGAGGGGGTGGAGGGGTATATATAGCCTCCACACAAAATCCAACCGTTACACACATATTTGACCAATCTCGGCGAGACCGAAGTGAAAACTCGGTCAGACCGAAAGTTCAAATATAGTGAACGTTGGGATTTTCGGTGGGACCGAAAATACCATCTCGGTGTGTCCGAAGTGAGTCAAAGGTTGGAGCTTGCCATCTCGGTGGGACCGAAATTAACAACTCGGATATTCCGAAGTGATGTCAATTGGTTACAGAAGGTTGGCAGTCCATTTTCGGTGAGACCGAAACTCAAAATCGGATGGACCGAGAAATTAGGGTTTGGAAGAATAACTGAGGTGGTTCATCTCGGTGGGACTGAGTTTGCAGAATCGGTTTGTCCGAGATTACTTATGAGTGTGTTAAGTAGTGAAGAGTGCTGATAGTTGAGGGAGCTAGATCACCAAGCACTTGAGCAACCAGATCATTAACACAACCTCATCCCCTTTTAATAGTATTGGCTTTTCCTATGGACTCAATGTGATCTTTGATCACTAAACCAAAAATAGAGTCTTGAGCTTTTGCCAATGCTTGTCTTAGCATTTTGAGGGGTCCACTTCTTCAGACATTTCCATACCCATATCATCGAACTTCTCTGAAATGATTCTCAAGTAAATATTAGTTCAATGATATATATGTTGTTATTAATTACCAAAACCACCCGGGGATTAGTTGCACTTTCATCCATGAACTTAATACACTAGATGCGTGCTGGATAGCGGTCGATGTGTGGAGTAATAGTAGTAGATGCATAATCGTTTCGGTCTACTAATCTTGTACATGATGCCTATATATATGATCATTGTCTTGGATATTGTCATAATTATTTGCTTTTCTATGAATTGCCTAGCAGTAATTTGTTCACCCACCGTATGCTATTTTTTTGAGAAAAGCCACTAGTGAAATCTATGGCCCCCGGGTCTATTTCCTACCATATTGCTTTCAGATCTATTCAATCAAAAACCGAAAAATACTTTGCTGCATTTTATTTGCTTTTATTTTATTTGCATCTATCAATCTAACTACTCCCCTACGCGTTGAGGGATAGACAAACCCCCTACGTGTTGAGCTGCAAATTTGTTGTTTGTGTGCAGGTGCTGTTTACATAGTGTTGTTTGGTTCTCCTACTGGATTGATAACCTTGGTTTCATAACCGAGGGAAATACTTACATCTGTTGTGCTGCATCATCCCCTCCTCTTCGAGGAAATACCAACGCGGATCACAAGTAGTAGGAAGAATTTATGGTGCCATTGCCGGGGAGACATCATCAACGTCTATCAGGTACCTATGCATAAACTCTCATCTCCTTGCAATTACATTATTTGCCATTTTCCTCTCATTTTCATCTCCCCCACTTCTATTTATTTTTTACAAAAACACAAAAATATTTGCCTGTTTATTTGCCTTCCCGTTTGCCTTTTTATTGTCAGATCCTTTGTTTGCTTGTGATCTTGTTTGTGAAGTCACGATGTCTCATGAAAACACCAAGTTGTGTGATTTTTTCAATCCTAATAATAATGATTTTATTATTACACCGATTGCTCCTCATGCCGCTAGTGCATAATCTTATGATATTAGTGCGGCTTTGTTGAATCTTGTTATGAAAGAGCAATCTCCTAATGAGGATGCCGCGTCCCATCTAAACACTTTCCTAGAATTGTGTGTTATGCAAAAGAAAAAAAATGTGGACAATGATATTGTTAAATTGAAATTATCCGTTCACTTTGCGTGATCGTGCTAAAATTTGGTTTTCATCTTTCCCATGAAATAATATTGATTCTTGGGACCAGTGCAAAGATGCTTTTATACTAAGTATTTTCCTCCCGCAAAAATTATTTCCCTTAGAAAGCAAATCATGATTTTTTAGCAACTTGAGCATTAACATGTTGCCCAATCTTGGGAAAGGATGAAGTTGATGATAAGAAATTGCCCAACTCATGGTTTAAATTTGTGGATTATCATACAAAACTTTTATGCGGGATTGAATATTGTTTCTAGAAATCTTTTGGATTCCGCCGCGGGTGGTACTTTTATGGAGATTACTTTGGGTGAAGCTACTAAATTGCTTGATAATATTATGGCTAATTATTCACAATGGCATACTGAAAGAGCTCCTACTAGTAAAAAGGTTAATTATGTTGAAGAAATTAGTACTTTGAGTGATAAAGTTGATGCTCTTATAAAATT
The DNA here is from genome assembly GCA_902687465.1 of Secale cereale. Lineage (NCBI taxonomy): Eukaryota > Viridiplantae > Streptophyta > Magnoliopsida > Poales > Poaceae > Secale > Secale cereale. The sequence goes on along the minus strand of LR738715.1, from coordinate 669,564,470 downwards.
GGCTGCTAGTAAAAATGCTCCTATTGATCATAATGTTGTGCCTCTGTCTACTTTGATTGAGAAAAATAATGATCCCGTAGATGTGAATTTTTTCTCGCGAAACAATTCTGATAGTAACGCTTATAGAGGTAATTTTAATCCTAGGCCATTTCCTGGAAGTTCCTCTAATAACTATGGCAATTCTTATAATAATAATAATAATAATAATAATAATAATAATAATAATAATAATAATAATAATAATACTACTACTACTACTACTAATAATAATAATAATAATAATAATATGCCCTCTGATCTTGAGAATAATATTAAAGAATTTATCAACGCGCAAAAAGTTTTCAACACTACGATAGAAGAAAAGTTGAATAAGATTGATGATATGTCTAGAAGCATTGATAAAATTACTCATGGTGTAGAAAATCCCAAGATTAAAAAATTTCCACCCAAGGTTGATATTAATGAATCAATTAAGGCTTTATATGTCTCCATAGATGAAAGTAAGAAAAGAACCGCTATTCTTAGAGCTAAAAGAGAATTTTTAGAAAAAGAGTTTCCCGATTACTTTCATAGTAATGATGAAGAGATTAAAATGATTGGTGTTTCTTCTATTGATTCCTTGTTTAGTTGATGACAAGGGAACTTAAGAAGAGTCAACTTCAGCTAGAAGGCATTCCCGTGATTCGGAGGCTGAAAATCTTGTTGAAAAAGTGATAAAAGTTGGTTCGGAGAGGTAAAAACTTTAGCTAGTGATGTGCCCACTTCTTTGGATTACAAATACTCTAATTATGACAATTTCTCTTTAATTGATTCTATTTCTTTTGCTGCAATCCATGTTAAATTCAACCAATTCCTATGAACAAGACAAACCCTTTACTAAACATATTGTAGAAGCATCGATTAAAGCTTTAGAAGAAAAGCTAGAATTAGATATTTAAATTCCTATAAAATTATATGATGAATGGGAACCTACCATTAAAGTCAAGATAAAAAATTATGAGTGCAATGCTTTATGTTATTTGGGTGCTAGTGTTTCCACGATTTCGAAATCTCTATGTGATGTGCTTGGTCTTACCAATATGGAGGAGTATTCTCTTAATTTGCACTTGGCGGATTCTACTATTAAAAAGCCTTTGGGAAGAATTAATGATATTCTTATTTTTAAAATAGGATTATGTGCCCATAGATTTTATTGTTCTTGACATTGATTGTAATCTATCTTGTCCCATTATACTTGGTAGACCATTTTAACGAACTATAGGTGTCGTGATTGATATGAAAGAAGGGGATATTAAATTTCAATTTCCACTAAGAAAGGGTATGGAACACTTACCTGGAACTAACAATAAGCTACCACATGAATCAATCATGAGGGTAACCTATGGATCAACAACCAAAGATGACAAAACTTGAATCTATGCATTATGCCTAGCTAGGGGCGTAAAACAATAGCGCTTGTTGGGAGGCAACCCAACCGTTATCTTTTAATTTTTGTTTTTTGTTTTTATTTTTTTTCCATAAATACGCAATGAAACTACTGTTGTGATTGTGTTTTTGTGTTTTAGTTATTTTTTGTTCCAAGCAAAGCTTTTGGGTTGATTTGGGTGATAGTTGATTTGATCATGTGCATTAACAGAAACTTTTGTGTCCAGTAGCAGAATTGTCTGCAATTTCAGGAGCGTGAACAATTTCTGAAAATTTTACACATGCTTGATATACAAATTTCCCATGTTGTCCTAATTTTTCAAGAATTTCAAAGTTACATCTTTACAAATTGTTCTGTTTTTGCTGCATTATGTGCTTATTTTGATGAATCTATGGATTGTATCCGGGGGGGGGGGTATAAGCCATGGTAAAGTTAGAATGTAGTAGATATAATGTAATAACAAAATATAAATGGGTTTGAAACAATACTTAATGTAAAGATTGGTTTATTATACTAACGGATCTCACGAGGTTTTGTTAAGTTTTGTGTGATTGGAGTTTTCAAGTTTTGGGTGAGATCGCGATGGATGAAGGAATAAGGAGTGGCAAGAGCCTAAGCCTAGGGATACCCATGGCACCCCAAGGTAATATTCAAGGAGAACCAATCAACTAAGCTTGGGGATGCCCCAGAAGGCATCCCCTCTTTCTTCCAACGATAATCAGTAATTTTGCTTGGAGCTATATTTTTATTCGTCACATATCATGAGTTTTGCTTGGAGCGCCTTGTGTTATATGAGTCTTTGCTTATTTTGCTTTTTAGTTGTCACAATCATCCTTGATAGACACACCTATTTGAGAGATCCATAATTATATCTTGATTTGTTAGAATTGCTCTATGTGCTTCACTTAAAAAATTTGAGCTATGGAATTGCTCTAGTACTTCACTTATATCTTTTTGAGAATGGTGGTGCTATTATTTTAAAGAAATATGCTCTCATGCTTCACTTATATCATTTTGAGAGTTAGTATGATTTTTGAAGAAATCCTCTCATGTTTCACTTATATTATTTTGAGAGTTGAAAATTTTGAAGAAATATTTATGCTCTCGTACTTCACTTAAATTTGTTTGAGAGCTTGTTATTAGCAATGTCAATATGCTTTTAATATGAATTTGGTCCCAAAGTGATATATATTTAAGAGGGATATAATAAAAACTTTCATGAAGATCATTGGATATTAAACTTGATTCCTTGCAATAGTTTTGCGATATGGGGATAGTGATATGTGAGTCATGTTGGTGAGTAATTATGCTTTAGTAAGAATATTGGTGTTAAGGTTTGTGATTCCCTATGCATGCACGTAAAGTTAATAGTTATGCAATGAAGTTATATCCTACTTGTGGTGCATTATTCTATGTTAGTTATGTTTAATGCGCGTTTATGATCGTTTTCGTTTCATGGTTGGTCGCTTCTCAATCTATTTGCTAGCCTCCATTTGTACTAAGCGGGAATACTGCTTGTGCATCCAATTCCTTAAACCCAAGTTGTGCCAAATGAGTCCACCATACCTACCTATATGCGGTATTTCCATGTCGTTCAAAGTAAATTTGTATGTGCCAACTCTAATTTTCAAAATAAATTTATCTTTTGTGTGCCCGTACCGCTCATGAAGCGGTAGGGGGTGGCCAATATTTTCCATGCTAGGTATGCTATTCTCAAGATGAGTGTTTATTCACTTGTCATTGCACGAGAGTGTGGCGGTAATAGGGATCTTAGTCCCGAAATGCAAAAAATACTATAATAAATTCCTTGGTATGTGTTGGTATGGAAGGCACCCGTGGATACGGCTATCCATGGATTGTGAAAGAATGGTGGAAAGGAAATAATATTTATTTTATGTTTGGGAACTGCCTATGATTTATCTAGCATGAAAGATATTGGGAATTCTCGGTCGTTTTCGTTGACAAGAAAAGCATGCCTCTCAAATTAATTGTATCTCTCAATGTAAGCTTTGAGCTCTGGCACCTCCACAAATCTCCGCTTCCCTCTATGAAGGGCCTATCCATTTACTTTTATGTAATTTTCATTTTTACTGAGTCTCCATCTTCTCTTATAAAGGACCAACTAGGAAACACTATTATCATACTTGTGTATTGGATGTAGCCAATATTTGAGTGTGTTTCATGAACGGATCAATGATTGAGCACAATGGGCTAGGGATAGCTTTCTTTATTGTTCATATTTTGAAAGACATGGTTGCTTGTTGATATGCTTGATTATTGATGTCTTCATGTCAAATTATAGACTATTGCTTTGAATCATCTAAAAGTACAAATGTCCATGCCGCAAAGAAAAGAATATATGATGAATATGTTAAGCAACATTCCGCATAAAAAATTTCTGTTTTTATCATTTACCTACTCGAGGACGAGCAGGAATTAATCTTGGGGATGCAGATATGTCTCCAATGTATCTATAATTTTATTATTTACATCATTTTTTGGGTCTAACCTATGTACATAGTGCCGAGTGCCAGCTGCTGTTTTCTGCTTGTTTTTTTTACTTTGCAAAATATCGACACCAAATGAAGTCCAAATGCAACGAAATTTTTTGGAGATATTTTTCTGGATAGAATACACCTAAGGTGCCAAGAGACCACATGGGGGGAGGCATGTGAGGCCCTCTAGGCACCAGGTCGGAAGTTTCTATCTTCATGAGATCCCATCTTGGGGCATTTTCCGGTACTCCACCGGAGGGGGATTCGAACACAGAGGGCATCTACATCAACCTTGCTGCCCTACCGATGATGTGTGAGTATTTACCACAGACCTACGGGTCCATAGCTAGTAGCTAAATGGCTTCTTCGCTCTCTCTCTTTGATCTTCAATACAATGTTCTCCTCTATGTTCTTGGAGATCTATTTGATGTAACTTTTTATGCGGTGTGTTTCTTGGGATCCAATGAATTAGTTTATGTTCAGATCTATCCATACATGATTGTTTATAGCCTCATATTTCTTCTTCAATATTTTGGTTTGGTTTGGCGAGCTAGATTGATTTATCTTGCCATGGGAAGAGGTGCTTTGTAATTGGTTCGATCTTGCGGTGCTCAATCTCAGTGAAAGAAGGAGACATGACACACATGTACCGTTGCTATTAATGATAACAAGACGGGGTTTGTTCATATTTGAGTTTGCCTTGTCTACATCATGTCACCATTCTTATTGAATTACTCCATTCTTCCATGAACTAAATACACTAGATGCATGCTGGATAGCGGTCGATGTGTGGAGTACTAGTAGTAGATGCAGAATCATTTTGGTCAAATAATCTTGGATATGATGCCTATATATATGATCATTGTCTTGCATATCGTCATAGTTATTTTCTTTTCTATCAATTGCCCAACAGTAATTTGTTCACCCACCGTATGCTACTTTCTTGAGAGAAGCTAGTAGTGAAATTTATGGCCTCAGGGTCTATTTCCTATCATATTGCTTTCAGATCTATTAAATCAAAAAACCAAAAATACAGTGATGCATTTTATTTGATTTTATTTTATTTCATCTATCAATCTATATATTTATCAAATATTAATACCGTTGAGGGATTGACAACCCCTCTACGCGTTGGGTTGCAAGATTTGTTGTTTATGTGCAGGTGTTGTTTACATAGTGTTGCTTGGTTCTCCTACTGGATTGATAACATTGGTTTCATAACTGAGGGAAATACTTACCTCTGATGTGTTGCATCATCCCCTCCTCTTCGAGGAAATACCAACGCGGATCACAAGTTGCAAGCCTTGGTGGGGTGGCGTGCATAGGAGCAGGCCCATGAGCTAGAGCCCGATTGCTTGGTTTTTTGCGCTGCCAGGGCTGATCCGAGCATAGGCACCCTGTCCAGCCCCCGCTCACTTGAGGCTCAAGGCGGAGGTCGTGAGTGCATGTGTCTCAAAGTCAAAAATTCAAGAAAAGGCAGCATGACTCAAAAACCAAAGTTTTATTGAAAGAAGATAGCAAACTCGATTACACAAGCCAGAAAGGTATGTGGTTGTCATGTCCAGCACGGGTCAGCTTGAGGTTGGTGTATCCCGTGGGGGGCTCTCACTTGACTATTCCGCCAGCGCGGAGCATGGGGATTCCACCTGGGCGTGGCCATGATCGGGGTTCGATTGTTCCACCAGCGCGGAGCATGTGGCTTCCACTTGGGCGTGGCCATGATCATGAGTTCATTGTTCCGCCAGCGCGGAGCATGGGGCTTCCACTTGGGCGCGAGCAGGAGCTCACGCGAGGCCGCGAGGCGGCGCGTCGGGAGGCTCTGGGGCGTGTACATCCCCGCCTCATTTTTATGTGAGAGGGTGAGGAGTAGAACTTCTGGAGGTGCTGGATGTTCCAGGCGTTGGGCACCGGGACTCCATATTTCGTCTCCACGCGAGTAGTGCCAGGCCTGGAGACATGAGCGACCATGAAAGGGCCTTCCCACATGGCCGACAACTTTTAGAGCCCCTCTCTAGAGAGGATCCGCCGTAGGATGAGGTCTCCAACTTCAAGAGTACGATGGCGAATGTTACGATCATGGTAACGGTGTAAGGCATGTTGGTATCTCCCATCTTGGAGTGCGGCCTGGCAGCAAGCCTCCTCAAGAAGCAACAGATCAGCCTCCCGCGAGTCATCCTGACGCGCCTCGTCAAACGCAAGGACCCACAGGGAACCGTGCTTAAGCTCTGAGGGCAGGACCACTTCAGCCCCATATACGAGGAAGAAGGGGGTCTCGCGAGTGGGCTTTGTCGCCATGGTGCGGATGGACCACAACATGAATTGCAGCTCATCCAGCCAGCCCTTCCGCATGCTCCGAGCTTCTTCTTGAAGCTCCTTGTCTTGAGACCCTTGAGGACTTCAGCATTGGCACACTCGGTCTGATCGTTACTCCATGGGTGCGCCACCGAAGCATAACATATATGCGTGCCGAGACCAGCACCGTAGGACTTGAAGAGGCCGCTAGTGAATTGGGAGTTGTTGTAGGTGATGATGCGGTTGGGGACGCCAAGCCGGCACACGAGGCCCTTGATGAACTTGACAGACGGCCCTGCCAGGATGGTGTGCACAAGTTTGACTTCTACCCACTTAGTGAATTTGTCGATGGCGACGTAGAGGTAGCGATAACCGTGAGCGCGCGAGTGAAAGGGCCCAGTATATCCAGCCCCCATACCGCGAAGGGCCATGGAGCGGAATCGTCTGGAGCCCTTGTGCGGGCTGGTGGATGATACGTCTCCATCATATCTACTTTTCCTAACGCTTGTCCTCTTGTTTTGGACTCTAATTTGCATCATTTGAATAAAACTAACCCTGACTGACGCTGTTTTCAGCAGAACTACCATGGTGTTGTTTTTTGTGTAGAAATAAAAGTTCTCGGAATGGAATAAAACTTTGCGAGGATTTTTTATACAATAAAAGAGAATTTATGGAGCCAAGAACCACCGGAGGGGGGCACTTGAGTGGGCACAACCCACCAGGGTGCCGCCCCCCTCCAGGCGCGCCCAGGTGGGTTCTCCCCACCTGGTGGCCCCGCAGACCCTGAAACCGACACTATAAATCACATTTTTCTAGAAGAAAAAATCAGGGAGAAATAATTATCGCGTTTCACGAGATGGAGCCGCCACCGTCTCCTGTTCTTCATCGGGAGGCCAGATCTGGAGTCCGTTCGGGGCTCCGGAGAGGGGGATCTTCGTTCTTCGTCATCATCAACCCTTCTCCATCGCCAATTCTATGATGCTCCCCACCGGGAGTGAGTAATTCCTTCGTAGGCTCGCTGGTCGGTGAGGAGTTGGATGAGATTCATCATGTAATCTAGTTAGTTTTGTTAGGGCTTGATCCCTAGTATCTACTATGTTCCGAGATTGATGTTGCTATGACTTTGCCATGCTTAATGCTTGTCACATTGGGCCCGAGTGCCATGATTTCAGATCTGAACCATTTATGTTATCACCATTATATCTATGTTCTAGATTCGATCTTGCAAGTTATAGTCACCTACTACGTGTTATGATCCGGCAACCCCGGAGTGACAATAGTCGGGACCACTCCCGGTGATGATCGTAGTTTGAGGAGTTCATGTATTCACCGTGTGTTAATGCTTTGTTCCGGTTCTCTAGTAAAAGAAGGCCTTAATATCCCTTAGTTTCCAATAGGGCCCCGCTGCCACGGGGGGGTAGGACAAAAGATGTCATGCAAGTTCTTTCCATAAGCACATAAGACTATTTACGGAATACATGCCTACATTATATTTATGAACTGGAGCTAGTGTCGTATCGCCCTAGGTTATAACTGTCACATGGTGAATATCATCCAACAAATCATCGATCCAATGCCTACGAATTTCTCTTATATTGTTCTTGCTAAGTTACTACTGTTGCTGTTATTATTTCACTTGCTACAAAAATCACTGCTATCACTGTTACCCTTACTATTGCTGCTGCCACTACTATCAAAACTATCATATTAATTTGGTACTGCTCACTTTGCTGCAAGGTGTGGCTGAATTGATAACTCAGTTGTTAATACTTACAAATATTCTTTGGCTCTCCTTGTGTCGAATCTATAAATGGATTGAATACTCTACCCTCGAAAAATGTTGCGATCCCCTATACTTGTGGGTTATCAAGACCTTTTTCTGGTGCCGTTGCCGGGGAGCATAGCTATAGTTGTTGAGTCACTTGGGATTATTATCAATTTATCAGTATGAAGAATCTGAAGGATGCTAAGACTAAGATTTTCCCTCTAAGACGAGGGGAGGTAAGGAACTGCCATCTAGCTCTGCTTTAGATTCACCTTCTGTTATAAGTAAACTTGCAACACCACCCCATGCTTTCAATCCTAATATGTCGCAAGTTATTGATGATGCTACTTCTGCCATGAATGATGCTTATGATGATGCTAGTACCTTGCTTGATGATAACGTGCCACTAGGTGAATATTTTGATGATCAAATGGCTAGATTAAGATGGCATGATATTGTTGAAACTGATGACGAGCTTGAAACTAGAAATCTTGAAACACCTATTAGAACTAGTCCTCCTAGATATGAATTGCCTAAGGTACCGGAAGGTTACGTTAGGAATGAGGAGACAGCTAGAGATAATTCTTGCTTGTAAGGATAGAGATGATCTAGAGAAATTATTATGCAAGTATAAAGAGAAATCTTTGAATGCTAGAATGAAATGTGATCCTAAGTTTGCTACTTCACCTATCTATGTTAATGATAAGGATTATGAATTCTTTGTCAACCCAGAGTTAATTACTTTGGTAGAATCTGATCCTTTCCATGGCTATGAAACTGAAACCGTAGTGGCACATCTTACTAAGCTGAATGATATAGCTACCCTATTTGCTCATGATGAGAAGATTCGCTACTATTATATTCTCAAGTTATTTCCGTTCTCATTAAAGGGTGATGACAAAGCTTGGTACAATACTCTTACTCCTAGTTGTGTGCGTGATACGTCTCCAATGTATTTATAATTTTTGATTGTTCCATGCTATTATTTATGAAGTCGGATGTTTAATGGGCTTTACCATTCACTTTCATATCATTTTTGGGACTAACCTACTAACCCAAAGGCCCAGTCCAGATTGTTGTTTTTGTCTATTTCAGGGTTTTGCAGAAAAGGAATATCAAACGGAGTCCAAATGAAATGAAACCTTCGCGAGAGATATTTTTGGAGGAAATCACGCTCGGGAAACGTCAGGACCAAGTCAGGGGACGTAGGGCCAGCCCTCGAGGGTGGGGGGCGCGCCCCCTTCCCAGGGCGCGCGCCCCTGCCTGGAGGCTGGCCCACATGGCCTCCGGTGCCCTCCTTCTTCCTATATATACCTATGTACCCCAGAAACTCCATACGCAGAGAGAAAACCCTAATTCCACCGTCGTAGCTACTGTTCCCGTGGAGACCCATCTTGGAGCCTGTTCCGGGAGGGGGATCCATCACGGAGGCCTTCATCATCATCATCATCGCCCTCATCATGAGTTGTGAGTAGTTTACTACAGACCTTCTGGTCCATAGCTAGTATCTAGATGGCTTCTTCTCTCTCTCTGGATCTCAATACAAAGTTCTCCTCGGTCTTCGAGGAGATCTATTCGATGTAATATCTTTTTGCGGTGTGTTTGTCGAGATCCGATGATTTGTGAGTTTATGATCAAGGTTATCTATGAATGATATTTGGTTCTTCTCTGCACTTTTTATGTGTGCTCATAATATCCTTGCAAGTCTCTTCGAATTATTGGTTTGGTTTGGCCTACTAGATCTATAGTTCTTGCAATGGGAGAAGTGCTTGGCTTTGGGTTCAATCTTGCAGTGTCCTTTCCCAGTGACAGTAGGGGCAGCAAGGCACATATTTTATTGTTGCCATCGAGAATAAAAAGATGGGGTTTTCATCATATTGCTTGAGTTTATCCCTCTACATCATGTCATCTTGCTTAAGGCGTTACTGTGTTCGTATGAACTCAATACACTAGATGCATGCTGGATAGCGGTCGATGTGTGGAGTAATAGTAGTAGATGCAGGCAGGAGTCGGTCTACTTGTCTTGGATGTGATGCCTATATACAATGATCATGCCTAGATAGTCTCATAATTATTCGCTTTTCTATGAATTGCTCGACAGTAATTTGTTTACCCGCCGTAGAATACCGCTATCATGAGAGAAGCCACTAGGGAAAACTATGGCCCCCGGGTCTATCTTTATCATATTACTTTCCCGTCAACTAGCCAATTTCTGTCGCCGTTGTTTATTTTCTTTCTTTACTTTCTGTTTCTATACCAAAAATATAATTATCATCTCTATCAGATCTCACTCTCGTAAGTGACCGTAAAGGGATTGACGACCCCTTATCGCGTTGGCTGCGAAGTTCTTATTTGTTTGTGCAGGTGCGAGGGACTGGCGCGTGGTCTCCTACTGGATTGATACCTTGGTTCTCAAAAACTGAGGGAAATACTTACACTACTATGCTGCATCTCCCTTTCCTCTTCGAGGGAATACAACGAAAGCTCAAGAGGTAGCAAGAAGAATTTCTGGTGCCGTTGTCGGGGAGGCTTACGCAAAAGTCATATACCAAGTACCTATCACAAATCCTTATCCTTCGCATTACATTTATTTGCCTCTCGTTTTCCTCTCCCCCACTTCACCTTTGCCGTTTTATTCACCCTTCTTCCGCCGTGGGTTTCTCGTTCATTTGCTTCTTGTTTGCTTGTGTGTGTTGGATTGCTTGCTTGTCACTATGGCTCAGAACAATACCAAATTGTGTGACTTATCCAATACCAACAACAATGATTTTATTAGCACTCCGATTGCTCCTATTACCGATGCTGAATCTTGTGAGATCAATGCTGCTTTGTTGAATCTTGTCATGAAAGATCAATTCTCCGGCCTTCCTAGTGAAGATGCCGCTACCCATCTAAACAACTTTGTTGATTTGTGTGATATGCAAAAGAAAAGGGATACAGATAGCGATATTGTTAAATTGAAGTTATTTCCGTTTTCACTTAGAGATCGTGCTAAAACTTGGTTCTCCTCTTTGCCTAGAAATAGTATTGATTCGTGGAATAAGTGCAAAGATGCTTTTATCTCTAAGTATTTCCCTCCTACTAAGATCATCTCTCTTAGAAACCATATTATGAATTTTAAGCAACTAGATCATGAGCATGTTGCACAAGCTTGGGAGAGAATGAAATTAATGATACGTAATTTCCCTACACATGGTTTGAATCTATGGATGATTATTCAGAACTTTTATGCTGGCTTGAATTTTGCTTCTAGAAATCTTTTAGATTCGGCCGCCGAAGGCACTTTCATGGAAACTACCTTAGGAGAAGCTACCAAACTCCTAGATAATATTATGGTTAATTATTCTCAATGGCACACCGAAAGATCTACTAGTAAAAAGTGCATGCTATCGAAGAAATTAGTGTTTTGAGTGGAAAGATGGATGAACTTATGAAACTGTTTGCTGCTAAGAGTGCTTCTTCTGATCCTAAGGATATGCCTTTGTCCACTTTGATTGAGAATAACAATGAATCTTCGGATGGGAATTTTGTTGGTAGGAATAATTTTGGTAACAATGCTTATAGAGGTAATTTTAATCCTAGGCCTTTTCCTAGTAATTCCTCTAATAATTTTGGTAATTCCTACAACAACTCTTATGGAAAGATGCCTTCTTATTTTGAAACTAGTGTTAAGGAGTTTATGATCTCGCAAAAGAATTTCAATGCTATGCTTGAAAAGAAATTGCTTAAAGTTGATGAATTGGCTAGAAGTGTGGATAGAATTACTCTTGATGTTGATTCTTTGAAACTTAGATCTATCCCACCTAAGCATGATATCAATGAGTCTCTCAAAGCCATGAGAATTTCCATTGATGAATGCAAAGAAAGAACCGCTAGAATGCGTGCTAAAAGAGAAGATTATATTAAATCGTGTTCTTCTAGTTATCGTGAAAATAAAGATGAAGATCTGAAAGTTATTGATGTGTCTCCTATTAGATCCTTGTTTTCTAGTATTAATCTTGATGAGAATAGGATTGGAGATGATTCTGCTTTAAGGTGTCCCAATAATTCGGAGTTTTTAGATCTTGATGCTAAAATTGCTAAAAGTGGGGTTGAAGAGATTAAAACTTTGCATAGTGATGAACCCACTACTTTGGATTTCAAGGGATTCAATTATTATAATTGCTCTTTGATTAATTGTATTTCCTTGTTGCAATCCGTGCTAAATTCTCCGCTTGCTTATAGTCAAAATAAAGCTTTCACTAAACATATAGTTGATGCTTTGATGCAATCTTATGAAGAAAAACTTGAGTTGGAAGTTTCTAACCTAGAAAGCTTTATGATGAATGGGAACCTACTATCAAAATTAAAATAAAAGATCATGAATGTATGCTTTGTGTGATTTGGGTGCTAGTGTCTCCACTATCCCAAAAACTTTGTGTGATTTGCTAGGGTTCCATGAGCTTGATGATTGTTCTTTAAATTTGCATCTTGAGGATTCCACTATTAAGAAACCTATGGGAAGAATTAATGATGTTCTTATTGTTGCCAATAGGAATTATGTGCCCGTAGATTTGATTGTTCTTGATATAGACTGCAATCCTTCATGTCCTATTATTCTTGGTAGACCTTTCTTTAGAACGATTGGTGCAATTATTGATATGAAGGAAGGAAATATTAGATTCCAATTTCCGTTAAGGAAAGACATGGAACACTTTCCTAGAAAGAAAATCAAATTACCATATGAATCTATCATGAGAGCCACTTATGGATTGCCTTCCAAAGATGGCAATACCTAGATCTATCTTGTATCGTGCCTAGCTAGGGGCGTAAAACGATAGCGCTTGTTGGGAGGCAACCCAATTTTATGTTTTTTGCTTTTGTTGATGTCAGGGAATAAATATTGCATCTAGCCTCTAATTAGATGTGTTTTCATGTTTTGTTTAGTGTTTGTGCAAAGTAGAACCTTTGGTAGGACTTGTGTGAAGTTTATACGATCTTGCTGTGAAAAACAGAATCGTTAGCGCTCGCTAAAGTAGTCTTCAGATTTACTGGAGCGTGCTTTTTAGTTGATTCTGTTTTCTGCTGATTGGTAGACAAATTGCGAAAATTTACAAATTTAGTTTGAATTTTTTGGATTTCCAGAAGTAGGCGAACCCAGCAGATTACTATAGACTGTTCTGTTTTTGACAGATTCTGTTTTTCGTGTGTTGTTTGCTTATTCCGATGCATCTATGAGTAATATTGGATGATATAAACCATAGAGAACTTGGAGTACAGTAGGTTTAACACCAATATGAACAATTAATGAATTCATTGCTGTACCTTTGAGTGGTGGTTTGCTTTCTCTTACTAACGGAGCTCACGAGAATTTTTGGTCTAAGTTTTGAGTATTGCTTTGATGGACTATGGAACAAGGAGTAGAAAAGGCCCAATCTTGGGGATGCCCATGGCACCCCAAGTAAATTCAAGATAATCAAAAGCCTAAGCTTGGGGATGCCCCGGGAAGGCATCCCCTCTTTCGTCTTCATCCATCGGTAACTATACTTGGAGCTATATTTTTATTCGCAACATGCTATGTGTTTTGCTTGGAGCGTCTTGTATAATTTGAGTCTTTGCTTGTTAGTTTGACACAATCATCCTTGCTGTACACACCTATTTGAGAGAGTTAAATATGCCCTAGAAATTATTAGAACACTATATGTGCTTCACTTATATCTTTTGAGTTGAATAGTTTTTGCTCTAGTGCTTCACTTATATCTTTTAGAGCATGGCGGTAGTAATATTTTGTAGAAATTGTTGAACTCTCATGATTCACTTAGATCTATTTGAGAGTCTATTAAAACAGCATGGTAAAGTGTTTAGGCTACAGAAACTAGTCTTCACATGATAAACATCCAATCTCAATGTTTAAAAAAAAATTCACATCAAGTGCATTGAATAGAAAGAGATGTTGGATGCTTGATAATTGTTTTGAGACATGAGGATAGTGATATTAGAGTCATGCTAGTGGAGTTATTATGAAATTGAGAAATACTTGTGTTAAGGTTAGTGATTCCCGTAGCATGCACGTATGGTGAACTGTTGTGTGACTAAGTTAAAGCATGAGGTATTTATAAAGTGTCAACCTTTGTGTGGAGGTCGGGGGCGCGCGATGGTTAACTCCTACCAACCTCCCCCCTAGGGGCATGCATTGATTGCTTTGTTTTGATGACTCATAAATTTTTGCAATAAGTATATGAGTTCTTATGACTAATGTTGAGTCCATGGATTATACGCACTCTCACCCTTCCACCATTGCTAGCCTCTCTTGTACCGCGCAACTTTCGCCGGTGCCATAAACCCACTATATATCCTTCCTCAAAACAGCCACCATATTGTTCCTCAAAACAACCACCATACCTACCTATCATGGCATTTCCATAGCATTCCGAGATATATTTGTGACACCCCGAGACCGATGCTCCAGGTGTCAGCCAGTTATTCGTCGTCGTTGCCATGTCATCATGTGTGTTGCATCAGCATGTTTTCGAAACTTGCATCCGTCCGAGTCCGCTCGTCCTTTCCGTTGTCCGTTCTGAGCCCAGACACACTTGCCCGCGCCCGCGGTGCCTCCGAATATTTATTTTATAAGTGGCTGAAAAACATTCTCGGAATGGGTTGAAACTTGGCGTGTGGTCTTATTATAGTGTAGACGGGCCGCCTGCCAAATTTCATCGCATTCGGAGCTCGTTTGATAGCCCAATGGATATATATAGCGGCACTAGTTGCCGGTTTAATCGTCGGACGTTTTCGGTCTCCGAAAACCCCGCGGGCTTCTCTCCCTCTCCTCTCACCTCAGCCCAACTAATCTACACAACCCACCAATCCAGCTCAAACCCTTCCCATCATCTAGGCCGTTCAATTGTGATCTAGTGGCCGAAAACCGCTCCTCATTTGGACTACCCTAGCTCCTTGTGCCTATATAAACGTCCACCCCCCCTCCAATTTTGCGTCCAAAACCCTAGTGCTTCCACCGCCGTCGCCCAGTGCTTCCACCGCCGGCGCGCAGTGCTTCCACCGCCGCCGCACCCTGCTTCCACCGCCACCTCCTCAGCCGCCGGCCCGCCAGGCCCGGGCCAGGCCCACGCCGCCGTCACCCGGGGCCCGAAGCTGCCGCCGAGCCCTCGCGCCTCGCGCCCGATCGGATCGAGGGGAGGAGCCCCTCGATTCCGAGCTCCTTCGCGCCCTGGCCTTCACGCCACCGCCTCCCTCCGGCCATCGCCGACGTGCTGCCGCGGGAGCTCGCCGGGGAAGCCAGCCACCATGGAGCGCCGCCCCTCGCTGCTCTGTCTACCGCCGCCATTGTCCAGATCCGGCCCCAACGACCAGATCCGGCCGCCCCGTGTTCGTTCCCGCCGCCTCGACCTCCTCTCGTCGCCCGCCGCCGCGCCAGTATCTATCGTCGGCCGTCGCAGCCCCTGCCTCCCCTCGTGCGAGCGGGGTGGACGAACGAGCACAGCGCTCGGGCCGCCCCAGCGCCCACCTGGGCCGGCGTCCACCACGAGGCCCAGCTCCGGCCCGTCCCCAGCCGGGCTGGCCCATCTGCTCCCCTCCAACCGGCCCCAGCCGCGGCCCAGTCCCCAAGGCCCAGTTGCCGCACTGCCTGTCTGCCTCGCCTACTGGGCCGAGCCCGTTTTGGTGAGCCCACCTAATCTCCCGCCCATGCGTCACTTAGCTATATTGCGCCCTGTTGTTTTTTTTCAGTCTAGTAAAAAACTGCTAAGTCTTTTATTCTGTCAGCATTAATGTTGCATCTTTGCATGATGATATCTTTTTGTGTGGTGATTCAAACTGAGTGTATGATATGTCCAAATGATCGTGGTGATATGCTCTACACTTTATTCCTTTGTGCCATGCTCATTTGAGTTCATCTAGATGCTTAAATATTTGTTGCAAGAGTGCTACTTGTTATAAACTGCTGCTACTTGTTATTTTCATGCCATGTTTGAGATGTGATAACTTGGTGCATGTTTGTCCAAATGATGCAAATGATATGTCAAAATGTTCATCATGAGATGCTCTACATGTTGGTTGCTATAGCATGCTTGTTTGAGTTCATATTGCCATGTTTATCTATGTTGCAAAAGTGCATTTGGCTGTTATGTTTTGAAACTTGTTACGAGATGCCTAGTTGAGGAGCTCGTTGCTATTGTTGTGTTTGTCCCCTTGTCACATGGCTAGATGTTTTAGATTCTCCATGATGTGCTCTTTGATGTGGTGCATTTAACTTTCCATGATATGCCTTGTGTTGACTTAAACATGCTCACAAACTTGCCATGTTGTTATTGCTGTTTTAACACTTAGTGAAATTTCACTAAGTCTGGAATCTGTAATATCCTGATGCTATGTTTGCTTGATGCCCTAGGTAAATCCATGTTAGTTTTGGGGTGAATATTGATGATTCCTTGTTGTATATGTTGTTGGCTATCCATTCATGCCCTCACATGATCATTTGGGTGGCTGTAGCATATTTATTTCTTGCTTCCAAATTGCTATGTGGCTGTTAATTTCAGCTTGTTGTTATATCTTGTTTCATGTGTATCTTTTAGCCCGTTGCTCCGTTTGGAGTGTTCCTTATATAAAACTTGAGTGTTTTTGCATGTAGAATCATAATATCATATTGTTTTCATGTTTGGAGTGAGTTTGGTTGATGTTTGGGTGCATCTTGCACTGTTGCCATGTTGTGCTTCCTACCTTGCCATGTTATGCTTCCTGTATAGACTTGTTATGCTTCCTGTATAGACTTGCTGTGCTTCCTGTTTAGATTTGTCATGCATCATACCTTGCCATGTATTGCATCATATAAACTTGAGTTGTTTTGCTGTGCTTCCTACCTTGCCATGTTATGCTTCCTGTATAGACTTGTTGTGCTTCCTGTTTAGATTTGTCATGCATCATACCTTGCCATGTATTGCATCATATAAACTTGTGTTGTTTTCTGTGCTTCCTACATTGCCATGTAATGCTTCCTTTATAGACTTGTTGTGCTTCCTGTATAGACTTGTTTGCATCATACTTGCATAAGCACATTGTCATGTTTCCTGTGTTGTTTTTCTGTGCTTCCAACCTTGCCATGTATTGCTTCCTGTGTAGATTTGTCATGCATCATCCCTTGCCATGTATTGCATCATATATATAGGCTGTGTTGTTTTTTCTGTGCTTCCAGCCTTGCCATGTTTTGCTTCCTGTATAGACTTGTTGTGCATCATATGTAGACTTGTCGTGCATCCTACTTGGTAGTGCATATTGTCATGTTCTTGAGTGGTTTGTTTACCGTGTTGCTTGCTTCTTCTCGTTAGTGCTTGTTCCTTTGCGTTCGTGAGGATTCGTTCGTCAACCCGTGGTTCTTCTTCAAGGCTTCTTCTTCGTCTTCTTCATGGAACCATTCCTCTTCCTTGAGGGATCTCAGGCAAGATGACCATACCCTTGGATACCTTTACTATCATTGCCTTTGCTTAGTTGTCTCGATGCTATCGTTATATGTCGCGCTACCCATCATTATTGTCAGCCTCTCCTTGTTGCCATGAAACCTCTAACCTTTGAAACCTTCCTAGCAAAACCATTGTTTGGCTACGTTACCCGCTTGCTCAGCCCTTCTTATAGCGTTGTTAGTTGCAGATGAAGATGAAGATCGTTCCAGGAGGGAACTTGTTGTTGGAATATCACAATATCTAATTATATTTATTAACACACCTATATACCGGGCATGGGTGGAAGGCTTGGCCTTTTGCTCGGTGTTTTGTTCCACTCATGCCACCTTAGGCGCCGATAAACCGGCATTATGTTCCTTGATTTTGCGTTCCTTACACGATGGGTATATGGGGACCCCTTGACAGTTCGTCTTTGAATAAAACTCCTCCAGCAAGGCCCAACATTGGTTTTAATTTGCTCATAATAACAACTTAATTAATTAATTAAATTGCATAGGGAGTTAGCGCTACCCGAGGATTCTTTCTACATAATAGGGGGGCCAGTGCTGATGGTGTTGGTCCCAAACGGGGAGCCTGCGGGGCCACCACGGGGAAACTCGAGGTTTGGTTTTACCTGTAGCATCACCCATCCAGTCGTGGCCTGAGACGAGATACGCGCAGCTACTATCAGGGTGTCGACACACCGGGAGGTCTTGCTGGACTTGTTTTACCATTGTCGAAATGTCTTGTGCACCGGGATGCCGAGCCTTATCGGATTTCCCTACGATAAGGGGTGATGATATTATATTTATCACTTCAGCTAATCGTGAGAGCTTGTAATGGGCTAAGTTGGGACACCCCTGCAGGGTTATGATATTTCGAAAGCCTTGCCCGTGGTTATGTGGCAGATTGGAATTTGTTAATGTCCGGATGTAGAAAACTTGACAGAGGATCCGAAGTAAAACACACAACTATGTGAGTAATCGTGACTGTCTCTTTTCACTTTGAGAAGAGAACACGGTGGGGTTATGCTTGACTCGTATGTAGTTCGGGATCTTTAGCGATCACTACTAGTTGCGACCGTTTGCGTAGATGCTCATCTTATTCTTGTACTCGTAAGTTAGCCACCATATATTTTGCTTAGCTGCTACTGCAACCTCACCACTTTACCTCTTCCATCCCTTTAAGCTTTGATAGTCTTGTTACCCATGGTTATGGGATTGCTGAGTCTTCATGGCTCATAGATACTACAACAACAGTTGCAGGTGCAGGTTTCCGATGTCTTGACGTGAGAGCGATGATCGTTGTGTTTCTTTCTTCTTCTTGTTCAGTCTTGGGTTTGGTTTCGGGTCGGCAGCCTAGGATAGGAGATGGATGTCTTTGAGCTTTTCATGTTTGTATCCGTAGTCGGATACTTGTATTGATGTTGTTGTATTCATGTGACTTGTATGTATTGCTGTATCCCCCATGTATGTATGTAATGGTACGATGTAATGATATCCGTCTTGCTAAGCGCCCGAAATGCGGTTGTGCCCCAATTACGTAAGTGTCACTTGATCGGGATAGAATCGCATCTTGGGCCTGACAAGTTGGTATCAGAGCCTTGACCGACCATAGGAGCCCCCTTGATTGATCGTAGCTTGGCCGTTGTTGAGTCTAGCAGAAAACTTTTTCGGAGTCTAGTTATATCGGAGAGTAGGAATTCTTTTTACTCCTCAGTCCCTTCATCGCTCTGGTAAGGAATCTTGACGTAGGTGTTTTGAATTGCTCCTCTTCCCCTTCAAATTTTTTTACGATCTCGTGGTTAGTTCTTCGTTTGTTGCGATGTTAGTTCTTTCATCTGGTGCATCTCTCGTCAAGTGGATTCAACCCTCTTCTTCTTAGCAAGTTCAACCCCAGTTCTTTTCAACCGACGGTGTTTTTCCGTCTGTTGTGTCTTTTATTTTCCCACCCTCCCACCCTTTTGCTTCTCGGAGCCGGAATCCGTAATCGAGTATCCGTCCGACTCGTGTGAATCCTTTGCATTATTACCCCAATTATTTCAACCGGTGAATTCTCGTCTAGTTCGTCATCATGCATCTCCTTTATTCTCCGATGAATTCTCCTCTCGTTTGATATTCTTCAGCTCTTCTTCTTTTCCGGTGGATTCAACTCAAGTTTTCGGTGTTCATCATATTCTTTTCCCTCGGCTCAATTGTTTCCAATTGCTCGTTCATCTCTCGCCATTTAATTATTCCGGAGTTCCGAAGAAATCTCAGGATATTCGCCTGTCTTCCGATTAATTCGAGGTTGTCACCTCATTCAAGTTTTTCATTCGTTCCGGTGCATCATCTCCTTTGCATTCCATTTCAACGGAGTTTTCTCTTCGGTGGGCTCATAACCCACAGGTCTTTTCCCAGGATCTTACCTGACTCTTCCAATAATTTCCGGAGTGTTCCTATATTCTTTTAAATGTGACGTAAGTATGGATTCCATCAGTCATATGCCTTCTCCAAGACCGCTTTCAAATCTTTTCATCGTTGGTTCAATATTTCTTCTTTTCATTCATCCGGAGTATTTCGTCAATCCTTTTCTTGTGTTCCTCTGAAGGCCATCATTTCAGAAGATTTCTTCGTTCTCAGTTTTCAACTTCGTCCTCCAAATATTCTTCATCGATGCCTCTTTGTTCGTCTCACATTCTTTCCGGTGCTTCCTTCAAGTATTCTTTAATCAGTTCACAATCTCTTCGTTCTCGTCATTCTCATTGTCCTCAAGTGCTTTATTCTTCTCGGAGATTCATTCTCTTGTGTTCACTCAATCTCAATTCTTCACGGTGGCTTGTCCTCTTGCATCGTTCAATTTCATTCCTTACGGTGGTCATTCTCGTTCTTCACTCGATTGTAATTCTTCTCGGTGGTTTGTTCTTTTCATCATTCGATTAATTCTTCACGGTGGTTCGTTCTTTTTCTTCACTCGGCTTCAATTCCATACGGTGATTCGCTCAACATTTCTTTCCGGTGCTATCATATCAATTCATTCGTTCATTCCAATCCTACCGGTGTTTCATGAAGATTTTCGCAAATTCGCGATATATCCCTCTTTAATCAATTCCAATGAGAATAAGTAGTATGCGAATCCATTGCTTCTCATCAATTTAATTGGTGGAGGATAAGCATAACATAATTCTTATTCTTTTCATCAAGTTGTTTAATTCCTTCCTTCAGAGTTTATTCTTGATGAATAAATTCTAGTTCCAAGTGCTTAAATCTTTTCTTTCCGGAGTTCAAGTTTTTCTCGTCTATCTCGTCGGACCCCGTCGGATCACTACAAGGCTTTAATCTTAGTCTTTTCGGCCGTCATTTCTATATCATAATCCTTTCATTTTACCAGAGTTCTTCATGTTGGTTCTCCATCATTTAAATCATTCTTCGAGTGTTCATCTAATTCTTTTGGAGCAGCTCAAGCATTATTCTTTTGCGTCTCAGAATGCAAATAATTCTCCGTATTCTTTTGAAGTGGAGTTTTGCAATTCTTCTTTCTCAGCTAATCCTTCTTTTGGTTGCGGCATAATTCACCTCAACTTTTGAGATGATTAAATAAGTCCACAACAACCTTATTCTTTTGTTGTTGATTTTCTCAACAACTCCGTTCAAGTCTTTCTCTTGAAGATGTTCTTTTAATCCATTCGTGATGGAAGTTGTCATCTTCTTCCCCTTCTTCTCATTCCATTCTTTCCATTCTTCCAGAGGCTTTGTGTTGTTACTCTCGTAGAGTATCGTTCCATCTTCTCAAGTTTTTGTCCTATTCCATTCTTGTCAACCGGTGTGCTATTTCTTTCAGTTTCAGTCGGAGTGCTGCCCGAATTACTTCGTTCAACTCCTTTCTTTCTCTTATTAACCGGAGTCGTTTCGAATTCATTCTTGTTCCTTTAACTCGTGCTTCATATCCTTATCCTCTTGGTTCTCGTCCTATGACTTGTTACCTCATTTTACCGAAGCTTCTCATTCTCGTTCATCTCCAGTATATTCTTTCTTTCGAAGTGGCTCAACCTCTCAATATTCTTTGGTTTCACTCTTTTGTCCTCGAAGAACTTTGTTCTTCCTTTTTCCCTTCCATCTCGTTCCTAAGATCTCGGGACGAGATCTCTTGTTAGTAGGGGAGTGTTGTGACACCCCGAGACCGATGCTCCAGGTGTCAGCCAGTTATTCGTCGTTGTTGCCATGTCATCTCCTTGCGTGTTGCATCTTGCCATGTCATCATGTGTGTTGCATCAGCATGTTTTCGAAACTTGCATCCATCCGAGTCCCCTCGTCCTTTCCATTGTCCGTTCTGAGCCCAGACACACTTGCACGCGCCCGCGGTGCCTCCGAATATTTATTTTATAAGTGGCCGAAAAACATTCTCGGAATGGGTTGAAACTTGGCGTGTGGTCTTATTATAGTGTAGACAGGCCGCCTACCAAATTTCATCGCATTCGGAGCTCGTTTGATAGCCCAACGGATATATATAGCGACACTAGTCGCCGGTTTAATCGTCGGACGTTTTCGGTCTCCGAAAACCCCGTGGGCTTCTCTCCCTCTCCTCTCACCTCATCCCAACTAATCTACACAACCCACCAACCCAGCTCAAACCCTCCCCATCATCTAGGCCGTTCAATTGTGATCTCGTGGCCGAAAACCGCTCCTCATTTGGACTACCCTAGCTCCTTGTGCCTATATAAACGTCCACCCCCTCCAATTTTGCGTCCAAAACCCTAGTGCTTCCACCGCCGTCGCCCAGTGCTTCCACCGCCGCCGCGCAGTGCTTCCACTGCCACCGCACCCTGCTTCCACCGCCGCCTCCTCAGCCGCCGGCCCGCCAGGCCCGGGCCAGGCCCACGCCGCCGCCACCCGGGGCCCGAAGCTGCCGCCGAGCCCTCGCGCCTCGCGCCCGATCGGATCGAGGGGAGGAGCCCCTCGATCCCGAGCTCCATCGTGCCCTGGCCTTCACGCCACCGCCTCCCTCCGGCCATCGCCGGCGTGCTGCCGCGGGAGCTCGCCGAGGAAGCCAGCCACCATGGAGCGCCACCCCTCGCTACTCTGTCTACCGCCGCCGTTGTCCAGATCCGGCCCCAATGACCAGATACGGCCGCCCCGTGTTCGTTCCCGCCGCCTCGACCTCCTCTCGTCGCCCGCCGCCACGCTAGTATCCGTCGCCGGCCGCCGCAGCCCCTGCCTCCCCTCGTGCGGGCGGGGAGGACGAACGAGCACAGCGCTCGGGCCGCCCCAGCGCCCACCTGGGCCGGCGTCCACCACGAGGCCCAGCTCTGTCCCGTCCCCAGCCGGGCTGGCCCATCTGCTCTCCTCCAACCGGCCCCAGCCGCGGCCCAGTCCCCAAGGCCCAGCTGCCGCACTGCCTGTCTGCCTCGCCTACTGGGCCGAGCCCGTTTTGGTGAGCCCACCTAATCTCCCGCCCATGCGTCACTTAGCTATATTGCGCCCTGTTTTTTTTCAGTCTAGTAAAAAACTGCCAAGTCTTTTATTCTGTCAGCATTAATGTTGCATCTTTGCATGATGATATCTTTTTGTGTGGTGATCCAAATTGAGTGTATGATATGTCAAAATGATCGTGGTGATATGCTCTACACTTTGTTCCTTTGTGCCATGCTCATTTGAGTTCATCTAGATGCTTAAATATTTGTTGCAAGAGTGCTACTTGTTATAAACTGCTGCTACTTGTTATTTTCATGCCATGTTTGAGATGTGATAACTTGGTGCATGTTTGTCCAAATGATGCAAACGATATGTCAAAATGTTCATCATGAGATGCTCTACATGTTGGTTGCTATAACATGCTTGTTTGAGTTCATATTGCCATGTTTATCTATGTTGCAAAAGTGCATTTGGCTGTTATGTTTTGAAACTTGTTACGAGATGCCTAGTTGAGGAGCTCGTTGCTATTGTTGTGTTTGTCCCCTTGTCACATGGCTAGATGTTTTAGATTCTCCATGATGTGCTCTTTGATGTGGTGCATTTAACTTTCCATGATATGCCTTGTGTTGACTTAAACATGCTCACAAACTTGCCATGTTGTTATTGCTGTTTTAACACTTAGTGAAATTTCACTAAGTCTGGAATCTGTAATATCCTGATGCTATGTTTGCTTGATGCCCTAGGTAAATCCATGTTAGTTTTGGGGTGACTATTGATGATTCCTTGTTGTATATGTTGTTGGCTATCCATTTATGCCCTCACATGATCATTTGGGTGGCTGTAGCATATTTATTTCTTGCTTCCAAGTTGCTATGTGATTGTTAATTTCAGCTTGTTGTTATATCTTGTTTCATGTGTATCTTTTAGCCCGTTGCTCCGTTTGGAGTGTTCCTCATATGAAACTTGAGTGTTTTTGCATGTAGAATCATAATATCATATTGTTTTCATGTTTGGAGTGAGTTTGGTTGATGTTTGGGTGTATCTTGCACCGTTGCCATGTTGTGCTTCCTACCTTGCCATGTTATGCTTCCTGTATAGACTTGTTATGCTTCCTGTATAGACTTGTTGTGCTTCCTGTTTAGATTTGTCATGCATCATACCTTGCCATGTATTGCATCATATAAACTTGAGTTGTTTTGCTGCGCTTCCTACCTTGCCATGTTATGCTTCCTGTATAGACTTGTTATGCTTCCTGTATAGACTTGTTGTGCTTCCTGTTTAGATTTGTCATGCATCATACCTTGACATGTATTGCATCATATAAACTTGTGTTGTTTTCTGTGCTTCCTACATTGCCATGTAATGCTTCCTTTATAGACTTGTTGTGCTTCCTGTATAGACTTGTTTGCATCATACTTGCTTAAGCACATTGTCATGTTTCCTGTGTTGTTTTTCTGTGCTTCCAACCTTGCCATGTATTGCTTCCTGTGTAGATTTGTCATGCATCATCCCTTGCCATGTATTGCATCATATATATAGGCTGTGTTGTTTTTTCTTTGCTGCCAGCCTTGCCATGTTTTGCTTCCTGTATAGACTTGCTGTGCATCATATGTAGACTTGTCGTGCATCCTACTTGGTAGTGCATATTGTCATGTTCTTGAATGGTTTGTTTACCGTGTTGCTTGCTTCTTCTCGTTAGTGCTTGTTCCGTTGCGTTCGTGAGGATTCGTTCGTCTACCCGTGGTTCTTCTTTAAGGCTTCTTCTTCGTCTTCTTCATGGAACCGTTCCTCTTCCTTGAGGGATCTCAAGCAAGATGACCATACCCTTGGATACCTTTACTATCATTGCCTTTGCTTAGTTGTCTCGATGCTATTGTTATATGTCGCGCTACCCATCACTATTGTCAGCCTCTCCTTGTTGCCATGAAACCTCTAACCTTTGAAACCTTCCTAGCAAAACCATTGTTTGGCTATGTTACCCGCTTGCTCAGCCCTTCTTATAGCGTTGTTAGTTGCAGGTGAAGATGAAGATCGTTCCAGGAGGGAACTTGTTGTTGGAATATCACAATATCTAATTATATTTATTAACACACCTATATACTGGGCATGGGTGGAAGGCTTGGCCTTTTGCTCGGTGTTTTGTTCCACTCATGCCACCTTAGGCGCCGATAAACCGGCATTATGTTCCTTGATTTTGCGTTCCTTACACGATGGGTATACGGGGACCCCTTGACAGTTCGTCTTTGAATAAAACTCCTCCAGCAAGGCCCAACATTGGTTTTAATTTGCTCATAATAACAACTTAATTAATTAATTAAATTGCATAGGGAGTTAGCGCTACCCGAGGATTCTTTCTACATAACAGGGGGGCCAGTGGTGATGGTGTTGGTCCCAAACGGGGAGCCTGCGGGGCCACCACGGGGAAACTCGAGGTTTGGTTTTACCTGTAGCATCACCCATCCGGTCGTGGTCTGAGACGAGATACGCGCGGCTACTATCAGGGTGTCGACACACCGAGAGGTCTTGCTGGACTTGTTTTACCATTGTCGAAATGTCTTGTGCACCGGGATGCCGAGCCTGATCGGATTTCCCTAAGATAAGGGGTGATGATATTATATTTATCACTTCAGCTAATCGTGAGAGCTTGTGATGGGCTAAGTTGGGACACCCCTGCAGGGTTATGATCTTTCGAAAGCCGTGCCCGCGGTTATGTGGCAGATTGGAATTTGTTAATGTCCGGTTGTAGAAAACTTGACAGAGGACCCGAAGTAAAACACACAACTGTGTGAGTAACTGTGACTGTCTCTTTTCACTTTGAGAAGAGAACACGATGGGGTTATGCTTGACTCGTATGTATTTCAGGATCTTTAGCGATCACTACTAGTTGCGACCGTTTGCGTAGATGCTCATCTTATTCTTGTACTCGTAAGTTAGCCACCATATATTTTGCTTAGCCGCTGCTGCAACCTCACCACTTTACCTCTTCCATCCCTTTAAGCTTTGATAGTCTTGTTACCCATGGTTATGGGATTGCTGAGTCCTCGTGGCTCACAGATAGTACAACAACAGTTGCAGGTGCAGGTTTCCGATGTCTTGATGTGAGAGCGATGATCGTTGTGTTGGAGTTCTTTCTTCTTCTTGTTCAGTCTTGGGTTTGGTTCCGGGTCGGCAGCCTGGGATAGCAGATGGATGTCTTTGAGCTTTTCATGTTTGTATCCGTAGTCGGATACTTGTATTGATGTTGTTGTATTCATGTGACTTGTATGTATTGCTGTATCCCCCATGTATGTATGTAATGGTACGATGTAATGATATCCATCTTGCTAAGCGCCCGAAATGCGGTTGTGCCCCAATCACGTAAGTGTCACGTGATCGGGATAGAATCGCATCTTGGGCCTGACAATATTGCCATGCAACTTTCCACCAATCCGTTTATATGACACGCATCATATTGTCATATTGCCATGCATGATCATGTAGTTGACATCGTATTCATGGCAAGGCCACCATGCATAATCTTTTCATACATGTCACTCTTGTTTCATTGCACATACCGGTGCACCGCCGGAGGCATTCACATAGAGTCATACTTTGTTGTTGTAGTATCGAGTTGTAATTTCATGTTGTAATGAAAGTGTGATGATCATCATTATTAGAGCATTGTCCCATGGGAGGAAAGGCTGAATCTATAAAGCCCCTCCGCAAAAAAAAGAAAAAAAAGAAAGGCCAAAGAAAAAAAGGAAAGGCCCAAAAAAAAGAAAGAAAAAGAAAAAAAGGGACAATTTCTACTATCTTTTTCCACACTTGTGCTTCAAAGTAGCACCATGTTCTTCATTATAGAGAGTCTCATGCTTAGTCACTTTCATATACTAGTGAGAATTTTCATTATAGAACTTGGCTTGTATATTCCAACGATGGGCTTCCTCAAATGCCTTAGGTCTTCGTGAGCAAGCAAGTTGGATGCACACCCACTAGTCTCTTTTGTTGAGCTTTCATTCATATTTAGCTCTAGTGCATCCGTTGCATGGCAATCCCTACTCACTCACATTGATATCTATTGATGGGCATCTTCATAGCCCGTTGATACGCCTAGTCGATGTGAGACTATCTCCCTCTTTTTGTCTTCTCCACAATCACCTCTATTCCACCCATAGTGCTATATCCATGGCTCACGCTCATGTATTGCGTGAAAGTTGAAAGGTTTGAAGAGATAGAGTATGAAAACAAGTGCTTGGCTGAAATCGGGGTTGTGCATGATATGAATATTTTGTGTGATAACAAGGGAGCATAGCCAACACTATATGATTTTGTAGGGATAACGTTCTTTAGCCATAGTATTTTGAGAAGACATGATTGCTTTGTTAGTATTGCTTGAAGTATTGTTATGTCTTATGTTAATATAGACTTTTATCTTGAAACCTTCATATCTGAACATTCATGCCACAATTAAGAGAATTACATTGAAAAAATTTATTGGTTAGCATTCCACATCCAAAATTCTTTCTTTATCATTTACCTACTCGAGGACGAGCAAGAATTAAGCTTGGGGATGCTTGATACGTCTCCAACGTATCTATAATTTTTTATTGTTCCATGCTATTATTTATGAAGTTTTGGATGTTTAATGGGCTTTATCATTCACTTTTATATCATTTTTGGGACTAACCTACTAACCCAAAGGCCCAGTCCAGATTGCTGTTTTTTTTGCCTATTTCAGGGTTTTGCATAAAGGGAATATCAAACGGAATGAAACCTTCACGAGAGATATTTTTGGAGGAAATCACGCTCGGGAAACATGAGGACCAAGTCAGGGGACGTAGGGCTAGCCCTCGAGGGTGGGGGGCGCGCCCCCCTTCCTAGGGCGCGCCCCCTGCCTCGACGTTGTCCCACACGGGCCCCGGTGCCCTCCTTCTTCCTATATATACCTACGTACCCCAGAAACTCCATACGCAGCGAGAAAGCCCTAATTCCACCGCCGTAGCTGCTGTTCCCGTGGAGATCCCATCTTGGAGCCTGTTCCGGGAGGGGGATCCATCACGGAGGCCTTCATCATCATCATCATCGCCCTCACCATGAGTTGTGAGTAGTTTACTACAGACCGTCGGGTCCATAGCTAGTATCTAGATGGCTTCTTCTCTCTCTCTCTGGATCTCAATACAAAGTTCTCCCCAGTCTTCGAGGAGATCTATTCGATGTAATCTCTTTTTGCGGTGTGTTTGTCGAGATCCGATGATTTGTGAGTTTATGATCAAGGTTATCTATGAAAGATATTTGGTTCGTCTCAGAACTTTTTATGTGTGCTCATAATATCCTTGCAAGTCTCTTCGAATTATTGGTTTGGTTTGGCCTACTAGATCTATAGTTATTGCAATGGGAGAAGTGCTTGGCTTTGGGTTCAATCTTGCGGTGTCCTTTCCCAGTGACAGTAGGGGCAGAAAGGCACATATTGTATTGTTTCCATCGAGGATAAAAATATGGGGTTTTCATCATATTGCTTGAGTTTATCCCTCTACATCATGTCATCTCGCTTAAGGCGTCACTCTGTTCGTATGAACTCAATACACTAGATGCATGTTGGATAGTGGTCGATGTGTGGAGTAATAGTAGTAGATGCAGGCAGGAGTCGGTCTACTTATCTCGGACGTGATGCTTATATACAATTATCATGCCTAGATAGTCTCATAATTATTTGATTTTCTATCAATTGCTCGACAGTAATTTGTTTACCCACCGTAGAATACCGCTATCATGAGAGAAGCCACTAAAGAAAACTATGGCCCCCGGGTCTATCTTTATCATATTACTTTCCCGTCAACTAGCCAATTTCTGTCGCCGTTGTTTATTTGCTCTCTTTACTTTCTGTTTCGATACCAAAAATACCAATAATATAATTATCATCTCTATCAGATCTCACTCTCGTAAGTGACCGTAAAGGGATTGACGACCCCTTATCGCGTTGGCTGCGACGTTCTTATTTGTTTGTGCAGGTGCGAGGGACTGGCGCGTGGTCTCCTACTGGATTGATACCTTGGTTCTCAAAAACTGAGGGAAATACTTACGCTACTGTGCTGCATCTCCCTTTCCTCTTTGAGGGAATACAATGCAAGCTCAAGAGATAACAGTGCGTAGTCCCCAGGATATGATTTATTATTTCTCTAAAAATATTTTTCTGCTCATAAGAAACAAGTTGCCTTACAGGAAATATTTAACTTTGTGCAAATTGAAGAAGAGAAATCATTGAACAACATGTTGAAAAATTGTGATGATTGGACTCTTCCTGAACCACTGCCTAAACCTACTCTGAAGAAGAGGGGTATCTTATATCTCAGCCCTGAATATATGCAAGAGGCAAAGAAATCTATGAAGGAAAAAGGTATTAAGGCCGAGGATGTCAAAAATTTACCTCCAATTGAAGAAATACATGGGCTTGATACACCATCACTGCCTATGGTAGTATAGGTAAATTCTCTAATGAAATTCATTGATAATGATAATCCTCACAGTATGCACCCTAGCCAATGCCTTTATGAGTTTGAAAATTATATTAGAAAACAAGATCACTTCAATGCAAATGTTATGAAACAATTGAAATACAATTCTGATATGATTTCTCACTTGGGTGACTTTTTATTTAGAATCTCAAATGATGTTAGAGGGGTGGGGAAGCATGCTTCTATGGTTCAAACTCAGTTAGAACAAGTTGCTAAATCTCAAATAGAGTTGCTTGATGAAATGGATAATAATATAAGTGACTTTGCTGTTAGAGTAGCAACTAGCAGAGGTAAAATGACCCAGGAACAGCTTTATCCCGAGGGACACCCAAAAAGAATTGAACAAGACTCTCAAAGAGTTAACACTGATGCACGTAGTCCTTCTAAAAAGAAAAATAAGAAGAAAAATGATAGGACGCTGCATGCCTCTAGTGAACCTGAAGTAGAAAAACCTCCTGATAATGATAATGAAGTTTCTATCTCTGATGCTGAAACTCAATCTGGTAGTGAACACTCACCTTCTCATAATGAAAAAGATAACAATGAGGTTAATGAAGACACTCAGACAAATAATAAAGAACCAGACAATGATGTTGAGACAGAACCATCAGTTGATCTTGATAACCCACAACCTAAGAATAAAAGATATGATAAAACAGACTTTGTGGCTAGAAAACACGGTAAAGAAAGAGAACCGTGGGTTCAAAAACCTATGCCCTTTCCACCTAAGCCAACTAAAACGAAAGATGATGAAAAATTTGAACGCTTTGGTGAAATGCTGAGGCCAGTCTTTTTGCGTACTCGCTTGACTGATATCTAGAAAATGCCTCCTTATGCAAAGTACATGAAAGACATCATCACCAACAAGAGAAAAATACCGGAAGCTGAAATCTCCACCATGCTTGCTAATTATACTTTTAAAGATAGAGTACCTAAAAAACATGGAGATCCAGGAATACCAACTATACCTTCCTCCATCAAAAGGAACTATGTGAAAATTGCTTTATCTGATTTGGGAGCTGGTGTTAGTGTTATGCCTTTCTCTTTATATAAAAGACTTGATTTAAGTAAGCTCACACCTACTGAAATATCTTTGCAAATGGCTAACAAATCAACTGCCATACCTATCGGTATTTGTGAGGATGTGCCCATTGTTGTTGCTAATGTTACTATTTTGACTGACTTTGTTATACTTGAGATGCCTAAGGACGACAACATGTCGATTATCCTTGGTAGACCCTTCTTGAATACTGCAGGGGTTGTTATTGATTGCAATAAAAGCAAGGTCACTTTTCATATCAATGGTAATGAGCATACGGTGCACTTTCCGAAGAAAAATTTCAAGTGAATGGTATTAATGTTATTGAAAAATGTCCGATAATCACTATTGGGAGTTTTCAACTACCTCTACCCACTGTTAAAAATAAATATGAAATGCTTGTTGTTGGGGACATTCATATCCCCGTTGAGGTCACTTAGTGATTTACGAAAGTTCTTCAGTTTCATCTAATTGAAAGTGGTTGTTAATAAGACTTGATTAACCTTATTAATGAATCATTTTTGAGCGGTATGAGCTTGATGAATTCAGTAAGCACTACTTTCTGTCCCTACCTTTTGATTTTTGTTTTTATTAGTTAAATAAAATAAAATAAAATGCCTTGTCTGTTTTCTGAGTTTTCCGTGCAATAAAAAATGACCCAAAAATTAAAGTGTTCAAAATGCTTTGAAATTTTGATACAATTTCTTCTGATTATTTAAGAATTTTTGGTGCAAATAACATTGGAGGGAGGTGCATGTGACACCCCGAGACCGATGCGCCAGGTGTCAGCCAGTCATTCGTCGTCGTTGCCATGTCATCTGCTTGCGTGTTGCATCTTGCCATGTCATAATGTGTGTTGCATCATCATGTTTTCAAAACTTGCATCCGGCCGAACCCCCTCGTCCTTTCTGTTGTCCGTTCTGAGCCCAGACACACTCGCACGCGCCCGCGGTGCCTCCGAATATTTATTTTATGAGTGGCCGGAAAATGTTCTTGGAATGGGTTGAAACTTGGCGTGTGGTCTTATTATAGCATAGGTAGACCACCTGTCAAGTTTCATCTCATTCGGAGCTCGTTTGATAGCCCAAGCGTTAAATATAGTGGCACTAGTCACCGGTTAAAACGTCGGACGTTTTCGGTCTCCAAAAACCGTCTCGGGCCTCTCTCTCTTCTCTCCCCACAGCCCACCTCCTCTCTACACAGCCCACTAGGCCCAACCTAAGCCCTCCCTCGCATCCGGAGCCATCGGATCGCGATCGGAGGTCCCTAAACACCCCCCAAAACCCCCAAATCCTAATCTTGACCCTCCTTCCTTATATATACCCATCCCCTTGCCATTTTTGGCCTCCTCCTACCTCCCACCTCGTTTTCCATAGCCAACCATAGCTCCACCACCACTTGGCGCCACCGGCGGCGCGCCCCGGACCAATCCGGGCGCGCCACGTCGCCTCCCCGCCGCCCGCAGCCTACGGGAGCACGCCACCTGTCCCCAGCACCTCCTTCCATCGCCGCCAGCCCGCCAGGCCCGCGGGGAACCTGCTCCGGGCCGCGACCGGGCCGAATCGGGCCCGTGCCCCCCGCTGGCGCCCGACCGCACGCCCGCCGCTGCCTCTTCGCTCCGCCCCGCGCCGGTTGCTCGCCGCTGCACGCCGCCCGCCGGTGTCCGAGCCCCGCGCCGCCGCCCGTCCTCTCCTCCGCGTGCCACCGTGGCCTCCGCCGCCTCACACCCTTCGCCGGCGAGCTCCCTCGCCGCCTCCATGTTACCCCACACCGGCGGCCGACAGCCGTGCCTCCGCCTCCACGTTGTCACCGGCCTCTGCCCGGCCGTGCTCCGCCTCGCCCCAGATCCGGTCGGGCCGGATCGGATCTGGCCTTCTCCAACCACCCCGACGGTGTCCTCCACTGCCTTTCGCCGGAATCCCCCTGCCGGCACCGCCATGTTGGACCCGCCCGCTCTGTCCCTGGCCGGTGGGCCCCGCGTGTCCAGCCAGCCGGACGTGTCCGGCTAGGCACGGACGTGTCCGATCCTCCCCTCTCCGTGACCCTGACAGGTGGACCCGCGTCTAGCCACCGACGGACATGTCCGATCTGACACGGACATGTCCACCCGAACCGAGGTTGAATTCTTCTAAGTCCCTGGCCCTTTTGTAAAAATTTATGCATGTTTGCGTGACTGTAACTTTTTGTGTGTATGTCCAAATTGTGCATATAATATGTCAAAATGATCGTGGTGATACGCTCTTCACTTTGTTCCATTGTGGCATGCTTGTTTGGGTTCATTTTGATGCCCTAATCATCGTTGCAGGAGTGCTATAAGTTTAAAACTGTTGTTAACTGTAAATTTGTTGCATGCTTGTGGTGATGATAACTTTGTGCATGTTGGTCCAAATGGGGCATATGATATGCCAAAATGTTCATTGTGAAGTGCTCTACATGTTGGTTGCTGCAGAATTCATGTTAGGTGCCATCTTGACATGTTAATCTCTGTTGCAAAAGTGCATTTGGTTGTTAAGTGCTGAAACTAGTTATGAGATGCTGATTTGACTTGCTCATTGCTATTGATGTGTTTGTCTTCATGCCACATGTCAATATGTTTTAGAAGCACAATCATATGGTCTTTGCTGTGGTGCAATCCACTTTCCATGATATGCCTTGAGGTGACTTAAACAAGCTTGTAAACATGCCATGTCGCTGTTGCTGTTTTATACTTAGTGAAAAAACTGCTAAGTCTGGAATCTGTTAAACCTGATGCTATGTTTGCTTGATGCCTCACTCAAATCCATGATTGTTTTGGAGTGCCCAATGATCTTGTATTGTTGTCCATGTTATTGTCTATCCATCCATGTCCTTGTTTGCCAATATGACCTGCTGGAGCTTATTTATTTCATGCTCTCAAGTTGCTATAAATTTTACCTGTCAGACTTTTATCAGTGTGATCAATTTGGTGAAGCTTGTTGTTATTGATCCATGCCTCCTATGGAGTTGCTCGAATAGAGTTGTTTGATGTATGGGATGTCTATTACTTGTCCATGTTCTCTATATACCTAGTAGAGTTGATATGTTTTGTGCCTCCAAAGGCAGCATCGTGATGATGTTTTTGCCTTCCCAGATTCTGGCTAAGTCTGTATAAACTTATTGCAACTTGCCATGCTTGTTCAATTGTGTTCCAGCAAGTTTTTGGG
Source organism: Secale cereale (assembly GCA_902687465.1). Lineage (NCBI taxonomy): Eukaryota > Viridiplantae > Streptophyta > Magnoliopsida > Poales > Poaceae > Secale > Secale cereale. Next base: position 669,530,959 of record LR738715.1, on the reverse strand, counting down.
TATGTTCTAAGTTCATGCTTCTTAAGTATCATGTTTGAGTGTTGTAGCATATATATACCTTGCTTCAAAGTTGCTATGTGGCTGTTAACTTCAGCTTTGTATTGTCACTTGTTGTGCTCATAACTTCTAGTCCGTTGCTTCGTTTTGAGCGTGCCCTATATGAAACTTGTGTGATTTTGCATGTAGAAGCATATTATAATGTTGTTTACCTATTTGGAGTGTGTTTGCTTGATGTTTGGGTGCATCTTGCACCGTTGACTTATTTGTCTTGTTTTGCTCATATCTTCTAGGTTGTAGCTCCGAATTAAACAAACTATATATGAAACTTGACTAGAATTTCGAGTAGATCATCATGGTGCATGTTAACCTGCTGTTTAACAACTTTAAATTAAGGTTTGTTCAGATCTGGACCAATTTCAAATTGTGCATACGAGGACTTACCGGAATGGTTATATGTTGATTCCGGCCTCATTTAAACTTGTTGGTTTGTGTTGTTCTTGTGTGCTTCATACCTTGCCATGTTTTGCATCATATAGACTGTTCTTGAATCATACTTGGTTGAGCATCTTGTCATGTTCTTGAGTGGTGTGTTTACCGTGTTGCTTGCTTCTTCTCGTTAGTGCTTGTTCCGTTGCGATCGTGAGGGTTCGTTCGACTTCACGTGGTTCGTCTCCAAGGCTTCTTCTTCGTCTTCTTCATGGACTCATTCTTCTTCCTTGCGGGATCTCAGGCAAGATGACCATACCCTTGGATACCTTTACTATCATTGCCATGCTTAGTTGTCTCGATGCTATCGTAATGTGTCGCGCTACCCATCATTTATTGTGAGCCTCTCCTTGTTGCCATGAAACCTCTAATCTTTGACACCTTCCGAGCAAAACCGTTGTTTGGCTATTTTACCCGCTTGCTCAGCCCTTCTTATGGAGTTGTTAGTTGTAGGTGTAGATGAAGATTGTTCCATGTTGGAACTTGATGCTTTGGGAATATCATAATATATCATATATATATATATATATATATATATATATATATATATATATATATATATATATATATATATATATATATATATTAACACGACTATATACTTGGCAATGGGTGGAAGGCTTGGCCTTTTGCTCGGTGTTTTATTCCACTCATGCCACCTTAGGAGCCGATAAACCGGCATTATGTTCCTTGATTTTGCATTCCTTACACGGTTGGGTATATGGGGACCCCTTGATAGTTCGTCTTTGAATAGAACTCCTCCAGCAAGGCCCAACATTGGTTTTAATTTGCCTCATAATAACAACTTAATTAAATAATTAAATTGCATAGGGGGTCGTGCCCTCGAGGATTCTTTCTACATAGCAGGGGGCCCAGTGCTGATGGTGTTGGTCCCAAACGGGCAGGCTACGGGGCCACCTGGGGGAAACCCAAGGGGTGGTTTTACTCGTAGGATGTCCCATCCGGTTGTGGCCTGAGATGAGATACGTGCGGCTACTATCAGGGTGTCGACACACCGGGAGGTCTTGCTGGACTTGTTTTACCATTGTCGAAACGTCTTGTGCACCGGGAATTCCGAGTCTGATCGGGCCTTCCCTAAGGTAAGGGGTAATGTTATCATTATCTGTGCTGATCGTGAGAGCTTATGATGGGCTAAGTTGGGACACCCCTGTAGGGTTATGATCTTTCAAAAGCCGTGCCCGCGGTTATGTGGCAGATTGGAATTTGTTAATGTCTGGTTGTAGAAAACTTGACAGAGGATCCGAAGTAAAATACATGAAATTTGTGAGTAACCGTGACTGTCTCTTTTCACTTTGAGAAGAGAACATGGTGGGGTTATGTTTGACTCGTAGGTAGTTCAGGATCTTTAGCGATCATTACTAGTTTGCGACCGCTTGCATAGATGCTCATCTTATTCTTGTACTCGTAAGTTAGCCACCATATTATGCTTAGCCGCTGCTGCAACCTCTGTAGGATCGAAGAAGTAGGTCTAGAGGGGGGGGGGGATTAGACTACTTGACAAGATAAAATTTCTGTCTTTTATCAAGGACAGATTTTTGGCAGTTTTGCAAGTAAGATCAAGTCAAGTAACATACTACACATGCAATTCTAGAGTATGGGCAGCGGAAAGTAAATTGCATATATAGTAAATGGAGATGGAGAAGATCAAACGCAGTTTGGTGACACGGAGATTTTTGTCGTGGTTCCGATAGGTGGTGCTATCGTACATCCACGTTGATGGAGACTTCAACCCACGGAGGGTAACGGCTGCGCGAGTCCACGGAGGGCTCCACCCACGAAGGGTCCACGAAGAAGCAACCTTGTCTATTCCATCACGGCCTACGCCCACGGAGGACTAGCCTTACTCGGGGTAGATCTTCACGAAGTAGGCGATCTCCTTGCCCTTACAAACTTCTTGGTTCAACTCCACATCATCAAGACAGAGGCTCCCAAGCGACACCTAACCAATCTAGGAGGCACCACCCCCCAAAAGGTAATAGACGGTGTTGATGGTGATGAACTCCTTGCTCTTGTGCTTCAAATGATAAACTCCCCAACACTCAACTCTCCTCACTGATATGGCTGTGGTGGAAGAAAGATTTGAGTGGAAAGCAACTTGGGAAGGCTAGAGATCAAGTTTCATATGGTAGGAATGGAATGGCTTGATCTCAACACAAGGGTAGGTGGTTCACTTCTCAGAAAGTGTATGGTAGAAGTGGTGGTACTTTCTGATAGCTCTCCTCACGAATGAGGAGGGGGTGGAGGGGTATATATAGCCTCCACACAAAATCCAACCGTTACACACACATTTGACCAATCTCGGTGAGACCGAAGTTAAAACTCGGTCAGACCGAAAGTTCAAATATAGTGAACGTTGGGATTTTCGGTGGGACCGAAAATACCATCTCGGTGGGACCGAAAGTGTATCTGATATGAACGTTGGAGATTTCGGTGAGACCGAGAGAGAAAACTCGGTTGGACCGATTTGAGAAAGAGTAGGAACATGCCAGAATCGGTTTGACCGAAAATGAATTATCGGTGCGACCGATTTGAGTCAAGGCAGAACCTTGCCCAATTCGGTGAGACCGATAATGCAAACTCGGAAATTCCGAAATGATGTGAAGTGGTTACAGAAGGTTGGCAGTTCAGTTTCGGTGTGACCGATCTCAAACTCGGTAAGACCGATTTTTCTAGGGTTTTGGAATATGGCTGAAGTGGTTCATCTCGGTGGGACTGATTTGAAAGAATCGGTGTGACCGAGATGTTAGGGTTTGTAGAAATAACTTCATCTCGGTGAGACATAGTTGGTTTGACCGAGATTACTTATGGGTGTGTGATAAGTAGTGAATAGTGCTGATAGTTGAGGGAGTTAGATCACCAAGCACTTGAGCAACCAGATCATCAACACAACCTCATCCCCTTTTAATAGTATTGGCTTTTCCTATGGACTCAATGTGATCTTTGATCACTAAACCAAAAATGGAGTCTTGAGCTTTTGCCAATGCTTGCCTTAGCATTTTGAGGGGTCCACTTCTTCAATCATCTTGCCATACCAAAGTGATTGGGTTTCCTCAAACATACTTGATAAAAGCATTAGTCCAACCACAAAGTATGTTGTCATTAATTACCAAAACCACCCGGAGAGCAAATGTGCTTTCAATCTCCCCCTTTTTGGTAATTGATGGCAACACACTGAAATTATATTGAACGAAACATCAAAGCTTATTGAAAGAAAGACAGGATTATCATGAAAGCTTTGACAAGCATGTAGTACACAGGCTCCCCCTACAAGTGTGCAAGATTTTCATAGATTATGGTTTTGGACTACCACAAGCACACAAGAGAGATAAGCAAGATGTGCTACATGCAGCTTGGCTATATGCATCAGAGCAGAAGAGAAGAGAAAGTGAGTGATAATGCATACGTGCATGGTGATTTCTTGCAAACAAGTATTTACAAGCAAGTCACCATCATGCACATTCTGCAAGATGCATATACTTACCTTGAGGTTCCTTGGCACTTGTACCTGAAGGGATAAACTTGAGAAAACAAGGTTAGATAACACAAGAGTATTCCTTCAACCCACTGCAAGAACATCAAGAGTACCAAGCCAGGGAGGACATGTATAAAGAGTGTCTCATATTGAGCACAGGCTTGAATCAGCAAACATGTCTCCGAAGCTAAAAGATTTTCAATGAACTCTGAGAGATTTTGCTTTTCATAGGATATCAATTGTGAAGATTCCTCTAAGTCTTCTCCCCTTAAGCTAAAAGATTCCATGAGATACCAATTGTGAGAAAGATACCAATTGTAAGAACAAGGGGTGTGAAGGAAAAAGCAAAATCAAAAGAAAGATGCCAATTGTAATGTCCAATGTAAAATACGACAAAGCTTTGATGTGATTCTCTCCCCCTTAAGATAAGATTGCTTTTCTTCTTCCCTTAAGTCTTCTCTTCTCCCCTACTCCCCCTAGTCCTCTCCCCCTAAGTTCTCTCCCCCTTTGACATCAAGTGCCGAAAAGGGCAGCAAACTAGGTAGGGCAGGAAGGATGGAAAGAAAGAAAGAAAGAAAGAAAGAAGTGGGATCCTTAAGAATCACAACTGGACAAACAAGAACATGCATAGAGAAACAATTTGAGTCCAAATTTGAGTCCTCTCCTCTTTAAAATTTAAGAATTCGAGTCTGAATTTGAGTCCTCTCCCCCTTAAAAGTAGAGAAAGAATTCAGATCACTTTGCGAGGAGTATTTCAAAAGATTTGCAAGGAATTTGTAAAAGATTTTCAAGGAATTGATTAGAGCCATAAAAAGATTTCCAGAAGGATATTGACAAAGAAATATAAGAAAAGAAATAAAAAGATTTCTAGATGAGGTTTTTTTTTTTTTAAAGAAAACTCAATGAGAGAACATAAGAGAAAACAGAAAAACTCTAAAAGCATATGTACTTCATCTAGATAAAGGTCGGCGACAAAGTCACCTATGTTTGAGTATATTGACTTAGGAGTCAAATGAAGACATTTGATCATAGGTCATACTCATCGTTTAAGCTCAAAATGGGGTTGCCATTTTTCGATTAAGCATTTGATGTGATCACATCTTATGAAGCTGCTTGTACTCATGGCTTTGAGTAAAGCTCCTTAAAGATGTGAAGAACATACCTTGGGCTTGTTGTTGCTTTACTCATGTAGGTAAGCTTGATGTAGGTGCTCATTGAATGTGAAGTTGGAGCGCCATTTCTACTTGTGTAGTTCATCTTCCTACATGGGTTAGGCAAGCAAGGAAATACTCAAGAATATCCAAGATGACAAGAGTGAAATACTAGATGTATAGGATGTCAAAAAGGATATGTAGAATTTTGTTCCTTGAACTCAACATCCCAAAGGGCTAGATACTTGGTCAATGACAAGATTACTCATGATTTGAGTGTGTGGTAATCTTGTGGAATGTAGATCATCCAAGTACCTGCAAGGAGTTAGATGCAATACAAGGAGGCAAATGTGTCCAAGACATATGATCATCATCATAAGAGAAATATCAAGGATTAGTCAAGAGGCTCAAGCCTTGCATGCATCAATGGAGTTATCACTCCAAGTTTGAAGCATCAATGATGTTCAATTCACTCCTTAAGCGACAAAACACTTTCTCATCAAGAGGTTTTGTAAAGATATCAGCAAGTTGTTTGTCAGTACGAACATGCTTAAGATTAATATCACCCTTGGCAATATGATCACGAATAAAATGGTGACGAACTTCAATATGCTTTGTTCGAGAGTGTTGCACAGGATTGTGTCCAATCTTGATTGCACTCTCATTGTCACAAAGCAATGGAACACGTCTCACATGTATCCCATAATCTTTAAGCGTTTGTGTCATCCATAGCAATTGAGCACAACACGAACCAGCAGCAATATATTCTGCTTCGGCAGTGGATAAAGATACTGAATTTTGTTTCTTGGAGGACCAAGATACAAGGGATCGACCAAGGAATTGACACGTACCCGAAGTTGACTTTCTATCAACCTTGTCACCGGCATAGTCCGAGTCGGAATAGCCAACAAGATCGAAAGAAGCCCTCTTAGGATACCAAATGCCAAAGTTTGGTGTGTGTATCAAGTATCTCACTATCCTCTTAACAGCTTTAAGATGACATTCTTTAGGAGCTGCTTGATATCGTGCACACATGCATACACTCAACATTATGTCAGGACGAGAAGCACAAAGATATAGTAGAGAACCAATCATAGAACGGTAAACCTTTTGATCAACGGGTTCTCCATCTTTTGTCAAGTCATTGTGTCCACTAGTAGGCATGGGGGTACTCATACCTTTGCTTTCTTGCATGTTGAACTTCTTGAAGAGATCCTTGGTGTACTTTGTTTGTGAGACGAAGGTACCCTCCTTAGATTGCTTGATTTGCAACCCAAGGAAAAATTTGAGTTCACACATCATGGACATTTCATACTTCTCCGACATGAGCTGTCCAAACTTCTTGCTAAAATGGGGGTTAGTTGAACCAAAGATAATATCATCAACATATATTTGGCACACAAATAGTTCACCATTAACCCTTTTTGTGAACAGCGTTGAGTCTATCTTTCCAATCTCAAAGCCTTTTTCAAGAAGAAAGCTAGTTAAGCATTTGTACCAAGCTCTAGGGGCTTGTTTAAGACCATAAAGAGCTTTGTGCAACTTGTAAACATGATTAGGCTTTTTGGGGTTCACAAAACCGGGAGGTTGTTTCACAAATACTTCCTCCTCAATTTCACCATTTAGGAAAGCACTTTTGATGTCCATTTGATAGAGAGTAATATCATGGTGATTGGCATAAGCAAGAAGAATGCGAATGGATTCAAGTCTAGCAACGGGGGCATAGGTCTCACCATAGTCCATACCTTCGACTTGTGTGTAACCTTGAGCTACGAGACGAGCCTTGTTGCGGATGACTTGTCCATCTTCATCTTGCTTGTTCCGAAACACCCATTTGGTTCCAATGATGTTTTGATCATCCTTGGGCTTCTCTACCAAAGTCCATACCTTGTTCCTCTCGAAGTTGTGTAGTTCTTCGTGCATAGCGTTCACCCAATCCGGGTCTTTAAGTGCTTCTTCTACCTTCATAGGTTCAATACTAGAGATAAATGAGTAATGCTCACAAAAGTTAGCTAAGCGAGTTTTAGAGCGAGTAATTCTCCCGGAGTTGATGTCGTTCATCATTTGTTCCACGGGATGATTCTTCTTGACTCTTGCTCGAACTCGGGATAGCTTTTGTTGATGTTGTGGCTCAGCTTCCTCATCATCTTCATCTTCTTCTTCTTCTTCTTCATTGTTGTTGGTGTTGTCTTGAGGTGGTGGAGAAGGAGGTTGTGGTGGATCTTCTTGTTGCATTTCCTCATCTTGGTGAGTTCCACTTGTGGAGGCCTCCATGTTGCCTTGAGGTTCATCTCTCTGTGAGGTAGGTGGCTCCACATATGTAATGAGGTACTCTCCTTCACTTCCATGGGACGAATCTTTCCAATAGATAAATCTTGGATTGCTTCCGATGGGTCCTTGTCTCCTACATCAATAGGCATTTGCTCTACTTGCGAGCCATTAGATTCATCAAACTTCACGTCTACCGTCTCTTCAACCTTTCGGGTGAAATTGTTGTAGACACGGTAGGTGTGGGAGTTTGATCCGTAACCAAGAAGAAAGCCTTCATGAGATTTAGGAGCAAATTTAGACCGACGATGCTTATCAAGGATATAGCATTTTGAACCAAAGACACGAAAGTATCCCACTTGGGGTTTGTTACCGGTGAGAAGCTCGTATGATGTCTTGCCGAGAAGCTTATGAAGATAAAGCCTGTTGATAGCATGACAAGCTGTCTCGACCGCTTCTCCCCAAAAATGTTTCGGTGTCTTGTATTCATCAAGCATCGTTCTTGCCATCTCAATGAGCGTTCGGTTCTTCCTCTCAACAACTCCATTTTGTTGAGGAGTGTACGTAGCCGAGAACTCATGTAGAATTCCTTCCTCATCGAGAAAAGAGTCTACATTGGCGTTCTTGAACTCCGTTCCATTGTCACTCCGAACTTTCTTGATCTTCACCTCAAATTGATTTTGGGCCTTTTTGGCAAAGGTCTTGAAGATTTTCTGAACCTGCGGTTTATCATCAAGGAAAAATACCCACGTAAATCTGGAATAATCATCAACTATAACTAGACCAAAGGAGTTACCACCAAGGCTTTTGTAAGCATTGGGACCGAAGAGATCCATATGAAGAAGCTCAAGCGGTCTCCTAGTGGTCATGATGTTTTTCACGGGATGACTTCCACCAACTTGTTTTCCTGCTTGACAAGCACTACAAAGTCTATCTTTGTCAAAGAAAACATCTTTAACACCAAGAATATGATCACCTTTGATTAGCTTGTCTAGGTTACGCATACCAACATGTCCTAGCCTTCTATGCCATAACCAACCTTTAGAGGATTTAGCAATGAAACAAGCTCTAGGTTGGGCTTTCTTAGTGAAATCAACAATATATAGATCACCTCTACGAATACCAGTAAAAGCCATGTTTTGATTATCACGACGAAAGACTTGGCAATCTACTTTGGTGAATAGCACATTGAATCCAAAGTCAGCTAATCTAGACACGGAAAGCAAATTGTATCCAAGAGATTCTACAAGCATGACATTTTGAATAGAGCTATCATGAGATATGGCCACCTTACCAAGGCCAAGTACCTTACCCTTGGAGTTGTCTCCAAAAGTCACATACTTGCGTGGGCCATCGTTCTTTGCGAGCTCTCGAAACATGTCTTTGTCTCCGGTCATGTGATCAGTTGACATCAATTCGGAATATCCGAGTTATTGTAGGATCGAAGAAGTAGGTCTAGAGGGGGGGGGTGATTAGACTACTTGACAATATAAAAATCTGCCTTTTGATTAAGCAAGGTTTTTGGCAGTTTCACAGTTAAGATTATGTCAAGCAACACACTACACATGCAATTCTAGAGTATGGGCAGCGGAAAGTAAATTGCATATATAGTAAATGGAAGTGGAGAAGATCAAACGCAGTTTGGTGACACGGAGATTTTTGTCGTGGTTCCGATAGGTGGTGCTATCGTACATCCACGTTGATGGAGACTTCAACCCACGGAGGGTAACGGCTGCGCGAGTCCACGGAGGGCTCCACCCACGAAGGGTCCACGAAGAAGCAACCTTGTCTATTCCATCACGGCCTACGCCCACGGAGGACTAGCCTTACTCGGGATAGATCTTCACGAAGTAGGCGATCTCCTTGCCCTTACAAACTTCTTGGTTCAACTCCACATCACGACGGAGGCTCCCAAGCGACACCTAACCAATCTAGGAGGCACCACCCCCCAAAAGGTAATAGACGGTGTTGATGGTGATGAACTCCTTGCTCTTGTGCTTCAAGTGATAAACTCCCCAACACTCAACTCTCCTCACTGATATGGCTGTGGTGGAAGAAAGATTTGAGTGGAAAGCAACTTGGGAAGGCTAGAGATCAAGTTTCATATGGTAGGAATGGAATGGCTTGACCTCAACACAAGGGTAGGTGGTTCACTTCTCAGAAAGTGTATGATAGAAGTGGTGGTACTTTCTGATAGCTCTCCTCACGAATGAGGAGGGGGTGGAGGGGTATATATAGCCTCCACACAAAATCCAACCGTTACACACACATTTGACCAATCTCGGTGAGACCGAAGTTAAAACTCGGTCAGACCGAAAGTTCAAATATAGTGAACGTTGGGATTTTCGGTGGGACCGAAAATACCATCTCGGTGGGACCGAAAGTGTATCTGATATGAACGTTGGAGATTTCGGTGAGACCGAGAGAGAAAACTCGGTTGGACCGATTTGAGAAAGAGTAGGAACATGCCAGAATCGGTTTGACCGAAAATGAATTATCGGTGCGACCGATTTGAGTCAAGGCAGAACCTTGCCCAATTCGGTGAGACCGATAATGCAAACTCGGAAATTCCGAAATGATGTGAAGTGGTTACAGAAGGTTGGCAGTTCAGTTTCGGTGTGACCGATCTCAAACTCGGTAAGACCGATTTTTCTAGGGTTTTGGAATATGGCTGAAGTGGTTCATCTCGGTGGGACTGATTTGAAAGAATCGGTGTGACCGAGATGTTAGGGTTTGTAGAAATAACTTCATCTCGGTGAGACATAGTTGGTTTGACCGAGATTACTTATGGGTGTGTGATAAGTAGTGAATAGTGCTGATAGTTGAGGGAGTTAGATCACCAAGCACTTGAGCAACCAGATCATCAACACAACCTCATCCCCTTTTAATAGTATTGGCTTTTCCTATGGACTCAATGTGATCTTTGATCACTAAACCAAAAATGGAGTCTTGAGCTTTTGCCAATGCTTGCCTTAGCATTTTGAGGGGTCCACTTCTTCAATCATCTTGCCATACCAAAGTGATTGGGTTTCCTCAAACATACTTGATAAAAGCATTAGTCCAACCACAAAGTATGTTGTCATTAATTACCAAAACCACCCGGAGAGCAAATGTGCTTTCAACCTCACCACTTTACCTCTCCTTACCCATTAAGCTTTGCTAGTCTTGTTACCCATGGTTATGGGATTGCTGAGTCCTTGTGGCTCACAGATACTACAACAACAGTTGCAGGTGCAGGTTTCCGATGAATTGACGTGAGAGCGATGTCCTTTGTGTTGGAGTTCTTTCTTCTTCTTCTTCAGTCTTGGGTTAGGTTCCTGGTCAACAACCTGGGATAGCAGATGGATGTCGTTGTGCTTTTCACGTTTGCATCCGTAGTCGGATGCCTTGTATTGATGTTGTTGTATTCATGTGACTCGTATGTATTGTTGTATCCGCCATGTATGTGTGTAATGGTACGATGTAATGATATCCATCTTACTAAGCGCCCGAAATGCGGTTGTGCCCCAATCACGTAAGCGTCACATGATCGGGATAGAATCGCATCTTGGGCCGGTATCAGAGCCTCGACCGACCATAGGAGCCCACTTGATTGATCGTAGCTTGGCCGTTGTCGAGTCTAGCAGAAATTTTTTTCAGAGTATAGTTTTATCGGAGAGTAGGAATTCTTTTTAATCCTTTGCCCCTTCGTCGCTCTGGTGAGGAATCTTGACGTAGGTGTTTTGAATTACTTCTCTTCCCCTTCAATTTTTTTAGGATCACGTGGTTAGTTTTCGTTTGTTGCGTTGTCAGTTCTTTCATCTGGTGCATCTCTCGTGAAGTCGTTTTGACCCTCCTCGTCTTTTGCTTCAATCCTCGGTTCTTCCAACCGATGTTGTTTCACCTTCCGAAGTGGTCTTTCTTTTTCCCACCCACCCACCCTTTTTGCTTCTCGGAGCCGGAGTCCTTAATCGAGTATCCATCCTACTCGTGTGAGTCTTGCTTTCTTTCATCAATTGTCTCAACCGGCGAATTCTCATCTCGTCGTCATTATTCATCTCTTTTTCTTCTCCGGTGGATTCAATTCAAGTTTTCGGTGCTGATCTTATTCTTTTCCTCGGCTCAATTGTTTTCCTCTTGCTCGTTCGCCTCTCGTCATTTAATCATCCCGGAGTTCCGAAGACATGTCAGGAGATTCATCTGTGTTCTAATTAATTCGAGGTTGTCACCTCATTCGAGTTTTCCAATCGTTTCGATGCATTATCTCCTTTTCAATCCTTTCAACGGTGTTTTCTCTTCGGTGGGCTCATAACCCATAGATTTATTCCCAGGATCTTACCTGACTCTTCTAATTCTTCCGGAGTTTTTCACGAATTCTTTTCTTTGTGTTCCTCCGAAGGCCATCATTTGAGAAGATTTCTTCGTTCTCAGTTTTCAACTTCGTCCTCCAAATATTCTTCATTGATGCCTCTTCGTTCGTCTCAATATTTCTTCCGGTGCTTTGTTTAAGTATTCTTTAATCAGTTCGCGATCTCTTTGTTCTCGTCATTCTAAATTCCCCAATTGCTTTATTCTTCCCGGCGATTCATTGTATTCACTCAATTTCAATTCTTTACGGTCGTTCATTCCTTTCTTCACTCGACATTAATTCTTTACGGTGGTTCGCTCAAGAGTTCTTTTCCGGTGTTATCATATCAATCCATGCATTTTTGTTTCAAATCCTACCGGTGGTTCAGGAAGATTTTCGCAAGTTTGCGATATATCTCTCTTTAATCCTATTCAAAGTGAATAAGTGATATGCAAGTCCATTACTTCTCATAAATTTATTGGTGGTGGATAAGCATAACATAATTCTTATTCGTTTTTCATCAAGTTGATTTGATCCTTCCTTCGGAATTTGTTCTTCATGAATAAATTCTAGTTCCAAGTGTTTTAATCTTTTCTTCCCCGGAGTTCAAAGTTTTCTCGGCTATCTCGTCGGTACCTCCATCTAAATCATCGCAAGGCTCTAATCTTCTTCTTTTCATCCGTGATTTCTATATCATCATCCTTTTGTTACCGGAGTTCCTCTTGGTGGTTCATCACGATTAAATTCATTCTTCAAATATTCATCTAATTCTTCTGGAACATCTCAAACTTTATTCTTTTGTATACCGAGATGCAAATAATTCTCCGTATTCTTTCGAAGTGGAGTTTTGCAATTCTTCATTCTCAGCTAACCTATCTTTTTGTTGTGGCGGTAATTCACCTCAAGTTTTGAGATGATTTCCATAAGTCCACAACAAGCTCATTCTTTTGTTGTTGATTTTCTCAACAACTCCGTTCAAAACTTTATCTTGAGGATGCTCTTTCAAATTCATTCATGCTCGAAGTTGTTCTTCTCTTGTCCGTTCTTTTCATTCCACTCTTTAATTCTTATGGTGGCATTGTCTTCTTGCTCTCCTTGAGTATCATTTCATCTTTTCTAGTTCTTGTTCCATTCGATTCGTGTTCAACCGGGGTGCTATTTCTTTCAGTTTCAGCCGGAGGGGCATCTAAAATTTGTGTTCTTATTCCTTGTCTATCTCTTATTAACCGGAGTGGTTTCGAATTCATTCTTGTTCCTTCAGCTTATGTTTCGTGCCTTCCAACCTCCTTGATTCTCGACGTATTCCTTGTCATCTTATTTAACGAAGTCGTTGCAACTTTGTTTTTTTCCGTTGTATTCTTCCTTTCGAGTGGCTCATCCTCTCAAGGTTCTTTGGTTTCACTCTTTTGTCCTCGAAGAACCTTGTTCTTCCTTTTGTCTTCCGTCTCGTTCCTAAGATCTCAGGACGAGATCTCTTGTTAGTAGGGGTGTGTTGGGACACCCCGAGACCGATGCGCCTGGTGTCAGCCAGTCTTTCGTCATCGTTGCCATGTCATCTGCTTGCGTGTTGCATCTTGCCATGTCATCATGTGTGTTGCATCATCATGTTTTCAAAACTTGCATCCGGCCGAACCCCCTCGTCCTTTTTGTTGTCTGTTCTGAGCCCAGACACACTCGCACGTGCCCGTGGCGCCTCCGAATATTTATCTTATGAGTGGCCGGAAAATGTTCTCAGAATGGGTTGAAACTTGGCGTGTGGTCTTATTATAGCATTGGTAGACCGCATGTCAAGTTTCATCGCATTCGGAGCTTGTTTGATAGCCAAACCGTTAAATATAGCGGCACTAGTCGCCGGTTAAAACGTCGGACGTTTTCGGTCTTCAAAAACTGCCTCGGGCCTCTCTCTCTCTTCTCTCCCCGCAACCCACCTCCTCTCTACACAGCCCACTAGGCCCAACCTAAGCCCCCCCTCGCGTCCGGAGCCATCGGATCGCGATCGGAGGTCCCTAAACACCCCCAAAACCCCCCAAACCCTAATCTTGACCCTCCTTCATTGTATATACCCATCCCCTTGCCATTTTTTGCCTCCTCCTACTTCCCACCTCGTTTTCCGCAGCCAACCATAGCTCCACCGCCACTTGGCGCCGTCGGCGGCGCGCCCCGGACCAATCCAGGCGCACCACGTCGCCTCCCCGCCGCCCGCAGCCTACGGGAGCACGCCACCTATCCCCAGCGCCTCCTTCCACCAACCGCACGCCCGCCGCTGCCTCTTCGCTCCGCCCCGCGCCGGTTGCTCGCTGCCGCACGCCGCCCGCCGGTGTCCGAGCCCCGCGCCGCCGCCCGTCCTGTCCTCTGCGTGCCACCGTGGCATCCGCCGCCTCGCGCCCTTCGCCGGCGAGCTCCCTCGCCGCCTCCACGTTACCCCGCACCAGCGGCCGACAGCCGTGCCTCCGCCTCCATGTTGTAGCCAGCCTCTGCCCGACCGTGCTCCGCCTCGCCCCAGATACGGTCGGACCGGACCGGATCTGGCCTTCTCCAACCACCCCAACGGCGTCCTTCGCCGCTTTCCGCCGGAATCCCCCCGCTGGCGCCGCCATGTTGGACCTCGCCCGCTCTGTCCCTGGCCAGTGGGCCCCGCGTGTCCAGCCAGCCGGACGTGTCCGGCTGGGCACGGACGTGTCCAACCCTCCCCTCTCCGACCCTGACAGGTGGACCCGCGTCTAGCCACCAACGGACATGTCCGATCTGACACGGACATGTCCACCCGAACCGAGGTTGAATTCTTCTAAGTCCCTGGCCCTTTTGTAAAAATCTATGCATGTTTGCATGACTGTAACTTTTTGTGTGTATGTCCAAATTGTGCATATAATATGTCAAAATGATCGTGGTGATATGCTCTTCACTTTGTTCCATTGTGGCACGCTTGTTTGAGTTCATTTTGATGCCCTAATCATCGTTGCAAGAGTGCTATAAGTTTAAAACTGTTGTTAACTGTAAATTTGTTGCATGCTTGTGGTGATGATAACTTTGTGCATGTTGGTCCAAATGGGGCATATGATATGTCAAAATGTTCATTGTGAAGTGCTCTACATGTTGGTTGCTGTAGAATTCATGTTAGGTTCCATCTTGACATGTTAATCTCTGTTGCAATAGTGCATTTGGCTGTTAAGTGCTGAAACTTGTTATGAGATGCTGATTTGACTTGCTCATTGCCATTGATGTGTTTGTCTACATGCCACATGTCAATATGTTTTAGAAGCAATATCATATGGTCTTTGTTGTGGTGCAATCCACTTTCCATGATATGCCTTGAGGTGACTTAAAAGCTTGTAAACATGCCATGTCACTGTTGCTGTTTTATACTTAGTGAAAAAACTGCTAAGTCTGGAATCTATTAAACCTGATGCTATGTTTGCTTGATGCCTCACTCAAATCCATGCTTGTTTTGGAGTGCCCAATGATCATGTCTTGTTGTCCATGTTATTGTCTATCCATCCATGTCCTTGTTTGCCAATATGACCTGCTGGAGCTTATTTATTTCTTGCTCTCAAGTTGCTATAAATTTTACCTGTCTGACTTTTATCAGCATGATCAATTTGGTGAAGCTTATTGTTATTGATCCATGCCTCCTATGGAGTTGCTCCAATAGAGTTATTTGATGTATGGGATGTCTATTACATGTCCATGTTCATTGTATACCTAGTAGAGTTGATATGCTTGTTATTTTGTGCCTCCAAAGGCAGCATCGTGATGAAGTTTTTGCCTTCCCAGATTTTGGCTAAGTCTGGATAAATTTATTGCAACTTGCCATGCTTGTTCAATTGTGTTCTAGCAAGTTTTTGGGTGTGTTCTAAGTTCATGCTTGTTAAGTATCATGTCTATTTCACATCCATGACTCTTGTTATCATGTTTGAGTGATGTAGCATATATATACCTTGCTTCAAAGTTTCTATGTGGTTGTTAACTTCAGCTTTGTATTGTCACTTGTTGTCCTCATAACTTCTAGTCCGTTGCTCCGTTTTGAGCGTGCCCTATATGAAACTTGTGTGATTTTGCATGTAGAAGCATATTATCATGTTGTTTACCTATTTGGAGTGTGTTTGCTTGATGTTTGGGTGCATCTTGCACCGTTGACTTGTTTGTCTTGTTTTGCTCATATCTTCTAGGTCGTAGCTCCGAATTAAACAAACTATATATGAAACTTGACTAGAATTTCGAGTAGATCATCATGGTGCATGTTAACCTGCTGTTTAAGAACTTTAACTTAAGGTTTGTTCAGATCTGGACCAATTTCAAATTGTGCATATGAGGACTTACCGGAATGGTTATATGTTGATTTCGGCCTCATTTAAACTTGTTGGTTTGTGTTGTTCTTGTGTGCTTCATCCCTTGCCATGTTTTGCATCATATAGACTTGTCTTGAATCATACTTTGTTGAGCATCTTGTCATATTCTTGAGTTGTGTGTTTACCGTGTTGCTTGCTTCTTCTCGTTAGTGCTTGTTCCGTTGCAATCGTGAGGATTCGTCCGAATTCACGTGGTTCATCTCCAAGGCTTCTTCTTCGTCTTCTTCATGGCATCATTCTTCTTCCTTGCGGGATCTCAGGCAAGATGACCATACCCTTGGATACCTTTACTATCATTGCCATGCTTAGTTGTCTCGAAGCTATCGTTATGTGTCACGCTACCCGTCATTTATTGTCAGCCTCTCCTTCTGCCATGAGACCTCTAACCTTTGACACCTTCCCAGCAAAACCGTTGTTTGGCTATGTTACCCGCTTGCTCAACCCCTCTTATAGAGTTGTTAGTTGCAGGTGAACATGAAGATTGTTCCATGTTGGAACTTGATGCCTTGGGAATATCACAATATATCTTATATATATTAACACACCTATATACTTGGCAATGGGTGGAAGGCTTGGCCTTTTTCTCGGTGTTTTGTTCCACTCATGCCACCTTAGGAGCCGATAAACCGGCACTATGTTCCTTGATTTTGTGTTCCTTACATGGTTGGGTATATGGGGACCCCTTGACAGTTCGTCTTTGAATAAAACTCCTCCAGCAAGGCCCAACATTGGTTTTAATTTGCCTCATAATAACAACTTAATTAAATAATTAAATTGCATAGGGGGTCGCGCCCTCGAGGATTCTTTCTACATAGCAGGCGGGCAGTGCTGATGGTGTTGGTCCCAAACGGGCAGGCCGCGGGGCCACCTGGGGGAAACCCGAGGGCTGGTTTTACTCGTAGGATGTCCCATCCGGTTATGGCCTGAGACGAGATACGTGCGACTACTATCAAGGTGTCGGCACACCGGGAGGTCTTGCTGGACTTGTTTTACCATTGTCGAAACGTCTTGTGCACGGGAATTCCGAGTCTGATCGGGCCTTCCCTAAGATAAGCGGTAATGCTATCATTATCTCTACTGATCGTGAGAGCTTGTGACGGGCTAAGTTGGGACACCCCTGCAGGGTTATGATCTTTCGAAAGCCGTGCCCGTGGTTATGTGGAAGATTGGAATTTGTTAATGTCCGGTTGTAGAAAACTTGACAGAGGATCCGAAGTAAAATACATGAACTGTGTGAGTAACCGAGACTGTATCTTTTCACTTTGAGAAGAGAACACGGTGGGGTTATGTTTGACTCGTAGGTAGTTCAGGATCTTTAGTGGTCATTACTAGTTTGCGACCGCTTGCGTAGATGCTCATCTTATTCTTGTACTCGTAAGTTAGCCACCATATTATGCTTAGCCGCTGCTGCAACCTCGCCACTTTACCTCTCCTTTGTGACGCCCCCGATTTGACCGTACACTAATCATGCACGCAAATGTGTACGACCAAGATCAGGGACTCACTGGAAGATATCAAAACACAACTCTAGACACAAATAAAATAATAAAGGCTTTATATTACAAGCCAGGGGCCTCGAGGGCTCAAATACATAAGCTCGAATACACAAGAGTCAGCGGAAGCAACAATATCTGAGTACAGACATAAGTTAAACAAGTTTGTCTTAAGAAGGCTAGCACAAAACAACACGATCGAAAAGGCAAGGCCTCCTTCCTGGGACCTCCTAACTACTCCTGGTCGTCAGCTGTCTCCACGTAGTAGTAGGCTCCGTCGGGGTAGTAGCAGTCGTCAAGTGTAGCATCTGGCTCCTGGACTCCACCATCTGGTTGCATCAACCAGCAAGAAGAAAGAAGGGGGAAAAGGGGGAGCAAAGCAACCATCCAAAGTACTCGCAAGCAAGGATCTACACTACATATGCATTGGTATCAATGAAAAGGGTAGTATCTGTGGACTAAGCTGCAGAATGCCAGAATATGAGGGGGAGTAGCTAGACCTATCGAAGACTAGCTTGTTCTGGAAACCACCGTCTTGCAGCAAGAGGGGGAAGTAGAGTAGTATAACATAAGTCATATTTATGTTGTTGTTCCAATGCTCCGGGATCCTTTCTCGACTCCCGAAGCAACATATCCAAACAATGCCTCAGCATCCAGTTCTAGTTGTAGCGATCGGGATACAACTCCAAGTGTCCGTTACCGTAGGACAGGCTATCGATAGATGTTTTCTTCCCTGCAGGGGTGCACCAACTTACCCATCACGCTTTCTTAACTCCGGCCAGACACACCATCAGGTCATGCCTGCCCTCGGGCAAACAATACGCCGCAACCCGACCTAGATTTAATGGAGAGGTCATGCACGCCGGACTAAACCCTATGCGCCAAGGGTCATGGGCCAATCGCCCCGGGAACTCCTACATGTTGCGTGGACGGCCGATGAGCAGACCTAGCAACCACCTTTAAAAAGATAGGAGCCTAACCAGTCCAACCCGGCGCGCGCCGCTGAGTCGCATGACGTCAGTTAAGCTTCGGCTGATGCATACGACGCAGAACGCCCATACTATGCCCACGTGATGGTTAGCGCTATCAGGCCAGAGGCCCCTCGGATCAAATATCCAAACCGTTTAGTATCTTGGGAACACGCGGTAACGAGCAGAGAGTCACGATTATGTGACCCCATCGCCCCGTCTCGAGAACTTGCGGCAAGAGCGAGTTCCCGGCCACGCCTCGTATTTAACTCGCGGGCACCTTCCAGGTCAACCCGACTACACATCACTCGCAATTAAGCTCGCGCGGGTACCCCTCAGGGTCTACCCGTCTTTAGTAACCAGGTTCAGTGTAAAGTCATAGTAACCATAGTAACTGTGTGTTTTACACCAAAGGAAAACCTGAGGAAATCACCCTCTATGGAATTCCATCTGATGTTTATCGTCAAGGTGAACGAAAGAGGAGTCACCCTCGAGGTCCACTCTTGAGGAGTTGCATGACAATGTAGTTATCAGGAGTGGAGAAAGAGGAATCACCCTCGATGACCACAACCGATGAACTAACCTACAAGGTTAACATCAGAAGTGATGATGAGGTCTCACCCTCGGCACTCGATAGTAACCCAGTAGTGTCGAGCAACTAAGGGGAAAGTGATGTGCAATGCCGGGTCCTGGTCTTCGATCCCATTGATCGGGTCTTCTGATAATCCAGCGGGGCAGTCGGGACAAGTGGGGGGGTCACTGGTGGATTTCTAACCAGCCTATACTAAGCAGTTTAGTAAACATGTAAGGTATGAAAGCAGTATCAACAACAGGCAATGCATCAGAATAGGATCATACAAAAAGCAGTAGCAGTTCTAATGCAAGCATAAGAGAGAAGAGAATGGGCGATGTCGGAATGATCAAAGGGGGTTGCCTTGCCAGGTTGCTCTGGCAAGAAGGAAGGGTCGTCAACACCGTAGTCGATCACCGGGGCATCATCGGTCTCGGGGTCTACCAGAGAGAAGAGGGGGAAGAAACAGTAAATATAAAGCAAATAATTGCAACAGAGAAGCACGACAAGTCAACACGCAGTGCTAAGGTGCTCTAACGCGGTGGTACACGATACCGGCGAAGGGGGATATCACTCGGGAAAGTATCCCCGGTGTTTCGTGTTTTCGGATAGCTGAATTAGATGGGGAAAGTTGCAGGTTCAGTATGATAGAGATGTGTGGCGGACGAACGGACCACGTATTCGGATTCATCTCGTCGTTCTGAGGGATTTTCATATATAAAACATTTTCATCCGAGTTACAGATTATTTATATGATTTTCCAAAGTTTTAGCAATATTCTAAAATTATTTTAGTTCAAAAACGGAATTATGACATCAGCTTGACGCCATCATGACATCAGCAGTCAACAAGGTTGACCAGGGTCAATGCTGACCGTTGACTTCGTCAACTGACGCGTGGGGCCGGTTCGTCATCCTCTATTATCCTAATTAACAGATTTTAGTTAGTCTAATTAGGTGCTTAGTTTAATTAAACCAAATTAATTAAGTTAATTAAGTTAATTAATTATTACTATTTTTTAATATCTTTTTTTATGAACCAGGGGCGTGGTGCCCTGGAGTCAGTGGCCCCTGGGGGGCTTAACGGGGCGGGCGAAACGGGGCGGGGTGGAGCGGGCGTTGGCGTCGGGCGCCTGCCCGGTCGCGGCAACGCCAGGCCCCGGCGCGAGGAGCGGCCAAGCGAGACGCTGCGCCGCCCCGGCAGAGACCGGTGGGAGGCCCCAGAACGCGCGGCCCCGGTGAAGGTGGCGGAGGGCAGCGGGGGCGCGTGGGGAGGCATCGGCGGGGCGTCGGCGAGGCGCCGAAGGCGGGGCAGCTCGAGGCGGCTGCGGCGGGCCGCGATGCCGCATGTGCGGCCAGGCACCGGCGGGTAGGGCGGTGGCGCTTCGGCTGCTCCACGGGAACGGCGGGGCGGCAGGCGCGAGCAGCGAGGGGAGCAAGTAGTGGCGACGCGGCCGGGGTGGCTGCGGGCTTGGCCGAGACGCAGGAGCGGCTTGCGTGGCGAGTGTGAGGTGCGGTGAGCACGCGCTCGGCGCGGTAGGCGCTAGCGACGGCGGTGCTGGTGACGGGCGGGACCCGGAATGCGAGGCCGCTCTGTGCGCGTCGTCTACGCGGGGGGAGCCGGGCGCGGCGCGGTTGGGCGCGAGGTCAGGGACGAGGCTCACACACGGAGTGGAGCTCCGGTGCGGCCATGGCCGCGAGCGTTGCTGCAGAGCGGGCGAGCCACGAGGAGGACGAGGCGCGGGTCGCTGTGGTGGAGCAGCAGCAACGGTGGTCGCGGGTGAGAGCGAGAGGGAGAGGGGGTGCTCACATCCGTGTAGGGGATCGGGGCGGCGAGGCTCGTAGGATCCATGACGACGAGGAAATCGAGGAATGCATGGTCGGGGCGGAGGTAGCCGACGCGGCAAGGCAGTCCCGAGCGGCGGTGTGAGGACGACGGAGCGGTGTTGCGGGTCCGTCCCGGTCCTTGTGGCCGTAGTAGAGGAAGAAGCGGTCGTGGCGGGGCCCGTGGGCAACCTGGCAACGCTCGGGGTCGCCGGTGGTCGCGGTAACGGTGATGGCAGTGAGCGGACGAGCTCAGGGAAGGGGATCTGGCGAGGGGAAGGGGAAATGGAGTGCGGCAAAAGATCTCAGGGCTGACGAGGAGGGGGCGAACTCGATCTTATCCCCACGGCAGCGTGGGCAGGCGTCGGGTGGGCCGAGGCCTCAGAGGACAGGGGGGTTGTGGCCCCTTTCCAGTTTTGTTTTGTTTTTTATTTATTTAAGTTTTTCCAATTTGTTTTTAGTTATATAAAAAATATAAACCAACTGCTAAATTAGTGTTATAGTTTAACCCACTGCCACAAACAGTTTTACTAATAAATAACATAGTTTAACATTTTAGAAAATATAAATGACATTTAAATGATCATTTAAGCCACTGTTATATTCACAAAAAGGGGGTTTAAACACGTTACAAAAGTGTTGGGTCACCACCATAATTACCTATGGAATATTTGCAACACTTTGAACATTTTAGTTTGCATGTATGAGAAGTTTGAATTTTGACTTTAAAATTTGGATTTGAATTTGAACAGTTTTGAACTAAACGAGATTAACAACAGTAACAGTAAACCTGGTGACATGGCATCATTAACAGAGGGTTACTGTAGCTTGATTACCCGGGCGTTACAAATCTCCTCCACTACAAGAAATCTCGTCCCGAGATTTAAGTGGGGAAGTATGGTAACTTCGGGAGAACAGACCCTTATAGCGTTAATTATCTGGTGAACAAAACAGGGAATGAGGCAGAAGTAACTCTCGACGTGAAACTTAATAAAACATCAAGAGCAATGTACGAAGGCACAATAGGAAGTTCCAACCAAATGGACAAACGGTTGATACCTGATCAGAGTGTGAGAAAGGGGGTCCAGAGCATCGGGAATAGATCATCTCTCGGAAGGTGGCTCGTGACAACACGCAAAGCCAAGAGCATATGATAGTTCGAAATAAAATATATACAGGAGAGTCAGGTTCCGATCCTGTGGAACTGTGGGTTATGGGCCCACCATGTGGGTTAATAGTAGAAAGGGGGCCGATAGTAAGGCATGTCAGATGAAAGACTGTCAGTTATGTTGCCAACCACCTTGGTACCAAGGGCGAGGGACGAAGATAACTATTTTCCTGCTCGTTGAACAAGGCGGACCAATAGGTAAAGTTCTCATCCATCGGTGGCTACCGGAATGTCACCAACAATAGTAACATGGTCTCTCTGACAAGGTTGTACATCGGGATGTTTTATAAGCAAGGAATTATTTCTGCTTATATCATATAGATCACAAGAAGGTTAAACAAACCAATGGAAAGGAAAAAGTGGTTATTAGTTTAACCAGACTAGTGGAAAGGAAAAGGTGCTTATACCAAAGTATTAGAGTGTATGCTTCCCAAGAACAAACAGAGCATGATATACATGATAGGACAACAAGTACTTATCCATTTAGTTAATGGGGCAAGGATAATCATGATGTTTACCCATACAACGGTGTTTGGATAATTTATCAAGAAACATTTAGCATTGCGCCTCCCATGTTCCTAATGATGTTTGGAGTAACACATTCATACTTTTGGATAGCATTGACATGGTCATCAGGTAAAGGCCGGACCTTGGGAACACAAAGGATCCATCGGGAATTACTTGAACACCTCATGCAATTTTATCAGGGAAGATGAGGAGGTGGCCGATGGTTTCAACAAAAATCCACCGACATGTAAAAAAGGATGTATTTCCAAACTTTAAATGAACAAATTCGTGTTGGGCGGGGCAAGAATGTTGTCGATGATAACACAATTCATCGAGGGGGAAGGATGGTATTTCTCATTATGAATTCAATTGGTAACCTGAAAGAGCATCAAAATGTTGATGATGATCACAATACATTTGTGGAGAGATTTCATGAAGATGTAATCGATTGACGATGACATCAAGTCAAAGGAATGATGAAGTGAAAGGTTATTCGAACCACGGGTACGACATAAACTTGAAATCAAGCTTGTTATTCGAGGTGAAATGATATGCCGAGGAAGATCGGCGTAAGCTTAGCTCATTATCGAAATTGTGTTCCGGGAAGAAGGACCAGGTAGCACCGTTAAAAGGATGCACGATAATGGTATAGCCGATCAGGCTAGATATGACTTGAAGAATTAATAAACTCATAAGCAATGTAGATTACCTAGAGTTAATTGAATCGGAGTGCGGGATTGATTCACTTATCGGTTTCCTTGAGTGTCTAATAACTCAGAACCCGGGGAAAATTGGAATCGGTGAGAAGTAATACTTGAAGAAGAACTAATAAGAAGTAATATGGTTCTGTGACATTATCGAGATACCACGGTGTAATACTCGAAAGTAGATCATAATAGAGGTTGGACAGGTGCATTGACCTGCAGAGGACAAGTGGTTTAACTTGTCCGAGAAATGGTATTTAATGGAGATCATGGTTGGAACCACGATTACAAAAGGCCAGATCCCTGATATAAGATGAATTTATATCAAGGGGATAATTAATTTTAAGAGAAGCCTTACTGGTGAGATCTACACCGTGTCCATGGGCATGAATAGAAAGTTCAAGGTTGACTCCCACTTCTTCAATGTATAACCTTTCATTCACTCCTTGTTTCAAAAATGGCATTAGTGTTGAAATTTTATCTGCCATAACAACAGTAGAGTATGACATGTAGTAGTTTCCGGGTTCATACATATTAGAAAAATCATAGGTTCAACCCATGAGGGTCTCTTAGGAACAGATACCACAAACTTCAGGAGCAAACAACCCATGCTCGAAAGCAGAGTATGTTCGTCAAGGCAGAGGATACAATTTACCGAAGGCATTATGTATCAGGGAAAGGACTCACAAGGTTTTTTTGTATACGAAGGACACTGTCGGATGATAATTCAACAAAGAATCGGACAGTCCAAAAGGGAGATGATGTGAGCATCGGCACACAACCAGAGGAAGAAACAATGCAAGGCATTGGATCATGGAAACAACTGACTAATTCAAAGCTCAAATGCGAAGGGATTATGATTTCCAATTCAAGTGATCAGAAGCAAATGTTGTGATAAAGGATGGATAAGTAGAACAGACTTAGGGGTACAATCAACGGAAATTAGATTGGTCGAGAACCAACTCAGGTTCGGAAAGACGTCTGAGCTGGAAGATAATTTATAAGGATCAGCTGATGATTGCAAGTATTTGAAACCTTTTGTATCAATAAGATCAGAAAGTCAATCACAGAGGATTTTAATGAATATTGGTATACATATGGAATTAACCATAATGTAAGCAGGTAAAACTTTCCAGAGTAATAGGTTGCTGAGGATTATGGAAGATTGAATAACGTTTGGAAGACATTTGTGAATCACATGAACAACTGAGGATGAACGAATTCCCACTAACTGTGAGGAATTACTCATACATGTATTCATGCGGAAAAGGAGCTGCAAGGTAGCAGGAAAAATGATTCTTGAAAGTCGAAGAATACTTTTGGGTATCTTGTAATAACAAGAACAACTAGGGAAGGAATTATGAACGGCGAGGGTACACAGTTGTCCATAAGGATTCAACGGTATATGGAATTGCAACGGCAAAGGGCCCAAGGGTCTCGGGGAAACATCGAAGAGTATCTTCGAAATCTTCTGGTGTAGCAAGCGATCACTAGGACCGAAGGGGCTCTCCGGGAGAAATTATTTTCAAGAATCGAAAGTTAGATTTTAGCAAAATCATTTAACCCGAATAGAAGAGAGTTCAGAGTCGCAGAGTATAGACAAGGAGTAAAAGATCCTAATACCACCCAACGGCGACGTGGGTCCGTAAGCCACACAGCCATGTTAGTAAAACCGTTTTTCAAAGACTAGACTCAACTTCGGCCAATGAGTTGGAAAGGGGGTTCCTACAGGCAGTCGGCTCTGCTACCAATTTGTGACGCCCCGATTTGACCATACACTAATCATGCACGCAAATGTGTACGACCAAGATCAGGGACTCACTGGAAGATATCACAACACAACTCTAGACACAAATAAAATAATAAAGAATTTATATTACAAGCCAGGGGACTCGAGGGCTCGAATACATAAGCTCGAATACACAAGAGTCAGCGGAAGCAACAATATCTGAGTACAGACATAAGTTAAACAAGTTTGCCTTAAGAAGGCTAGCACAAAACAACACGATCGAAAAGGCAAGGCCTCCTGCCTGGGACCTCCTAACTACTCCTGGTCGTCAGCTGTCTCCACGTAGTAGTAGGCTCCATCGGGTAGTAGCAGTCGTCAAGTGTGGCATCTGGCTCCTGGACTCCACCATCTGGTTGCATCAACCATCAAGAAGAAAGAAGGGGGAAAAGGGGGAGCAAAGCAACCGTGAGTACTCATCCAAAGTACTCGCAAGCAAGGATCTACACTACATATGCATTGGTATCAATGAAAAGGGTAGTATATGTGGACTAAGCTGCAGAATGCCAGAATAAGAGGGGGAGTAGCTAGACCTATCGAAAACTAGCATCTTCTGGAAACCACCGTCTTGCAGCAAGAGGGGGAAGTAGAGTAGTATAACATAAGTCATATTTATGTTGTTGTTCCAACGCTCCGGGATCCTTTCTCGACTCCCGAAGAAACATATCCAAACAATGCCTCAGCATCCAGTTCTAGTTGTAGCGATCGGGATACAACTCCAAGTGTCCGTTACCGTAGGACAGGCTATCGATAGATGTTTTCTTCCCTGCAGGGGTGCACCAACTTACCCATCACGCTTGCTTAACTCCTGCCGGACACACCATCAGGTCATGCCCGCCCTCGGCCAAACAATACGCCGCAACCCGACCTAGACTTAATAGAGAGGTCATGCACGCCGGACTAAACCCTATACCCCAGGGGTCATGGGCCAATCGCCCCGGGAACTCCTGCACGTTGCATGGGCGGCCGGTGAGCAGACCTAGCAACCACCTTTAAAAAGGTAGGAGCCTAACCAGTCCAACCCGGCGCGCGCCGCTCAGTCGCATGACGTCAGTTAAGCTTCGGCTGATGCATATGACGCACAACGCCCATACTATACCCACGTGATGGTTAGCGCTATCAGGCCAGAGGCCCCTCGGATCAAATATCCAAACCGTTTAGTGTATTGGGAACGCGTGGTAACGAGCAGAGACTCACGATTATGTGACCCCATCGCCCCGTCTCGAGAACTTGCGGCAAGAGCGAGTGCCCGGCCACGCCTCGTATTGAACTCGCGGGCACCTTCCAGGTCAACCTGACTACACATCACTCGCAATTAAGCTCGCGCGGGTACCCCTCAGGGTCGACCCGTCTTTAGTAACCAGGTTCAGTGTAAAGTCATAGTAACCATAGTAACTGTGTGACTGACACCAAAGGAAAACCCGAGGAAATCACCCTCTATGGAATTCCACCTGATGTTTATCGTCAAGGTGAACGAAACAGGAGTCACCCTCGAGGTCCACTCTTGAGGAGTTGCATGACAGTGTCGTTATCAGGATTGGAGAAAGAGGAATCACCCTCGATGACCACAACCGATGAACTAACCTACAAGGTTAACATCAGAAGTGCTGATGAGGTCTCACCCTCGGCACTCGATAGTAACCCAGTAGTGTCGAGCAACTAAGGGGAAAGTGATGTGCAGTGCCGGGTCCTGGTCTTCGATCCCGATGATCGGGTCTTCTGATAATCCAGCGGGGCAGTCGGGACAAGTGGGGGGGGGGGTCACTGGTAGATCTCTAAACAGCCTATACTAAGCAGTTTAGTATAAACATGTAAGGTATGAAAGCAGTATCAACAACATGCTATGCATCAGAATAGGATCATACAAAAAGCAGTAGCAGTTCTAATGCAAGCATAAGAGAGAAGAGAATGGGCGATGTCGGAATGATCAAGGGGGTTGGCTTGCCTGGTTGCTCTGGCAAGAAGGAAGGATCGTCAACACCGTAGTCGATCACCGGGGCATCATCGGTCTCGGGGTCTACCGGAGAGAAGAGGGGGAAGAAACAGTAAATATAAAGCAAACACTTGCAACAGAGAAGCACGACAAGTCAACACGCAGTGCTAGGGTGCTCTAACGCGGTGGTACACGGTACCGGCGAAGGGGGATGTCACTCGGGAAAGTATCCCCGGTGTTTCGTGTTTTCGGACAGCTGAATTAGATGGGGAAAGTTGCAGGTTCAGTATGATAGAGATGTGTGGCGGACGAACGGACCACGTATTCGGATTCGTCTCGTCGTTCTGAGCGATTTTCATATATAAAACATTTCATCCGAGTTACAGATTATTTTATATGATTTTCTAAAGTTTTAGCAATATTCTAAAATTATTTTAGTTCAACAACGGAATTATGACATCAGCCTGACGTCATCATGACCTTAGCAGTCAACAAGGTTGACCAGGGTCAATGCTGACCATTGACTTCGTCAACTGACGTGTGGGGCCGGTTCGTCATCCTCTGTTATCCTAATTAACAGATTTTAGTTAGTCTAATTAGGTGGTTAGTTTAATTAAACCAAATTAATTAAGTTAATTAATTAATTAATTATTACTATTTTTTAATATCTTTTTTATGAACCAGGGGCGTGGGGCCCTGGCGTCAGTGGCCCGTGGGGGGGCTTAACGGGGCGAGCGAAACGGGGCGGGGCGGAGCGGGCGTTGGCGT
Organism: Secale cereale; assembly: GCA_902687465.1. Classification (NCBI taxonomy): domain Eukaryota; kingdom Viridiplantae; phylum Streptophyta; class Magnoliopsida; order Poales; family Poaceae; genus Secale; species Secale cereale. Next base: position 669,503,167 of record LR738715.1, on the reverse strand, counting down.
CGGGCGCCTGCCCGGTCGCGGCAACGCCATCCCCAGCCTGGGGAGCGGCCAGGCGAGGCGCTGCGCCGCCCCGGCAGAGACCGGCGGGAGGCCCCAGAGCGCGCGGCCCCGGCGAAGGTGGCGGAGGGCAGCGGGGGCGCGTGGGGTGGCATCGGCGAGGTGCCAAAGGCGGGGCAGCCGGAGACGGCTGCGGCGGGCCGCGGTGCGACAGGTGCGGCCAGGCACCGGCGGGTAGGGCGGTGGCGCTTCGGCTGCTCCACGGGGATGTCGGGGTGGCAGGCTCGAGCAGCGAGAGGAGCAGGTAGTGGCGGCGCGGCCGGGGTGGCTGCGGGCTTGGCCGAGACGCAGGAGCGGCCTGCGTGGCGAGTGTGAGGTGCGGTGAGCACGCGCTGGGCACGGTAGGTGCTAGCGACGGCGGTGCTGGTGACGGGCGGGACCCGGAACGCGAGGCCGCTGCGTGCGCGTCGTCTACGCGGGGGGAGCCGGGCGCGGCACGGTTGGGTGCGATGTCAGTGACGAGGCTCGCGCACGGAGTGGAGCTCCGGTGCGGCCATGGCCGCGAGCGTTGCTGCGGAGCAGGCGAGCCACGAGGAGGACGAGGCGCGGGTCACGGTGATGGAGCAGCAGCAACGGTGGTCGCGGGTGAGAGCGAGAGGGAGAGGGGGTGCTCACATCCGTGCAGGGGATCGGGGCGGAGAGGCTCGCATGAGCCGTGTCGACGAGGAAGTCGAGGAATGCATGGTCGGGGCGGAGGTGGCCGACGCGGTGAGGCAGTCCCAGGCGGCGGTGTGAGGACGACGGCGCGGTGTTGCGGGTCCGTCCCGGTCCTTGTGGCCGTAGTAGAGGAAGAAGCGGTCGTGGCGGGGCCCGTGGGCAACCTGGCAACGCTCGAGGTCTCCGGTGGTCGCGGCAACGGCGATGGCAGCGAGCGGACGAGCTCACGGAAGGGGATCTGGCGAGGGGAAGGGGAAGTGGAGTGCGGCAAAAGATCTCAGGGCTGACGAGGAGGGGGCGAACTCGATCTTATCCACACGGCAGCGTGGGCAGGCGTCGGGTGGGCCGAGGCCTCAGAGGACAGGGGGGTTGTGGCCCCTTTCCAGTTTTGTTTAGTTTTTTATTTATTTAAGTTTTTCCAATTTATTTTTAGTTATATAAAAAAATATAAACCAAGTGCTAAATTAGTGTTATAGTTTAACCCACTGCCACAAACAGTTTTATTAATAAATAACATAGTTTAACATTTTAGAAAATATAAAGGACATGTAAATGATCATTTAAGCCACTGATATAGTCACAAAAGGGGGTTTAAACACGTTACAAAAGTGTTGGGTCACCACCATAATTACCTATGGAATAGTTGCAACACTTTGAGCATTTTAGTTTGCATGTATGAGAAGTTTGAATTTTGACTTTAAAATTTGGATTTGAATTTGAACCGTTTTGAACTAAACGAGATTAACAACAGTAACAGTAAACCTGGTGACATGGCCTCATTAACAGAGGGTTACTATAGCTTGCTTACCCGGGCGTTACATCCTTACCCATTAAGCTTTGCTAGTCTTGTTACCCATGGTTATGGGATTGCTGAGTCTTTGTGGCTGACAGATACTACAACAACAGGTGCAGGTGCAGGTTTCCGATGACTTGACGTGAGAGCGATGTCCTTTGTGTTGGAGTTCTTTCTTCTTCTTCTTCAGTCTTGGGTTAGGTTCCTGGTCGGCAGCCTGGGATAGCAGATGGATGTCGTTGTGCTTTTCATGTTTGCATCCGTAGTCGGATGCCTTGTATTGATGTTGTTGTATTCATGTGACTTGTATGTATTGTTGTATCCCCCATGTATGTATGTAATGGTACGATGTAATGATATCCATCTTGCTAAGCGCCCGAAATGCGGTTATGCCCCAATCACGTAAGCGTCACGTGATCGGGATATAATCGCATCATGGGCCTGACAGTGCACCAGGTGGGCACAATCCACCTGGCGGCGCCAGGACCCCCAGGCGCGCCCTGGTGGGTTCTTGTCCCCACGTGGGCTCCCTCACTTATCTCTTCTTCCCACATCACCACCTACCTCCAAAGAAAATCACCATTGCCCTCTCTCTCGTGTTCTTGCTGTCAAACCCGCGGATTTTGATCTCTTTGCTCGAAGCTCCATTTCCGAAACTGTTTCGGGGGATTGTTGCTTGGTATGTGACTCCTCTGTTTGTCCAATTAGTTTTTTCTTTAGTGGTTTATATTTTGAATAATTAGGTACTCTTGGTGCCAATGTAGATAAGCTTGCATGTTGAATTCTTAGAGTTTTAAGTAGTTTGAATGCTTTCTTTGGGCTATGTGCATCCCTATGAGTAGTTGCTATGAATCTTATGAAGTTTTGTTGAGAAAAAAATGTGAACTAAACATTTCAGTTTTGTGTTCATAGGAAAAAGGTGAGTATCTTTAGGAAGTTCGCTTCCATGAAGAACAACAAGGGAGTTATTAGGGAGTCATCTGACAGTGATCTCTACACCCGAATACTGGCGGAGATGCGACCATGCTAATGGTCGCATAACCCATTCATGGAAGGGGCCGGAAGCCCGGAATCCTTCAAGAGTTTACACAATATGCTGCTAATGTCGGCCTCAACGAATTCATCGCGGCTAAATGTGAACAATGTCATCTCCTCACAAATTCCTTTGTGCAAAGTTTTCAATTCTTACCTAGGAATAATCCCCCTGAGGTTCAGTTTAATTTATATGTTGAGCCCCATCAAATACCATTGACTGAATTTTGTAACATCTGTTTGATTTCTTCTGATGGTACTTTAGTCGAGCCTAGGCCAGCAGAGTTTGATGGTTTTTACCGTGCTCTGACACTGGGCGGTGAGAGAGGGGTATCGAGTATCACCGCCACTAGCTTACACTTTCTGGTTGTGCATTATTTTGCTCTTTTCATTGCAAAGTGTTTGCCTGCTAGACAGAAAGTAGGTGCACTTAGTGCTCCAAACTTTGTTGTTTTACGTTGCGCTACGGCGACAACACTTATAGCTTGGGAGCTATTGTGGCACGTCGCCTTTACATTAACGGGTCCAAGGGCAAAGTACATGGTGGGATCTACGCTACTCGCTTGGCGACTCACTTTAATGTTCAGATACACCAGCATGATTATCTTTTACCTAAGGTTTATTTAGACCGTCAAGCTATGGAACACCACCAGTTTATTGCTGCCGATTACCCCAACATTCCTATTCCTTATAACCTGATTTTTTGTGTGAACACTCATGATATTATCCCATTGCCTGCGCCTGCTTTGTTTGATCCTATTGCCAGGGGCGGATACATGATTTTTCCTGAGGACGTCGTCGCCTACCGGAACAACCTAGCTGCAGTACAGGAGGAGCCTCGGGAGTGGGATCCTCAGGTACCCGCTCCCCAGCACTTCAACATAGGACCCCATGGTTTCTTCGGGTGGTAATTACCAAGCTAGGCCAAAAGCCTAAGCTTGGGGGAGTACGTATTTCCACCGACATTACATTCAAGTTCACACATTTCTTTCCAGTTGTCGGTGTCCTCACTTTTTCAGTGTATTATCCATGCCAAAATTACTTTCTCGCTTTCTTCTTGTGCGTTCGAAAAACTCTGAGAAAATACAAAAATATTTCCTGCTTCTTTTTGATTTTTCTTCCTAGTTTCAATTGTTGTAGCACTAAAAAGAAAACCCAAAAATATTTCCTTATTCTTCTTTTACTTGTTGGGAGCTTTCCCCGTATGAATAGTTTTTCTCATTTTTGCTTTTCCCTTTTATTCGCTTGTTCAAGAAAACATAAACTCCAAAAATATTTCAGTGTGTTTCTCTAAATTTCTTTTCCTTTTTATGGAGTTGTACCAAGGAGAAGACCACGATGAAAATGGTGAGTCGCTCTCGTTTGCATAATTGTTGATCTAACAAAGAGCCCATTTTACCTTGTCTTCTCCTGTTGAATAAAATGTTTGCAGATTCCAGCTTATTCCACGGCACTCTTGCACTATTATTATTTTCATATAGTTCGGTCATGCAAGTGAAAGGCAATAATGACGATATTTGATGAACTGGCCGTGGCAGAGAGAAACGGGTATGGACTCGACTTGTTATGTTTACGTAAATATGTTTAACCTAGTATCCATGATTCAGCTCATTATGAGTAAACATGCTTGCAATGACAATTAGATATTCTAGTTTCTCATGCCATGCATGAGTAGCTAGGAGTGGATAGCGACTTATCTTGGATATCAACATTGCATTAAAATGATTGTGATGTAGTATGATGATATGGTATCCTCCTCTGAATGTTCGAGTGGCTTTACTTGGCACATGTTCATGCATGTAGTTGAATCAAAACCAACATAGCCTCTATGAGATTTATGTTCACGGTGTCCATATCCTGCTCATGCTAGTGTCCAATGTTACTTATGCATAATGCATGTTCATGACTGTTGTTGCTCTCTAGCTGGCCGCTTCTCAACCTATTTGCTAGCCTGCGCCTGTAGTAAGTGGGAATTATACTTGTGCATCAAAAACCATAAACCCAAGTTGTTCCAAATGTGTCCACCATACCTACCTATATAAGGTATTACCACGCCGTCCTAAGTAAATTTGCATGTGCCACCTCTAAAAACTTCAAATAAATATCATTTTTGTGTGCTTGGATTGTTCATAGAACGACATGAGGTAGTCGATATCTTCCATGCTAAGCAGGTTATTCTCAGGTTGAGTGTTTATTCACTCACCATTGCACGAGAAACGGGCGGTAATAGGGATGCCTAGTCCCAAATTACAAAAAAAAGAGCTTACAAATAATCAAATAAAAACTCCTACGGAGTCACAACCTTTACTTTATCGCTTCGGAACCGCCATTGGCGTGTTTAACATGGAAGATATAGATAAATGATGGCCACGAAGTAAACAAGAAGGGTGCACCTCTCAAATTTTCATTTACTTCTGTTTTTAAAATTTGAGCTCTGGCATCTCCGTAAATCACTGCTTCCCTCTGCGAAGGGACTATCTATTTACTTTTATGTTGTGTCATCACCTTCTAAAATAAGCGCCAGAACCTGAGAGCACTGCTGTCATGCTTATGCATTATGTGTAGATAATGTTGGGTTCATCATGACTAGATCCTTTCTACCATGAATTACAATGTCTAGTCGCTGCTTGAACTTTGGACCTGCTCTGCATTTATGTTTTGCGGTCTCAGAAAGGGCTAGCGAGATACCACTATTGTCATATTATATCACGGTTGTTTTGATAACGTGTTGCTATTTGAGATATCTTATTATTACTCGCTAGATTTTTATGTTATTGATATGTGTTAATATAATTCCTAAGAATTATTGTTGCCATGGTTAGTCATGATTTGCTGAAAACATGAGTGCTACTTAAGCTTATTTATGTAAACAAGAGCAAAAGAGCTCGTAAAAGTTTTTCTTTTTCACTTTCAGTTTATCAACTGAATTACTTGAGGACAAGCAAAGGTTTAAGCTTGGGGGAGTTGATACGTATCCATCATATCTACTTTCCCTAACACTTTTCCTCTTGTTTTGGACTCTAATTTGCATGATTTGAATGAAACCAACCCAGACTGATGTTGTTTTCAGCAGAACTACCATGGTGTTGTTTTTTGTGCAGAAATAAAAGTTCTCGGAATGGAACGAAACTTTGCAAGGATTTTTTATACAATAAAAGAGAATTGTTGGAGCCAAGAATCACCGGAGGGGGGCACCTGGGTGGGCACAACACACCAGGGCGTGCCCTCCCTCCAGGCGCGCCCAAGTGGGTTGTTCCCACCTAGTGTCCCCGCAGACCCTGAATCCGACGCTATAAATCACATTTTTCGAGAGAAAAAATCACGGAGAAAGAATTATCACGTTTCACGAGACGGAACCACTACCATCTCCCGTTCTTCATCGGGAGGCCAGATCTGGAGTCCGTTTGGGGCTACGGAGAGGGGATCTTCGATCTTCGTCATCACCAACCCTTCTCCATTGCAATTTCCATGATGCTCCCCATCGGGAGTGAGTAGTTCCTTCATAGGCTCGTTGGTCAGTGAAGAGTTGGATGATATCCATTAGTGGATTTTCTTGGCGTGAAACTGGCAAGCCTCGCGGGATTGGACCAGGTTGGTAGCGTCGCGGAGTGCAGTAGGCCAATAGAAACCGCTTCGGAACGCCTTACCTACGAGGGTGCGTGATGAAGAATGATGTCCACAATCTCCCCTGTGGATGTCCGTGAGCAGCTCGCGCCCTTTTTCCTCCGAGATGCATCGCAACGACACACCATTGGGGCGCCTGCAGTACAGCTCTCTATCCCGCAAGCAATGCGCGGAAGCTAGTCGGGTGACGCGTTCCACTTCTGAGTCCTCCGCGGGGAGAGTGCCATGGAGCAGGTAAGCCTTTAACTCGGCGGCCCAACTTCCTGCCTGGGGTTCCAGTGCTAAGAGAAAACGAGGCCCCTAGGCTGGGCCATAGTTTGGGGCACCTGTGGGGGTGCAGGAGGGAGCTCTTAGCGAAGCAGCATCATGTCTCTTGTGGGGGCGCAACTGATGGCCTAAGGAGCCTTTCCTCAAAGACACCTGAGATTTGGCACTCGCGGTGGGATGCCCCCATGGCAATCTCGTCGGCTTCCTTGTTGACACCGCGGGGGATGTGCTGCAGCTCCAGGCCAAGGAAACAATTCTCGAGTTTACGCACCTCCTCTAGGTAGGCCGCCATGTCCTCGTCCTTTGGCTTGTACTTTTTGTTGGAGAAATTGACGAGGAGGTGAGAATTGCCCTTGATGGTGAGACGCTTAATCCTCAAGGCGGAGGCGGCCTAGAGGATGGCGATGAGGCCCTCGTACTCCGTGATGTTGTTGGAAACCTTTACATCGTGCCTGAAATAGAGTTGTACGGCGTAATAGAGCTTGTCCTTAGTTGGTGAAATGAGCACAACCCTAGCTCCCACACCCTGCCTGGAGAGGCCCTGTCGAAGTGCATGACTCAGCCTGCTGGCGCCTCGTCTCCCGGCGAGAGGGATTCGCTCTTGTGAGGCTCCTCTTCGTACGTGTCCGTCCACTCTGCCACAAAGTCAACTAGCGCCGCGCCCTTGATGACCTTGGTGGTGCAGAACTCCAGCGGGAAAGCCTACGACTTATGTTCCACTCGGCGAATCGACCGGCGGCATTGGCACTGCGAAACACATGCTCCAAGGGGTATGTAGAAATGACCTTGATGGGGTGACCCTGAAAGTAGTGATGCGGCTTCCTGGAGGCGACCAGAAGCGCAAGGAGGAGCTTATGAGAAATGGGGTAGTGCTCGCGTGCATCCCTCAATACTGTGTTGACGAAGTACACGAGGTGCTCGACGAGGCATGTGGTCGTGGCAGCTTGCTCATGGGGTGGCGCCCGGGGCTCGGAGGGCGGGGAAGACCCAGGGGACCCAGTTGGCCCGCGAGGTCCACAAGACTTGGAAGGCTTCTCTTTGGCGTTGATCTGCTCCTCCCGGACCACCACGACCGCGGCGCTAGCCGTTTGGGGGTGGCTGCCAGGTAAAGGAGTAGAGGCTCGTGGGAGCATGGCGTGACCACGATGGGCGGGCTCGTCAGGTATCTCTTGAGGTCCTCAAAGGTTGTGTCTGCCTCAGGGGTCCACTCAAAGGGGCCGGGCCTCTTCATGGTCTTGAAGAATGGTAGGGCCCGCTCGCCAAACTTGGAGATGAAGCGCCCCAAGGAAGCCATGCACCCCCGCCAATCGTTGCATTTCCTTATGGGTCCAAGAAGGGCACATCTTCTCGATGGCTTTGATTTTTTCAGGATTAGCCTCAATCTCACGGTGAGAGAAGAGGAAACCAAGGAGCTTGCCGGAGGGGTTTTCAAAAACGCACTTGTCGGGGTTGAGTTTTAAGTTGACCTTGCGCAGGTTGTTGAACGTCTCCTCTAAGTCCTCGGTGAGAGTCATGGTCTCGCGAGACTTGACCACAATGTCGTCGATGTACGCTTCCATGTTCCTTCCTAGCGAAGGCCTCATCATGATGCACATCAGCCGCTAAAAGGTAGCGCCAGCACTCCTTAAACCAAAGGGCATGCAAGTGTAGTAGAACACGCCGCACGGGGAGATGAAGGATGTCTTCTCCACGTCTTTTGTCACCATCTTGATCTGGTGATAGCACGAGAAGGCGTCCAAGAAGCACAACAAGTTGCACTCTGCGGTGAAATCCATGATTTGATCGATACACGAAAGCAGGAAGGGATCCTGTGGACATGCCTTGTTGAGGCTCGTGAAGTCGACACACATGCGTTCCTTCCTACCCTTCTTGGGAACGATGACTGAGTTTGCAAGCCACTCGAGGTAGCGTACTTCCTGGATGAATCCAGCCTCCTGCAGCTTGTGCACCTCTTGGACAATCAACTCTTGCTTTTTTGACGCCGCGCCTTTTTCTTGATCGGCAGACATTAGGGCACATCGCCAAGTGATGTTCAATCACCTCCCTCGGAACACCGGAGAGATCGGTCGCCTTCCAAGCAAAGACGTCCAGGTTCGCCCGAAGAAAGGCGAAAAGGGTATCTTCCTGCTCAAGAGTGGGGCTGGCGTCAATTGTGAAGGTGGGTCCCAAGCCACTTATGTCGACCGGTGCCTTCTTCGTCTTGGTGCGATCCTGGGAGAACAATTGCTTGTTTTTTGCCGACGCAGCCTCAGGGGCGTCGCCTCTCCCTCGGCTGTCGTGCGTGTAGTGCATGCTGCCTTAAATGCACGCCTGAGGGAGCGAACTATGTCCCTTTCATCACCCATGATGGTAATGATGTCATTGCAACTGGGCCTCTTGAGGACATTGTAGCTGGGGTGGGTCACGGCCATGAACTGGGCGGCCGCGTTGTACGGGAGGCCAATGTGTGCCCCGTCGAAGTCGATGAGCTCGGTGCGGTAGTTGTCGCATGTGCCAAAGATGATAGGGAGATGAACCTGCCCCATGGGGATAGTGGGTTTATCCGTTACCCCGGAGAAAGGCCCCGTTGGCACCAGCTGGTCATAGGGCACCTGGAGTGCCTCGAAGGTCTCGATGGAGATCAATTTCAGGCCGGCACCTCCATCGACGAGGGTTTTGGTGACTGTGACATTGCAAATGGTGGGGGTGCACAGCATAGGGGGCATGCCTGCCGCGGCCGTAGACTTGGGGTGATCGTTGGCATCAAAGGTGAGACCGCGGCGTGCCCAGGCGGGCGATGGGGCGGCCCCTTGCTCCCGGAGGGCTGCGCTCTCCTTGTGAGAGATCGGCTTGAGGTGGCGCACAGAAACAGGGGCCTGAGCCCCACCGAGGATGCACGCCACTGAGTGGGACCCCTGGGGATCCCCAGCGCCACCGCCGAGTGGGGCGAAGCATGCGATGAATTGGCCGCATAGCTCATCCCATGAGGAGATCGTAGCTTTTGGGAGGCTCATGAGCCACACACGCGGGCTGGCGCCGAGGGCCATGGGGAACCAATTCGCCATGACCCCATCACCATTGCCCGCCACCCAGATGCTCGTCACGTATAGCTGAAGAAATTCCACGGGGTCGGGGATGTCGTCATAGCTATGGGGAAACTCAGGCCTGAACCTGACCAGCCAAATCACCCGGCGCAGCTCGTGGGTGAAAGTTGGGAAACCCACGCTACACAGGGGAACCGGACGCCCACCACGCGTGGGGCGGCCTGGTTCTAGCACTCGGCCATCACTGTTTCGGCAGGGTGGTGGTGGCTATCGCGGCCAACAGGCCCTACCTGGGTGAGGCGAGCTGTCCGGCGCTCGGCGCGAACACGTCGAGCATCAACCATGGAGATGGTAGAGCAGAGACTGGAACAAAGCGTAAGAACATCGATGCACCCCTACCTGGTGTGCCAAATGTCGAAATCAGGGCTCCGGGGACCCAAGAGGTTTGAACACTAGGGTGCGCTTGTTCTCCATCCACTCTACTCTACTCCCGCTATCTCACGGCGATGCATAGTGAGACCGAGCTAAGGAAGAAGAACACAACACAAAAATTTACCCAGGTTCGAGCCACCTTGCGGTGTAAGACCTTGCTCTAGCTTGGTGGTTTGATTGCCTTGCGAGGGAGGATGAACACCCGAGTACAAGGATAGTCGACCCCCTCTCTACGGTGGCGCCTGTTGGAAATATGCCCTAGAGGCAATAATAAATTGTTTATTATTATATTTCCTTGTTCATGATAATTGTTTATTATCCATGCTAGAATTGTATTGATAGGAAACTCAGATACATGTGTGGATACATAGACAAACACCATGTCCCTAGTAAGCCTCTAGTTGACTAGCTCGTTGATCAACAGATGGTCACGGTTTCTGACAATGGACATTGGATGTCGTTGATAATGGGATCACATCATTAGGAGAATGATGTGATGGACAAGACCCAATCCTAAGCCTAGCACAGATCGTGTAGTTCGTATGCTAAAGCTTTTCTAAATGTCAAGTATCTTTTCCTTAGACCATGAGATTGTGCAACTCCCGGATACCGTAGGAATGCTTTGGGTGTACCAAACGTCACAACGTAACTGGGTGGCTATAAAGGTGCACTACAGGTATCTCCGAAAGTGTCTGTTGGGTTGGCACGAATCAAGACTGGGATTTGTCACTCCGTGTGACGGAGAGGTATCTCTGGGCCCACTCGGTAGGACAACATCATAGTGTGCACAATGTGATCAAGGAGTTGATCACGGGATGATGTGTTATGGAACGAGTAAAGAGACTTGCAAGTGACAAGATTGAATAAGGTATCGGGATACCGACGATCGAATCTCGGGCAAGTACTGTACCGATAGACAAAGGGAATTGTATACGGGATTAATTGAATCCTTGACATCGTGGTTCGTCGGATGAGATCATCATGGAGAATGTGGGAGCCAACATGGGTATCCAGATCCCGCTATTGGTTATTGACCGGAGAGTTGTCTCGGCCATGTCTGCATGACTCCCGAGCCCGTAGGATCTACACACTTGAGGTTCGATGACGCTAGGGATATAGGGAAAGTATGTACGCGGTTACCGAATGTTGTTCGGAGTCCCGGATGTGATCCCGGACGTCACGAGGAGTTCCGGAATAGTCCGGAGGTAAAGATTCATATATGGGAAGTCCCATTTTGGTCACCGGAAAAGTTTCGGGCGCTATCGGTAGCGTACCGGGACCACCGGGAGGGTCCCGGGGGTCCACCGGGAGGGGCCACCGGCCCCAGAGGGCTGCGTGGGCCAAGTGTGGGAGGGGACCAGCCCCAAGTGGGCTGGTGCGCACCCCCACCAGGCCCAAGGCGCATCATAGATGGGAAGGGGGCAAACCCTAGGGCAGATGGGCCCTAGGGCCCAATCTGGTGCGCCCCCCTCTCCCTCTCCCCCTTTGGCCGCCACCCTTAGATGGGATCTGGGGTGGCTGCACCCCTAGGGGTGGGAAACCCTAAAGGGAGCGCAGCCCCTCCCTTTCCCCTATATATATGTGAGGTTTGGGGCTGCCCATAACACGGTTTGACCTCTCTCGCTTGGCGCAGCCCTACCACTCTCCCTCCTCGTCTCACACAGTGCTTGGCGAAGCCCTGCTGGAGTCCCGCGCTCCTCCACCACCACCACGCCATCGTGCTACTGTTGGATGAAGTCTTCCCCAACCTCTCCCTCTCTCCTTGCTGGATCAAGGCGTGGGAGACGTCATCGGGCTGCACGTGTGTTGAACGCGGAGGCGCCGTTGTTCGATGCTTAGATAGAAATCAAGTGCGATCTGAATCGCTACGAGTACGACTCCTTCATCCGCGTTCTTGCAACGCTTCCGTATCGCGATCTACAAGGGTATGTAGATGCACTCTCCTCCCCTTCGTTGCTAGATTACTCCATAGATAGATCTTGGTGATGCGTAGGAAAAAATTTGATTTTCTGCTACGATCCCCAACAGTGGCATCATGAGCTAGGTCTATGCGTAGTATCTTGCATGAGTAGAACACAAAGTAGTTGTGGGCGTAGATCATGTAAATTCTCTTGCCGTTACTAGTCTTATCTTGATTTGGCGGCATCGTGGGATGAAGCGGCCCGGACCGACCTTACACGTACTCTTACGTGAGACTGGTTCCACCGACTGGCATGCACTAGTTGCATAAGGTGGCTAGCGGGTGTCTGTCTCTCCCACTTTAGTCGGATCGGATTTGATGAAAAGGGTCCTTATGAACGGTAAATAGAAATTGGCATATCATGTTGTGGTTTTCGCGTAGGTAAGAAACGTTCTTGCTAGAAACCTATAGCAGCCACATAAAACTTGCAACAACAATTAGAGGATGTCTAACTTGTTCTTGCAGCATTTGCCTTGTGATGTGATATGGCCAAAAGGATGTGATGAATGATATATGTGATGTATGAGATTGATGATGTTCTTGTAATAGGAATCACGACTTGCATGTCGATGAGTATGACAACCGACAGGAGCCATAGGAGTTGTCTTAATTTATTGTATGACATGCGTGTCAATGAAATCGCCATGTAATTACTTTACTTTATTGCTAACCGTTAGCCGTAGTAGTAGAAGTAATAGTTGGCGAGACAACTTCATGAAGACACGATGATGGAGATCATGATGATGGAGATCATGGTGTCATGCCAGTGACGATGATGATCATGGAGCCCCGAAGATGAAGATCAAAAGGAGCAAAATGATATTGGCCATATCATGTCACTATTTGATTGCATGTGATGTTTATCATGTTTTACATCTTATTTGCTTAGAACGACGGTAGTAAATAAGATGACCTCTCACTAAAATTTCAAGAATTGTGTTTCCCCTAACTGTGCACCGTTGCTAAGGATCGTTGTTCCGAAGCACCACGTGATGATCGGGTGTGATAGGCTCTAACGTTCGCATACAACGGCTGTAAGCCAGATTTACACACGCAATACACTTAGGGTTCACTTGACGAGCCTATCATGTACAGACATGGCCTCGGAACACGGAAGACCGAAAGGTCGAACATGAGTCATATAGAAGATACGATCAACATAAAGATGTTCACCGTTGATGACTAGTCCGTCTCACGTGATGATCGGACACGGCCTAGTCGATTCGGATCATGTATCACTTAGATGACTAGAGAGATGTCTATCTGAGTGGGAGTTTATTAGATGAACTTAGTTGTCATGAACAATAGTCTAATTTGTCTTTGCAAATTATGTTATAGACCAATAGCTGCGTTGTAGCTCCCTATTTAATACGATCCTATAGAAAGACTAAGTTGAAAGATATTGTAAGCAATGATACGGACTGGGTCCATAGTCCGAGGAGTGACCTCACTGCTACACAGAAAGCTTACGTCTTTGATGCACCGCTCGATGTGCAAACCCCTACAACGTTGTCTGTGGATGTTGTGAACACCTGACAGACACGTCCTGATAACTACTTGATAGTTAAGTGCACCATACTTTATGGCTTAGAATCGGGATTCCAATGACGTTTTGAACGCCATAGGACATATGAGATGTTCCAAGAGCTGAAACTGGGATTTCAGGCTCATGCCCGTGTTGAGAGTTATGAGACCTCTGACAAGTTCTTTTGCCAACAAGATGGAGGAGAATAGCTCAACTAGTGAGCATGTGCTCAGAGTGTCTGGGTGCTAAAATCACTTGAACCAAGTGGGAGTTAATCTTCCAGATGAGAGAGTGGTTGACGGAATTCTCTAGACACTATCACCAAGCTACTAGAACTTTGTGATGAACTATGACATGCAAAGGATGGAGATTATCCCGGAGCTATTAGCAGTGCTTAAAACCGCAAAAGTAGAACTCAAGAAGGAGCATCAAGTGTTGATGGTTTAACAAGACCACTGGTTTCAAAAGGGGCAAGGGTTAGAAGGGAAACTTCATGAATGGCAAACCAGTTGTCGCTCTAATGAAAGGAACCAAAGGTTGAACTCAAACCTCGAGACTAAGTGCTTCTATTGTAAGGGGAACGGTCACATGGTAGCGGAACTACCCCAAATACATGGTAGATAAGAAAGCTGGCAACTTCAACAAAGTATATTTGATATACGTGTTATTGATGTGTACCTTTCTAGTACTCCTTGTAGTATCTGGGTATTGGATACCGGTTTAGTTGCTATTATTAATGACTTGAAGCAAAAGCTACAGACTGAACGGAGACTAGCTAAGGGCGAGGTGACGATGTGTGTTGGAAGTGTTTCCAAGGTTGATAAGATCACCATCGCACGCTCCCTCTACCTTCGGGATTGGTGTTGAACCTAGATAAATGTTATCAGGTGTCTGCGTTGAGCATGAATATGATTAGATCATGTTCATTGCAATACGGTTATTCATTTATGTTAGAGAATAATGGTTATTCTGTTTACATGAATAATACCTTTATGGTCATGCACCCAATGGTTTATTGAATCTCGATCATAGTAATACACATGATAATAATATTAACGCCAAAAGATGTAGAGTTAATAATGATAGTACCACTTTCTTGTCGCACTGCCGCTTAGGTCATTTTGGCATAAAATGCATGAAGAAACTCCATGTTGATGGATGTTTGGAGTCACTTGATTTTGAATTGCTTGACACATGCAAGCCATGCCTCATGGGCAGGCTGACTAAGATCCCGTGTTCATGTACGATGAAGCGGGCAAGTGACTTGTTGGAAATCATACATGCTGATGTGTGTGATCCAATGAGAAATAAGGCGTGTGGTGGATATCGTTATTTTCTCATCTTCACTGACGATTTGAGTAGATATGGGTATATTTACTTAATGAAGCAAAAGTCTGAAATGTTTGAAAGGTTCAAGCAATTTCAGAGTGAAGATTAAGAATCATCATAACAAGAAGATCATGTTCCTACGATCTGATCAAGGGGAGATTTTCTGAATTATGAGTTTGGCAATCACTTAAGACATTGTGGAATTGGTTCGCAGTTGAAGCCACCTGGAACACCACAGCGTAATGTTGTGTCCGGACGTCGTAATCGAACCTTATGAGATATGGTGTGATCTATGATGTCTCTTACCGATCTACCGCTTTTTCGAGGTTATGCATTAGAGACAGCTGCATTCACTTTACATAGGGCACCATCTAAGTCCGTTGAGACGACGCCGTATGGTTTGGAAAGAAACCAAAGTTGTCGTTTTCTTTATGTTTGGGGCTGCGATGCTTATGGCTTTAGCCGGGAAAAGCTCGAACCCAAAGCGGACAAATACATCTTCATAGGATACCCAAAGGTAACACTTGGGTATATCTTCTATCTCAGATCCAAGGGAAAAATGTTTGTCGCTAAGAACGGGTTCTTTCTCGATAAGGAGTTTCTCTCGAAAGATTTGAGTGGGAGGAAGATAGAACTTGATGAGGTTGTCGAACCCTCACTTCAACCGGAGAGTAGTGTAACACAGAAAGATGTTTCTGTGGAACCTACGACTGTTGAAGAGGAAACTAATGATAGTGATCATGAAGTTCAGATCAAGTTGCTATCGAATCTCGTAGGTCGACAAGGATATGTACTACTCTTGATTGGTACGGTGATCCTGTCTTAGAGGTCATGTTGTTGGACAACAATGAACCTACGAACTATGGAGAAGCGATGGTGGGCCCGTATTCCGACAAATGGTTAGAAGCCGAGAAATCCGAGATAGGATCCATGTATCAAAACAAAGTATGGACTTTGGTGGACTTGCCTGATGATTGGCAAGCCATTGAGATAAATGGATCTTTAAGAAGAAGATGGACGTGGATGGTAATGTCACCGTCTATGAAGCTCGACTTGTGGCAAAGAGTTTTTCACAAGTTCAAGGAGTTGACTACGATGAGATTTTCTCACCCGTAGCGATGCTTAAGTCTGTCGGAATCATGTTAGCATTAGCTGCATTTATGAAATCTGGCAGATGGATGACAAAACAAGTTTCCTTACCAGTTTTCGTAAGGAAAGGTTGTATGTGATACAATCAGAAAGGTTTTGTCGATCCTAAGGATGCTAAAAGGTATGCTAGCTCCAGCGATACTTCCATGGACTGGAGCAAGCATCTCGGAGTCGGAATATACGCTTTGATGGAGTGATCAAAGTTTTTGGGTATACAAAGTTTGTTAGAAACTTGTATTTACAATAAAGTGAGTGGGAGCACTACAACATTTTTGATAAGTATATGTGAATGACATATTATTGATCCGAAATGATGTAGAATTTCTGGAAAGCATAAAGGGTTGTTTGAAAGGAGTTTTTCAAAGGAAGACCTGGATAAAGCTGCTTATATAATTGGGCATCAAGATCTATAGGGATAGATCAAGACGCCTGATGATACTTTCAAAAGGAACACACACCTTTGACATGATTTTGAAGGAGTTCAATAGAGATCAGTCAAAGAAGGAGTTCTTACCTGAGTTGTAAGGTGTGAAGTTGAGTAAGACTCAAAGCTTGACCGCGGCAGAAGGAAGACGAAGGACGAAGGTCGTCCCCTATGCTTTTGTCATAGGCTCTATATGGTATGCCATGCTGAGTAACGCGCCTGATGTGTGCCTTGCCACATGTCTGGCAAGAGGGTACAAAAGGTGATCCAGGAGTAGATCACCAGATAGCGGTCAAAATTATCCTTAGAGGAATAAGGGAATGTTTCTCGGTTATGGAGGTGATAAAGAGTTCGACGTAAAGAGTTACGTCGATGCAAGCTTAACACCAATCCGGATAACTCTGAGTAGAGATACCGGATACGTATAATGGAGCATTAGTTTGGAATAGCTCCAAGTGGAAAGTGGTAGCAGCATCTATGATATGACATAAAGTTTTGCGAAGTACATAGGGATCTGAATGTTGCAGACCCATTGACTACAACCTCTCTCACAAGCATAACATGATCAAACCCATAACTCAATGAGTGTTAATCACATATTGATGTGAACTAGATTATTGACTCTAGTAAACTCTTTGGATGTTGGTCACATGACGATGTGACCTGTGACTGTTAATCACATGGCGATGTGAACTAGATTATTGACTCTAGTGCAAGTGGGAGACTGTTGGAAATATGCCCTAGAGGCAATAATAAATTGGTTATTATTATATTTCCTTGTTCATGATAATTCTTTATTGTCCATGCTAGAATTGTATTGAAAGGAAACTCAGATACATGTGTGGATACATAGACAAACACCATGTCCCTAGTAACCCTCTAGTTGACTAGCTCATTGATCAACTGATGGTCACGGTTTCCTGACCATGGACATTGGATGTCGTTGATAATGGGATCACATCATTAGGAGAATGATGTGATGGACAAGACCCAATCCTAAGCCTAGCACAGATCGTGTAGTTCGTATGCTAAAGCTTTTCTAAATGTCAAGTATCTTTTCCTTAGACCATGAGATTGTGCAACTCCCGGATACCGTAGGAATGCTTTGGGTGTACCAAACGTCACAACGTAACTGGGTGGCTATAAAGGTGCACTACAGGTATCTCCGAAAGTGTCTGTTGGGTTGGCACGAATCAAGACTGGGATTTGTCACTCCGTGTGACGGAGAGGTATCTCTGGGCCCACTCGGTAGGACATCATCATAGTGTGCAAAATGTGATCAAGGAGTTGATCATGGGATGATGTGTTACGGAACGAGTAAAGAGACTTGCTAGTGACGAGATTGAACAAGGTATCGGGATACCGACGATCGAATCTCGGGCAAGTACTGTACCGACAGACAAAGGGAATTGTATACGGGATTAATTGAATCCTTGACATCGTGGTTCATCCGATGAGATCATCGCGGAGAATGTGGGAGCCAACATGGGTATCCAGATCCCGCTGTTGGTTATTGACCGGAGAGTTGTCTCGGCCATGTCTGCATGACTCCCAAGCCCGTAGGGTCTACACACTTAAGGTTCGATGATGCTAGGTATATAGGGAAAGTATGTACGCGGTTACCGAATGTTGTTCGGAGTCCCGGATGAGATACCGGACGTCACGAGGAGTTCTGGAATGGTCCGGAGGTAAAGATTCATATATGGAAGTCCCGTTTTGGTCACCGGAAAAGTTTCGGGCGCTATCGGTAGCGTACCGGGACCACCGGGTGGGGCCACCGGCCCCAGAGGACTGCGTGGGCCAAGTGTGGGAGGGGACCAGCCCCAAGTGGGCCGGTGCAACCCCCCACCAGGGCCCAAGGCGCATCATAGAGGGGAAGGGGGCAAACCCTAGGGCAGATGGGCCCTAGGGCCCAATCTAGTGCGCCCCCCTCTCCCTCTCCCCCTCTGGCCGCCACCCTTCGATGGGATCTGGGGTGGCCGCACCCCTAGGGGTGGGAAACCCTAAAGGGGGCACAGCCCCTCCCTTCCCCTATATATATGTGAGGTTTGGGGCTGCCCATAACACGGTTTGACCTCTCTCGCTTGGCGCAGCCCTACCTCTCTCCCTCCTCGTCGTCTCTCGCAGTGCTTGGCGAAGCCCTGCTGGAGTCCCGCGCTCCTCCACCACCACCACACCATCGTGCTACTGTTGGATGAAGTCTTCCCCAACCTCTCCCTTTCTCCTTGATGGATCAAGGCGTGGGAGACGTCATCGTGCTGCACGTGTGTTGAACGTGGAGGCGCCGTTGTTCGGCGCTTAGATCGAAATCAATCGCGATCTGAATCGCTACGAGTATGACTCCTTCATCCGCGTTCTTGCAATTCTTACGCATCGCGATCTATAAGGGTATGTAGATGCACTCTCCTCCCCTTCGTTGATAGATTACTCCATAGATAGATCTTAGTGATGCGTAGGAAATTTTTTGATTTTCTGCTACGATCCCCAACAGCGCCCTACCCTCTCTTATACTAGCCTCGGTCCTCTTCCCACGTAAACACCCGACGGGAAGGGTTGCCACAACGGCCAGTTTGAAGGAGGGCAGGGGCTCTGTCTATCCTGACAAAAGTAGTATTTGCGTGCTGTTGGGGACACACATAACAGGTAGGCCCATGAAGGGTCGAAATATATTAAAGCATGGGGTCCACACAGCAGGTGGGTCCAGATAAATCTCGCTCAGACATACCATACACTCGGATGACAGGAAACCACACGGCCGTATGGCTCCGGATACGCGAAGACCAAGAGTCGACAAGGCAGTCGAAGCATCATCTGACGTTACGGCATCAATGCCCCACTTTGTAACATAGGAGGTGAGAGGGTGGCGCACTCTATATAAGCCACCCCCACCACTAGACTAAGGGAGCTCTTTCTTCCACCTCTCTCTGTTTCTCACTAGTTAGCTTAGGCATGGAGATCCATTCTCCCCACCCTCTCTCTCAAATACACCACGTAACTCTGTGTTCATGACAGATAAAGAAAGCCTCTCCGGAGCACGAGATGTAGGGTCGTTATCTCCACCGCGAGAGGCCCGAACTCGCTAAAACAACCGTGTCACCCATATGCATCGCGATAGATCATGCTCCTTTACCCTATCCCTTATTATTGTCTAAATCATTCCCACGACAGTTGGCGCCCACCGTGGGGTATGGCGTCTATCGAGCCATGATGCGGATGGTTTTTATTTGTTCATCTATGTTCAATTTCATGTTCTTATAGTTCATATTGTTTTGCTTCGCAGTGAGTAACCGAAGCAACACAAAAGGGAGGGATAAAGATACATCTTTACTGGTTCACAAACGGGTGGATCAGGAGTTTCCTCTCTACTGAGTGTTGTCCGCATACCATCTAACGATCAATCGATGATCTACTAATTGGTTTTTGTTTCTTTTGCATGTCACACTTGTGAACGACGAAAGAGTAGAGAGCCATGGCAATGGGTGTGCTCGCAGACGCTCAGCCCCACTGGCTCCCCGCAGGTGCCGCGCTGCAGCACACCACCGTCACCCTCCTCAAGATCCTCCTCGGCTCCCGCGGCAATGGAAGCAGGCCTCCTCTGCATCGCGCCCGCCTCCGGCGAGTTTCACTCGGACAAAATTCGTCACACGGACGGGTTCCTCGCCCGACCTCGCAAGCCAATAAGCCATGGAGGTCTACGTTGTTGTATCGCTGTCCGGTGACTCATGCTCGCCACAGCGCGTCACCGCCGACCGCTCCGGCGGTCGCAACGCGACCTGAAATGCCATGATAGATCTCCAACATATCTATAATTATTCATTGTTCCATGCTATTATATATTCTATTTTGGATGTTTAATGGGCTTTATTATACACATTTATATTATTTTTGGGACTAACCTACTAACCCAAGGCCTAGTGCACATTGTTGTTTTTTTGCCTATTTCAGTGTTTCGCAGAAAAGGGATATCAAACGGAGTCCAAACGGAATGAAACCTTCGGGAGAGTTATTTTTGGAACCGTATCTTCACAGAAGACTTGGAGTACACGTGAGAGAACGAGAGAGACGACCACAAGGGTCCAGGGCGCGCCCAAGGGGGCAGGCACGCCCCCACCCTCGTGGGCCCCTCTGGCTCCCCCGATGCCCTCCTTCCTCCTATATATATCCATGTACCCTGAAAACATCGAGGTAACAAAGAAAACCCTAATTCCACCGCCGCAACCTTCTGTTCCCGTGAGATCCCATCTTGGGGCCTGTTCCGGAGCTCCGTCGGAGGGGGGATCGATCACGGAGTGCTTCTACAACAACACCATAGCCTCACCAATGAGTTGTGAGTACTTTACCACAGCCTTCGGGTCCATAGTTATTAGCTAGAAGGCTTCTTCTCTATTTTTGGATCTCAATACAAAGTTCTCCTCGATATTCGAGGAGATCTATTCGATGTAATCTTTTTGCGGTGTTTTTGTCGAGATCCGATGAATTGTGGGTTTATGATCAAGATTATCTATGAACAATATTTGATTCTTCTCTTAAATCTTTTATGTATGATTATAATATCCTTGCAAGTCTCTTCGAATTATTTGTTTGGTTTGGCCTACTAGATCTATAGTTCTTGCAATGGGAGAAGTGCTTGGCTTTGGGTTCAATCTTGCGGTGTCCTTTCCCAGTGACAGCAGGGGCAGCAAGGCACGTATTGTATTGTTGCCATCGAGGATAAAAAGATGGGGTTTATATCATATTGCATGAGTTTATCCTTCTACATCATATCATCTTACTTAAAGCATTACTCTGTTCTTATGAACTTAATAATCTAGATGCATGCTGGATAGCGGTGATGTGTGGAGTAATAGTAGTAGATGCAGAATCGTTTCGGTCTACTTGTTACGGACGTGATGTCTATATATAATGATCATGCCTAGATATTCTCATAACTATGTGCTTTTCTATCAATTGCTCGACAGTAATTTGTTCACCCATCGTAGAATTCTGCTTTCATGAGAGAAGCCCCTAGTGAAACCTATGGCCCCCAGGTCTATCTTTATCATATTACTTTCCTTCAATTTCTGATGCCGTTGTTTATTTACTTTATTTACTTTCTGTTCTTATACCAAAAATATTATCCTATCCTATCTATCAGATCTCACTTTCGTAAGTGACCGTAAAGGGATTGACAACCCCTTATCTTGTTGGTTGCGAAGTTCTTATTTATTTGTGCAGGTGCGAGGGACTCGCGCGCGGTCTCCTACTGGATTGATACCTTGGTTCTCAAAAACTAAGGGAAATACTTACGCTACTGTGCTGCATCACCCTTTCCTCTTCGAGAATACAACGCACGCTCGAGAAGTACCATGCCACGGTCAGATTCGCCGCGCTCGTCGGCGACGCCGGGTCGGTTAACATGCTGCTCCACGCCCGCGAGGTACACATCCCTTACTTCTCTCAGACGCCCCCGACGGCCCCGTTCCCGTAAGTTCGTCGCCTACCAGGTACGCAAGTCAATTATAGCAATTAATTGCCATGTTACCTATTGCGATAGTTAAGCTAGCCCATGCAAAAACTTCTCGTCCACGACCTCAAGTCCTTGGGCCGTTACCCAATGGTTTAATAGTCCGATGGCCATGCAGAGGAGTAAATGCACCAGTTTGCTTTGCCCTTAGTTGATGACTAACACACATGCATGCACTTGGTCAAATCCATCACTGAGTTGGTTCACCCGTTCGCTCGGGCGAGTATTCCAGCCGGACGACTACCAGTCTCACTCACATGGATTGTACACTCGAACTAGGTAATGTACAGATTTACCCGGGGGCTGGCTACACCCCTGCGAGTAGCCATGTCATCCTCCGATATCAAGTGCCCGACGAAGCACAAACTCCTCCCTCAGGCCAGCGCGCGAGATTCCTCCCCCGGCGCCGTCATTTTGCCATGTTCAGGTTCACCCAGACGAACAATTTACTCGAATGGTCAACAAACTTCCGTGGCGGTTGGACACTTGGCTGCCACGCGTGTCATCACAAATCCATCGCGGCAGTTCTAGAATACTTAAGACGGCCGACATCGAAAACTCTCCTATGCGGTTAGTGGCAAGATAACCCCGACATCACCCAGTACTGGGGAGGTAGTTCGGGAGTATTGCCATAGCTTGTATAGTAGATGCGTTTCGAAGGTCCGAGGTAAACGGTTTCCGAGAACAACTGGTTATGTGTTGAAGGATGGATACAGCTAGATGTAGGATTAGAGTTGAGTGCGCGGTGCTTCCCCTGTATCCCCAACACCTGATTGCATAACTGGAAACTTTCGGAAATTAATAGGTGGGTTCATCTAGTAGTTCTAGGCATTCTTCCAACGAGTGCATGATATGAAGATCGGGGTTCTACATTGAGTGAAGTGGTTTTATGGACTTGTTCTGATCGGGAGTTGCATCTTAAAGGGTCCTTGGCTATGCTGATCCGGGGATTGCAAAACCCTTTTGTAACACGTTCCATAAGCTTTCAGCACGAATATGTCGAACGAAGCTTCTATCTTGTATTTGTTCTTCTGCTCCTTGTTGCTTTTATTTATCTTTTGTTCTTCCAAGTGGCTTCTCGACAAGTTGATGTACCTGCGTAATTCATTCGTTCAATTCTCTGTTCGGATAGATATGTTGCAACATAATCTTCTTCATAAACATATCTATCCTTTGTTTTGATTTGATTCTGGTATTCGAGTTGCTTCGATGTCAAGTGTTGATTCCATACCTTTCCTAATCGGTGTTCTCATATTTCTATGGGAGTGCTAGTCCTTCTCGACCATCGAGATTTTCATGTTAATCTTTTTCAACCGGTGTGCCTTCTCTTCAAGTTATTCCATACGGATGCCGTTGAGAAATCCGACGATTTGTCTGTTTCATTCATCCCAAGTTGCCTTTGTTTTCCCCGCCCTCCCTCCCTTTTTCTTCTTGGAGCCAGAAATTCTCAGATGAAGTATCCATTTTATTCATGTGATATTTCTTCATTCTTTTCCTTCAATGTTCTTATCCGGTGTTTTATCGTGAAGATGATCAAGAGCTTCAAGTTCATCATTCTTTTGTTCTCAAATTCTGTCGATGGATGGAATTCAAGATTTCGGTGTTGATCTTATCCTTTTCCTCATTTCACAATGCTTTCTTATTCCGGTGCTCCAATTAATCATTCTCCTCTTGCTATTCATATCTGGAGAGTTGAAGATATCTCAGAAGATTCATAATTCCATTCTTAATCCGTTCAAGCTATTTTTGAGGATTGTCATCTTATTCAAGCCATTTAATTCAACCGGTGCAATATCTCTTAAGCAATCTTTTCAACGGTGATTTCTTTGAGTGGGCCCTAACCCACAGGTCTTTTTCTAGGATCTTACCTGACTCTTCTATTTTCCAGAGTTATATTCAAATTCTTTTCAAAGTGTGACGTAAGAATGATTCCATCAATCACATGCATTCTCCAAGCTTGTTTTCAATTATCTCCATCTTTAGCTCTACCTTCCTCTTGTCATTCGTCCGGAGTATCTCGAAATTCTTCATGGCATTTCTCATCTTCATTTTCAACATTTGAAGACCGGAGAAGTGTTTCTCTTAAATCTTGGCCCGTTCTCTTCAAGATTCGTGATTCTAGCTTCTTGCCATCCTCATTAGTGTTCAGATTGTGAGGAATTCTTTTCATAACCATCCGAAGCATTTCATGAATTCTTTTCTTTGTGTTCCTCCGAAGGCCAGCATTTCAGAAGATTCTTCGTTCTCAGTTTTCAACTTCGTCCTCCAAATATTCTTCATTGATGTCTCTTCGTTCGCCTCCATATTTTTACGGTGGTTCGTTCAAGATTACCCTTCCGTTGTTATCGTTTTAATTCATTTGTTCTTTCACAATCCTACCGGTGGTTCGTTGAAGATTTATCCAAGGTTGTACTAGATCTCTCTTTAATTTTTTGCAACGAGAATAAGTAGTATGCCAAATCCATTGCTTGTCATCAATTTAAATTGGTGAAGGAGATGCATCACATAATTCTTATTCTTATTCCTTCAAGGTGATTTAATTCTTTTGTCTGGAGCTTGTTCATCATATCATATTCTCGCTTCTAAGTGGTTCATCTGGTTTTCCGGAGCTCCAAGTTATTTCTATTATATCATTTCAACCTCCATCTAATTCATCGCAGGACTTGAATCTTATTCTTTCATCTTTCATTTCTCGTGCTTTCATTACCGGAGTTCTCATGCTGGTTCATCATTTAATTCATCCTCGAAGTCTTCATCAAGATTCTTGTTGGAGCTCAAGCATTCTTCATCATGCTTTCCAAGTGCAATTCTTTCTACCTTATTGGTTGAGATGGTGGTATGCCATTTTTAACAATTTTCCTTCATGTTGCATGATTCACAAGTTGTCAGGATGGGATATTTAAACCCATCATTTTCTTTGTTCAGGAGATCTTTCCAACCACTCAATTTATTCATTGGAGTTATCTTGGGTTATAATTCACCTAAAAGCTTTCCTTGAGAATTGTTGCTATTATGGTGCTTATAAATGAGCCAAGTTCTTCATTATCCTTCCGGTGAATTAGTTTATCGTCTCCTTGTTGATCTCAATCCAATCAAATGTTTTCGTAGATGGCTGGTTGTCACCTCTTAATTTTGAGATGTTTTCCATAAGCCCACATCGAGCTTATTCTTTTCGTTGTTGATTTTTTCCAACAACTCCGTTCAATCATTCTTCGTAAGGATGCTCTTTCAAATTCATTCGTGGGAGAAGTTGTCATCTTCTTCTTCGTTCTTTTCTTCCCAACGATCTAGCATCTATTCTTCGTTCCGGAGGCATTGTGATGTTGCTCTCTCCAAACCATCATCTCGTTTTATCGAGATCGTGTTCTTTTCTTTGCTAGTCCATTTAACTGGAGTGTTGTATTCTTCATTCAAGTTCCGTCATCTATCTAGTTTTGCCTCTCTTTTCAACCGGAGTGCTGTCTGAATCTTTCTTAACCTTGTGCTATTCTTTTGTTCCGGAGGCTATGTGTTGTTGATTTCATCAAGTATCATTCCATCTCCTCAAGTTCTTGTTCAATTCCTTCCATTTTCAGACGGAGTGCTGTCCAAATTCTGTCATTCTTATTCCTTGGCTATACCGTTGTAGTTTCATATTCTTCTGGTTCGTAAGCTCTTGTTTCATGTCTTTCAACCTTCCAGGTTCTCGTGGTGTTCCTTGTTCCTCATTTTACCGGAGTGCTCTAAACTTCGTTCATCTCTGTTGTATTCTTCTTTCAACTTGTTTAACCTCTCAAGGTTCTTTGGTTTCATTCGTTTGTCGAAGAAGCAACTTTGTTTTACCTCTTCCTCTTCCGTTTTTACCCGGTGCTATCTCTAGGATCTCGGGTCGAGATCCTCTGTTTGTGTGGGAGAGTTGTGACGCCTGAAGACCGACGTCCCAGAAGATTCCAGAAGATTCCAGATGTTCCGGGTTCTCCCGTGTGTTTCTTTTGTGCTTGTGTTATTTATTTTTGCATAAAAACTTGATCATGTCATCCGCATCATGTTAACAACATTATATGTGTGAATTGTTGTTTACTTAAATTGCTAAACATGCCATGGGGATTTTCCGGAATTTGTTGTTATTTTCCGGCCTCATTTAATTTGTCTAAATAGTGTAGTTTTATTATGCTTCACCTCTTGCCATGTTAAAAACATTTAATCTTGACTTGTAAATAAACGAGAGTCAATTAAATAATTAAAATGTGGTGTTTCGTCAATATGCAACTCGTTGCATATTGAGCTCCACTTAACTTGTAGTACTTGTTTATGCACTTTGCCATGCCATGCACAATTAAACCGGACATGCATCATACTTGGATGTGCATCGTATGCCATGTTTATGCTTGTGTGTTTACCGTGTTTATTGTTTCTTTCCGGTTTGCTTCTCTTGGTAGCTTCGGTTTCATTCCGGAGTTGTGAGGTTTCGCTCGACTGTTGCTCCGTCTTCTTCATGGATCCGTTCTTCTCCCTTGTGGAATCTCAGGCAAGATGATCATACCCTTGGATACCTTTACTACCATTTCCATGCTTAATTGTCTCGATGCTATCGTTACATGTCGCGCTACCCATCTTTTATGTCAGCCTCTCCTTGTTGCCATGAAACCTCTAACCTTGATACCTTCCTAGCAAAACCACTGTTTGGCTATGTTACCCGCTTGCTCAACCCCTCTTATAGCGTTGTTAGTTGCAGGTGAAGATGAAGTTCGTTCCAGGAGGGAACTTGTTGTTGTTATATCACAATATCTATTATTATTAATAACACACCTATATACTGGGCATGGGTGGAAGGCTTGGCCTTTTGCTCGGTGTTTTGTTCCACTCATGCCACCTTAGGCGCCGATAAACCGGCATTATGTTCCTTGATTTTGCGTTCCTTACACGATGGGTGGATGGGGACCCCTTTACAGTTCGACTTTGAATAAAACTCCTCCAGCAAGGCCCAACATTGGTTTTAATTTGCCTCATAATAACAACTTAATTAAATAATTAAATTTGCATAGGGAGTCGCGTCCCCGGGTTCTTAATTGTACATAGCAGGGGGGCCAGTGCTGATGGTGTTGGTCCCAAATAGAGTCGTGTGCGGCGTCCCCCCCTTGGAAACTTGGGGTTTGGCCGATGTACGCTGTGCTCATCCGGTCGTGGCCTGAGACGAGATACGCGCGGCTACTATCAGGGTGTCGACACACCGGGAGGTCTTGCTGGACTTGTTTTACCATTGTCGAAATGTCTTGTGCTACCGGGATGCCGAGCCTGATCGGATTTCCCTAAGATAAGGAGTGATGATATTATATTTATCACTTCAGCTAATCGTGAGAGCTTGTGATGGGCTAAGTTGGAACACCCCTGCAGGGTTATGATCTTTCAAAAGCCGTGCCCGCGGTTATGTGGCAGATTGGAATTTGTTAATGTCCGGTTGTAGAAAACTTGACAGATGATCCGAAGTAAAACACACAACTGTGTGAGTAACCGTGATTGTCTCTTTTCACTTTGAGAAGAGAACACAGTGGGGTTATGTTTGACTCGTATGTAGTTCAGGATCTTTAGCAATCACTACTTTTGCGACCGTTGCATAGATGCTCATCTTATTCTTGTACTCGTAAGTTAGCTACCATATTATGCTTAGCCGCTGCTGCAGCCTCACCACTTTACCTCTTCCTACCCATAAAGCTTTGCTAGTCTTGATACCCATGGTTATGGGATTGCTGAGTCCTCGTGGCTCACAGATACTACAACACCAGATGCAGGTTCATCCGAGTTTGAAGCAGGAGATGGATCAGTACTTCACTGGGAGCTCGATGAAGAGAGTGGCCTTATGCTTGTGACATTTTCGACGATCAGTAGTGGTTTCTACTAGGATTCGATCTAGACCTGTGGTTTTATGTTGTTTGGTATCTTGTCTTTTGGATCTTACCCTTAGATGGGCTGTGATGTTTTGAATGATGTTTCGCTTATGTAATGTATTGTGTGAAGGGGCGAGTGTAAGCCAACTATCTCTTTTGCATTTTAATCCCTCTTTTACATGAGTCGTGCAAAGATACCAAACTTGAGATCATTCCAGAATGGGCTTATACCTTTAAGTCGTGCCTCGACACGTAGGAGGTATAGTCCCATCCTGGGCATTACATCACCTCTCCGCCACTTGGCCTCCCATGTGTCGCCACTTGGTGGAACACGCCTTCACTTTGACCACCCCGCGCGTCATCACTCAACAGGACACGTCCTCACCACTCGGTCACTCCGTGCGTTGCCACTCCATGGGACACGTCTTCACTTTGACCGCCCCACGCGTCATCACTCGATGGGACACATCCTCGCCACTCGGCCGCTCCGCGCGTTGACACTCCATGGGACATGTCTTCACTTTGACCGCCCCACATGTCATCACTCGACAGGACACGTCCTGGCCACTCGGCAGCTCCGCGTGCTGCTACTCCATGGGATACGTCTTCACTTTGACCGCCTCGCGCGTCATCACTCGATATTACACGTCCTCACCACTCGGCCGCCCTGCACGTCGTCACTTGGTCGTACACGTCTTCACTTTGACCACCCCGCGCGTCGCCACTCGGCCGCCCCGCGCGTTGTCACTTGGTTGTACACGTCCTCGCCCCTCAGTCGCCCCGTGCGTCACGATCAGTCAGACATGTCTTCACCACTACACCCCTAACACGGGAATGACTAAGTTACTCATATGATCAAACCTCATATCGCACTCTGTAGCAAGCTTACCTCTTTCGAGCATCACTCGGGGGCTGCACACAGCCGTGGGCTATGCCGCCCTCAGGGGTTACGCCCACTTGATCAACCTATTGATCACATCGGGAATATTTTTCTGACCATACATGCTCGATCCGCCGAAGATCTATAAGGGTAGCATCGTCCACTCAGACGATCGCCAAATCATTACCTGGAGTCATCTTCAGGACTGCAAAATGGTGAAAACGACGCTCCTCTACGGATACATTTGGCCCTTATTCTAGGCTCCAAGGCATCGGTTTCACACACTTGGACTCAGAAATGGCATGTGATGATGTTCCTCTGGCATAATGAGTGGCCTCTCTCTGGAGAGTCAGCCCACACACTAGCATCGCCACTCGGATTTCATGGCATTTCCACATCGGACCACTAGTCTATCTCCTCCGGGAGACATACGAGTGCCACCAAGTTTTTCCTTGCAATCAACATACCCCGATCAGTCGGGAAGCACGTCCACTTGAACAAGTACCCATTTCATGCAAAAGGGTGAAAACGAAGCTCCTCTACGGATACTATGTGCTCTTACAAATACCCCTTTCATGCAAAAGCTAACGGTCAATGTAAGAAGTACTACTGGAATGTTTACTCCCCGGAGTGGCCAGCTTTTTTCTACAGTCGGCAGTTTCAAGGCCGAATTTATTTACTGTGCCAAGTGCACGAAGATCAGTCTAACTGACTCAGCTCCAGGCTGAGCTTATTTACCATGCCAAGCGCTTGAAGATCCATCCGATTGACTCAATTTCAGGCTAAAAGATATTTACTGTGTCGACTGCATGGAAGTTTACCGGAAGACTTAAACCCTCTGCCAGACTCATCTAGTCTGACAGAGGCTCGGGGACTACACCCAATGAGTGCACTGAGCGTGCCCCCACTGGAAGAGAACTCAGAAAGAAACATTTTGCTCGGTCAAGTCCAACATCAACATTCAAGTACAACTCAACTTCCGAGTCGGAGAGGAACAAGTTCAATCAATACAAGCTAAGAAGATTTTTAGTTCTCTCAGACCCCCGCCAACTGCTCACAATCGATAACGGTCTCGGGGACTACACCCAATGGGTGCACTCAGCGTGCTCCCACTGGAGTAATCTCCACTCGGTACGGCCTGACCAGACCGAGTGACGAACAACAAACAAACAAGTTCTAAGGCTCATGTTGACCACCAAAAAATTTCTATAAGGTGAGTTTGATGCTCCTCCGTGGACTTGTTTTGAGCCTTCTTATAGGACTCAAAGCGTGAAACTCATAAGTTTGGATCAAGAACCAACTCGTATTGACGTTCCTCCGGGTTAAGAATGGCATCTCTCCGAGAGAGCAGTCCATGTGTCAATCTTGTTGCCCAGATTTAATGTCACACCCATACTTTGACCACGAGTTAACCTCTTCCGAGAGATGAACGAATGTCACCAATTTGCTCCTTGCAGGAACTTAACCCAGATAAGTCCAGAAGCACTGTACCAGAATCCATTTAGATTTTGTTCAAACCTTGGTTGTCTGAAAGAACGATGGCGGGTACCAAGTGTTTCTGTAATCACTCGGGCCAAATTGTGTCTTTCACAAACTAGTTCTGCAAAACCACAACCGATTCGGGGGCTAATGTTGGGGACAAACATAACAGGTAGGCCCACGAAGGGTCGAAATATATTAAAGCATGGGGTCCACACAGTAGATGGGTCCAGATAATTCTCACTCAGACATACCATTCATTCGGATGACAGGAAACCACTCAGCCGTATGGCTCACTCGGATACGCGAAGACCAACAGTCGACAAGGCATTCGAAGCATCATCTGACGTTACGGCATCAATGCCCCACTTTGTAACATAGGAGGTGAGGGGGTGGCGCACTCTATATAAGCCACCCCACCACTAGACTAAGGGGGCTCTTTCTTCCACCTCTCTCTCTTTCTTAGCCGTTAGCTCAGGCATGGCGATCCGTTCTCCTCACCCTCTCTCTCAAATACACCATGTAACTCCGTGTTCATGACAGATAATGAAAGCCTCTCCGGAGCACGAGACGTAGGGTCTCCACCGCGAGAGGCCCGAACTCGCTAAAACAACTGTGTCACCCATATGCATCTCGATAGATCATGCTCCTTTACCCTATCCCTTATTATTGTCGGAATCAATTCCATGACACCTGCAAAGACGTTGTCCATGATGCACCGGTGGGCTCGGTGCTGACCTTCGTCCTCGCGCACCCACCGTCCTGGTCTTCGTGCACCGAAACAGCAACCTTTCGGGATCGCATCGGGAACCGGCGGATGGCCTTGTTACCTTAGCACCAAAGGGGAAACTCTCTTCATCTGGGCCTACTAGCGATCCTCTAGCTTCGGTCGTCGCCATGCGCATCACCCACGTGAAGATGCAGGGTTGCGTGACTCTGCTAATGTAACACCCCTAGACCGATACGCCAGGTGTCAGCCAGTTATTCATCGTCGTTGCCATGTCATCTGCTTGCGTGTTGCATTTTTCCATGTCATCATGTGCATTGCATCCTCATGTTTTCAAAACTTGCATCCGTCTGAGTCCGCCCGTCCTTTCTGTTGTCCGTTCTGAGCCCAGACACACTTGCACGCGCCCGCGGCACCTCCGAATATTTATTTTATGAGTGGCAGGAAAATATTCTTGGAATGGGATGAAACTTGGCGTGTGGTCTTATTATAGCATAGGTAGACCGCCTACCAAATTTCATCGCATTTGGAGTCCGTTTGATATTCCAACGGTTAACCGCGTTAACCGCCGGATGCCATTTCTCTTTTGGCCCAGCACCCCTCCACAACATCCCGCTAGCCCATCCCAACCACCTCCATGCTCTCGGTCGTATCATCATGATCGCGTAGCCGAAAACCACACCTCATTTGGAATCTCCTAGCTCCATCTACCTATAAAAACACCTCCCCCATCCAAATGTGGAAACCCTAGTTCATTTCCTTGTTTTCCGCACTCCTACAGAGACCGCCACATCACCTCCCGCCGCCACGTGGCAGCTCCCCACTGGTCACCGCCCCACGCCCACATCCCCGCACCGCGCCGGCCCGCGAGCCCACGGCCGGCCCGCGCCCGGGCCTCGCCGGGCCCCGCGCCTCCACGCCTCCCTGGCTCGCTCTGCCACACTGCCACCGCCGGGCGCTCCGCCATCACGCCATGCCACCGCCGCCCGCCCGGCCGGTTCTTCTCAACCTCCGCCACCGCGCCTTGTGTCTACCGGAGCCGCCCATCCTCGCCAGATCTGTCCCATCTCGATCGGTCCCCACCGGCCCTGCCCCGCCCTCACCGGCGCCGGCAGCCGCCGCCCTGCCTCCTGCTCGAGTGAGCGCTCAAAGAGAACGACGGCTGTGTCGGCCGTGGGCCCGACCTGACCGCCGCCTCGGGCCGTCCCAAGTCCCCTGCCCCGCTGGCCCAGTTCCGCCAAGGCCCAGGCCGGCCTGCCCGAGCCTCTTCACCAACCTGGGCCACGGCCCGCTAGGTGAGCGCCCGCCGGCCCTATCCCTTGCCTTGTGCGCATCTTAGTGTCTCCCACACCCGTCTGTTTTTTCCCGTTAAAAAAACTGCAAAGTCCTTTGAAAACTATTATCATCATGGCATACTGAGAGTGTGATAACTTTTTCTGTGATGGTCCGATTTGAGCATACGATATGTCAAAATGTTCGTCTCGTGATGCTCTTCGTATTGTTGTACTATGGCATGCTTGTTTGAGTTCATCTTGATGCCCTAATCATCGTTGCAAAAGTGCTATATGTTATAAACTGCTGATAACTGTTATTTTGTTAGCATGTTTGTGAGGTGACATCTTTGTGCATGTTGGTCGAAATGGAGTGTATGATATATCAAAATGTTCATTATGAAGTGCTCTACATGATGGTGGCTGTAGCATTCATGTTAGGTGCCATCTTGCCATGTTTATCTTTGTTGCAAAAGTGCATGTGGCTGTTAAGTGCTGAAACTTGTTATGAGATGCTGATTTGTCATTTTTGTATCTTTATGTGTGACTTTTGTTTGAGCTACATGTCAATATGTTATAGAAGCAAAATCTTACCATCTTTTCTGTGGTGCAATCCACTTTTCATGATATGCCTTGTGGTGATTGCAACAAGCTTGCAAAGTGACCTACTCGTTTTTGGCTGCCGTGTTTGCTTGATGCCCCACTCAGATCAATGAATGTTATGGGTTGTCCAATGACCATGTCTTGATGTCCATGTTATGATCTATCCATTCTTGCCCTTGTTTGCATTAATGGCCTGCTGTAGCTTGTTGTTTTCATGCTCTCAAGTTGCTATAAAATGTTTATGTCAGCCTATTATCAGCAAGTTCAGTTTTGTCATGTGAATAGCTAGTGTTCTATGCATCATATGACCATGTTCTTGCCATGAGTAGCTTCATAAACATGTCCTCTTGTTGTTGGTTATCTTCACATGCAATGATATGCTTTGAGATGAGTTGCACAAGCTTGCAAACATACCTACTTGTCGTTGTTGCTGCCATGTCTAGTTTATTTCACTAAGTTTGTGAAACTATTATCTTTTGCAATATTGCCATGATGTTTTTAGCATGTTCTGGTGATCTTTTGTAGTAGATCTTCGGTCATGCTTGTAGTGCTGGACATGTACATGCTTGCCATGCCCTTTGTTGCGATGAAATGGAATTGTATCATGGTGTTTCGTTGTCAACTAAGTGCCATATTGTTGTTTTGGACATCTTGTTGTTATATCTCGTTTCATGTGTATGTATTGAACCGTTGCTCCGTTCTGAGCGTGTCCTATATGAAACTTGTGAGTTTTTACATGTTGATGCATAATAACATGTTGAATACCTGTTTGGAGTGTGTTCGCTTGATGTTTGGATGCGTTCTGCATCAATGCCATGCTTGTCTTGTTTTGCTCATATCTTCTAGGCCGTAGCTCCGAACTAAATAAACTTTATGTCAAACTTGACTAGATTTTCGAGTAGATCATCATGGTGCATATTAACTTGTTGTTTTACAACTTTAACATATGGTTTGTTCAGATCTGGACCAATTTCAAAAATGGCATATGAGGACTTACCGGAATTGTTATATGTTGTTTCCGGCCTCATTTAAACTTGCCTTGTTGTTTGTTCTTGTTTGCATCATCCCTTGCCATGTTTTGCATCATATAGACTTGTCTTGCAATATACTTGGTCGAGCATTATGTCGTGTTCTTGTGTGGTGTGTTTACCGTGTTGCTTGCTTCTTCTCGTTAGTGCTTGTTCTGTTGCGATCGTGAGGATTCGTTCGTCTACACTTGGCTCGTCTTCGTGGCTTCTTCTTCGTCTTCTGCATGGGCTCGTTCTTCTTCTTGCGGGATCTCGGGCAAGATGACCATCACCTTGGATACCTTTACTACCATTTCTATGCTAGTGGTCTTGATGCTATCGCTATATGTCGCGCTACCTATCTATTTGTCAGCCCCTCCTTGTTGCCATGAAACCTCTAACCTTTGACACCTTCCCAGCAAACCGTTGTTTGGCTATGTTACCCGCTTGCTCAGCCCCTCTTATAGCGTTGTTAGTTGCAGGTGAATATGAAGATTGATCCATGTTAGATCTTGGTGTTCGAATATTACAATATCTATTAATTAAATTAATGCATCTATGTACTTGGCAATGGGTGGAAGGTTGGCCTTTGCTCGGTGTTTTGTTCCACCCATACCGCCTTAAGAATCGATAAACCGGCGTTATGTTCCTTGATTTTACGTTCCTAACATGGTTGGGTTTTATGGGCTCCCCTTGATAATTCGCACTGCTTAAATCTTTTCCAGCAAGACCCAACTTTGGTTTTACATTTGCCTAATAACTAAAATTTTGCATAGGGACTAGCTACCCCGAGGACTTAATTAACAACCCGGGCCAGTGGTCCTCATGAGTGTTGATCCAAACTAGGCAACCTGCGGGGCCACCTTGGGGAAACCCGAGGTCTGGTATATACCTGTAGCTTGACCCATCCGGCCGTGGCCTGAGACGAGATACGCGCGGCTAATATCTTGC
This sequence comes from Secale cereale, assembly GCA_902687465.1. NCBI lineage: Eukaryota > Viridiplantae > Streptophyta > Magnoliopsida > Poales > Poaceae > Secale > Secale cereale. The sequence goes on along the minus strand of LR738715.1, from coordinate 669,468,610 downwards.
TGGATAAGTTTTACCTTTGTCGAAATATCTTGAGCACGGGATTTCGAGAATACTCGGGTCTTCCCACTTTGGAGTTGCGACTCTCCAGATCGTGCGCTTGTGATGGGCTAAGTTGGGACACCCCTGCAGGGTTTTGATCTTTCGAAAGCCATGCCCGCGGTTATGTGGCAGATGAGATTTTGTTAATGTTCGATTATAGAAAACTTGACAGAGGATCCGAAATAAAATACACGAACCGCGTGAGTAACCGTGACCGTCTCTTTTCATTTTGAGAAGAGAACACGGTGGGGTTATGTTTGACTCGCACGTAGTTCAGGATCTCTAGCGATCATTACTAGTTTGCGACCGTTTTGCGTAGAGGCTCATCTAATTCTTGTACTCATAAGTTAGCCACCATACTTTTGCTTAACCCCTGCTGCAACCTCACCACTATCCTTTCCTTACCCAATAAAGCTTTGCTAGTCTTGATACCTATGGTTATGGGATTGCTGAGTCCTCGTGGCTCACAGATACTACAACAACAGTTGCAGGTGCAGGTTTTCAATGAGTTGACGTGAGAGCGATGTACTTGTGTTGGAGTTATTTCTTCTTCTACCTCGTCAGTCTTGGGTTAGGTTCCTGGTCGGCAGCCTGGGATAGCAGGATGGATGTCTTTGAGCTTTTCATGTTTGCATCCGTAGTTGGATGTCTTGTGTTGATGATGTTGTATTCATGTGAATTCTATGACTTGTATGAATCTCCATGTATGTATGTAATGGTACAATGTAATGATATTCATCTTGCTAAGCGCCTGAAATGCGGTTGTGCCTCAACCACAAGTTTTATCTAGTGATCGAGATAGAATCGCATCTTGGGCGTGACAAGTTGGTATCAGAGCCTCGACCGTCCATAGGAGCCCCCTTGATTGATCGTAGTTTGGCCGTTGTCGAGTCTAGAAGAAAAAAAAAATTGGAGTCTACTTATATCGGAGAGTAGGAATTCTTTTTACTCCTCGGCCCCTTCATCGCTCTGGCGAGGAATCTTGACGTAGGTGTTTTGAATTACTCCTTTTCCTCTTCAATTTTTCTTTAGGATCACGCGGTTAGTTTTCATTTGTTGCGTTGTCAGCTCTTGTCATCTGGCGCACTTCTCCTTGAGTTGATTCGACCCTCTTCGTCTTTGGCAAGTTCAATCCTCAGTTCTTTCCAACCGGCGTCGTTTTCCTCGTCCGTTGTGGTCTTTCTTTTTCCCACCCGCCCACCCTTTTCTTCTTGGACCGGAGTCCTTAATCGAGTATCCATCCTACTCGTGTGAATCCTTTGCATTCTTTCCTCGGTGATTTCAGCCGATGGTTTCTCGTCTAGTTCATCATTCTTCATCTTCTTTTCTTCTCCGGTGGATTTCAATCCAATTTTTTTTTGGTGTTGTTCATATTCTTTCACCGGCACAAATGGTTTTCCTTTCTCGTTCGTCTCTTGCCATTTAATTGTTCCGAAGTTCTCAAGACATCTCAGGAGATTCATCTGTCTTCTGATTAATTCGAGGTTGTCACCCCATTCAAGTTTTTAAAGTGTTCTGGTGCATTATCTCCTTTTCGATCCTTCTCAACGGTGTTTTCTCTTCGGTGGGCTCATAAACCACAGGATTTTTTTTCAGGATCTTATCTGACTCTTCTAATTTCCCGGATTGTTCCGAAATTCTTTCAAGTGTGACGTAAGTATGGATTCAATCAGTCATATGCCTTCTTCAAGCTCGCTTTTAATTCTTTTCATCGTTGGTTCAACCTTTCCTATTTCTTTCTTCCGGAGTGTCTAAACAATTTTGGTGGTGTATCTCGTCGTCATTCCCAACATTTGAAGATCGAGGAAGAATTCCTTCAAATCTTGTCCGTTCTCTCAAAGATTCGTGATACTAGCATGATGCTATCCTCTTACTTGTTCCGATCGTGTCAAATTCTTTTCCTTACCCATCCGGAGTATTTCATGAATTATTTCTATTGTGTTCCTCCGAAGGCCATCATTTCAGAAGATTTCTACGTTCTCAGTTTTCAACTTCGTCCTCCAAATATTCTTAATTGATGCCTCTTCGTTCGTCTCCGTATTCTTCAGGTTCTTCGTCCAAGTATTCCTTAGGCAGTTCACGATCTCTTCGTTCTCTTGCATCTAAATTCCCCAAGTGCTTTATTCTCCCCGGTGATTCATTCTCTTGTATTCACTCAATTTTAATTCTTCCCGGTGGTTCATTCATTTCATCACTCGGCTTCAATTCTTACGGTGGTTCATTCCTTTCATCACTCGGCTTCAATTCTCACGGTGGTTCGTTCATAATTCCTTTTCCGGTGTTATCATATCAATTGTTCGTTTTCCAATCCTACCGATGGGTCAAGTTGACTTTCTCGAGTTTTGCGTTCTATCCCTCTTTAAAAATTTCAACGAGAATAAGTAGTATGTGAATCCATTGCTTCACATCAATTTAATTGGTGGAGGATAAGCATAACATAATTCTTATTCATTCTCGTCAAGTTGATTTATTCCTTCCTTCGGAGTTTATTCTTGATGAATAAATTCTAGTCCCAAGTGCTTTCACCTTTTTCTTTCCGGAGTTCATAGTTTTCTCCGCCTTCTCATCGGAACCCCCGTCTAAATCATCGCAAGGCTTTAAACTTATTATTTTCATCTGTCATTTCTATATCGTCATCCTTTTGTTACCGGAGTTCCTCATGGTGGTTCTTCATGAGATAATCCATTCTTCAAGTGTTCTGAAAAATTCTTCTGGAGCAGCTAAAGTATTCTTCTTCTCGCAACTGGAAGTGCAAATAATTCTCCGTATTCTTTGGAAGTTGTCGTGGAATTAGCACGGCAGATGTCCGGTTTAGCGGACTTAGGTGTGAGGCCATCGTATGGGTTATCTTGAAGGGGTTAAAGCAGACGAAGGACACAGGGAGTTTATACTAGTTCGGCCCCTTTGATTAAGGTAAAAGCCTACATCTAGTTTGGTGTGGTATTGCTTGGGCGTCGATGACCAGGGAGCGAATCCACTTGCCTGTGTCTCGAGCTGTTGTTTCTTGTCCTTGAACCATCGCCGGGTCGTCCCTTTATATAGGAGGCGACGCCCGGTCTGGTTTACAGAGTCCCGAGGCCGGCTCATAAACGTGTCCGCCTCGGTCTCTACTCTTTCTATCTTACATCCCAAGTTACATGGTACGACGGTTTACATACCGTGGGCTTTGTACATGGGCCCTAAACCTCTATGGGCTATGACCACTTTGTTACATATTCTACTGGGCTTGTAATGATACAACCTTGTCAGTGTAATCCGGACCCTCCTGGCTGGTTTATACCCGCTAGTAATATTCCTGACAGAAGTGGAGTTTGCATTTCGTTCTTCATCTCATCTATTCAATATTTTGGTTGCGGCATAATTCACCTCAAGTCTTGAGATGTTTTAATAAGCCCACAACAAGCATATTCTTTTGTTGTTGATTCTTCAACAAATTCGTTCAAGCCTTCCTTCAAGATGCTCTTTTAATTCTTTGTGGTAGAAGTTGTCATCTTCTTCTTCGTTCTTTTCACTTCACTATTTCATTTCGTCCGGAGGCTTGTCTAGTTCATCTCGTCATGTATCGTTCCTTCTTCTCAAGTTCATGCTCTATTCTTCATTCTTGTTATTTGGCTATCTTGTTATATCGGTGCAGTTTCAATTCTTTTGGTTCGTTAAGCTCTAGTTTCGTGCCTTTCAACCACCTAGATTCTCGCCGTATTCCTTCTTCCTCTTGTCTAAGGAAGTCTTTGCAACTTCGTTCATCTCCGTGGTATCCTTTCTTTCAAGTGGCTCAACCTCTCAAGATTATTTTGCCTCTTCCGTCTCGTTCCTAAGATCTCGAGAAGAGATCTCTTGTTAGTAGGGGAGTGTTGTAACGCTCCGAGACGATGCGCCAGGTGTCAGCTAGTTATTCGTCGTCGTTGCCATGTCATCTGCTTGCGTGTTGCATTTTGCCATGTCATCATGTGCATTGCATCCTCATGTTTTCAAAACTTGCATCCGTCCGAGTCTGCACGTCCTTTCTGTTGTCCGTTCTGAGCCCACACACACTTGCACGCGCCCGCGACACCTCCGAATATTTCTTTTATGAGTGGCCGGAAAATGTTCTCAGAATGGGATGAAACTTGGCGTGTGGTCTTATTATAGCATAGGTCGTTGGATCGTGATCGCGTGGCCGAAAACCACACCTCATTTGGACTCTCCTAGCTCCCTCTACCTATAAAAACACGTCCCCCGTCCAAATGTGGAAACCCTAGTTCATTTCCTCGTTTTCCGCGCTCCTCCACAACTCCTCGCGCAGTCGGACATGTCCGCGCCGCCGCCGGACATGTCCACCGCCTCCAGCCACGCGTCCCGGCCAATCGGAGATCGCCACGTCACCTCTCGCCGCCATGTGGCAGCTCCCCACTGGTCACCGCCCCGCGCCCACATCCCCGCACCGCGTCGGGCCCGCGAGCCCATGGCCAGCTCGCTCCAGGGAAGCGCCAGGCCCCGCGCCTCCATGCCTCCCCGGCTCGCTCTGCCACACCACCGCCGTCGGGAGCTCCGCCATCGCACCATGCCGCCGCCCGCCCGCCCAGCCGGTTCTGCTCAACCTCCGCCGCCGCGCCTTGTGTCCACCGGCGCCGCCCCTCCTCGCCAGATCCGTCCCATACCGATCGGTCCCCACCGGCCCAGCCTCGCCCTCGCCGGCGCCGGCAGCCGCCGCCCCGCCTCCTGCTCAAGCGAGCGCTCGAGGAGAACGACGGCTGCGTCGGCCGTGGGCTTGACCTGACCGCCGCCTCGGGCTGGCCCAAGTCCCTTGCCCCACTGGCCCAGCTCCGCCAAGGCCTAGGCCGGCCTGCTCGAGCCTCTTCACCAACCTGGGCCATGGCCCGCTAGGTGAGCGCCCGTCGGCCCTATCCCTTGCCTTGTGCGCATCTTAGTGTCTCCCGCGCCCGTCTGTTTTTTTTTCCGTTAAAAAAACTGCAAAGTCCTTTAAAAACTATTATCATCATGGCATATTGAGAGTGTGATAACTTTTTGTGTGATGGTCCGATTTGAGCATATGATATGTCAAAATGTTCGTCTCGTGATGCTCTTCGTATTGTTGTACTGTGGCATGCTTGTTTGAGTTCATCTTGATGCCCTAATCATCGTTGCAAAAGTGCTATATGTTATAAACTGCTGATAACTGTTATTTTGTTAGCATGTTTGTGAGGTGACATCTTTGTGCATGTTGGTCCAAATGGAGTGTATGATATGTCAAACTGTTCATTGTGAAGTGCTCTACATGATGGTGGCTGTAGCATTCATGTTAGGTGCCATATTGCCATGTTTATCCCTGTTGCAAAAGTGCATGTAGCTATTAAGTGCTGAAACTTGTTATGAGATGCTGATTTGTCATTTTTGTATCTTTATGTGTGATTTTTGTTTGAGCTACATGTCAGTATGTTATAGAACCAAAATCTTACAATCTTTGTTGTGCTGCAAACCACTTTTCATGATATGCCTTGTGATAACAAGCTTGCAAAGTGACCTACTCGTTGTTGGCTATTTTCTTACAGTTGTTAAAAACTACTAAGTCTGAAACTGTTATAACCTGATGCCATGTTTGCTTGATGCCCCACTCAGATCCATGAATGTTTTGGGTTGTCCAATGACCATGTCTTGATGTCCATGTTATGCTCTGTCCATTCTTGCCCTGTTTGCATTAATGGCCTGATGTAGCTTGTTGTTTTCATGCTCTCAAGTTGCTATAAACTGTTACTGTCAGCCTGTTATCAGCAAGTTCAGTTTTGCCATGTGAATAGCTAGTGTTCTATGCATCCTATGGCCATGTTCTTGACATGAGTAGCTTCATAAACATGTCCTCTTGTTGTTGGTTATCTTCACATGCAATGATATACTTTGAGATGAGTTGCACAAGCTTGCAAACATGCCTACTTGTCGTTGTTGCTGCCATGTCTAGTTTATTTCACTAAGTCTACGAAACTGTTATCTTTTGCAATATTGCCATGATGTTTTGAGCATGTTCTCGTGCTCTTTTGTAGTAGCTCTTTGGTCATGCTTGTAGTGCTGGACATGTAAATGCTTGCCATGCCCTTTGTTGCCATGACATGTTATTGTATCATGTTGTTTCGTTGTCAACTAAGTGTTATATTGTTGTTTTGGACAGCTTGTTGTTATATCTCGTTTCATGTGTATGTGTTGAACCGTTGCTCCGTTTTGAGCGTGTCCTATATGAAACTTGTGAGTTTTTGCATGTAGATGCATAATAACATGTTGAATACCTGTTTGGAGTGTGTTTGCTTGATGTTTGGATGCGTTTTGCATCAATGCCATGCTTGTCTTGTTTTGCTCATATCTACTAGGCCGTAGCTCCAAATTAAATAAACTTTATATGAAACTTGACTAGATTTTCGAGTAGATTATCATGGTGCATGTTAACTTGCTGTTTAACAACTTTAACATAAGGTTTGTTCAGATCTGAACCAATTTCGAAAATGGCATATGAGGACTTACCGGAATTGTTATATGTTGTTTCCGGCCTCATTTAAACTTGCCTTGTTGTGTGTTCTTGTTTGCATCATCCCTTGCCATGTTTTTCATCATATAGACTTGTCTTGCATCATACTTGGTCGAGCATTATGTCGTGTTCTTGTGTGGTGTGTTTACCGTGTTGCTTGCTTCTTCTCGTTAGTGTTTGTTCTGTTGCGATCGTGAGGATTCGTTCGTCTACACTCGGCTCGTCGTCGTGGCTTCTTCTTCGTCTTCTGCATGGACTCGTTCTTCTTCCTTGCAGGATCGCAGGCAAGATGAACATCACCTTCGATACCTTTACTACCATTACTATGCTAGTTGTCTCGATGCTATCGCTATATGTCACGCTACCTATGAAGGAAATATGCCCTAGAGGCAATAATAAAGATGTTATTTGTATTTCCTTATATCATGATAAATGTCTTTTATTCATGCTAGAATTGTATTAACTGGAAACTTAGTACATGTGTGAATACATAGACAAAATAGTATGTCCCTAGTATGCCTCTACTGGACTAGCTCATTGATCAAAGATGGCTATGTTTCCTAGCCATAGACATGAGTTGTCATTTGATCAATGGGATCACATCATTAGGAGAATGATGTGATGGACTAGACCCATCCGTTAGCTTAGAACTATGATCATTTAGTTTTACTGCTATTGCTTTCTTCATGACTTATACATGTTCCTATGACTATGAGATTATGCAACCCCCGAATACCGTAGGAACACCTTGTGTGCTATCAAACGTCACAATGTAACTGGGTGATCATAAAGATGCTCTACAGGTGTCTCCGAAAGTGTTCGTGGTGTTGGCATAGATCAAGACTAGGATTTGTCACTCCGAGTGTTGGAGAGGTATCTCTGGGCCCTCTCGGTAATGCACATCATAATAAGCCTTGCAAGGAAATGACTAATGAGTTAGTCACGAGATGATGTATTACGGAACAAGTAAAGAGACTTGCCGGAAACAAGATTGAACTAGATATAGAGATACCGACGATCAAATCTCGGGCAAGTAACATACCGATGACAAAAGGAACAACGTATGTTGTTATGCGGTTTGACCGATAAAAGATCTTCGTAGAATATGTAGGAGCCAATATGAGCATCCAGGTTCCGCTATTAGTTATTGACCGGAGATGAGTCTCGGTCATGTCTACATAATTCTCGAACCCGTAGGGTCCGCACGCTTAACGTTTGATGACGATCGGTATTTTGAGTTTATGAGTTTTGATGTACCGAAGGTAGTTCGGAGTCCCGGATGAGATCACGGACATGACGAGGAGTCTCGGAATGTCCGAGATGTAAAGATTGATATATTGGACGACTATATTCGGACACCGGAAGTGTTCCGTAAAGTTTCGGAATTAACCGGAGTACCGGGGGTTACTGGAACCCCCTGGGGAAGCTATGGGCCTTAATGGGCCGTAGGAGAAAGAGGGAAGGAGGGCCAGGGCTGGGCCGCGCGCCCCCCACCCCTTGGTCCGAATTGGACAAGGAAGGAGGGGGGCCGGCGCCCCTTTCCTTCTCCTTCTCCCTCTCCTTCCTTTCCCCCTTCTCCCTTTTGGTAGTTCCTACTAGGAATAGGATTGCAATCCTATTCCTAGTAGGATTGCTCCTCCTTGGCGCGCCAATAGGGGCCGGCCGGCCTCCCCCTTGCTCCTTTATATACGGGGGCAGGGGGCACCCAAAGACACACAAGTTGAATTGTTTTAGCCGTGTGTGGTGCCCTCCTCCACAGAAACACACCTCGGTCATACTGTCGCATTGCTTAGGCGAAGCCCTGCGTCGGTAACTTCATCATATCCGTCACCACGCCGTCGTGCTGACGAAACTCTCCCGTGAAGCTCAACTGGATCAAGAGCTCGTGGGACGTCATCAAGCTGAACGTGTGTTGAACGTGGAGGTGCCGTACGTTCGGTGCTTGATCGGTTGGATCGCGAAGAAGTTCGACTACATTAACCGCGTCACTTGACGCTTCCACTCCCGGTCTACGAGGGTACGTAGACACACTCGCCCTCTCTTTGCTATGCATCTAGTAGATAGATCTTGCGTGATCATAGCAAAATTTTAAAATACTACGTTCCCCAACAGTGGCATCATGAGCCAGGTCTATGCGTAGATGATATGCACGAGTAGAACACAATGAGTTGTGGGCGATACTAGTCATACTGCTTACCAGCATGTCATACTTTGCTTCGGCGGTATTGTGAGATGAAGCGGCCCGGACCGACATTACGCTTACGCTTACGCTTGACTAGTTTCACCGTTATGAGCACTCGTTGCTTAAAGGTGACTGGCGGGTGTCTGTCTCTCTCACTTGAGCTGAATCGAGTGTGGCTACGCCCGGTCCTTGTGAAGGTTAAAACAGCACAAACTTGACGAAACATTGTTGTGGTTTTTGTATGCGTAGGTAAGAACGGTTCTTGCTAAGCCCGTAGCAGCCACGTAAAACTTGCAACAACAAAGTAGAGGACGTCTAACTTGTTTTTGCAGGGCATGTTGTGATGTGATATGGTCAAGACATGATGAGATATACGGTTTTGTATGAGATGATCATGTTTTGTAAAGTTATCGGCAACTGGCAGGAGCCATATGGTTGTCGCTTTATTGTATGAAATGCAATCACCATGTAATTGCTTTACTTTATCACTAAGCGGTAGCGATAGTCGTAGAAGCAATAGTTGGCGAGACGACAACGATGCTACGATGGAGATCAAGGTGTCGCGCCGGTGACGAAGGTGATCATGACGGTGCTTTGGAGATGGAGATCAAAAGCACAAGATGATGATGGCCATATCATGTCACATATTTTGATTGCATGTGATGTTTATCTCATTATACTTCTTATTTTGCTTAGAACGACGGTAGCATTATAAGATGATCCCTTACTAAATTTCAAGGTATAAGTGTTCTCCCTGAGTATGCATCGTTGCGAAAGTTCGTCGTGCCGAGACACCACGTGATGATCGGGTGTGATAAGCTCTAGGTTCAAATACAACGGGTGTAAGCCTGTTTTGCACACGCAGAATACTCGGGTTAAACTTGATGAGCCTAGCATATGCAGATATGGCCTCGGAACACTAGAGACCGAAAGGTCGAGCGTGAATCATATAGTAGATATGATCAACATAAGATGTTCACCATTGAAACTACTCCATCTCAAGTGATGATCGGACATGGTTTAGTTGATTTGGATCACGTGATCATTTAGATGACCGGAGGGATGTCTATCTAAGTGGGAGTTCATTAAGTAATAGGATTAATTGAACTTTAATTTATCATGAACTTAGTCCTGATAGTTTTTGCATATCTATGTTGTTGTAGATCAATGGCCCGTGCTACCGTTCCTTTGAATTTTAATGCATTCCTAGAGAAAGCTAAGTTGAAAGATGATGGTAGCAATTACACGGACTGGGTCCGTAACTTGAGGATTATCCTCATTGCTGCACAAAAGAATTATGTCCTTGAAGCACCGCTAGGTGACAAGCCCCCTCCTGCTAATGTAGACGCTTTGAACGTCTGGCAGACGCGGTCTGGTGACTACACGATAGTTCAGTGTGCCATGCTTTACGACTTAGAACCGGGACTTCAACGATGTTTTGAACGTCATGGACCATATGAGATGTTCCAGGAGTTGAAGTTAATATTTCAAGCAAATGCCCGGGTTGAGAAATATGATATTTCCAATAAGTTCTACAGCTGCAAGATGGAGGAGAACAGTCCTATCAGTGAACACTTGCTCAGAATGTCTGGGTACTACAATTATATGACTCAACTTGGTTGCAAAGTTGACGACGATAGTGTTATTGATAGAGTTCTTCAATCACTACCACCAAGCTATAAAGGCTTCGTGATGAACTATAATATGCAAGGGATGCAGAAGACAATTCCCGAGGTCTGCGCTATGCTCAAAGCTGTGGAGGTAGAAATCAAAAAGGAGCATCAAGTGTTGATGGTTAACAAGACCACTAGTTTCAAGAAAAAGGGCAAGGGAAAGAAGGGAACTTCAAGAAGAATAGCAAGACAGTTCCTACTCCCGCGAAGAAACCCAAGTCTGGAGCCAAGCCTGAAACTGAGTGCTTCTACTGCCAAGGGACAGGACACTGGAAGCGGAACTACCCCAAGTATTTGGCGGATAAGAAGGATGGCAAGGTGAACAAAGGTATATGTGATATACATGTTATTGATGTGTACCTTACTAATGCTCGTAGTAGTACCTGGGTATTTGATACCGGTTCGGTTGCTAATATTTGTTACTCGAAACAGGGACTACGGATTAAACGAAGATTGGCTAAGGACGAGGTGACGATGCGCGTGGGAAATGGATCCAAAGTCGATGTGATCGCCGTCGGCACGCTACCTCTACATCTACCTTCGGGATTAGTTTTAGACCTAAATAATTGTTATTTGGTGCCAGCGTTGAGCATGAACATTATATCTGGATCTTGTTTGTTGCGAGACGGTTATTCATTTAAATCAGAGAATAATGGTTGTTCTATTTTTATGAATAATATCTTTTATGGTCATGCACCCTTGAAGAATGGTCTAGTCTTGTTGGATCTCGATTGTAGTGATACACATATTCATAATATTGAAGCCAAAAGATGCAAGGTTAATAATGATAGTGCAACTTATTTGTGGCACTGCCGTTTAGGTCATATTGGTGTAAAACGCATGAAGAAACTCCATAGTGATGGACTTTTGGAATCACTTGATTATGAATCACTTGGTGCTTGTGAACCATGCCTCATGGGCAAGATGACTAAAACTCCATTCTCCGGAACTGTGGAGCGAGCAACAGAGTTGTTGGAAATCATACATACTGATGTATGCGGACCAATGAGTGTCGAAGCTCGCGGCGGGTATCGTTATTTTCCGACCTTCACTGATGATTTGAGCGGATATGGGTATATCTACTTAATGAAGCACAAGTCTGAAACATTTGAAAAGTTCAAAGAATTTCAGAGTGAAGTAGAGAATCATCGTAACAAGAAAATAAAGTTTCTGCAATCTGATCGTGGAGGAGAATATTTGAGTTACGAGTTTGGTCTTCATTTGAAACAATGTGGAATAGTTTCACAACTCACGCCACCCGGAACACCACAGTGTAATGGTGTGTCCGAACGTCGTAACCATACTTTATTGGATATGGTGCGATCTATGATGTCTCTTACCGATTTACCACTTTCGTTTTGGGGTTATGCTTTAGAGACAGATGCATTCACGTTAAATAGGGCACCATCTAAATCCGTTGAGACGACACCTTATGAACTATGGTTTGGCAAGAAACCAAAGTTGTTGTTTCTTAAAGTTTGGGGCTACGATGCTTATGTGAAAAAGCTTCAACCTGATAAGCTCGAACCCAAGTCAGAGAAATGTGTCTTCACAGGATACCCAAAAGAGACTGTTGGGTACACCTTCTATCACAGATCCGAAGGGAAGATATTCGTTGCTAAGAATGGATCCTTTCTAGAGAAGGAGTTTCTCTCGAAAGAAGTGAGTGGGAGGAAAGTAGAACTTGATGAGGTAATTGTACCTTCTCCTGAATTGGAAAATAGTACATCACAGAAAATTGTTCCAGTGATTCCTACACCAATTAGTGAGGAAGCTAATGATGATGATCAAGAAACTTCAGATCAAGTTTCTGCTGAACGTCGTAGATCAACCAGAGTACGTTCCGCACCAGAGTGGTACGGCAACCCAGTTCTGGAAGTCATGTTACTAGACCATGATGAACCTACGAACTATGAGGAAGCGATGATGAGCCCAGATTCCGCAAAATGGCTTGAGGCCATGAAATCTGAGATGGGATCCATGTATGAGAACAAAGTGTGGACTTTGGTTGACTTGCCCGATGATCGGCAAGCCATCGAAAATAAATGGATCTTCAAGAGGAAGACCGACGTGGACGGTAATGTTACTGTTTACAAAGCTCGACTTGTTGCGAAAGGGTTTCGACAAGTTCAAGGAGTTGACTACGATGGGACTTTCTCACCTGTAGCGATGCTTAAGTCTGCCCGAATCATGTTAGCAATTGCCGCATTTTATGATTATGAAATTTGGCAAATGGATGTCAAAACTGCATTCCTGAATGGATATCTCAAAGAGGAGTTGTATATGATGCAACCAGAAGGTTTTGTCGATCCAAAAGGTGCTAACAAAGTGTGCAAGCTCCAGCGATCCATCTATGGACTGGTGCAAGCATCTCGGAGTTGGAATATACGGTTTGATGAGGTGATCAAAGCATATGGTTTTATACAGACTTTTGGAGAAGCCTGTATTTACAAGAAAGTGAGTGGGAGCTCTGTAGCATTTCTGATATTATATGTGGATGACATATTGTTGATTGGAAATGATATAGAATTTCTGGATAGCATAAAAGGATACTTGAATAAGAGTTTTTCAATGAAAGACCTCGGTGAAGCTGCTTACATATTATGCATCAAGATCTATAGAGATAGATCAAGACGCTTGATTGGACTTTCACAAAGCACATACCTTGATACAGTTTTGAAGAAGTTCAAAATGGATCAGTCAAAGAAAGAGTTCTTGCCTGTGTTACAAGGTGTGAAGTTGAGTAAGACTCAATGCCCAACCACTGCAGAAGATAGAGAAAAAATGGAAGTCATTCCCTATGCCTCAGCCATAGGATCTATCATGTATGCAATGATGTGTACCAGACCTGATGTGTGCCTTGCTATAAGTCTAGAAGGGAGGTACCAAAGTAATCCAGGAGTGGATCACTGGACAGCGGTCAAGAACATCCTGAAATACCTGAAAAGGACAAAGGATATGTTTCTCGTGTATGGAGGTGTTAAAGAGCTCGTCGTAAACGGTTACGTCGATTCCAGCTTTGACACTGATCCGGATGACTCTAAGTCACAAACCGGATATGTATTTTTATTGAACGGTGGAGCTGTCAGTTGGTGCAGTTCCAAGCAGAGCGTCGTGGCGGGATCTACGTGTGAAGCGGAATACATAGCTGCTTCGGAAGCAGCAAATGAAGGAGTCTGGATGAAGGAGTTCATATCCAATCTAGGTGTAATACCTAGTGCATCGGGTCCAATGAAAATCTTTTGTGACAACACTGGAGCAATAGCCTTGGCGAAGGAATCCAGGTTTCACAAGAGAACAAAGCACATCAAAAGACGCTTCAATTCCATCCGCGATCTAGTCAAGGAGGGAGACATAGAGATTTGCAAGATACATACGGATCTGGATGTTGCAGACCCGTTGACTAAGCCTCTTCCACGGGCAAAACATGATCAGCACCAGGACTCCATGGGTGTGATGATAATTACTTTGTAATCTGGATTATTGACTCTAGTTCAAGTGGGAGACTGAAGGAAATATGCCCTAGAGGCAATAATAAAGATGTTATTTGTATTTCCTTATATCATGATAAATGTCTTTTATTCATGCTAGAATTATATTAACCGGAAACTTGGTACATGTGTGAATACATAGACAAAATAGTATGTCCCTAGTATGCCTCTACTAGACTAGCTCATTGATCAAAGATGGCTATGTTTTCTAGCCATAGACATGAGTTGTCATTTGATCAATGGGATCACATCATTAGGAGAATGATGTGATGGACTAGACCCATCCGTTAGCTTAGCACTATGATTGTTTAGTTTTACTGCTATTGCTTTCTTCATGACTTATACATGTTCTTATGACTATGAGATTATGCAACTCCCGAATACCGTAGGAACACCTTGTGTGCTATCAAACGTCACAACATAACTGGGTGATCATAAAGATGCTCTACAGGTGTCTCCGAAAGTATTCGTGGTGTTGGCATAGATCAAGACTAGGATTTGTCACTCCGAGTGTCGGAGAGGTATCTCTGGGCCCTCTCGGTAATGCACATCATAATAAGCCTTGCAAGCAAATGACTAATGAGTTAGTCACGAGATGATGTATTACGGAACGAGTAAAGAGACTTGCCGGAAACGAGATTGAACTAGGTATAGAGATACCGACGATCGAATCTCGGGCAAGTAACATACCGATGACAAAAGGAACAATGTATGTTGTTATGCGGTTTGACCGATAAAAGATCTTCGTAGAATATGTAGGAGCCAATATGAGCATCCAGGTTCTGCTATTGTTTATTGACCGGAGATGAGTCTCGGTCATGTCTACATAGTTCTCGAACCCGTAGGGTCCGCACGCTTAACGTTTGATGACGATTGGTATTATGAGTTTATGAGTTTTGATGTACCGAAGGTAGTTCGGAGTCCCGGATGAGATCACAGACATGATGAGGAGTCTCGGAATGTCCGATACGTAAAGATTGATATATTGGACGACTATATTCGGACAGCGGAAGTGTTCCGTAATGTTTCGGAATTAACCGGAGTACCGGGGGGGTTACCGGAACCCCCTGGGGAAGCTATGGGCCTTAATGGGCCGTAGGAGAAAGAGGGAAGGAGGGCCAGGGCTGGGCCACGCGCACCCCACCCCTTGGTCCGAATTGGACCAGGAAGGAGGGGGACCGGCGCCCCTTTCCTTCTCCTTCTCCCTCTCCTTCCTTTCCCCTTCTCCCTTTTGGTAGTTCCTACTAGGAATAGGATTGCAATCCTATTCCTAGTAGGATTGCTCCTCCTTGGCGCGCAAATAGGGGCCGGCCGGCCTCCCCCCTTGCTCCTTTATATACGGGGGCAGGGGGCACCCAAAGACACACAAGTTGAATTGTTTTATCCGTGTGCGGTGCCCCCCTCCACAGAAACACACCTCGGTCATACAGTCGCATTGCTTAGGCGAAGCCCTGCGCCGGTAACTTCATCATATCCATCACCACACCGTCGTGCTGATGAAACTCTCCCATGAAGCTCAATTGGATCAAGAGCTCGTGGGACGTCATCAAGCTGAACGTGTGCTGAACGCGGAGGTGTCGTATGTTCCGTGCTTGATCGGTTGGATCGCGAAGAAGTTCGACTACATCAACCGCGTCACTTGACGCTTCCGCTCCCGGTCTACGAGGGTACATATACACACTCTCCCTCTCGTTGCTATGCATCTGGTAGATAGATCTTGCGTGATTGTAGGAAAATTTTAAAATACTACGTTCCCCAACAACCTATCTATTTGTCAGCCTCTCCTTGTTGCCATGAAACCTCTATCCTTTGACACCTTCCCAGCAAACCGTTGTTTGACTATGTTACCCGCTTGCTCAGCCCCTCTTATAGCGTTGCTAGTTGCAGGTGAAGATGAAGATTGATCCATGTAGGATCTTGGTGTTGGAATATCACAATATCAATTAATTAAATTAATGCATCTATACACTTGGCAATGGATGGAAGGCTTGGCCTTTGCTCGGTGTTTTGTTCCACTCATGCTGCCTTAAGAACCGATAAACCAGCGTTATGTTCCTTGATTTTACGTTCCTAACACGGTTGGGGTTTATGAGCCCCCCTTGATAATTCGCACTGCTTAAAGTTTTTCCAGCAAAACCCTACTTTGGTTTTACATTTGCCTAATAACTAAAATTTTGCATAGGGACTAGCTACCCCTAGGACTTAATTAACACCCAGGCCAGTGCTCCTCATGAGTGTTGGTCCAAACTGGGCAACCTATGGGGCCACCTTGGGGAAACCCGAGGTCTGGTATATACATGTAGCTTGACCCATCCGGTCGTGGCCTGAGACGAGATACGCCCGGCAACTATCAGGGTGTCGGCACGCCAGGAGGTCTTGCTGGATTAGTTTTACCTTTGTCGAAATATCTTGAGCACGGGATTCGGAGAATACTCGGGTCTTCCCACTTTGGAGTTGTGACTCCGCAGATCGTGAGCTTGTGATGCGCTAAGTTGGGACACCCCTGCAGGGTTTTGATCTTTTGAAAGTCATGCCCGCGGTTATGTGGAAGATGGGAATTTGTTAATGTCCGGTTGTAGAAAACTTGACAGAGGATCCAAAATAAAATATACGAACCGCATGAGTAACCGTGACCGTCTCTTTTCATTTTGAGAAGAGAACACGGTCGGGTCATGTTGGACTCGCAGGTAGTTCAGGATCTCTAGCGATCCTTACTAGTTTGCGACCATTTTTCATAGAAGCTCAACTTATTCTTGTACTCGTAAGTTAGCCACTATACTTTTGCTTAGCCGCTGCAGCAACCTCACCAATATCCTTTCCCTACCCAATAAAGCTTTGCTAGTCTTGATACCCATGGTTATGGGATTGCTGAGTCCTCGTGGCTCACAGATAACAACAGTTGCAGGTGCAGGTTTCCGATGACTTGACGTGAGAGCGATGTACTTGTGTTGGAGTTCTTTCTTCTTCTGCCTCGTCAGTCTTGGGTTAGGTTCCTGGTCGGTAGCCTGGGATAGCAGGATGGATGTCTTTGTGCTTTTCATGTTTGCATCCGTAGTCGGATGTCTTATGTTGATGATGTTGTATTCATGTGAATTGTATGACTTGTATGTATCCCCATGTATGTATGTAATGGTACGATGTAATGATATCCATCTTGCTAAGCGCCTAAAATGCGGTTGTGCCTCAATCACAAGTTTTATCTAGTGATCGAGATAGAATCGCATCTTGGGCGTGACAAGTTGTAACGCCCCGAGACCGATGCGCCAGGTGTCAGCCAGTTATTCGTCCTCGTTGGCATGTCATATGCTTGCGTGTTGCATTTTTTCATGTCATCATGTGCATTGCATCCTCATGTTTTCAAAACTTGCATCCGTCCGAGTCCGCCCATCCTTTCCGTTGTCCGTTCTGAGCCCAGACACACTTGCACGCGCCCGCGGCACCTCCGAATATTTATTTTATGAGTGGCCGGAAAATGTTCTCGGAATGGGGTGAAACTTGGTGTGTAGTCTTCTTATAACATAGGTAGACCGCCTGCCAAATTTCATCGCATTCGGAGTCTGTTTGATATTCCAACGGTTAACCATGTTAACCGCTGGAAGCCTTTTCTATTTTGGCCCAGCACCCCTCTACAACAGCCCGCTAGCCCATCCCAACCACCTCCATGCTCTCGGTCATTGGATCGTGATCGCGTGGCCGAAAACCACACCTCATTTGGACTCTCCTAGCTCTCTCTACCTATAAAAACACCTCCCCCGTCCAAATGTGGAAACCCTAGTTCATTTCCTCGTTTTCCGCGATCCTCCACAGCTCCTTGCGCAACCGGACGTGTCCGCGCCGCCGTTGGACATGTCCACCGCCTCCAGCCACGCGTCCCGGCCAATCGGAGACCGCCACGTCACCTCCGGCCGCCACGTGGTAGCTCCCCACTGGTCACCGCCCTGCGCCCACATCCCCGCACCGTGTCAGGCCCGTGAGCCCACGGCCGGCCCGCGCCCGGGCCGCGCCGGGCCCCGCGCCTCCACGGCTCGCTCTGCCACACATCCGCCGTCGGGCGCTCTGCCACCGCCCGCCCGACCGGTTCTGCTCAACCTTCGTCGCCGCGCCTTGTGTCCACCGGCGCCGCCCCTCCTCGCCAGATTCGTCCAATCCCAATCGGTCCCCATCGGCCCTGCCTCTCCCTCGCCGGCACAGGCAGCCGCCGCCCCGCCTCCTGCTCGAACGAACGCTCGGGGAGAACGACGGATGCGTCGGCTGTGGGCCTGACCTGACCGCCGCCTCAGGCCGGCCCAAGTCCCCTGCCCCGCTGGCCCAGCTCCGCCAAGGCCCAGGCCGGCCTGCCCGAGCCTCTTCACCAACTTGGGCCACGGCCCGCTAGGTGAGCACCCGCCGGCCCTATCCCTTGCCTTGTGCACATCTTAGTATCTCTCGCACCCATCTGTTTCTTTTGTTAAAAAAACTGCTAAGTCCTTTAAAAACTGTTATCATCATGACATATTGAGAGTGTGATAACTTTTTGTGTGATTGTCCGATTTGAGCATATGATATGTCAAAATGTTCATCTCGTGATGCTCTTCATATTGTTGTACTGTGGCATGCTTGTTTGAATTCATCTTGATGCCCTAATCATCGTTGCAAAAGTTCTATATGTTATAAACTGTTGATAACTGTTATTTTGTTAGCATGTTTGCGAGGTGACATCTTTGTGCATGTTGGTCCAAATGGAGTGTATGATGTGTCAAAATGTTCATTGTGAAGTGCTCTACATGATGGTGGTTGTAGCATTCATGTTAGGTGCCATATTGCCATGTTTATCTCTGTTGCAAAAGTGCATGTGGCTGTTAAGTGCTGAAACTTGTTATGAGATGCTGATTTGTCATTTTTGTATCTTTATGTGTGATTTTTGTTTGAGCTACATGTCAATATGTTTTAGAAGAAAAATCATAGCATCTTTGTTGTGGTGCAATCCACTTTTCATAATATGCCTTGTGGTGATTGCAACAAGCTTGCAAAGTGACCTACTCGCTGTTGGCTGTTTTCTTACACTTGTTAAAAACTGCTAAGTCTGAAACTGTTATAACCTGATGCCATGTTTGCTTGATGCCCCACTCAGATCCATGAGTGTTTTGGGTTGTCCAATGAACATGTCTTGATGCCATGTTATGCTCTATCCATTCTTGCCCTTGTTTGCATTAATGGCCTGTTGTAGCTTGTTGTTTTCATGCTCTCAAGTTGCTATAAAATGTTTCTGTCAGCCTGTTATCAGCAAGTTCAGTTTTGCCATGTGAATAGCTAGTGGTCTATGCATCCTATGACCATGTTCTTGCCATGAGTAGCTTCATAAACATGTCATCTTGCTGTTGGTTATCTTCACATACCATGATATGCTTTGAGATGAGTTGCACAAGTTTGCAAACATGCCTACTTGTCGTTCTTGCTGCCATGTCTAGTTTATTTCACTAAGTCTGTGAAACTGTTACCTTTTGCAATATTGCCATGATGTTTTGAGCATGTTCTCGTGGTCTTTTGTAGTAGATGTTTGGTCATCCTTGTAGTGCTGGACATGTACATGTTTGCCATGCCCATTGTTGCCATAAAATGTTATTGTATCATGTTGTTTCGTTGTCAACTAAGTGCCATATTTCTGTTTTGGACAACTTGTTGTTATATCTCGTTTCATGTGTATGTGTTAAACCGTTGCTCCGTTTTGAGCGTGTCCTATATGAAACTTGTGAGTTTTTGCATGTAGATGTATAATAACATGTTGAATACCTGTTTGGAGTGTGTTTGCTTGATGTTTGGATTCGTTTTGCATCAATGCCATGCTTGTCTTGTTTTGCTCATATCTTCTAGGCCGTAGCTCCGAATTAAATAAACTTTATATGAAACTTGACTAGATTTTCGAGTAGATCATCATGGTGCATGTTAACTTGTTATTTAACAACATTAACATAAGGTTTGTTCAGATCTGGACCAATTTCGAAAATGGCATATGAGGACTTTCCGGAATTGTTATATGTTGTTTCCGGCCTCATTTAAACATGCCTTGTTGTGTTTTCTTTTTTGCATCATCCCTTGCCATGTTTTGCATCATATGGACTTGTCTTGCATCATATGGACTTGTCTTGCATCATACTTGGTCGAGCATTATGTCGTGTTCTTGTGTGGTGTGTTTACCGTGTTGCTTGCTTCTTCTCGTTAGTGCTTGTTCCGTTGCGATCGTGAGAATTCGTTCGTCTACACTTGGCTCGTCTTCGTGGCTTCTTCTTCGTCTTCTTCATGGACTCGTTCTTCTTCCTTGCGGGATCTCAGGCAATATGACCATCACCTTGGATACCTTTACTACCATTGCTATGCTAGTTGTCTCGATGCTATCGCTATATGTCGCGCTACCTATCTATTTGTTAGCCTCTCCTTGTTGCCATGAAACCTCTAACCTTTGACACCTTCCCAACAAACCTTTGTTTGACAATGTTACCCGCTTGCTCAGCCCCTCTTATAGCATTGCTAGTTGCAGGTGAAGATGAAGATTGATCCATGTTGGATCTTGGTGTTGGAATATCACAATATCTATTCATTAAATTAATGCATCTATATACTTGGCAATGGGTGGAAGGCTTGGCCTTTGCTCGGTGTTCTGTTCCACTCATGCCGCCTTAAGAATCGATAAACCAGCGTTATGTTCCTTGATTTTGCGTTCCTAACACGGTTGTGGTTTATGCCCCCCCCCCCCTTGATAATTGCTTAAAGCTTTTCCAGCAAGACCCAACTTTGGTTTTACATTTGCCTAATAACTAAAATTTTGCATAGGGACTAGCTACCCCGAGGACTTAATTAACAACCCGGGCCAGTGCTCCTCATGAGTGTTGGTCCAAACTGGGCAACCTGCGGGGCCACCTTGGGGCAACCCGAGGTCTGGTATATACCTGTAGCTTGACCCATCCGGTCGTGGCCTGAGACGTGATACACGCGGCTACTATCAGGGTGTCGGCATGCCGGGAGGTCTTGCTGGATTAGTTTTACCTTTGTCGAAATATCTTGAGCACGGGATTTTGAGAATACTCGGGTCTTCCCACTTTGGAGTTGCGACTCCGCAGATCGTGAGCTTGTGATGGGCTAAGTTGGGACACCCCTGCAGGATCTTGATCCTTCAAAAGCCGTGCCCGCGGTTATGTGGCAGATGGGAATTTTTTAATATCTAGTTGTAGAAAACTTGACACAGGATCCGAAATAAAATACACAAACCGCGTGAGTAACTGTGACCGTCTCTTTTCATTTTGAGAAGAGAACACGGTGGGGTTATGTTTGACTCGTAGGTAGTTCAGGATCTCTAGCGATCATTACTAGTTTGCGACCAATTTGCGTAGAGGCTCATCTTATTCTTGTACTCATAAGTTAGCCACCATACTTTTGTTTAGTCACTGCTGCAACCTCACCACTATCCTTTCCTTACCCAATAAAGCTTTGCTAGTCTTGATACCCATGGTTATGGGATTGCTGAGTCCTCGTGGCTCACCGATACTACAACAACAATTGCAGGTGCGGGTTTTCAATGACTTGACGTGAGAGCGATGTACTTGTGTTGGAGTTCTTTCTTCTTCGGGCTTGTCGGTCTTGGGTTAGGTTCCTGGTCGGCAGCCTAGGATAGCAGGATGGATGTCTTTGTGCTTTTCATGTTTGCATCCATAGTCGGATGTCTTGTGTTGATGATGTTGTAATTATGTGAATTGTATGACTTGTATGTATCCCCATGTATGTATGTAATGGTACGATGTAATGATATGCATCTAGCTAAGCGCCTAAAATGCAGTTGTGCCTCAATCACAAGTTTTATCTAGTGATCGAGATAGAATCACATCTTGGGCGTGACAAGTTGGTATCAGAGCCTCGACCGACCATAGGAGCCCCCTTGATTGATCGTAGTTTGGCAGTTGTCGAGTCTAGAAGAAAAACTTTTTTGGAGTCTAGTTATATCGGAGAGCAAGGTTGTCAGAATCGCGATTCTGTTATATGATTCTACGACTTTACGATCCAAACAAACCACTCTGATTCTACCATTTTAGTTCATAGAATCTACGTTTTTACGATCCTGATAGTGAAGATTCTATGATTTGAGATCCTACCATCGGACCTCCGGTCCGATTCAAAATCGCGATTCTGACAACCTTGTTGAGAGTAGGAATTCTTTTTACTCCTCAGCCCCTTCGTCGCTGTGGTGAGGAATCTTGACATAGGTGTTTTGAATTACTCCTCTTCCCCTTCAAAATTTTTTTAGGATCGCGCGGTTAGTTTTCGTTTGTTGTGTTGTCAGCTCTTGTCATCCGGCGCACTTCTCCTCGAGTTGATTCGACCCTCTTCGTCTTTGGCAAGTTCAATCCTCAGTTCTTTCCAACCGGCGTCGTTTTGCTCGTCCGATGTGGTCTTTCTTTTTCCCACCCGCCCACCCTTTTCTTCTTGGACCGGGGTCCTTAATCGAGTATCCATCCTACTCATGTGAATCCTTTGCATTCTTTCCTCAGTGATTTCAACCGATGGTTTCTCGTCTAGTTCATCATTCTTCATCTTCTTCTTTTTCTCCCGTGGATTTCAATTCCAATTTTTTCGGTGTTGTTCATATTCTTTCACCAGCACAAATGTTTTTCCTTGCTTGTTCGTCTCTTGCCATTTAATTGTTCCGGAGTTCTCAAGACATCTCAGGAGATTCATCTGTCTTCCGATTAATTCGAGGTTGTCACCCCATTTAAGTTTTTAAAGCGTTCTGGTGCATTATCTCCTTTTCGATCCTTCTCAACGGTGTTTTCTCTTCGGTGGGCTCGTAACCCATAGGTTTTTTTCGAGGATCTTACCTGACTCTTCTAATTTCCCGAAGTGTTCTGAAATTCTTTCAAGTGTGACGTAAGTATGGATTCAATCAGTCATATGCCTTCTCCAAGATAGCTTTTAATTCTTTTCATCGTTGGTTCAACCTTTCCTGTTTTCATTCTTCCGGAGTGCCACCGGCGAGGTAGGGGGCTCTAGCGCACCAAGCCGCGATCCGGATCTTCGTCGAGCAGATCCGCCGCTTGCAGGCCCCGCCGCACCAGATCCGCGCATCCGCCTCCGTCCTGGATCTCCCTCTCGCCCTCCGGCCTCCCTGCGTCAACCCCGCCATCGACGAGGTCTGCCGTTGCCTCGTTCGCGGGCGAGCAGGTGGACGCGCCCGCAGCACATTGCCACCGTGTGGGCCGCAGCCCGAGTCAGGCCAGCTACCGCGCACCGCCCCGGAATGGCCCAGCTCCCTCCCGGTGGCCAAGTCTAGCCGTAACACGGAGCCGGCCCAGTCCGCTTCGTCCGGCCCAGCAGCGCCTCGGCCTGCCAGCCTCTGCCTCGAGTCGACCCTTTAGGCCCATGGTGAGCCCGCCTAACTCTCGCCCTATGCGTTTTTTAGTTAACATGCGCCCACCTGTTTTTTTTCTCTACTAAAAATGACTAAGTCCCTTAAAAATTGTTGCATGATGCATTCTTGTGTGGATAATATTTTGGTGCTCGATGATCCAAATTGTGCGTATGATATATCAAAATGTTCATCTCGTGATGCTCTACATGTTAGTTTCATTTTCATGCATGTTACTATTCATCTTGTTGTATTAATCCTCGTTGCAAAACTGCTATGTGATGTTATTGTCAAGTCCTTGTTGTCTGTCAACAATATGTTATCATGTTTGAGAGGTCACCTCTTTGTGCATGTTGGTCCAAATGGAGTGTATTATATGTCAAAATGTTCATTGTGAACTGCTCGACATGATTGTTGCTGTTGCATGCTTGTTTGAGTTCATATTGCCATGTTTATCTCTGTTGCAAAAGTGCATGTGGCTGTTAAGTGCTGAAACTTGTTATGAGATGCTGATTTGTCATTTTTGTATCTTTATGCGTGATTTTTGTTTGAGCTACATCTCAATATGTTTTGGAAGCACAATCATGTCCTCTTTGCTGTGGTGCAATCCACTTTTCATGATATGCCTTGTGGTGTTTGCATCAAGCTTGTAAAGTGGCCTACTCGCTGTTGTTATTTTCTGAGACGTTGAAAAACTGCTAAGTCTGAAACTGTTATAACCTGATGCCATGTTTGCTTGATGCCCCACTCAAATCCATGAATGTTTTGGGATGGCCAATGATCATGTCTTGTTGTACATGTTATGCTCAATCCATCCATGCCCTTGTTTGCATATATGGCCTGCTATAGCTTGTTGTTTTCATGCTCTCAACTTGATATAAAATGTTTCTGTCAGCCTGTTATCAGTAAGTTCAGTTTTGCCATGTGAATAGCTAGTGTTCTATGCATCCTATGACCATGTTCTAGCCATGAGTAGCTTCATAAACATGTCTTCTTGCTGTTGGTTATGTTCGCATGCCATGATATGCTTTGAGATGAGTTGCCCAAGCTTGCAAACATGCCTAATTGTCGTTGTGGCTGCCCTGTCTAGTTTATTTTCACTAAGTATGTGAAACTGTTATCTTTTGCAATCTTGCCATGATGTTTTGAGCATGTTCCAGTGGTGTTTGGTAGTACCTCAGTGATCATGCTTGTAGTGCTTGACATGTACATGCTTGACATGCCCTTTCTTGCCATGAAGTGTTCTTGTATCATGTTGTTTTAATGTCGACTAAGTGTCATGTTGATGTTTTTGGACAGCTTGTTGTTATATCTTGTTTCATGTGTATGTGTTGAACCGTTGCTCCGTTTTGAGCGTGTCCTATATGAAACTTGTGTGTTTTTGCATGTAGATGCATAATAACATGTTGATACCTGTTTGGAGTGTGTTTGCTTGTTGTTTGAATGCATCTTGCATCTTTGCCATGTTTGACTTGTTTTGCTAATATCTTCTAGGTCGTAGCTCCGAATTAAATGAACTTGACTAGAATTTTGAGTTGGTCATCATGGTGCATGTTAACTTGTTGTTTAACAACTTGAACTTAAGGTTTGTTCAGATCTGGACCCATTTCGAAATTTGCATATGAGGACTTACCGGAATTGTTATATGTTGTCTCCGGCCTCATATAAACTTGCCTTGTTGTGATGTTCTTGTGTGGTACATCCATTGCCATGTTTGCATCATGTAGCCTTGTCTTGCATCATACTTGGTTGAGCATCTTGTAATGTTCTTGAGTGGTGTGTTTACCATGTTGTGTGCTTCTTCTCGCTGGTTCATTATCCGTTGCGATCGTGAGGATTCGTTCGACTACACTTGGTTCGTCTTCGTGACTTCTTCTTCGTCTACTTCATGGACTCGTTCTTCTTCCTTGCGGGATCTCAAGCAAGATGACCATCACCTTGGATACCTTTACTATCATTGCTATGCTAGTTGTCTCGATGCTATCGCTACATGTCGCGCTACCTATCTATTTGTTGTTAGCCTCTCCTTGTTGCCATGAAACCTCTAACCTTTGACACCTTCCCAGCAAACCATTGTTTGGCTATGTTACCCGCTTGCTCAGCCCCACTTATAGCGTTGTTAGTTGCAGGTGAAGATGAAGATTGCTCCATGTCGGATCTTGTTTTGGGAATATCACAATATCTATTATTATTAACACACATATATACTTGGCAATGGGTGGAAGGCTTGGCCTTTTGCTCGGTATTTTGTTTCACTCATGCCGCCTTCAGAACCGATAAACCGATGTTATGTTCCTTGATTTTGCGTTCCAACCATGGTTGGGTATATGGGGACCCCTTGACAGTTCGTCTTTGAATAAAACTCCTCCAGCAAGGCCCAGCATTGGTTTTAATTTGCAACATAATAAAAACTTATTAATTAATTAATTGCATAGGGAGTTTGCGCTACCCGAGGATTCTTCTACATACAGGGGGGCAGTGCTGATGGTGTTGGTCCCAAACGGGCAACCTGCGGGGCCGCCTTGGGGAAACTCGAGTTATCTGGCTCCCGTAGCTTGTCCCATCCGGTCGTGGCTGAGACTAGATACGCACGGCTACTATCAGGGTGTCGGCACGCCGGGAGGTCTTGCTGGACTTGTTTTACCATTGTCGAAATGTGTTGTGCACCGGGATTCCGAGTCTGATCGGGCTGTCCCTAAGATAAGGGGTATTATTACTTTTACCTCTGCTGATCGTGAGAGCTTGTGATGGGCTAAGTTGGGACACCCCTGCAGGGTTATGATCTTTCAAAAGTCGTGCCCGCGGTTATGTGGCAGATTGGAATTTGTTAATGTCCGGTTGTAGAAAAGTTGACAGAGGATCCGAAATAAAATACACGAACCGTGTGAGTAACCGTGACCGTCTCTATTCACTTTGAGAAAAGAACACGGTGGGGTTATGTTTGACTCGTAGGTAGTTCAGGATCTTTAGCGATCACTACTAGTTTGCGACCGTTTGCGTAGATGCTCTTCTTATTCTTGTACTCGTAAGTTAGCCACCATACTTTTGCTTAGCCGCTGCTGCAACCTCACCACTTAACCTCTCCATACCCATTAAGCTTTGCTAGTCTTGATACCCTTGGTTATGGGATTGTTGAGTCCTCGTGGCTCACAGATACTACAACAACAGTTGCAGGTACAGGTTTCCTATGACTTCACGTGAGAGCGATGCTTATTTGTGTTGGAGTTCTTTCTTCTTCTTCCTCGTCAGTCTTGGGTTAGGTTCCTGGTCGGCAACCTAGGATAGCAGGATGGATGTCGTTGTGCTTTTCATGTTTGCATCCGTAGTCGGATGTCTTGTATTGATGTTGTGTATTCATGTGACTTGTGTGAATTGTTGTATCCCCATGTATGTATGTAATGGTACGATGTAATGATATCCAGTGACTCAATCACAAGTTTTATCTAGTGATCGAGATAGAATCGCATGTTGCGTGTGACAAGTTGGTATCAGAGCCCAACACCCAACTTGTAATGCCCAGGATGCGACTATATCTCCTATGTGTCGAGGCACGACTTAGAGACATAAGCGCATTCTGGAATGATCGCAAGCGTGGTATCTTTGCACGACTCGTGTAAAAGTTCAGGGATGAAAGAGGAAAAAAATAGTTGGCTTACACTCGCCACCTCACACAATGAATACAATAACATACATTCATCCAAATAACACAGGGTCTGACTACGGACGAAATCCAAACGAGAAAAGATACCACAACACAAGTCCGGATCACTCCTAATTGGAACCACTACTGATCATCGGGATGCGTAACATAGAAACGACCACGCTCTTCGTCGAACTCCCAGTGAAGTTCTGTAATGCCCAGGATGGGACTATATCTCCTACGTGTCGAGGCACGACTTAAAGATATAAGCCCATTCTGGAATGATCGCAAGTTTGGTATCTTTGCACAACTCATGTAAAAAGGGGATGAAAGGGAAAAGATAGTTGGCTTACACTCGCCACGTCACACAAATTCATTACATATCCAATCATCATACAAATGAACATCACAGCCCATCTAAGGGTAAAATCCAATGTCAAGATACCAAACATAACATTAATCCACAGGTCTCGAACGAATCCTAGTAGAAGCTCTACTGATCAACCGGATAGTTCACGTAGTAACGGCTACGCTCCTCGTCGTACTCCCAGTCTAGCTCAGTGCCATCACCAGTGTAGCTCACCATCGTACCTGCATCTGGTGTGTTGAAGTAACTATGAGCCACAGAGGACTCAGCAATCCCGTTCCCGGGTAACATGACTATTTAAGCCTTGGGTGTGGACGAGGCTGAAGAAAGAATAAGTGTCTGCAGCAGCAACTAGCACTAGCTTACGCAAAAGAGAGCGAGAAGAGAAGGTGCCTCGGTCGAGAGATGATCACTAAGTGATCCTAAACTAATCAAGTCAAACATAACCCCACCGTGTTCATCTCCCGAAAACCCCTTTCGGAAAATGACAGTCACGGTACTCACGCTGGTAGTGTATTGGAACATGGTGTCAAGTTTTCTACAACCGGATATTAACAACCTCCCATCTGCCACATAACCGCGGGCACGGCTTTCGAAAGTTCAAAACCCTGCAGGGGTGTTCCAACTTGGCCCATGACAAGCCCACGATCCGCGGAGTCGCAACTCCAAAGGTGGGAAGACCCGAGTATTCTCGGAATCCTGTGCTCAAGATACTCCGACTAAGGTAAGGCTAATCCAGCAAATCCTCCCGGCGTGCCGACACCCTGATAGTAGCCGCGCGTATCTCGTCTCAGGCCACGACCGGATGGGTGAAGCTACGGGTTTTTACCAAACCTCGAGTTTCCTCGTGGTGGCCCCGCAGGCTCCCCGTTTCGGACCAACACTCATGTGGAGCACTGGCCCGGGGTTATTGATTAAGAAAGAGGGTTATTTACTCCCTATGCAAGTTTTTTAGTTATTAGGCAAAAAGTACCAATGTTGGGACTTGCTGGAAAAGACTTAGCACTTAGCGGTTTATCGAGGGGGTCCCATAACCCCAACCGTGTGAGGAACGCATAATCAAGGAACATAACACCGGTTTATACGGTTCCTAGCGGCATGAGTGGAACAAATCACCAAGCAAAAGGCTTAGCCTTCCACCCATTACCAATATATAGATGATTTCATTTAAGCATTTATATAGTGTGATATAACCCAAAAAACTTCAACATGAAGCAAGCATCTTCAACTTCACCTGCAACTAGCAATGCTATAAGAGGGGCTGAGCGAAGCCTACGTCTAGCCAATCAATGGTTTGCATAGGTAGGGTGGTTAATCAGGTTCATGGTTACAAGTAGGAGGCTGACAGGAAAACATGGGCATCGAGGCAAAACTATAGAGCGATACTCTATCAATAGGCAAAGATAGTAATGGTATCCAGGTTCGGTCATCTTGCCTGAAGAGTTGTCGATGGGATCGTAAGAGGGGTCCTCGTTCTCAACCTCGGTAGTAACCTCGTGCTCGTACTCGTACTCAGCTTCCGGCTCTACTCAACACAAACACACAAGGCACGAAATCAACAAGATGCAATGCGCACACCAAAATATGTTGGATGCAAGACTGATGCACTATGGGAGCACACGGAGCATGACAATATGCGATCAAACAAAATACTTCAAATCATGACAACAATAGGATATTATGAATCTACATGAAAAATCACACAAGTTCCATATAGGACTTGCTCAAAACGGAGCAACGGGCTAAAAGTTACACACCAAGCAATAAACATGCGAAAGCTGAAAATTACAGCCACATAGCAACTTCGTAGCAATAGATAAATAAGCTACAGCACTCAAACATCATGGCAAAGAGCATGGACATAAACTAGACATATCCTACAGCAAATAAGTCCATTGGAGCATCCCCAAAGGAGCCATGGATCAATAGCAACAAGCTATGACATATTGAACTTGACAACAAAATCCTGACAGCAGTATTTTATTGCAACTTGGGAGCAAAAGTTAAATATGCTACAGCCACTCAAATAAGCATGTGAGAGCATGAATGGATAGCCAACAATATATACTACAAGGAATCATCAAGAGTCACCCCAAAACTATCATGGATTGGCCTAGAACAACAAGCAAACATGGCATCTGGAAATTACAGATTCCAGACTTGGTGAAATTTCACTAAGTGTTAAAACATCAGTTTCATCATGGCATCTTTTAGAGCAAGTTTAAGTCACCTCAAAGCTAAACATGGCAAGTGGTAAGCACCACAGCAAAGTACACATGATGGTGAGTCCAAAACACCTAAACATGCATCAAGGGGACAAACACAACGATAGCAATGAGCTCCTCTACGAGGCATCTCGTAACGAGCTAAACAACATAATAGCCACATAGCACTTTGCAAAGGAGATAAGCATGGCAAGATGAAACCTATCATGCAAGCTTAAGCAATCAACATGTTGAGCATGACAAGACGAACACGTGGACATCTCATTTGCATCATTTGGATAAACATGCAAAAAGTTATCACATTGCAAAGATGGCATGAAAACATCTACTAACAGCAGTTTTTATCAAGATGCACTCTTGCAACAGATATTTAAGCACCTAGATGATCTCAAACATGCATGGCATAATGGAACAAAAAATAGTACAAGTCTCCACGAACATTTTGACATATCATTTGCTCAAATCGGACCATCACACAAAAAGTTATCCATGTTGCAAAACAGCATCAGAGATTAAAATCCTGGGGACTTAGAAAAATAACCACCTCGGAGAATCTGGTCAATGGGCCCGGCGCGAAGTCAAACGGTTCTTCGGGTGTGGATCGGTCCGGAGTGGGCTGACGGACCCGTGGGTTAACGGGTCGGCGGGCTGACCCGTTAGGGTTCAGCCCTCTCGGGCAGATCGGATCGGGCGCGCAGGGGATCAGGGATCCCGACCGGCGGCGGCGGCCCTCGTCGCAGGGAGGGGCGGCGGTCCTCCCCGGCTAGGCAGAAGTGGCCCGGGCGGCGAGAGCAGCACCGGCCGGCGGCGGGCTCGGTGCGGTGGCCGGGCGCGGTGGCGGCGAGGGCCCGGCCCCGGGCGGCGCGGCGAGGTGAGAGGAGGGCGGCGCGGCGGCTGGCCGGAACTTGGCGGAGGCGGACGCCGGCGCCTGGGGCGAGGGGAGACGGCGGCCGGCGGGAGCAGCACCGCGGCGGGAGGTGGCGCAGGGCCCGCGGCGTCGGGATGCCGGCGACCCGGCGGTGAGGAGGAAGGCCAGAGGTGGTGGCGGTGCGGATTCCGGCGAGGGTCCGGCGAGCTCCGCCGGAGTGGAGGAAGAGGCTGGAGGAAGAAGAAGATGGCTAGGGTTTGCTATTTTTGGGGCAAAAATTGGAGAAGCTGGACAAATATATAGGCACAAGGAGCTAGGGTTGTCCAAATGAGGTGTGGTTTTCGGCCACGCGATCAGAATTGGATGGCCTAGATGAAGGGAGGGGTTTGGGTTGGTTTGGTGGGCTGTTGGAGGGGTGTCTTAGGCCTCAAAGTGGAGGTACTTTCGGCCCACGAGAATAACTGTTGGGGCACCAAACGAACTCCGAACGCGACGAGATTTGACAGGCGGGTTACACACACCAAAACAACAACACACGACAAGTCTCGCGCCAAACCGGTGACGTTACACGGCCAAACACCAAAGTAGGCCTCGGGAATGCCTCGGACATGTGAGGGAGCTCCGGAACGCGAAACGGACAACGGAACGAAACGAGTGGAACCGGATGCAAACGACAACACAAATGCAATGCGATGCACATGACTACATGATATGAATGAATGCCACACACGCACACAACAAAACGACGAAAACCCGAAAGACAAAGAACCCGGAATGGAATTGATGAAACCAGAGATATATTATATTGCCCAAAAGGGAAAGTATTACATCCGGGGCATTACAACTCTCCTCCACTACAAAAAGATCTCGTCCCGAGAACTAGGACAAGAAAAAGGAAGGGTACTCGGAACGAAGATGATCTTCTCGTTCCCACGTAGCTTCTCGGTCGGTATGGTGTGACCACTTAACTTTCAAGAATTTGATGGACTTGTTCCGGGTCTTGCGCTCGGTTTCTTCGAGAATAGCAACTGGATGCTCTTGGTAAGACAAGTCTTGTTGAAGATCAATCTCTTCAAACGATCATGCGTTCAGGAGTCTTGAAGCACTTGCGGAGTTGAGATACATGAAACACATCATGAACATTGGCGAAGTTGGAAGGGAGCTCAAGTTGATAGGCTAGATCGCCTCTTTTGCCAAGGATCTTGAAAGGCCCGACGTATCTAGGAGCAAGCTTTCCTTTGATACCGAATCTTTGGGTGCCTTTCATCGGAGAAACACGGAGATAGATATGATCACCAATGTTGAAAGCCAAATCACGATGCTTGCCGTCATAGTAGCTCTTTTGACGCGACTGAGTGGCCTTGAGATTCTCACGTATGACTTTGCACATTTCTTCGGCATCTGAGATCAAGTCATTGCCAAGAAGTTGACGTTCGCCTGTCTCGGACCAGTTGAGAGGGGTACGGCACTTTCTGCCATAGAGGATTTCAAACGGAGCTTTGCCTGCACTTGCTTGGAAGTTGTTGTTGTAAGAGAACTCGGCAAATGGAAGGCAATCTTCCCATTTCATGCCAAAAGATATGACACAGACCCTGAGCATGTCTTCTAGAATCTGATTCACTCTCTCGACTTGACCACTAGTCTGAGGGTGAAAAGCAGTGTTGAACCTGATCTCAGTGCCCATGGCAGACTGAAAGGAGTCATAGAACTTTGAAGTGAACAAACTTCCACGGTCTGAGGAGATAACTTGAGGAATGCCATGTAAGGACACAATTCTGGAAGTGTATAGCTCTGCCAATTGAGCTGCATTGATGGATTCTTTGACTGGAAGGAAGTGAGCGACTTTGGTAAGCTTGTCAATCACCACGAAGATAGAATCATTCCCTCTCTTGGACTTCGGAAAGCCAGTGACGAAATCCATTTCAATGTGGTCGAATTTCCACTCGGGAATAGGAAGAGGTTGGAGAAGACCGGCTGGACGTTGATGCTCTGCATTCACTCTTCTGCAGACATCACATTCATTCACGAATTGGGCAATCTCCCTTTTCATGTGTGTCCACCAGTAAGATTGCTTGAGGTCTTGGTACATCTTGGAACTGCCAGGATGAATGGAAAGGAGGGAATCATGTGCTTCTTCCATTATGAGCTTCCTGAGATCACCTTTGGGAACCACGAGTCTGTCCTCGAAGAACAAGGTATCTCTCTCATCAACGCGATAGCACTTGTATTTAGGAGTACCCTTTGCAATACCATGTTTCACTTTCTGCACCATAGCATCACTGAGTTGGGCCTCACGGACCTGATCTTCCAAGGTAGGAGCAACTTGAAGATTTGCAAGGAGACCCTGCGGAACAACTTGGAGGATGAGCTTCTTGAATGCTTCACAAAGCTCAGGCTGGAACGGCTTGATAAGAAGGCTGTTGCAATATGCCTTTCTGCTCAAAGCATCTGCAATCACATTCGCCTTGCCAGGAGTGTATTCGATGCTGGGATCATACTCTTGGATCATCTCGACCCAACGAGTCTGGCGGAGGTTCAGATTCGGCTGTGTGAAGATGTACTTCAAGCTCTTGTGATCGGTGAAGATGTCGACTTTTCTGCCCAGCAGCAGGTGTCTCCACGTAATCAAAGCATGTACCACAGCTGCTAGTTCAAGATCATGTGTGGGGTAGTTCTTCTCACTTGGCTTCAGTTGACGAGAAGTGTATGCCACAATTCTCTTGTCCTGCATAAGCACACCACCAAGTCCTTGAAGAGAAGCATCACAGAATACTTCGTAGGGCTTGGACTCATCTGGAGGAGTTAGAACTGGAGCAGAGACGAGCTTTTCTTTGAGAGTTTTGAATGCCACTTCACAATCTGGAGACCAGTAGTACTTGACATTCTTCT
This sequence comes from Secale cereale, assembly GCA_902687465.1. Classification (NCBI taxonomy): domain Eukaryota; kingdom Viridiplantae; phylum Streptophyta; class Magnoliopsida; order Poales; family Poaceae; genus Secale; species Secale cereale. The sequence goes on along the minus strand of LR738715.1, from coordinate 669,435,376 downwards.
GCAGCAAGTTGGAAAGAGGCTTGGCAATCTTGGAGAAGTTCTCAACGAACCTTCTGCAATAGCTGGCAAGACCAAGAAAGCTTCGGAGTTGCTTGACGTTCCGAGGAGCTTCTCAGTTGACAATTGCTTCAACTTTCTCGGGGTTTACCGCAATACCGTCAGCAGAGATGATATGGCCCAGATACAAGACCTTATCGAGCCAAAATTCGCACTTGGAGAACTTGGCATAGAACTTATGTTCACGGAGTCTGTCGAGAACGAGACGGAGGTGCTTTTCGTGATCTTCTTCATTTTTGGAAAATACCAAAATATCATCCAGATACACAAGCACAAACTCGCCGGTGTAGGGGTTGAAAATGTAGTGCATCATTCTCGAGAAGGTAGATGGAGCATTGGCGAGACCAAAGGACATGACTGTATATTCATATGAGCCGTAGCTCGTTCTGAAGGCAGTCTTGGGGATATCTTCCTCGCGAATGTGAATTTGGTGATAGCCCATTCGGAGATCGAGCTTAGAGAACACTTTAGCTCCTTTGAGCTGCTCGAACAGTTCATTGATGTTGTGGAGCGGATACTTGTTCTTTATTGTCTTCTTGTTCAATGGTCGGTAATCGACGCAGAGGCGCTCCGTGCCATCCTTCTTCTTGACAAATAAGACACCACAGCCCCAAGGAGACGTACTAGGCCTGATGAGACCCATACGCTCCTGTTCATCAAGCTGCTTCTTCAACTCCTTCAATTCTTTAGGAGAGAGCTTGTACGGACGCCGGCATGCTGGCTCAGTACCTGGCTCGAGTTCAATGACGAATTCCACTTGACAGTGCGGAGGCATGCCTGGAAGTTCTTCAGGAAAGACATCTTGGTATTCGTTAACCACCGGAATTTGAGATATGGCATTCATTTCGCCCTTGTCATTGAGAGAGAAAAGCCTGATGGTGTTATCCTGAGAGGCGAAGATAATCACATCATAATCGGAATGAGTAATCTTGACTTCCTTCTGTGCACAGTCAATGTGAGCATCATGCTGAGAAAGCCAGTCCATTCTGAGGATAAGATCGATGTCGGAATTGCCAAGAACCACCGGTTTAGCCAGAAAGCGATAATCACCCATGCGAATAGAAACATCCGGAGCAAACATATTAGAAGTCATACGTCTCCCCGGAGAAATGACTTGCAACTTCTAAGGCAGACTTCGGACGTCAACATTATACTTGGATGCAAATGGTTGAGACATGAAAGAACATGAAGCACCCGAATCAAACAACACTTTAGCTGGAAAAGAGTTAACTGAAAGGTTACCCAATATGACATCAGAAGAATTCTCCGCTTGTGCTGCATTCATCATATTCACCCTTGCTTGCTTGGGAATGTGCTTGACAATAGCTGTACTGACAGGTGGAGGAGGCGGAAGTCGCTTTGTGTTGGGGCACTTGTTAGCATAGTGACCCTTCTGAGTGCACTTGTTGCAGACCACTTCTGAGAGAGGACGAAAATGAGAACCACTTGACTTGGAACCTTGAGACTGAAACTGATTCTTCGACTGGTTGCTCGGGTTGGGTGGGTGGGAGAAAGCACAACCACTAGAGTTCTTGTTGTTGTTGGAGTTGTAAGGAGCTCGGATCACTGGAGGAGGAGGAAGCCAAAATTTCTGTTGTTTCGCGACCACTTGAGAAGATGAGGAGGAGTGAACGGCATCTCGAATCCTCTTTTTCGAAGCCTCCATCTTGAGCTGGGCTGCCTCTTGCTTGAGCGCCATGTTATAAAATTTGTCAAACTCATCGGGCTCGAACAAGGTGAGAGCAAGTTGAAGTTCATCTTTGAGACCTCCGCGGAACTGATAGATCTTGCTCTTGGCGTCTGGTATGTCTTGCTTAGCATAGCGGGCGAGGTTTTGGAACTTGACATTATACTGGTAGACAGTCATAGAGCCTTGCTTCAGGTTGCGGAATTGCTCACGCATACCCTCGATGACACTTGTTGGAATATGGTGAGAGCGAAAGTCCTTGCAGAAATCATCCCAAGAGATCACACGCCCTGGCCTGGAGTCTTTGTACTGCTACCACCAGTCAGCTGCTTGGTCCTTGAGTTGGAAGGCTGCAAACTTCACATAGTCCTCTTCCCTTACGTTACTGCACTCAAAATGCTTCTTGATATCGGTTATCCAATCTTCAGCATCAAGAGGGTCGACACAGTAACTAAAAGCTTTTGGTTGATTGGCCAAGAACTGGTTGAGAGTAGCATGGTGCTGTTGGTTGAAAAAATTGCCTTGATTCCCTGGAACACCCTGATTAGCTTGATTAGCTTGCATCTGCTGCATCATCTGCATCAACATCTGGGTGTTCTGATTTGTAGTCTGCATAATCGCTCTCCAAGCCTCGGACGGAGCAGGAGGGGAAGGAGGACGATCTGGGACCTCTTCACCCTCTGGGTTAGCGTTGGGAACTCGTTTCGGAGCCATCCTAAAAGAGATGACCACGAATCAGCAATTGATTGAAAGAAGGTATAAGCTGAAACAACGGATTGAAATGCAACATAGTCTTCACAAGAACCATTCGAACAAGAGGAACGAATGAAATTCTCAGTTTAATGATAACAACAATCTTCACGAGAAGCCACATAGGGGACAAAAGGTAAATAAGAAAAACAACAAGGTACGGATGGAACAAACACAAGATAGGAGCTTCGTTCTAACATCTTTGTGCTGAAAGCTTATTAACGCGTTACGAAAGGGTTTTGCAATCCCCGGATCAGCATAGCCAAGGACCCTTTAAGATGCAGATCCCGATCGGAACATCGGTCATAAAACCACTTCACTCAATGTAGAAACCCGAACTCGCTAACCTGCATTCGTTGGAAGAATGCCTACGATCTACTGGATAAACCCACCTATTAATTTCCGAAAGTTTCCAGTTATGCAATCAGGTGTTGGGGATACAGGGGAAGCACCGCGCAATCAACTCTAAACCTACATCCAGTTGTATCCATCCTTCAACACATAACCAGTCGTTTTCGGAAACCGTCTACCTCGGACCTTCGAAAAAACATCCAATATACCAAGCAATGGCAATACTCCCGAACTACCTCCCCAGTACTGGGTGATGTCGGGGTTATCTTGCCACTAACCGTATAGGAGAGATTTTCGATGTCGGCCGTCTTAAGTATTTAGTACTGTCGCGATATGCTTGTGACGACAATACCCCGAAGCTCAACTCCCCGGGACACTGCCACAACCCCTAATGTCAGGAGGCATCGAGAACAATATTCTCGTCACAAGAACATCGAAACAATCCCACAATACTCGCGAGATTCCTAAAAAAAATTGGTGCAATTTTTGAAAGTAGAAGAGGCAAGAGTAGTCGTCAGGAGTCCTCACCAGAGAGAAAGGGGATGAGGAGCAAAGAAATCCTACTCTCCGATATAAATATAGGACTCAAAATATTTTCAGTGTGTGCCTAGACTCGACCGTCAATGATTCGATCAATCAGTGGGGGCTTCTAGGTCGGAGAAGGCTCTGATACCAACTTGTAATGCCCAGGATGGGACTATATCTCCTACGTGTCGAGGCACGACTTAAAGATATAAGCCCATTCTGGAATGATCGCAAGTTTGGTATCTTTGCACAACTCATGTAAAAAGGGGATGAAAGGGAAAAGATAGTTGGCTTACACTCGCCACGTCACACAAATTCATTACATATCCAATCATCATACAAATGAACATCACAGCCCATCTAAGGGTAAAATCCAAATGTCAAGATACCAAACATAACATTAATCCTCAGGTCTAGATCGAAACCTAGTAGAAGCTCTACTAATCAACCGGATAGTTCACGTAGTAACGGCTACGCTCCTCGTCGTACTCCCAGTCTAGCTCAGTGCCATCACCAGTGTAGCTCACCATCGTACATGCATCTGGTGTGTTGAAGTAACTGTGAGCCATAGAGGACTCAGCAATCCCGTTCCCGGGTAACATGACTATTTAAGCCTTGGGTGTGGAACAAGGCTGAAGAAAGAATAAGTGTCTGCAGCAGCAACTAGCACTAGCTTACGCAAAAGAGAGCGAGAAGAGAAGGTGCCTCGGTCGAGAGATGATCACTAAGTGATCCTAAACTAATCAAGTCAAACATAACCCCACCGTGTTCATCTCCCGAAAACCCCTTTCGGAAAATGACAGTCACGATACTCACGCTGGTAGTGTATTGGAACATGGTGTCAAGTTTTCTACAACCGGAAATTAACAAGCTCCCATCTGCCACATAACCGCGGGCACGGCTTTCGAAAGTTCAAAGCCATGCAGGGGTGTTCCAACTTGGCCCATGACAAGCCCACGATCCGCAAAGTAGCAACTCCAAAGGTGGGAAGACCCGAGTATTCTCGGAATCCCGTGCTCAAGATACTCCGAGTAAGGTAAGGCTAATCCAGCAAATCCTCCCGGCGTGCCGACACCCTGATAGTAGCCGCGCGTATCTCGTCTCAGGCCACGACCGGATGGGTGAAGCTACGGGTTTTTACCAAACCTCGAGTTTCCTCGTGGTGGCCCCGCAGGCTCCCCGTTTCGGACCAACACTCATGTGGAGCACTGGCCCGGAGTTGTTGATTAAGAAAGAGGGTTAATTACTCCCTATGCAAGTTTTTTAGTTATTAGGTTAAAAGTACCAATGTTGGGACTTGCTGGAAAAGACTTAGCACTTAGCGGTTTATCGAGGGGGTCCCATAACCCCAACCGTGTGAGGAACACATAATCAAGGAACATAAAACCGGTTTATACGGTTCCTAGCGGCATGAGTGGAACAAATCACCAAGCAAAAGGCTTAGCCTTCCACCCATTACCAATATATAGATGATTTCATTTAAGCATTTATATAGTGTGATATAACCCAACAAACTTCAACATGAAGCAAGCATCTTCAACTTCACCTGCAACTAGCAATGCTATAAGAGGGGCTGAGCGAAGCCTACGTCTAGCCAATCAATAGTTTGCATAGGTAGGGTGGTTAATCAGGTTCATGGTTACAAGTAGGAGGCTGAAAGGAAAACATGGGCATCGAGGCAAAACTATAGAGCGATACTCTATCAATAGGCAAAGATAGTAATGGTATCTAGGTTCGGTCATCTTGCCTGAAGAGTTGTCGATGGGATCGTAAGAGGGGTCCTCGTTCTCAACCTCGGTAGTAACCTCGTGCTCGTACTCGTACTCAGCTTCCGGCTCTACTCAACACAAACAAACAAGGCACGAAATCAACAAGATGCAATGCGCACACCAAAATATGCTGGATGCAAGACTGATGCATTATGGGAGCACACGGAGCATGACAATATGTGATCAAGCAAAATACTTCAAATCATGACAACAATAGGATATTATGAATCTACATGAAAAATCACACAAGTTTCATATAGTACTTGCTCAAAACGGAGCAACGGGCTAAAAGTTACACACCAAACAATAAACATGCGAAAGCTGAAAATTACAGCCACATAGCAACTTCGTAGCAATAGATAAATAAGCTAAAGCACTCAAACATCATGGCAAAGAGCATGGACATAAACTAGACATATCCTACAGTAAATAAGTCCATTGGAGCATCCCCAAAGGAGCCATGGATCAATAGCAACAAGCTATGACATATTGAACTTGACAACAAAATCCTGACAGCAGTATTTTATTGCAACTTGGGAGCAAAAGTTATATATGCTACAGCCACTCAAATAAGCATGTGAGAGCATGAATGGATAGCCAACAATATATATTACAAGGAATCATCAAGAGTCACCCCAAAACTATCATGGATTGGCCTAGAACAACAAGCAAACATGGCATCTGGAAATTACAGATTCCAGACTGTGAAATTTCACCAAGTGTTAAAACAGCAGTTTCATCATGGCATCTTTGAGAGCAAGTTTAAGTCACCTCAAAGCTAAACATGGCAAGTGGTAAGCACCACAGCAAAGTACATATGATGGTGAGCCCAAAACACCTAAGCATGCATCAAGGGGGCAAACACAATGATAGCAATGAGCTCCTCTACGAGGCATCTCGTAACGAGCTAAACAACATAACAGCCACATAGCACTTTGCAACGGAGATAAGCATGGCAAGATCAAATCTATCATGCAAGCTTAAGCAATCAACATGTAGAGCATGACAAGACGAACACGTGGACATCTCATTTGCATCATTTGGATAAACATGCAAAAAGTTATCACATTGCAAAGATGGCATGAAAACATCTACTAACAGCAGTTTTTATCAATATGCACTCTTGCAACAGATATTTAAGCACCTAGATGATCTCAAACATGCATGGCATAATGGAACAAAAAGTAGTACAAGTCTCCACGAACATTTTGACATATCATTTGCTCAAATCGGACCATCACACAAAAAGTTATCCATGTTGCAAAACAGCATCACAGATTAAAATCCTGGGGACATAGAAAAATAACCACCTCGGAGAATCTGGTCAACAGGCCCGGCGCAAAGTCAAACGGTTCTTCGGGTGTGGAACGGGCCGGAGTGGGCTGACGGACCCGCGGGTTAACGGGTCGGCGGGCTGACCCGTTAGGGTTCGGCCCTCTCGGGCAGATCGGATCGGGCGCGCAAGGGATCGGGGATTCCGACCGGCGGCGGCGGCCCTCGTCGCAGGAGGGGCGGCGGTCCTCCCCGGCGAGGCGGAAGTGGCCCGGGCGGCAGGAGCAGCACCGGCCGGCAGCGGGCTCGGTGCGGTGGCCGGGCGCGGTGGCGGCGAGGGCCCGGCCCCGGGCGGCGCGGCGAGGTGAGAGGAGGGCGGCGCGGCGGCTGGCCGGAACTTGGCGGAGGCGGACGCCGGCGCCTGGGGCGAGGGGAGACGGCGGCCGGCGGGAGCAGCACCGCGGCGGGAGGTGGCGCAGGGCCCGCGGCGTCGGGGTGGCGGCGACCCGGCGATGAGGAGGAAGGCCGGAGGTGGTGGCGGTGCGGATTCCGGCGAGGGTCCGGCGAGCTCCTCCGGCGAGCTCCGCCGGAGTGGAGGAAGAGGCTGGCGGAAGAAGAAGATGGCTAGGGTTTGCTATTTTTGGGGCAAAAATTGGGGAAGGTGGACAAATATATAGGCACAAGGAGCTAGGGTTGTCCAAATGAGGTGTGGTTTTCGGCCATGCGATCATAATTGGATGGCCTAGATGAAGGGAGGGGTTTGGGTTGGTTTGGTTGGCTGTTGGAGGGGTGTCTTGGGCCTCAAAGTGGAGGTACTTTCGGCCCACGAGAATAACTGTTGGGGCACCAAACGAACTCCAAACGCGACGAGATTTGACAGGCGGGTTACACACACCAAAACAACAACACACGACAAGTCTCGCGCCAAACCGGTAACGTTACACGGCCAAACACCAAAGTAGGCCTCGGGAATGCCACGGACACGTGAGAGAGCTCCGGAACGCGAAACGGACAACGGAACGAAACGAGTGGAACCGGATGCAAACGACAACACAAATGCAATGTGATGCACATGACTACATGATATGAATGAATGCCACACACGCACACAACAAAACGACGAAAACCCAAAAGACAAAGAACCCGGAATGGAATTGATGAAACTAGAGATATATTATATTGCCCAAAAGGGAAAGTATTACATCTGGGGCATTACAAGTTCTGTCGGATTCAGGGCTCCGCAAAACCCAAGAAGTTCCAACACAGGGGCGTGAACGAAGATCTCTCCCGCTCACGTCTACCTAGCGCCTCTCCCTCGTTGGCGAAGAGATTCAAGCAAACAACAGATAGAGCACACAAGAGTTTATCCAGGTTAGAGCCATCGTGTGGTGTAAGACCCTACTTCCTGCTTTGGTGGATTAGCCTCGGGCGAGCTGGAATATGAGCTAGTACAATGGTTCCCGAGCTCAGGAGGTGAGCTCAGGAGGGTCAGGAGGCAAGTGTTCTTGCTCCTTGTGTGGTGGCAGAGTGTATGTGTCGATCCCCTTCACAGTGGGAATCATTGCTACTTATATAGGCGGCCATGGTCCTCTTCCCCCGAAATGTTTAGGCGGGAAGGGATCCCACAACGGCCATTTTTGAGCGGGAACACAAGGACGTTCCTACCCTCACAAAAGCAGTCTTCGCCTGCAAAAGGACCAGGCGGTGAAGCGGTGGTGGGCTCGATGGTGGCATCCTCCTTGTCGTCCTTGCGGTCTTCGGTCTAGTTGCACCAATGAGGAAACCTTTGCCCCGCTCCTTCGGAACCTGCGGCTGCGCTGTCCCCCTTGCATCGAAATGGTAACTGCGCCGCTGGCGGGCGCTGGCACCCACTAGCGCGGTGCATCACTGCTCACATCACTGCCTCCTCCTGAGGCAGGCTTGGCCTTGAATTCTCCGCCCCTCCGGAGCACCTTGTCGAGGCCGCTCCTGAGGGGGACTTGACGTCGTTCTCCTCGCGAGGCCTAGCCCCCTCGCGACGGTCTTGGACAGTTGGTCGATCAGCTGGGCCGTACCAGGCCATAGTAGGAGCGCGTTGCGGCCCGCAGACAGGCAAGTCTGGGTACCCTGGTTCCCAGTATGCCGACAGTAGCCCCCGAGCCCAAGGTGCGCGCGGAGTTGGCTTCGGGGTGAAGCCTTAGTCGAGGACAAAGCGCCGCGGGCCCTAAAAGGCTGCGGGCCAGGTCGGCGTGCGACTGTTGGATGGGACGTGGCGGCTCCGCTTCCCATGCAGTCTCGGTGATCGTGCGACTTGACAACTCCTTGGTGCAAGCGACGGGGGCGTAATGGCTGCGACGCCAATGGCTGGCGGTTGGGCTCCTCCACCCTATAAATGGGACCAGTGGGAGCCCCCAAGCCATTTTCAAGCCAGCGCCGTCTTCGCCTTGCTTGTTATTCGCTCTCTCTCTCTTGTCACGAGATCTCCATGGCGCCGTCGAGGAAGCCATCCGCCGCGGAGAAGGGGAAGTCACCGAAGGATCCAGTCCCGCTGCCACCGAAGAGGGGCCGCGGTCGCCCCGCAAGCATGCCGCTGCGCCCGCAGCGACTTCTCGGGGAGGCGGGCGCGGCCTTCTGAGTTCTGCCGCGGCCGTTGGTGAAAGGCGCGGAGCGTCCTCCCGTGGTGAAGGCGGTCGCGGCCGCAGAGGGAGAGGAGGCGCGCACCGGTGCCTGTCGGTCGCGCGTCCTCCGCGCCCGCAGCTTCATTCCGTAGACGTGTCGTCGGAGTTCATGGTGTGGGCGGAGAAGCCTGGTGGCCCATGGCTCCGGCTTCCCCGCTCGTTCGGCGACATGTTACCAGCCGGAGGTCTCGGCGGCGTCTGGCTGCAGGCTGACGGTTGCTGCAGTGTTGCGTCCTGGGTGGAGGTCGATGTGGCTCCCTCGGGCGATATGTTCCTGGAGTGCGGCTGGCAACCGTTTGCTCGCGCACACCGGCTGTAGGGGAGGTGTGCGCTACACTTCAGGTATGATGGCATCTCCACACTGTTCGTCAGGGTCTTCTCGGAGGAAGGGAGGCGCCTTGGGTGCTGTCCCGAGGTTGATGATGAAGAGGACGACGGGGACGGCGTCCGGAGGAGCAGCTCCTCCTCCGAAGACGATCTCAGTCCTGGGGGAGCCGTGGGTCCCCCTTCTGTGGCAGCAGCAGCTCCTCCAGCAGTGGCGGACGCGACGAACCGCCACGCCGCCGAGCTCGGCCCGGCGAGGGGAGGGGGTTGCCGCGCCGCTGTGGCTCGGTGAAGCCGGAGGAACTAGAAGACTCCGACTGAGCAGGAGCGGCTTCTGCTTCTTCTCCTTTCTTTTCCTTCATGTCCTTTCTGCATCAAAATTTCAAGTTGCCTCGAGGAGACGTGTAATGGGCTGTGATATATGTAAGAAACGAGAACCCGCTATCATGTTTTTGGTTGCCTGGGTGAGATCACTTAGCTTTTATGCGTCATGTCGTCCTGAGGCGGAGTCCTCCTGACCCCGGCATCATGAGCCCCATCGGGTCGTGACGGCGTGGCCGAACCTGAAGGGCTCGTGCAGCCCCCGAGCGGGGGTGAGCCACCGAGATCTGCTGAGAGCGCCGAGGGCGGGTTAGAGTACCAAAGCCTGAGCCGGCTCGGTAGGATAGATTGCACGAACTGAGAAGCCCGGCGCCAGAGCCTGAGAAGGCTTGGCCATGCGAGGTCACGGGGCCACGGCAGACGAGGGCCGGTGACCGACCGTGCCCCAGCCCCCACGCGTGAGGCGCGCGAAGGAGAGCGAGTGGCGCAGCTGAATTTAAAACTGGCAAGAAAGATCCCAAACAAACTTTCAACCAAATGCAGGAAGCGCGAGAAACACAAGAACTTCATAGCATGAGGTAGAGGAAGGGCTGATAGCCAAGGAATTAGAAAAGACTGACAGCCAAACACCAAGCAAAAAGGAAAAAAGGTCGCGTCCGACCCCTACACTACGTCTTCTTCCCAACGTGGAGCTAAGGACTGCCACTGGGGCGTGGGTGGGAGCCCTGTCTGAGGGCCCGTATGCAACGCACAGGAGACTCCGAGGCGTGTACAGCCCCAACTCATTATTACGTGAGAGTGTCACGGGCGGAGACCTTCACGGGCACGGAGCCTTGATTACGGATAGAACCTCCTGAGGTGTTCGATGTTCCAGGAATTCTGGATAGGTATCCCATCCTATGTCTCCAGGCGCACAGTACCAGGCTTAGAGACACGGGCGATTCTGAACGGGCCCTCCCACATGGGCGAGAGCTTGTGCAGCCCCTTATAGGAGAGGACCCGCCTCAGGACCAAGTCACCAACTTCAAGTGTTCTTGCGTGGACGCCGCGGCAGTGGTACCGCCGCAGCGCCTGCTGATAGCGTGCCGCCCTGAGAGCAGCTCGACAGCGGCCCTCCTCGCCGAGCACAAGGTCCATCCGCCAGGCGGCGTCCTGGCATTCCTCATTGAAGGCCAAGACCCGTGGGGAGCGATGCTTGACCTCGTGAGGGAGGACCGCCTCCGCCCCGTAGACGAGAAAGAAAGGAGTTCCCCCATAGGTTTGGTGGCAGTGGTTCGGATTGACCACAGCACGGAATGGAGTTCGTTGATCCAGCCCCTGCCGCATGCCTCAAGCTTCTTCTTAAAGCTGCGCGTCTTGAGGCCACGCAAAACTTCCGCGTTGGCGCGTTCGGCCTGGTCGTTGCTCATAGGGTGAGCTACCGAAGCGTAGTAGATCTGTGTTCCAAGGTTAGCACAATATGACCTAAAGAGATTACTTGTGAGCTGCGAACCGTTATCCGTGATGATCCGGCAGGGGACCCCGAATCGCCTCACGAGGCCCTGGATGAACTTGACAGCCGACCCGGCTGGGATCGCACGAACAGCCTCCACCTCTGCCCACTTGGTGAATTTGTCGATGGCGACGTACAGGAAGCGGTAGCCCCCTGCCACCTGAGGAAATTGACCCAGGATGTCCAACCCCCAGACCGCGAAGGGCCAGGAGAGCGGGATCATCTGGAGGCCCTGCGCCGGCTGGTGGATCTGCTTGGCGTGAAACTGGCACGCCTCACAAGCCCGCGCGAGCTCCGTGGCGTCGTTGAGCGTCGTGGGCCAGTAGAAGCCGCTGCGGAAGGCCTTGCCCACGAGGGTGCGGGACGACGAGTGATGGCCGCAGTCTCCATCGTGGATATCGGCCAGCAGCTCGCGCCCTTGCTTCCTCGAGATGCATTTTAGCGAGACGTCGTTGGGGTGCCTCCTGTTGAGTTCACCGCCTTGGATGCAGTAAGATGAGGCCTGTCGGACCACGTGCTATGCGTCTTCTTCCTTGTTCGGCAGGGTATCGTGTTGCAGGTACATCTTGAGTTCTTGGGTCCAGCAACCCTCCTCGGGCTCCGCGGCGAGCAGCAGGCGGGCTCCGGAGGGTGGCCCGCAGGGCGGGGCGCCATCGGAAGGCGCCGCTGGTAAGCCCTGCTGAGGGGAGGCCGGCTCAGGGGCTGGCAGTGCTATCGACGGCTTGAGTAGCCACTCATCAAAGACACCCGGCCTTTGAGGCTCTCGTCTGGAGGCTCGTTGGGAGATGTCGTCCGCTTCTTTGTTGGTGCCTCTTAGTACGTGCTGCACCTCCAGCCCTTGGAATCACTTCTCCATCCTACGCACCTCCTCCAAATATGCCCCCATGTGCTCGTCCTTGGGCTTGTATTTCTTGTTGGAGAAGTCAACGAGGAGTTGCGAATCGCCCATGATGGTGAGACGCTTGACCCCCAGCGCAGCGGCGGCCTTGAGCCCGGCAATTAGGCCCTCGTATTCGGCGATGTTGTTGGAGACTTTTTCACCTTGCTGGAAGCAGAGCTGCACAGCGTAGTACAACTTATCCTGGGTGGGAGATACCAACACGGCGCCAGCCCCCGCGCTGAGGCATGAGAAGGCACCGTCGAAGTATACTACCCATCCGTCTGGGGCTTCATCGCCGGGGGCAAGCGAGCGGTCTTCGCTAGCCCCCCGCTCCGTCGCGTCAGTCCACTCCACCACAAAGTCTGCCAGAGCTGCTCCCTTGATCACCCGCCTGGTGCTGAACTCCAACTGGAACGCTTGAAGCTCAATGTTCCACTCGGCGACCCTCCTGACGGCATTCGGGCCCCGCAGGACCTTCTCGAGAGGATATGACGAAACAACCTTGATGGGATGGCCTTGGAAGTAGTGGCGCGGCTTCCTGGAGGAGACGAGGAGTGCCAGGAGCAGCTTCTGGGGCATCGGGTAGCACGAGCGCGCGTCGCGCAGTACTGTGTCGACGAAATACACAGGGTGCTCCACGAGGGTCGGCGCAGCAGGGTCCGCGGGCGCCTCACGAACCTTAGGAGTTTCTTGCTGAGTGGTGGGGCCGTCAGTGCCCGTGGTTGAATCTGCCCCTGAGGCCGCGTCAGGGGGCGGCGTGGGTCCTGAAGGTGCTGAGTCGGCTGGTGGCTTTGGGCTTCAGAGCCTTTCCTCGCGCTCCACGACTAGTGCTGTGCTGGCGGAATGAGGTGCTGCGGCGAGGTAGAGTGTCATGGGCTCCAGGGGTCGTGGTGCTACCATAACCGGCGAGCTGGTGAGGTATTCCTTGAGATCTCGGAAGGCGGCATCGGCCTCTGGAGTCCACTCAAAGGGCCCTTTATTCTTCATGATCTTGAAGAACGGAAGGGCGCGTTCCCCAAGCTTAGAGATGAAGCGTCCCCAGGATGTCACACATTCGGCGAGCTTCTGCATTTCTTTTAGGTTGGTGGGCGGCATCATTCTCTCGATGGCCTTGATCTTCTCCGGATTAGCCTCGATGCCCCGGTGCGAAACCAGGAACCCTAGCAAATTGCCGGAGGGTACGCCGAACACGCACTTCTCCGGGTTGAGGCACAGCTTCAGCTTGCGCAGGTTGGCGAATGTTTCTTCTAGGTCCTGGATGAGGGTCGTGGCCTCCTTGGTCTTAACCACGATGTCGTCGACGTAGGCCTCTGCATTCCTCCCGAGCTGAGGGCCGAGGGTGATGTGCATCAGGCGCTGGAAGGTGGCGCTTGCGTTCCTCAGCCCAAAAGGCATGCAGGTGTAGCAGTAGACCCCATATGGGGTCAGGAACGCCGTCTTCTCCACATCTTCCACCGCCATCTTGATTTGGTGGTAGCCCGAGAAGGCGTCAAGGAAGCAGAGTAAGTCGCACTCAGTCGTTGAATCCATGATTTGGTCGATGCGCAGAAGAGGGAAGGGGTCCTGAGGGCAGAACTTGTTGAGGCTCGTGAAGTCGACGCACATGCGTTCTTTGCCTCCTTTCTTCGGGACGATGACAGGATTGGCCAGCCACTCCGGGTGCCGTACTTCCTGTACGACGCCTGCTTCCTCCAGCTTCCTAACCTCCTGAACGATGAAGGCCTGCTTCTCCGGGGCTTGTCTACGTGCCTTATGCTTGATAGGGCGTGCATTGGGGCACATCGTGAGGTGATGCTCAATGACATGCCTAGGCACCCCGACCAAATCTGCGGCCTTCCAAGCGAACACGTCCTTGTTGGTCCTGAGGAAGCTGATCAGCTCCGCCTCTTGCTCCGGATCCATGCCCGTGCCGATGGTGAAGGTGGCTCATGAGCCTTCTTCTTCCGCTGGCACTTGCTTCGTCTAAGCGGGGTCCTGAGAAAAGAGCTGCTTCTTCTCGGTAGGCGCGGCCTCTGGAGCCCCCTTTGCCCCTGGGTGAGCTGCGGCAGCTGCCCGATAAGCGCGCCCAAGGACCCGAAGGGCAGCCTTGGTGTCCCCTTTGACGGTGATGACGCCGCTGCTCCCGGGCATCTTGACGGTGTTGTTTCCCGGGTGAGTCGCCGCCATGAACTTTGCCAAGGCTGGGAAACCGAGGACGATGTTGTAAGGCAGGTGGATGGACGCAACATCAAAGTCAATGAGCTCAGTCCGGTAGTTAGTCGGTGTGCCGAAAGTGACCGGGAGGCGGATCTGGCCAAGCGGAACGGACGAGCTCGTGACCCCTGAGAAGGGCTTGGTGGGAAGGAGCAGCCTCTAGGACACAGGCAGATGACCGAAGGCCTCGGGGGAGAGGATGTTGAGGCCGGCGCCGCCGTCGATGAGGGTCCTCGTCACGGCCACCCCACAGATGGTGGGCGTGCACACTGTGGGGAGAGCGCTAGTGTCGGCCGCTTCTGAAGCGAGGTCGCCGGGGCCAAAGGTGATGGCGGGCCCGCGCTCGCTCTGTGCCCGCAAGGCCTCCCGCGGCTGGGCGGCAGCCCCAACCTGCCGAAAGTGCGACTTGACGTGTTGGGCAGACATCGGCGCTTGGGAACCACCGAGGATGCAGGCGACCCCACGGCATGGCCGCTCCCTGCTGGCGACGCCCCGCAGCTCGCAACTGCGGGCCGTTCGCGTGCTGTGATTCCCGGCAGACGGCTGGTGCTGGGTCAGCCGTCGCGCCGTCAAGAGCGTGACTAGCGAGGCCACAGGAGGCGGCAGTGGCGGTGCAGGCCGCCCCCCCCCCCC